>OX451737.1:801584405-802834405 GCA_948472305.1 Vicia faba | reverse complement strand
TCCATAATGACAAGGCTACCATCCTTGGAGTAACAAAAATCTCGACAACAGACTACCTTTCATAATGACAAGGCTACCATCCATTGGAGTAACAAAGATATCGACAACATACTACCTTCCATAATGACAAGGCTACAATCCATTGTAGTATAAAAAAAACTCGACAACAGACTACCTCCCTTAATGACAAGGCTACCATCCATTGTAGTAACAAAAACTCGACAAGCTACTACCTTCCATAATGACAAGGCTACAATCCATTGGAGTAACAAAAATCTCGACAAAAGACTACCTTCCATAATGACAAGGCTACTATCCGTTGGAGTAACAAAAATCTCGACAAAAAACTACCTTCCATAATTACAAGGCTACCATCCAATGGAATAACAAAAATATAGACAACAGACTACCTTCCATAATGACAAGGCTACCATCCATTGGAGCAACAGAAATTTCAACGATAGACTACCTTCCATAATGAAAAGGCTACAATCCATTGTAGTATCAAAATAATCTCGACAACAGACTACCTTCCATAATGACAAGGCTATAATCCATTGTAGTATAAAAAAAAACTCGACAAAAGACTACCTTCCATAATGACAAGGATACCATCCATTGTAGTAACAAAAACTCGACAACCGACTACCTTCCATAATAAGAAGGCTACCATCCAACGGAGTAACAAAAATCTAGACAAAAGAATACCTTACATAATGACAAGGCTACTATCCATTGGAGTAACAAAAATCTCGACAAAAAACTACCTTCCATAATGACATGGCTACCATCCAATGGAATAACAAAAATCTAGACAACAGACTACCTTCCATAATGATAAGGCTACCATCCATTGGAGTAACAGAAATCACAACGATATACTACCTTCCATAATGACAAGGCTACAATCCATTGTAGTATCAAAATAATCTCGACAACAGACTATCTTTCATAATGACAAGGCTACTATCAATTGGAGTAACAAAAATCTCGACAACAGACTACATTCCATAATGACAAGGCTACCATCCATTGTAGTAACAAAAACTCGACAACCGACTACCTTCCATAATAAGAAGGCTTCCATCCAATGGAGTAACAGAAATCTCCATAATAGAATACCTTCCATAATGACAAGGCTACTATCCAATGGAGTAACAAAAATATCGACAACAGACTACCTTCAATAATGACAAGGCTACCATCTAATGGAGTAACAAAAATCTCGACAATAGACTACCTTCTATAATGACAAGGCTACCATCCTTGGAGTAACAAAAATCTCGACAACAGACTACCTTCCATAATGACAAGGCTACCATCCATTGGAGTAACAAAGATATCGACAACATACTACCTTCCATAATGACAAGGCTACAATCCATTGTAGTATAAAAAAAACTCGACAACAGACTACCTTCCATAATGACAAGGCTACCATCCATTGTAGTAACAAAAACTCAACAACCTACTACCTTCCATAATGAAAAAGCTACAATCCATTGGAGTAACAAAAATCTCGACAAAAGACTACCTTCCATAATGACAAGGCTACTATCCGTTGGAGTAACAAAAATCTCGACAAAAAACTACCTTCCATAATTACAAGGCTACCATCCAATGGAATAACAAAAATATAGACAACAGACTACCTTCCATAATGACAAGGCTACCATCCATTGGAGTAATCGAAATTTCAACGATAGACTACCTTCCATAATGAAAAGGCTACAATCCATTGTAGTATCAAAATAATCTCGACAACAGACTACCTTCCATAATGACAAGGCTACAATCAATTGGAGTAACAAAAATCTCGACAACAGACTACCTTCCATAATGACAAGGCTATAATCCGTTGTAGTATAAAAAAAAACTCTACAACAGACTACCTTCCATAATGACAAGGCTATCATCCATTGTAGTAACAAAAACTCGACAACCGACTACCTTACATAATAAAAAGGCTACCATCCAATGGAGTAACAAAAATCTAGACAAAAGAATACCTTCCATAATGACAAGGCTACAATCCATTGGAGTAACAAAAATCTCGACAACAGACTACCTTCCATAATGACAAGGCTACTATCCATTGGAGTAACAAAAATCTCGACAAAATACTACCTTCCATAATGACAAGGCTACCATCCAATGGAATAACAAAAATCTAGACAACACACTACCTTCCATAATGACAAGGCTACCATCCATTGGAGTAACAGAAATCTTAACGATAGACTACCTTCCATAATGACAAGGCTACAATCAATTGTAGTATCAAAATAATCTAGACAACAGACTACCTTCCATAATGACAAGGCTACAATCAATTGGAGTAACAAAAATCTCGACAACAGACTACCTTCCATAATGACAAGGCTATCATCCATTGGAGTAACAAAGATATCGATAACATAATACCTTCCATAATGACAAGGATACCATCCATTGTAGTAACAAAAACTCAACAACCGACTACCTTACATAATAAGAAGGCTACCATCCAATGGAGTAACAAAAATGTAGACAAAAGAATACCTTCCATAATGACAAGGCTACTATCCATTGGAGTAACAAAAATCTCGATAAAAAACTACTTTCCATAATGACAAGGCTACCATCCAATGGAATAACAAAAATCTAGACAACAGACTACCTTCCATAATGACAAGGCTACCATCCATTGTAATAACAAAAACTCGACAACCGACTACCTTCCATAATAAGAAGGCTACCATCCAATGGAGTAAGAAAAATATCGACAAAATAATACCTTCCATAATGACAAGGATACCATCCATTGGAGTAACAAAAATCTCGACAACAGACTACCTTCCATAATGACAAGGCTACTATCCATTGGAGTAACAAAAATCTCGACAAAAATTTACCTTCCATAATGAAAAGGCTACCATCCAATGGAATAACAAAAATCTAGACAACAAACTACCTTCCATAATGACAAGGCTACCATCCATTGGAGTAACAAAAATCTCAACGATAGACTACCTTCCATAATGACAAGGCTACAATCCATTGTAGTATCAAAATAATCTCGACAACAGACTACCTTCCATAATGAAAAGGCTACAATCAATTGGAGTAACAAAAATCTAGACAACAGACTACCGTCCATAATGACAAGACTACCATCCTTGGAGTAACAAAAATCACGACAAAAGAATACCTTCCATAATGACAAGGCTACCATCCATTGGAGTAACAGAAATCTCCATAACAGACTACCTTCCATAATGACAAGGTTATTATCCAATGGAGTAACAAAAATCTCGACAACATACTACCTTCCATAATGACAAGGCTAATATACATTATAGTAAGAAAAATCTAAACAACAGACTACCTTCCATAATGACAAGGCTACCATCCATTGGAGTAACAAAAATCACAACGACATACTACCTTCCATAATGACAAGGCTACCATCCATTAAAGTAACAAAAATGTCGACAACAAACTACCTTCCATAATGACAAGGCTACCATCCATTGGAGTAACAAATATCTCAAAAACAGACTACCTTCCATAATGACTAGGCTACCATCCATTGGAATAACAAAAATATCAAAAAAAGACTACCTTCCATAATTACAAGGCTACAATCCAATGGAGTAACAAAAATCTCGACAACAAACTACCTTCCATAATGACAAGGCTAACATATATTGTAATAACAAAAATCTGAACAACAGACTACCTTCCGTAATGACAAGGCTACCATTCGTTGGAGTAACAAAAATCACAATGACATACTACCTTCCATAATGACAAGGCTACCATCCATTGGAGTAACAAAAATCTCGACAACAAACTACCTTCCATAATGACAAAGCTACCATCCTTTGGAGTAACAAAAATATCGACAAAAGACTACCTTCCATAATGACAAGGTTATTATCCAATGGAGTAACAGAAATATCAACAAAAGACTACCTTCCATAATGACAAGGCTACCATCTAATGGAGTAACAAAATTCTCGACAACAGACTACCTTCCATAATGACAAGGCTACCATCCTTGGAGTAACAAAAATCTCGACAACAGACTACCTTCCATAATGACTACGCTACCATCCATTGGAGTAACAAAGATACCGACAAGAGACTACCTACCATAATGTCAAGGCTACCATCCATTGTAGTAACAAAAATCTAGACAATCGAATACCTTCCATAATAAGAAGGCTACCATCCATTGGAGTAACAAAAATCACGACAAAAGAATACCTTCCATAATGACAAGGCTACCATCATTGGAGTAACAGAAATCTCCACAACAGACTACCTTCCATAATGACAAGGTTACTATCCAATGGAGTAACAAAAATCTCAACAACAGACTACCCTCCATAATGACAAGGCTAATATACATTATAGAAACAAAAATCTAAACAACAGACTACCTTCCATAATGACAAGGCCACCATCCATTGGAGTAACAAAAATCACAACGATAGACTACCTTCCATAATGATAAGGCTACCATCCATTAAAGTAACAAAAATCTCGACAACAGACTACCTTCCATAATGACAAGGCTACCATCCATTGGAGTAACAAAAATCTCAAAAACAGACTACTTTCCATAATGACTAGGCTACCATCCATTGCAACAACAAAAATATCAAAAAAAGATTACCTTCCATAATTACAAAGCTACAATCCAATGGAGTAACAAAAATATCGACAACAAACGACCTTCCATAATGACAAGGCTAACATATATTGTAATAACAAAAATCTGAACAACAGACTACCTTCCGTAATGACAAGGCTACCATTCGTTGGAGGAACAAAAATCACAATGACAGACAACCTTCCATAATGACAAGGCTACCTTCCATTGGAGTAACAAAAATCTCGACAATAAACTACCTTCCATAATGACAAGGCTACCATCCATTGGAGTAACAAAGATATCGACAACATACTACCTTCCATAATGACAAGGCTACCATCCATTGGAGTAACAGAAATATCCACAATAGACTACCTTCCATAATGACAAGGCTACTATCCAATGGAGTAACAAAAATATCGACAACAGACTACCTTCCATAATGACAAGGCTACCATCTAATGGAGTAACAAAAATCTCGACAACAGACTACCTTCCATAATGACAAGGCTACCATCCTTGGAGTAACAAAAATCTCGACAACAGACTACCTTCCATAATGACAAGGCTACCATCCATTAGAGTAACAAAGATATCGACAACATACTACCTTCCATAATGACAAGGCTACAATCCATTATAGTATAAAAAAAACTCGACAACCTACTACCTTCCATAATGATAAGGCTACAATCCATTGGAGTAACAAAAATCTCGACAAAAGACTACATTCCATAATGAAAAGGCTACTATCCGTTGGAGTAACAAAAATCTCGACAAAAAACTACCTTCCATAATGACAAGGCTACCATCCAATGAAATAACAAAAATCTAGACAACAGACTACCTTCCATAATGACAAGGCTACCATCCATTGGAGTAACAGAAATCTCAACGATATACTACCTTCCATAATGACAAGGCTACAATCTATTGTAGTATCAAAATAATCACGACAATAGACTACCTTCCATAATGACAAGGCTACAATCAATTGGAGTAACAAAAATCTCGACAACAGACTACCTTGCATAATGACAAGGCTACCATCCATTGGAGTAACAAAGATATCGACAACATACTACCTTCGATAATGACAAGGCTACCATCCATTGGAGTAACAGAAATCTCAACGATATACTACCTTCCATAATGACAAGGCTACAATCTATTGTAGTATAAAAAAAACTCGACAACAGACTACCTTCCATAATGACAAGGATACCATCCGTTGTAGTAACAAAAACTCGACAACCGACTACCTTCCATAATAAGAAGGCTACCATCCAATGGAGTAACAAAAATCTAGACAAAAGAATACCTTACATAATGACAAGGCTACAATCCATTGGAGTAACAAAAATCTCGACAATAGACTACCTTCCATAATGACAAGGCTACTATCCATTGGAGTAACAAAAATCTCGACAAAAAACTACCTTCCATAATGACAAGGCTACCATCCAATGGAATAACAAAAATCTAGACAACACACTACCTTCCATAATGACAAGGCTACCATCCATTGGAGTAACATAAATCTCAACGATAGACTACCTTCCATAATGACAAGGCTACAATCCATTGTAGTATCAAAACAATCTCGACAACAGACTACCTTCCAT
Organism: Vicia faba; assembly: GCA_948472305.1. Classification (NCBI taxonomy): domain Eukaryota; kingdom Viridiplantae; phylum Streptophyta; class Magnoliopsida; order Fabales; family Fabaceae; genus Vicia; species Vicia faba. The sequence goes on along the minus strand of OX451737.1, from coordinate 802,828,138 downwards.
AATGACAAGGCTACAATCAATTGGAGTAACAAAAATCTCGACAATAGACTACCCTCCATAATGACAAGGCTACCATCCATTAGAGTAACAAAGATATCGATAACATACTACCTTCCATAATGACAAGGATACCATCCATTGTAGTAACAAAAACTCGACAATCGATTACCTTCCATAATAAGAAGGCTACCATCCAATGGAGTAACAAGAATCTTGACAAATGAATACCTGCCATAATGACAAGGCTACAATCCATTGGAGTAACAAAAATCTCGACAACAGACTACCTTCCATAATGACAAGGCTACTATCCATTGGAGTAACAAAAATCTCGACAAAAAACTACTTTCCATAATGCCAAGGCTACCATCCAATGGAATAACAAAAATCTAGACAACAGACTACCTTCCATAATGACAAGGCTACCATCCATTGGAGTAACAGAAATCTCAATGATAGACTACCTTCCATAATGACAAGGCTACAATCCATTGTAGTATAAAAATAATCTCGACAACAGACTACCTTCTATAATGATAAGGCGACAATCAATTTGAGTAACAAATATCTCGACAACAAACTACCTTCCATAATGACAAGGCTACCATCCATTGTAGTAACAAAAAGTCGACAACCGACTACCTTCCATAATAAGAAGGCTTCCATCCAATGGAGTAACAAAAATATCGACAAAAGAATACCTTCCATAATGACAAGGCTACCATCCATTGGAGTAACAAAGATATCGACAACATACTACCTTCCATAATGACAAGGCTACAATCCATTGTAGTATAAAAAAAATCGACAACAGACTACCTTCCATAATGATAAGGCTACCATCCAATGTAGTAACAAAAACTCGACAACCGACTACCTTACATAATAAGAAGGCTACCATCCAATGGAGTAACAAAAATCTAGACAAAAGAATACCTTCCATAATGACAAGGCTACTATCCATTGGAGTAACAAAAATCTCGACAACAGACTACCTTCCATAATGACAAGGCTACTAGCCATTGGAGTAACAAAAATCTCGACAAAAAACTACCTTCCATAATGACAAGGCTACCATCCAATGGACTAAAAAAAATCTAGACAACAGACTACATTCCATAATGACAAGGCTACCATCCATTGGAGTAACAGAAATCTCAACGATAGACAACCTTCCATAATGACAAGGCTACAATACATTGTAGTATCAAAATAATCTGGACAACAGACTACCTTCCATAATGACAAGGCTACAATCAATTGGAGTAACAAAAATCTCGACAACAGACTACCTTCCATAATGACAAGGCTACCATCCATTGGAGTAACAAAGATATCGACAACATAATACCTTCCATAATGACAAGGATACCATCCATTGTAGTAACAAAAACTCGACAACCAACTACCTTACATAATAAGAAGGCTACCATCCAATGGAGTAAAAAAAATCTAGACAAAAGTATACCTTCCATAATGACAAGGCTACAATCCATTGGAGTAACAAAAATCTCGACAACAGACTACCTTCCAAAATGACAAGGCTACTATCCATTGGAGTAACATAAAATCTCGACAAAAAACTACTTTCCATAATGACAAGGCTACCATCCAATGGAATAACAAAAATCTAGACAACAGACTACCTTCCATAATGACAAGGCTACCATCCATTGGAGTAACAGAAATCTCAACGATAGACAACCTTCAATAATGACAAGGCTACAATCCATTGTAGTATCAAAATAATCTCGACAACAGACTACCTTCCATAATGATAAGGCTACAATCAATTGGAGTAACAAAAATCTCGACAACAGACTACCTTTCATAATTACAAGGCTACCATCCATTGGAGTAACAGATATCGACAACATAATACCTTCCATAATGACAAGGCTACAATCCATTGTAGTATAAAAAAAACTCGACAACAGACTACCTTCCATAATGACAAGGATACCATCCGTTGTAGTAACAAAAACTCGACAACCGACTACCTTCCATAATAAGAAGGCTACCATCCAATGGAGTAACAAAAATCTAGACAAAAGAATACCTTACATAATGACAAGGCTACAATCCATTGGAGTAACAAAAACTCGACAACCGACTACCTTCCATAATAAGAAGGCTACCATCCAATGGAGTAACAAAAATATCGACAAAATAATACCTTCCATAATGACAAGGCTACAATCCATTGGAGTAAGAAAAATCTCGACAAAAGACTACCTTCCATAATGACAAGGCTACTATCCGTTGGAGTAACAAAAATCTCGACAAAAAACTACCTTTCATAATGACAAGGCTACCATCCATTGGAGTAACAAAAATCACGACAACCGACTACCTTCCATAATGACAAGGCTACCATCCATTGGAGTAACAGAAATCTCAACGATAGACTACCTTCCATAATGACAAGGCTACAATCCATTGTAGTATCAAAACAATCTCGACAACAGACTACCTTCCATAATGACAAGGCTACAATCAATTGGAGTAACAAAAATCTCGACAATAGACTACCTTCCATAATGACAAGGCTACCATCCATTGGAGTAACAAAGATATCGACAACATACTACCTTCCATAATGACAAGGCTACCATCTAATGGAGTAACAAAAATCTCGACAACAGAATACCATCCATAATGACAAGGCTACCATCCTTGGAGTAACAAAAATCTCGACAACATACTACCTTCCATAATGACAAGGCTACCATCCATTGGAGTAACAAAGATATCGACAACATACGACCTTCCATAATGACAAGGCTACAATCCATTGTAGTATAAAAAAAATCGACAACAGACTACCTTCCATAATGACAAAGCTACCATCCAATGTAGTAACAAACACTCGACAATCAACTACCTTACATAATAAGAAGGCTACCATCCAATGGAGTAACAAAAATCTAGACAAAAGAATACCTTCCATAATGACAAGGCTACAATCCATTGGAGTAACAAAAATCTCGACAACAGACTACCTTCCATAATGACATGGCTACCATCCATTGGAGTAACAAATATCGACAACATAATACCTTCCATAATGACAAGGCTACAATCCATTGTAGTAAAAATAAAACTTGACAACAGACTACCTTCCATAATGACAAGGATACCATCCGTTGTAGTAACAAAAACTCGACAACCGACTACCTTCCATAATAAGAAGGCTACCATCCAATGGAGTAACAAAAATCTAGACAAAAGAATACCTTACATAATGACAAGGCTACAATCCATTGGATTAACAAAAATCTCGACAACAGACTACCTTCCATAATGACAAGGCTACAATCTAATGGAATAACAAAAATCTAGACAACAGACTACCTTCCATAATGACAAGGCTACCATCCATTGTAGTAACAAAAACTCGACAACCGACTACCTTCCATAATAAGAAGGCTACCATCCAATGGAGTAACAAAAATATCGACAAAATAATACCTTCCATAATGACAAGGCTACAATCCATTGGAGTAACAAAAATCTCGATAAAAGACTACTTTCCATAATGACAAGGCTACTATCCGTTGGAGTAACAAAAATCTCGAAAAAAACTACCTTCCATAATGACAAGGCTACCATCCATTGTAGTAACAAAAATCTCGACACCCGACTACCTTCCAAAATAAGAAGGCTACCATCCATTGGAGTAACAAAAATCACGACAACAGACTACCTTCCATAATGACAAGGCTACAATCCATTGGAGTAACAAAAATCTCGACAACAGACTACCTTCCATAATGACAAGGCTACTATCCATTGGAGTAACAAAAATCTCGACAAAAGACTACCTTCCATAATGACAAGGCTACCATCCAATGGAATAACAAAAATCTAGACAACAGACTACCTTCCATAATGACAAGGCTACCATCCATTGTAGTAACAAAAACTCGACAACCGACTACCTTCCATAATAAGAAGGCTACCATCCAATGGAGTAACAAAAATATCGACAAAATAATACCTTCCATCATGACAAGGCTACAATCCAATGGAGTAACAAAAATATAAACAAAAGACTACCTTCCATAATGACAAGGCTACTATCCGTTGGAGTAACAAAAATCTCGATAAAAAACTACCTTCCATAATGACAAGGCTACCATCCAATGGAATAACAAAAATCTAGACAACAAACTACCTTCCATAATGACAAGGCTACCATCCATTGGAGTAACAAAAATCTCAACGATAGACTACCTTCTATAATGAAAAGGCTACAATCCATTGGCGTATCAAAATAATCTCGACAACAGACTACCTTCCATAATGACAAGGCTACAATCAATTGGAGTAACAAAAATCTTGACAAAAGACTACCTTCCATAATGACAAGGCTACCATCCATTGGAGTAACAGATATCGACAACATAATACCTTCCATAATGACAAGGCTACAATCCATTGTGGTATAAAAAAAACTCGACAACCGACTACCTTCCATAATAAGAAGGCTACCATCCAATGGAGTAACAAAAATCTAGACAAAAGAATACCTTACAGAATGACAAAGCTAAATCCATTGGAGTAACAAAAATCTCGACAACAGACTACGTTCCATAATGACAAGGCTACTATCCATTGGAGTAACAAAAATCTCGACAAAAAACTACCTTCCATAATGACAAGGCTACCATCCAATGGACTAACAAAAATCTTGACAACAGACTACATTCCATAATGACAAGGCTACCATCCATTTCAGTAACAGAAATCTCAACGATAGACAACCTTCCATAATGACAAGGCTACAATCCATTGTAGTATCAAAATAATCTCGACAACAGACTACCTTCCATAATGACAAGGCTACAATCAATTGGAGTAACCAAAATCTCGACAACCGACTACCTTCCATAATAAGAAGGCTACCATCCATTGGAGTAACAAAGATATCGACAACATAATACCTTCCATAATGACAAGGCTACAATCCATTGGAGTAACAAAAATCTCAACAAAAGACTACCTTCCATAATGACAAGGCTACTATCCGTTGGAGTAACAAAAATCTCGATAAAAAACTACCTTCCATAATGACAAGGCTACCATCCATTGGAATAACAAAAATCTAGACAACAGACTACCTTCCATAATGACAAGGCTACCATCCATTGGAGTAACAGAAATCTCAACGATAGACTACCTTCCATAATGAAAAGGCTACAATCCATTGGCATATCAAAATAATCTCGACAACAGACTACCTTCCATAATGACAAGGCTACCATCCATTGGAGTAACAGAAATCTCAACGATAGACTACCTTCCATAATGAAAAGGCTACAATCCATTGGCGTATCAAAATAATCTCGACAACAGACTACCTTCCATAATGACAAGGCTACAATCAATTGGAGTAACAAAAATCTTGACAAAAGACTACCTTCCATAATGACAAGGCTACCATCCATTGGAGTAACAGATATCGACAACATAATACCTTCCATAATGACAAGGCTACAATCCATTGTGGTATAAAAAAAACTCGACAACAGACTACCTTCCATAATAAGAAGGCTACCATCCAATGGAGTAACAAAAATCTAGACAAAAGAATACCTTACATAATGACAAGGCTACAATCCATTGGAGTAACAAAAATCTCGACAACAGACTACCTTCCATAATGACAAGGTTACTATCCATTGGAGTAACAAAAATCTCGACAAAAAACTACCTTCCATAATGACAAGGCTACCATCCAATGGAATAACAAAAATCTAGACAACAAACTACCTTCCATAATGACAAGGCTACCATCCATTGGAGTAACAGAAATCTCAATGATAGACTACCTTCCATAATGACAAGGCTACAATCCATTGTAGTATCAAAACAATCTCGACAACAGACTACCTTCCATAATGAGAAGGCTACAATCAATTGGAGTAACAAAAATCTCGACAATAGACTACCTTCCATAATTACAAGGCTATCATCCATTGGAGTAACAAAGATATCGACAACATACTACCTTTCATAGTGACAAGGCTACCATCTAATGGAGTAACAAAAATATCGACAACAGAATACCATCCATAATGACAAGGGTACCATCCTTGGAGTAATAAAAATCTCGACAACATACTACCTTCCATAATGACAAGGCTACCATCCATTGGAGTAACAAAGATATCGACAACATACTACCTTCCATAATGACAAGGCTACAATCCATTGTAGTATAAAAAAAATCGACAACAGACTACCTTCCATAATGACAAGGCTACCATCCAATGTAGTAACAAACACTCAACAACCGACTACCTTACATAATAAGAAGGCTACCATCCAATGGAGTAACAAAAATCTAGACAAAAGAATACCTTCCATAATGACAAGGCTACAATCCATTGGAGTAACAAAAATCTCGACAACAGATTACCTTCCATAATGACAAGGCTACCATCCATTGGAGTAACAAATATCGACAACATAATACCTTCCATAATGACAACGCTACAATCCATTGTAGTAAAAATAAAACTTGACAACAGACTACCTTCCATAATGACAAGGATACCATCCGTTGTAGTAACAAAAACTCGACAACCGACTACCTTCCATAATAAGATAGCTACCATCCAATGGAGTAACAAAAATCTAGACAAAAGAATACCTTACATAATGACAAGGCTACAATCCATTGGATTAACAAAAATCTCGACAACAGACTACCTTCCATAATGACAAGGCTACAATCTAATGGAATAACAAAAATCTAGACAACAGACTACCTTCCATAATGACAAGGCTACCATCCATTGTAGTAACAAAAACTCGACAACCGACTACCTTCCATAATAAGAAGGCTACCATCCAATGGAGTAACAAAAATATCGACAAAATAATACCTTCCATAATGACAAGGCTACAATCCATTGGAGTAACAAAAATCTCGATAAAAGACTACCTTCCATAATGACAAGGCTACTATCCGTTGGAGTAACAAAAATCTCGACAAAAAACTACCTTCCATAATGACAAGGCTACCATCCATTGTAGTAACAAAAATCTCGACACCCGACTACCTTCCAAAATAAGAAGGCTACCATCCATTGGAGTAACAAAAATCACGACAACAGACTACCTTCCATAATGACAAGGCTACAATCCATTGGAGTAACAAAAATCTCGACAACAGACTACCTTCCATAATGACAAGGCTACTATCCATTGGAGTAACAAAAATCTCGACAAAAGACTACCTTCCATAATGACAAGGCTACCATCCAATGGAATAACAAAAAATCTAGACAACAGACTACCTTCCATAATGACAAGGCTACCATCCATTGTAGTAACAAAAACTCGACAACCGACTACCTTCCATAATAAGAAGGCTACCATCCAATGGAGTAACAAAAATATCGACAAAATAATACCTTCCATCATGACAAGGCTACAATCCATTGGAGTAACAAAAATCTCAACAAAAGACTACCTTCCATAATGACAAGGCTACTATCCATTGGAGTAACAAAAATCTCGATAAAAAACTACCTTCCATAATGACAAGGCTACCATCCAATGGAATAACAAAAATCTAGACAACAGACTACCTTCCATAATGACAAGGCTACCATCCATTGGAGTAACAAAAATCTCAACGATAGACTAGCTTCCATAATGAAAAGGCTACAATCCATTGGCGTATCAAAATAATCTCGACAACAGACTACCTTCCATAATGACAAGGCTACAATCAATTGGAGTAAAAAAAATCTTGACAAAAGACTACCTTCCATAATGACAAGGCTACCATCCATTGGAGTAACAGATATCGACAACATAATACCTTCCATAATGACAAGGCTACAATCCATTGTGGTATAAAAAAAACTCGACAACCGACTACCTTCCATAATAAGAAGGCTACCATCCAATGGAGTAACAAAAATCTAGACAAAAGAATACCTTACATAATGACAAAGCTAAATCCATTGGAGTAACAAAAATCTCGACAACAGACTACCTTCCATAATGACAAGGCTACCATCCATTGGAATAACAAAAATCTAGACAACAGACTACCTTCCATAATGATAAGGCTACCATCCATTGGAGTAACAGAAATCTCAACGATAGACTACCTTCCATAATGAAAAGGCTACAATCCATTGGCATATCAAAATAATCTCGACAACAGACTACCTTCCATAATGACAAGGCTACCATCCATTGGAGTAACAGAAATCTCAACGATAGACTACCTTCCATAATGAAAAGGCTACAATCCATTGGCGTATCAAAATAATCTCGACCACAGACTACCTTCCATAATGACAAGGCTACAATCAATTGGAGTAACAAAAATCTTGACAAAAGACTACCTTCCATAATGACAAGGCTACCATCCATTGGAGTAACAGATATCGACAACATAATACCTTCCATAATGACAAGGCTACAATCCATTGTGGTATAAAAAAAACTCAACAACCGACTACCTTCCATAATAAGAAGGCTACCATCCAATGGAGTAACAAAAATCTAGACAAAAGAATACCTTACATAATGACAAGGCTACAATCCATTGGAGTAACAAAAATCTCGACAACAGACTACCTTCCATAATGACAAGGTTACTATCCATTGGAGTAACAAAAATCTCGACAAAAAACTACCTTCCATAATGACAAGGCTACCATCCAATGGAATAACAAAAATCTAGACAACAAACTACCTTCCATAATGACAAGGCTACCATCCATTGGAGTAACAGAAATCTCAACGATAGACTACCTTCCATAATGACAAGGCTACAATCCATTGTAGTATCAAAACAATCTCGACAACAGACTACCTTCCATAATGACAAGGCTACAATCAATTGGAGTAACAAAAATCTCGACAATAGACTACCTTCCATAATGACAAGGCTATCATCCATTGGAGTAACAAAGATATCGACAACATACTACCTTCCATAGTGACAAGGCTACCATCTAATGGAGTAACAAAAATCTCGACAACAGAATACCATCCATAATGACAAGGCTACCATCCTTGGAGTAACAAAAATCTCGACAACATACTACCTTCCATAATGACAAGGCTACCATCCATTGGAGTAACAAAGATATCGACAACATACTACCTTCCATAATGACAAGGCTACAATCCATTGTAGTATAAAAAAAAAATCGACAACAGACTACCTTCCATAATGACTAGGCTACCATCCAATGTAGTAACAAAAACTCGACAACTGACTACCTTACAGAATAAGAAGGCTACCATCAAATGGAGTAACAAAAATCTAGACAAAAGAATACCTTCCATAATGACAAGGCTACAATCCATTGGAGTAACAAAAATCTCGACAACAGACTACCTTCCATAATGACAAGGCTACTATCCGTTGGAGTAACAAAAATCTCAACAAAAAACTACCTTCCATAATGACAAGGCTACCATCCAATGGACTAACAAAAATCTAGACAACAGACTACATTCCATAATGACAAGGCTACCATCCATTGGAGTAACAGAAATCTCAACGATAGACAACCTTCCATAATGACAAGGCTACAATCCATTGTAGTATCAAAATAATCTCGACAACAGACTACCTTCCATAATGACAAGGCTACAATCAATTGGAGTAACCAAAATCTCGACAACCGACTACCTTCCATAATAAGAAGGCTACCATCCATTGGAGTAACAAAGATATCGACAACATAATACCTTCCATAATGACAAGGCTACAATCCATTGGAGTAACAAAAATCTCAACAAAAGACTACCTTCCATAATGACAAGGCTACTATCCGTTGGAGTAACAAAAATCTCGATAAAAAACTACCTTCCATAATGACAAGGCTACCATCCAATGGAATAACAAAAATCTAGACAACAGAATACCTTCCATAATGACAAGGCTACCATCCATTGGAGTAACAGAAATCTCAACGATAGACTACCTTCCATAATGAAAAGGCTACAATCCATTGGCGTATCAAAATAATCTCGACAACAGACTACCTTCCATAATGACAAGGCTACAATCAATTTGAGTAACAAAAATCTTGACAAAAGACTACCTTCCATAATGACAAGGCTACCATCCATTGGAGTAACAGATATCGACAACATAATACCTTCCATAATGACAAGGCTACAATCCATTGTGGTATAAAAAAAAAACTCGACAACAGACTACCTTCCATAATGACAAGGATACCATCTGTTGTAGTAACAAAAACTCGACAACCGACTACCTTCCATAATAAGAAGGTTACCATCCAATGGAGTAACAAAAATATAGACAAAAGAATACCTTACATAATGACAAGGCTACAATCCATTGGAGTAACAAAAATCTCGACAACAGACTACCTTCCATAATGACAAGGCTACTATCCATTGGAGTAACAAAAATCTCGACAAAAAACTACCTTCCATAATGACAAGGCTACCATCCAATGGAATAACAAAAATCTAGACAACAAACTACCTTCCATAATGACAAGGCTACCATCCATTGGAGTAACAGAAATCTCAACGATAGACTACCTTCCATAATGACAAGGCTAAAATCCATTGTAGTATCAAAACAATCTCGACAACAGACTACCTTACATAATGACAAGGCTACAATCAATTGGAGTAACAAAAATCTCGACAATAGACTACCTTCCATAATGACAAGGCTATCATCCATTAGAGTAACAAAGATATCGACAACATACTACCTTCCATAGTGACAAGGCTACCATCTAATGGAGTAACAAAAATCTCGACAACAGAATACCATCCATAATGACAAGGCTACCATCCTTGGAGTAACAAAAATCTCGACAACATATTACCTTCCATAATGACAAGGCTACAATCCATTGTAGTATAAAAAAAAATCGACAACAGACTACCTTCCATAATGACAAGGCTACCATCCAATGTAGTAACAAAAACTCGACAACCGACTAGCTTACATAATAAGAAGGCTACCATCCAATGGAGTAACAAAAATCTAGACAAAAGAATACCTTCCATAATGACAAGGCTACAATCCATTGGAGTAACACAAATCTCGACAACAGACTACCTTCCATAATGACAAGGCTACTATCCATTGGAGTAACAAAAATCTCGAAAAAAAAATACCTTCCATAATGACAAGGCTACCATCCAATGGACTAACAAAAATCTAGACAACAGACTACATTCCATAATGACAAGGCTACCATCCATTGGAGTAACAAAAATCTCAACGATAGACAACCTTCCATAATGACAAGGCTACAATCCATTGTAGTATCAAAATAATCTCGACAACAGACTACCTTCCATAATGACAAGGCTACAATCAATTGGAGTGACAAAAATCTCGACAACAGACTACCTTCCAAAATGACAAGGCTTCCATCCATTGGAGTAACAAAGATATCGACAACATAATACCTTCCATAATGACAAGGATACCATCCATTGTGGTAACAAAAACTCGACAATCGACTACCTTACATAATAAGAAGGCTACCATCCAATGGAGTAACAAAAATCTAGACAAAAGAATACCTTCCATAATGACAAGGCTACAATCCATTGGAGTAACAAAAATCTCAACAACAGACTACCTTCCAAAATGACAAGGCTACTATCCATTGGAGTAACATAAAATCTCGACAAAAAACAACTTTCCATAATGACAAGGCCACCATCCAATGGAATAACAAAAATCTAGACAACAGACTACCTTCCATAATGACAAGGCTACCATCCATTGGAGTAACAGAAATCTCAACGATAGACTACCTTCAATAATGACAAGGCTACAATCCATTGTAGTATCAAAATAATCTCGACAACAGACTACCTTCCATAATGATAAGGCTACAATCAATTCGTAGAACAAAAATCTCGACAACAGACTACCTTCCATAATGACAAGGCTATCATCCATTGGAGTAACAGATATTGACAACATAATACCTTCCATAATGACAAGGCTACAATCCATTGTAGTATAAAAAAAACTCGACAACAGACGACCTTCCATAATGACAAGGATACCATCCGTTGTAGTAACAAAAACTCGACAACCGACTACCTTCCATAATAAGAAGGCTACCATCCAACGGAGTAACAAAAATCTAGACAAAAGAATACCTTACATAATGACAAGGCTACAATCCATTGGAGTAACAAAAATCTCGACAACAGACTACCTTCCATAATGACAAGGCTACAATCCAATGGAATAACAAAAATCTAGACAACAGACTACCTTCCATAATGACAAGGCTACCATCCATTGTAGTAACAAAAACTCGACAACCGACTACCTTCCATAATAAGAAGGCTACCATCCAATGGAGTAACAAAAATATCGACAAAATAATACCTTCCATAATGACAAGGCTACAATCCATTGGAGTAACAAAAATCTCGACAAAAGACTACCTTCCATAATGACAAGGCTACTATCGGTTGGAGTAACAAAAATCTCGACAAAAAACTACCTTCCATAATGACAAGGCTACCATCCAATGGAATAAAAAAAATCTAGACAACAGACCACCTTCCATAATGACAAGGCGACCATCCATTGGAGTAACCGAAATCTCGACGACAGACTACCTTCCATAATGACAAGGCTACAATCAATTGGAGTAACAAAAATCTTGACAAAAGACTACCTTCCATAATGACAAGGCTACCATCCATTGGAGTAACAGATATCGACAACATAATACCTTCCATAATGACAAGGCTACAATACATTTTAGTATAAAAAAAACTCGACAACAGACTACCTTCCAGAATGACAAGGATACCATCCGTTGTAGTAACAAAAACTCGACAACCGACTACCTTCCATAATAAGAAGGCTACCATCCAATGGAGTAACAAAAATCTAGACAAAAGAATACCTTACATAATGACAAGGCTACAATCCATTGGAGTAACAAAAATCTCGACAACAGACTACCTTCCATAATGACAAGGCTACTATCCATTGGAGTAACAAAAATCTCGACTAAAAACTACCTTCCATAATGACAAGGCTACCATCCAATGAAATAACAAAAATCTAGACAACAAACTACCTTCCATAATGACAAGGCTACCATCCATTGGAGTAACAGAAATCTCACCGATAGACTACCTTCCATAATGACAAGGCTACAATCCCTTGTAGTATCAAAACAATCTCGACAACAGACTACCTTCCATAATGACAAGGCTACAATCAATTGGAGTAATAAAAATCTCGACAATAGACTACCTTCCATAATGACAAGGCTATCATCCATTGGAGTAACAAAGATATCGACAATATACTACCTTCCATAATGACAAGGATACCATCAATTGTAGTAACAAAAACTCGACAATCGATTACCTTCCATAATAAGAAGGCTACCATCCAATGGAGTAACAAAAATCTCAACAAATGAATACCTTCCATAATGACAAGGCTACAATCCATTGGAGTAACAAAAATCTAGACAACAGACTACCTTCCATAATGACAAGGCTACTATCCATTGGAGTAACAAAAATCTCGACAAAAAACTACTTTCCATAATGACAAGGCTACCATCCAATGGAATAACAAAAATCTAGACAACAAACTACCTTCCATAATGACAAGGCAACCATCCATTGGAGTAACGGAAATCTCAACGATAGACTACCTTCCATAATGACAAGGCTACATTCCATTGTAGTATAAAAATAATCTCGACAACAGACTACCTTCTAAAATGGTAAGGCTACAATCAATTGGAGTAACAAATATCTCAACAACAGACTACCTTCCATAATGACAAGGCTACAATCCATTGTAGTAACAAAAAGTCGACAACCGACTACCTTCCATAATAAGAAAGCTTCCACCCAATGGAGTAACAAAAATATCGACAAAAGAATACCTTCCATAATGACAAGGCTACAATCCATTGGAGTAACAAAAATATCGACAACAGACTACCTTCCATAATTACAAGGTAACCATCTAATGGAGTAACAAAAATCTCGACAACAGAATACCATCCATAATGACAAGGCTACCATCCTTGGAGTAACAAAAATCTCGACAACATACTACCTTCCATAATGACAAGGCTACCATCCATTGGAGTAACAAAGATATCGACAACATACTACCTTCCGTAATGACAAGGCTACAATCCATTGTAGTATAAAAAAAAATCGACAACAAACTACCTTCCATAATGACAAGGCTACCATCCAATGTAGTAACAAAAACTCGACAACCGACTACCTTACATAATAAGAAGGCTACCATCCAATGGAGTAACAAAAATCTAGACAAAAGAATACCTTCCATAATGACAAGGCTACAATCCATTGGAGTAACAAAAATCTCGACAACAGACTACCTTCCATAATGACAAGGCTACTATCCATTGGAGTAACAAAAATCTCGACAAAAAACTACCTTCCATAATGACAAGGCTACCATCCAATGGACTAACAAAAATCTAGACAACAGACTACATTCCATAATGACAAGGCTACCATCCATTGGAGTAACAGAAATCTCAACGATAGACAACCTTCCATAATGACAAGGCTACAATCCATTGTAGTATCAAAATAATCTCGACAACAGACTACCTTCCATAATGACAAGGCCAATATCCAATGGAGTAACAAAAATATCGACAGAAGACTACCTTCCATAATGACAATGCTACAATCCATTGTAGTATCAAAAAAATCACGACAACAGACTACCTTCCATAATGTCAAGGCTACCATCCATTGTAGTAACAAAAATCTCGACAACCGACCACCTTCCATAATAAGAAGGCTACCATCCATGGGAGTAACAAAAATCTCGACAAAATATTACCTTCCATAATGACAAAGCTACAATCCATTGGAGTAACAAAAATATCGACAATAGACTACCTTCCATAATGACAAGGCTACCATCCATTGTAGTATCAAAACAATCTCGACAACAGACTACCTTCCATAATGACGAGGCTACAATCAATTGGAGTAACAAAAATCTCGACAACAGACTACCTTCCATAATGACAAGGCTATCATCCAATGGAGTAACAAAGATATCGACAATATACTACCTTCCATAATGACAAGGATACCATCAATTGTAGTAACAAAAACTCGACAATCGATTACCTTCCATAATAAGAAGGCTACCATCCAATGGAGTAACAAAAATCTCGACAAATGAATACCTTCCATAATGACAAGGCTACAATCCATTGGAGTAACAAAAATCTAGACAACAGACTACCTTCCACAATGACAAGGCTACTATCCATTGGAGTAACAAAAATCTCAACAAAAAACTACTTTCCATAATGACAAGGCTACCATCCAATGGAATAACAAAAATCTAGACAACAGACTACCTTCCATAATGACAAGGCAACCATCCATTGGAGTAACAGAAATCTCAACGATAGACTACCTTCCATAATGACAAGGCTACAATCCATTGTAGTATAAAAATAATCTCGACAACAGACTACCTTCTAAAATGGTAAGGCTACAATCAATTGGAGTAACAAATATCTCAACAACAGACTACCTTCCATAATGACAAGGCTACAATCCATTGTAGTAACAAAAAGTCGACAACCGACTACCTTCCATAATAAGAAAGCTTCCATCCAATGGAGTAACAAAAATATCGACAAAAGAATACCTTCCATAATGACAAGGCTACAATCCATTGGAGTAACAAAAATATCGACAACAGACTACCTTCCATAATGACAAGGCAACCATCTAATGGAGTAACAAAAATCTCGACAACAGAATACCATCCATAATGACAAGGCTACCATCCTTGGAGTAACAAAAATCTCGACAACATACTACCTTCCATAATGACAAGGCTACCATCCATTGGAGTAACAAAGATATCGACAACATACTACCTTCCGTAATGACAAGGCTACAATCCATTGTAGTATAAAAAAAAACGACAACAAACTACCTTCCATAATGACAAGGCTACCATCCAATGTAGTAATAAAAACTCGACAACCGACTACCTTACATAATAAGAAGGCTACCATCCAATGGAGTAACAAAAATCTAGACAAAAGAATACCTTCCATAATGACAAGGCTACAATCCATTGGAGTAACAAAAATCTCGACAACAGACTACCTTCCATAATGACAAGGCTACTATCCATTGGAGTAACAAAAATCTCGACAAAAAACTACCTTCTATAATGACAAGGCTACCATCCAATGGACTAACAAAAATCTAGACAACAGACTACATTCCATAATGACAAGGCTACCATCCATTGGAGTAACAGAAATCTCAACGATAGACAACCTTCCATAATGACAAGGCTACAATCCATTGTAGTATCAAAATAATCTCGACAACAGACTACCTTCCATAATGACAAGGCCAATATCCAATGGAATAACAAAAATATCGACAGAAGACTACCTTCCATAATGACAATGCTACAATCCATTGTAGTATCAAAAAAATCACGACAACAGACTACCTTCCATAATGTCAAGGCTACCATCCATTGTAGTAACAAAAATCTCGACAACCGACCACCTTCCATAATAAGAAGGCTACCATCCATGGGAGTAACAAAAATCTCGACAAAATATTACCTTCCATAATGACAAGGCTACAATCCATTGGAGTAACAAAAATATCGACAATAGACTACCTTCCATAATGACAAGGCTACCATCCATTTGAGTAACAAAAATCTCAACGATAAACTACCTTCCATAATGACAAGGCTACCATCCAATGGAATAACAATAATCTCGACAATAGACTACCTTCCATAATGACAAGGCTACCATCCGTTGGAGTAACAAAAATCTCAACAACAGACTACCTTCCATAATGACAAGGCTGTTGTCCATTGGAGTAACAAAAATCTCGACAAAAAACTACCTTCCATAATGACAAGGCTACCATCCAATGGAAAAACAAAAATATCGATAACAGACTACCTTCCATAATGACAAGGCTACCATCCATTGGAGTAACAGAAATCTCACCGATAGACTACCTTCCATAATGACAAGGCTACAATCCATTGTAGTATCAAAACAATCTCGACAACAGACTACCTTCCATAATGACAAGGCTACAATCAATTGGAGTAATAAAAATCTCGACAATAGACTACCTTCCATAATGACAAGGCTATCATCCATTGGAGTAACAAAGATATCGACAATATACTACCTTCCATAATGACAAGGATACCATCAATTGTAGTAACAAAAACTCGACAATCGATTACCTTCCATAATAAGAAGGCTACCATCCAATGGAGTAACAAAAATCTCAACAAATGAATACCTTCCATAATGACAAGGCTACAATCCATTGGAGTAACAAAAATCTAGACAACAGACTACCTTCCATAATGACAAGGCTACTATCCATTGGAGTAACAAAAATCTCGACAAAAAACTACTTTCCATAATGACAAGGCTACCATCCAATGGAATAACAAAAATCTAGACAACAAACTACCTTCCATAATGACAAGGCAACCATCCATTGGAGTAACGGAAATCTCAACGATAGACTACCTTCCATAATGACAAGGCTACATTCCATTGTAGTATAAAAATAATCTCGACAACAGACTACCTTCTAAAATGGTAAGGCTACAATCAATTGGAGTAACAAATATCTCAACAACAGACTACCTTCCATAATGACAAGGCTACAATCCATTGTAGTAACAAAAAGTCGACAACCGACTACCTTCCATAATAAGAAAGCTTCCACCCAATGGAGTAACAAAAATATCGACAAAAGAATACCTTCCATAATGACAAGGCTACAATCCATTGGAGTAACAAAAATATCGACAACAGACTACCTTCCATAATTACAAGGTAACCATCTAATGGAGTAACAAAAATCTCGACAACAGAATACCATCCATAATGACAAGGCTACCATCCTTGGAGTAACAAAAATCTCGACAACATACTACCTTCCATAATGACAAGGCTACCATCCATTGGAGTAACAAAGATATCGACAACATACTACCTTCCGTAATGACAAGGCTACAATCCATTGTAGTATAAAAAAAAATCGACAACAAACTACCTTCCATAATGACAAGGCTACCATCCAATGTAGTAACAAAAACTCGACAACCGACTACCTTACATAATAAGAAGGCTACCATCCAATGGAGTAACAAAAATCTAGACAAAAGAATACCTTCCATAATGACAAGGCTACAATCCATTGGAGTAACAAAAATCTCGACAACAGACTACCTTCCATAATGACAAGGCTACTATCCATTGGAGTAACAAAAATCTCGACAAAAAACTACCTTCCATAATGACAAGGCTACCATCCAATGGACTAACAAAAATCTAGACAACAGACTACATTCCATAATGACAAGGCTACCATCCATTGGAGTAACAGAAATCTCAACGATAGACAACCTTCCATAATGACAAGGCTACAATCCATTGTAGTATCAAAATAATCTCGACAACAGACTACCTTCCATAATGACAAGGCCAATATCCAATGGAGTAACAAAAATATCGACAGAAGACTACCTTCCATAATGACAATGCTACAATCCATTGTAGTATCAAAAAAATCACGACAACAGACTACCTTCCATAATGTCAAGGCTACCATCCATTGTAGTAACAAAAATCTCGACAACCGACCACCTTCCATAATAAGAAGGCTACCATCCATGGGAGTAACAAAAATCTCGACAAAATATTACCTTCCATAATGACAAAGCTACAATCCATTGGAGTAACAAAAATATCGACAATAGACTACCTTCCATAATGACAAGGCTACCATCCATTGTAGTATCAAAACAATCTCGACAACAGACTACCTTCCATAATGACGAGGCTACAATCAATTGGAGTAACAAAAATCTCGACAACAGACTACCTTCCATAATGACAAGGCTATCATCCAATGGAGTAACAAAGATATCGACAATATACTACCTTCCATAATGACAAGGATACCATCAATTGTAGTAACAAAAACTCGACAATCGATTACCTTCCATAATAAGAAGGCTACCATCCAATGGAGTAACAAAAATCTCGACAAATGAATACCTTCCATAATGACAAGGCTACAATCCATTGGAGTAACAAAAATCTAGACAACAGACTACCTTCCACAATGACAAGGCTACTATCCATTGGAGTAACAAAAATCTCGACAAAAAACTACTTTCCATAATGACAAGGCTACCATCCAATGGAATAACAAAAATCTAGACAACAGACTACCTTCCATAATGACAAGGCAACCATCCATTGGAGTAACAGAAATCTCAACGATAGACTACCTTCCATAATGACAAGGCTACAATCCATTGTAGTATAAAAATAATCTCGACAACAGACTACCTTCTAAAATGGTAAGGCTACAATCAATTGGAGTAACAAATATCTCAACAACAGACTACCTTCCATAATGACAAGGCTACAATCCATTGTAGTAACAAAAAGTCGACAACCGACTACCTTCCATAATAAGAAAGCTTCCATCCAATGGAGTAACAAAAATATCGACAAAAGAATACCTTCCATAATGACAAGGCTACAATCCATTGGAGTAACAAAAATATCGACAACAGACTACCTTCCATAATGACAAGGCAACCATCTAATGGAGTAACAAAAATCTCGACAACAGAATACCATCCATAATGACAAGGCTACCATCCTTGGAGTAACAAAAATCTCGACAACATACTACCTTCCATAATGACAAGGCTACCATCCATTGGAGTAACAAAGATATCGACAACATACTACCTTCCGTAATGACAAGGCTACAATCCATTGTAGTATAAAAAAAAACGACAACAAACTACCTTCCATAATGACAAGGCTACCATCCAATGTAGTAATAAAAACTCGACAACCGACTACCTTACATAATAAGAAGGCTACCATCCAATGGAGTAACAAAAATCTAGACAAAAGAATACCTTCCATAATGACAAGGCTACAATCCATTGGAGTAACAAAAATCTCGACAACAGACTACCTTCCATAATGACAAGGCTACTATCCATTGGAGTAACAAAAATCTCGACAAAAAACTACCTTCTATAATGACAAGGCTACCATCCAATGGACTAACAAAAATCTAGACAACAGACTACATTCCATAATGACAAGGCTACCATCCATTGGAGTAACAGAAATCTCAACGATAGACAACCTTCCATAATGACAAGGCTACAATCCATTGTAGTATCAAAATAATCTCGACAACAGACTACCTTCCATAATGACAAGGCCAATATCCAATGGAATAACAAAAATATCGACAGAAGACTACCTTCCATAATGACAATGCTACAATCCATTGTAGTATCAAAAAAATCACGACAACAGACTACCTTCCATAATGTCAAGGCTACCATCCATTGTAGTAACAAAAATCTCGACAACCGACCACCTTCCATAATAAGAAGGCTACCATCCATGGGAGTAACAAAAATCTCGACAAAATATTACCTTCCATAATGACAAAGCTACAATCCATTGGAGTAACAAAAATATCGACAATAGACTACCTTCCATAATGACAAGGCTACCATCCATTTGAGTAACAAAAATCTCAACGATAAACTACCTTCCATAATGACAAGGCTACCATCCAATGGAATAACAATAATCTCGACAATAGACTACCTTCCATAATGACAAGGCTACCATCCGTTGGAGTAACAAAAATCTCAACAACAGACTACCTTCCATAATGACAAGGCTGTTGTCCATTGGAGTAACAAAAATCTCGACAAAAAACTACCTTCCATAATGACAAGGCTACCATCCAATGGAAAAACAAAAATATCGATAACAGACTACCTTCCATAATGACAAGGCTACCATCCATTGGAGTAACAGAAATCTTAAAAACAGACTACCTTCCATAATTACTAGGCTACCATCCATTGGAATAACAAAAATATCAAAAAACGACTACCTTCCATAATGAAAGGCTACTATCCAATGGAGTAACAAAAATCTCGACAACAAACTACCTTCCATAATGACAAGGCTAACATATATTGTAGTAACAAAAATCTGAACAACAGACTACCTTCCATAATCACAAGGCTAACATACATTATAGTAACAAAAATCTAAACAACAAACTACCTTTCATAATGACAAGGCTAGCATCCATTGGAGTAACAAAAATCACAATGATAGACTACCTTCAATAATGACAAGGCTACCATCCATTGGAGTAACATAAATCTCCACAACAGACTACCTTCCATTATGACAAGGCTACTATCCAATGGAGTAACAAAAATATTGACAACAGACTACCTTCCATTATGACAAGGCTACAATCTAATGGAGTAAAAAAAATCTTGACAACAGACTACCTTCCGTAATGACAAGGCTACCATCCATTGGAGTAACAAAAATCTCGACAAGAGACTACCTTCCATAATGACTAGGCTACCATCCATTGGAGTAACAAAGATATCGACAACAGATAACCTTCCATAATGACAAGGCTACAATCCATTGTAGTATCAAAAAAATATCAACAACAGACTACCTTACATAATGACAAGGCTACCATCCATTGTAGTAACAAAAATTTCGACAACCGACTACCTTCCATAATAAGAAGGATACCATCCATTGGAGT
Source organism: Vicia faba (assembly GCA_948472305.1). Lineage (NCBI taxonomy): Eukaryota > Viridiplantae > Streptophyta > Magnoliopsida > Fabales > Fabaceae > Vicia > Vicia faba. The sequence goes on along the minus strand of OX451737.1, from coordinate 802,806,433 downwards.
AACAAAAATCTCGACAAAAGAATACCTTCCATAATGACAAGGCTACAATCCATTGGAGTAACAAAAATCTTGACAACAGACTACCTTCCATAATGACAAGGCTACCATCCATTGGAGTAACAAAAATCTCGACAAAAAACTACCTTCCATAATGACAAGGCTACCATCCAATGGAAAAACAAAAATATCGATAACAGACTACCTTCCATAATGACAAGGCTACCATCCATTGGAGTAACATAAATCTTAAAAACAGACTACCTTCCATAATTACTAGGCTACCATCCATTGGAATAACAAAAATATCAAAAAACGACTACCTTCCATAATGAAAGGCTACTATCCAATGGAGTAACAAAAATCTCGACAACAAACTACCTTCCATAATGACAAGGCTAAAATATATTGTAGTAACAAAAATCTGAACAACAGACTACCTTCCATAATCACAAGGCTAACATACATTATAGTAACAAAAATCTAAACAACAAACTACCTTTCATAATGACAAGGCTAACATCCATTGGAGTAACAAAAATCACAACGATAGACTACCTTCAATAATGACAAGGCTACCATCCATTGGAGTAACATAAATCTCCACAACAGACTACCTTCCATTATGGCAAGGCTACTATCCAATGGAGTAACAAAAATATTGACAACAGACTACCTTCCATTATGACAAGGCTACCATCTAATGGAGTAAAAAAAATTTTGACAACAGACTACCTTCCGTAATGACAAGGCTACCATCCATTGGAGTAACAAAAATCTCGACAAGAGACTACCTTCCATAATGACTAGGCTACCATCCATTGGAGTAACAAAGATATCGACAACAGATAACCTTCCATAATGACAAGGCTACAATCCATTGTAGTATCAAAAAAATATCAACACTAGACTACCTTACATAATGACAAGGCTACCATCCATTGTAGTAATAAAAATTTCGACAACCGACTACCTTCCATAATAAGAAGGCTACCATCCATTGGAGTAACAAAAATCTCGACAAAAGAATACCTTCCATAATGACAAGGCTACAATCCATTGGAGTAACAAAAATCTCGACAACAGACTACCTTCCATAATGACAAGGCTACCATCCATTGGAGTAACAAAAATCTCGACAAAAAACTACCTTCCATAATGACAAGGCTACCATCCAATGGAATAACAAAAATCTCGACAACAGACTACCTTCCATAATGACAAGGCTACCATCCATTGGGGTAACAGAAATCTCAATGATAGACTACCTTCCATAATGACAAGGCTACCATCCATTGGAGTAAAAAAAATCACAACGACAAACTACCTTCCATAATGACAAGGCTACCATCCATTGGAGTAACAAAAATATCGACAATAGACTATCTTCCATAATGACAAGGCTACCATCCATTGGAGTAACAAAGATATCGACAACATACTACCTTTCATAATGACAAGGCTACCATACATTGGAGTAACAAAAATTACTAAAACAGACTACCTTCCATAATGACAAGGCTACCATCCATTGTAGTAACAAAAACTCAACAACCGACTACCTTCCATAATAAGAAGGCTTCCATCCAATGGAGTAAAAAAAATCTCGACAAAAGAATACCTTCCATAATGACAAGGCTAAAATCCATTGGAGTAACAAAAATCTCAACAACAGACTACCTTCCATAATGACAACGCTACTATCCATTGAAGTTACAAAAATCTCGACAAAAAACTACCTTCCATAATGACAAGGCTACCATCCAATGGAATAACAAAAATCTAGACAACAGGCTACCTTCCATAATGACAAGGCTACCATCCATTGGAGTAACAGAAATCTCAAGAATAGACTACCTTCCATAATGACAAGGCTACAATCCATTGTAGTATCAAAAAAATCTCGACAACAGACTACCTTCCATAATGTCAAGGCTACTATCCATTGTAGTAACAAATATCTCGACAACCGACTACCTTCCATAATAAGAAGGCTACCATCCATGGGAGTGACAAAAATCTCGACAAAAGAATACCTTCCATATTGATAAGGCTACAATCCATTGGAGTAACAAAAATATCGACAACAAACTACCTTCCATAATGACAAGGCTACCATCCATTGGAGTAACAAAAATCTCAACGATATACTACCATCCATAATGACAAGGCTACCATCCAATGGAATAACAAAAATCTCGACAACAGAATACCTTCCATAATGACAAGGCTACCATCCATTGGAGTAACAGAAATCTCAACGATAGACTACCTTCCATAATGACAAGGCTACAATCCATTGTAGTATCAAAATAACGTCCACAACAGACTACCTTCCATAATGACAAGGCTAACATACATGGTAGTAACAAAAATCTGAACAACAAACTACCTTCCATAATGACAAGGCTACCATCCATTTGAGTAACAAAAATCACAATGATAGACTACCTTCCATATTGACAAGACTACCATCCATTGTAGTAACAAAAATCACGACAATATACTACCTTCCATAATGACAAGGCTACCATTCATTTGAGTAACATAAATCTCGACAACAGACTACCTTCCATAATGACAAGGCTAACATTTATTATAGTAACAAAAATCTAAACAACAGACTACCTTTCATAATGACTAGGCTACCATCCATTGGAGTAACAAAAATCGCAACGACAAACTACCTTCCATAATGACAAGGCTACCATCCATTAAAGTAAAAAAAATCTCGACAACAGACTACCTTCCATAATGACAAGGCTACCATCCATTGGAGTAACAAAAATCTCAAAAACAGACTACCTTCCATAATGACTAGGCTACCATCCATTGGAATATCAAAAATATCAAAAAAAGACTACCTTCCATAATGACAAGGCTACAATCCAATGGAGTAACAAAAATATCGACAACAAACTACCTTCCATAATGACAAGGCAAACATATATTGTAGTAACAAAAATTTGAACAACAGCCTACCTTCCGTAATGACAAGGCTACCATTCATTGGAGTAACAAAAATCACAATGATAGACTACCTTCCTTAAGGACAAGGCTACCATCCATTGGAGTAACAAAGACATCGACAACATACTTCCTTCCATAATGACAAGGATACAATCCATTGTAGTATAAAAAAAACTCGACAACAGACTACTTTCCATAATGACAAGGCTACCATCCATTGTAGTAACAAAAACTCAACAACCGACTACTTTCCATAATAAGAAGGCTACCATCCAATGGAGTAACAAAAATCTCGACAAAAGAATACCTTCCATAATGACAAGGCTAAAATCCATTGGAGTTACAAAAATCTCAACAACAGACTACCTTCCATAATGACAAGCCTACTATCCATTGGAGTAACTAAAATCTCGACAAAAAACTACCTTCCATAATGACAAGGCAACCATCCAATTAAATAACCAAAATCTAGACAACAGACTAACTTCCATAATGACAAGGCTACCATACATTGGGGTAACAGAAATCTCAACGATAGACTACCTTCCATAATGACAAGGCTACAATCCATTGTAGTATCAAAATAATCTCGACAACAGACTACCTTCCATAATGACAAGGCTACAATCAATTGGAGTAACAAAAATCTCGATAACAGACTACCTTCCATAATGACAAGTCTACCATTCATTGTAGTAACAAAGATATCGACAACATACTACCTTCCATAATGACAAGGCTACAATCCATTGTAGTAACAAAAATCTCGACAACCGACTACCTTCCATAATAAGAAGGCTACCATCCATGCGAGTAACAAAAATCTCGAGAAAAAGAATACCTTCCATAATGACAAGGCTATAATCCATTGGAGTAACAAAAATATCGACAACAGACTACCTTCCATAATGACAAGGCTACCATCCATTGGAGTAACAAAAATCTCAATGATAGACTACCTTCCATAATGACAAGGCTACCATCCAATGGAATAACAAAAATCTCGACAACAGACTACCTTCCATAATGACAAGGCTACCATCCATTGGAGTAACATAAATCTCAACGATAGACAACCTTCCATAATGACAAGGCTACAATCCATTGTAGTATCAAAATAATCTCGACAATAGACTACCTTCCAGAATGACAAGGCTAACATACATCGTAGTAACAAAAATCTGAACAACAGACTGCCTTCCATAATGACAAGGCTACCATCCATTTTAGTAACAAAAATCACAATGATAGACTACCTTCCATATTGATAAGGCTACCATCCATTGGAGTAACAAAGATATCGACAACATACTACCTTCCATAAGCTACCATCCATTGGAGTAACAAAAATCACGACAACATACTACCTTCCATAATGACAAGGCTACCTTCCACTGGAGTAACATAAATCTCCACAACAGACTACCTTCCATAATGATAAGGCTACTATCTAATGGAGTAACAAAAATCTCGACAACAAACTACCTTCCATTATGACAAGGCTAACATACATTATAGTAACAAAAATCTAAACAACAGACTACCTTCCATAATGACAAGGCTACCATCCATTGGAGTAACAAAAATCACAACGACAAACTACCTTCCATAATGACAAGGCTTCCATCAATTAAAGTAACAAAAATCTCGACAACAGACTACCTTCCATAATGACAAGGCTACCATCCATTGGAATAACAAAAATCTCAAAAACAGACTACCTTCCATAATGACTAGGCTACTATCCATTAGAATAACAAAGATATCAAAAAAAGACCACCTTCCATAATGACAAGGCTACAATACAATGGAGTAACAAAAATCTCGACAACAAACTACCTTCCATAATGACAAGGCAAACATATATTGTAGTAACAAAAATCTGAACAACAGACTACCTTCCATAATGAAAAGGCTACCATTCGTTGGAGTAACAAAAATCACAGTGACAGACTACCTTCTATAATGACAAGGCTACCATCCAATGGAATAACAAAAATCTCGACAACAGACTACCTTCCATAATGACAAGGCTACCATCCATTGGAGCAACATAAATCTCCACAACAGACTACCTTCCATAATGACAAGGCTACTATCCAATGGAGTAATAAAAATCTCGACAACAGACTACCTTCCATAATGACAAGGCTAACATTCATTATAGTAACAAAAATCTAAAAAACAGACTACCTTCCATAATGACAAGGCTACCATCCATTGGAGTAACAAAAATCACAAAGACAAACTACCCTCCATAATGACAAGGCTACCATCCATTAAAGTAAAAAAAATCTCGAAAATAGATTACCTTCCATAATGACAAGGCTACCATCCATTGGAGTAACAAAAATCTCAAAAACAGACTACCTTCCATAATGACTAGGCTACCATCCATTGGAATAACAAAAATATCAAAAAAAGACTACCTTCCATAATGACAAGGCTACAATCCAATGGAGTAACAAAAATATCGACAACAAACTACCTTCCATAATGACAAGGCAAACATATATTGTAGTAACAAAAATCTGAACAACAGACTACCTTCCGTAATGACAAGGGTACCATTCGTTGGAGTAACAAAAATCACAATGATAGACTACCATCCTTAATGACAAGGCTACCATCCATTGGAGTAACAAAGACATCGACAACATACTACCTTCTATAATGACAAGGCTACAATCCATTGAAGTATAAAAAAAAAACTCGACAACAGACTACCTTCCATAATGACAAGGCTACCATCCATTGTAGTAACAAAAACTCAACAACCGACTACCTTCCATAATAAGAAGGCTTCCATCCAATGGAGTAAAAAAAATCTCGACAAAAGAATACCTTCCATAATGACAAGGCTAAAATCCATTGGAGTAAGAAAAATCTCAACAACAGACTACCTTCCATAATGACAACGCTACTATCCATTAAAGTTACAAAAATCTCGACAAAAAACTACCTTCCATAATGACAAGGCTACCATCCAATGGAATAACAAAAATCTAGACAACAGGCTACCTTCCATAATGAGAAGGCTACCATCCATTGGAGTAACAGAAATCTCAAGAATAGACTACCTTCCATAATGACAAGGCTACAATCCATTGTAGTATCAAAAAAATCTCGACAACAGACTACCTTCCATAATGTCAAGGCTACTATCCATTGTAGTAACAAATATCTCGACAACCGACTACCTTCCATAATAAGAAGGCTACCATCCATGGGAGTAACAAAAATCTCGATAAAAGAATACCTTCCATATTGACAAGGCTACAATCCATTGGAGTAACAAAAATCTCGACAATCGACTACCTTCCATAATAAGAAGGCTACCATCCATGGGAGTAACAAAAATCTCGACAAAATATTACCTTCCATAATGACAAGGCTACAATCCATTGGAGTAACAAAAATATCGACAATAGACTACCTTCCATAATGACAAGGCTACCATCCATTTGAGTAACAAAAATCTCAACGATAGACTACCTTCCATAATGACAAGGCTACCATCCAATGGAATAACAATAATCTCGACAATAGACTACCTTCCATAATGACAAGGCTACCATCCATTGGAGTAACAGAAATCTTAAAAACAGACTACCTTCCATAATTACTAGGCTACCATCCATTGGAATAACAAAAATATCAAAAAACGACTACCTTCCATAATGAAAGGCTACTATCCAATGGAGTAACAAAAATCTCGACAACAAACTACCTTCCATAATGACAAGGCTAACATATATTGTAGTAACAAAAATCTGAACAACAGACTACCTTCCATAATCACAAGGCTAAAATACATTATAGTAACAAAAATCTAAACAACAAACTACCTTTCATAATGACAAGGCTAGAATCCATTGGAGTAACAAAAATCACAACGATAGACTACCTTCAATAATGACAAGGCTACCATCCATTGGAGTAACATAAATCTCCACAACAGACTACCTTCCATTATGACAAGGCTACTATCCAATGGAGTAACAAAAATATTGACAACAGACTACCTTCCATTATGACAAGGCTACCATCTAATGGAGTAAAAAAAATCTTGACAACAGACTACCTTCCGTAATGACAAGGCTACCATCCATTGGAGTAACAAAAATCTCGACAAGAGACTACCTTCCATAATTACTAGGCTACCATCCATTAGAGTAACAAAGATATCGACAACAGATAACCTTCCATAATGACAAGGCTACAATCCATTGTAGTATCAAAAAAATATCGACAACAGACTACCTTACATAATGACAAGGCTACCATCCATTGTAGTAACAAAAATTTCGACAACCGACTACCTTCCATAATAAGAAGGCTACCATCCATTGGAGTAACAAAAATCTCGACAAAAGAATACCTTCCATAATGACAAGGCTACAATCCATTGGAGTAACAAAAATCTCGACAACAGACTACCTTCCATAATGACAAGGCTACCATCCATTGGAGTAACAAAAATCTCGACAAAAAACTACCTTCCATAATGACAAGGCTACCATCCAATGGAATAACAAAAATCTCGACAACAGACTACCTTCCATAATGACAAGGCTACCATCCATTGGGGTAACAGAAATCTCAACGATAGACTACCTTCCATAATGACAAGGCTACCATCCATTGGAGTAAAAAAAATCACAACGACAAACTACCTTCCATAATGACAAGGCTACCATCCATTGGAGTAACAAAAATATCGACAATAGACTACCTTCCATAATGACAAGGCTACCATCCATTGGAGTAACAAAGATATCGACAACATACTACCTTTCATAATGACAAGGCTACCATACATTGGAGTAACAAAAATTACTAAAACAGACTACCTTCCTTAATGACAAAGGTACTATCCATTGGAGTAACAAAAATCTTGACAACACACTACCTTCAAAAATGACAAGGCTACAATCTAATGGAGTAACAAAAGTCTCGACAATAGACTACCTTTTGTAATGGCAAGGCTACCATCCATTGGAGTAACAGAAATATCCACAACATACTACCTTCCATAATGACAAGGCTAACATTCATTGGAGTATCAAAAATCTCAAAAACAGACTACCTTCAATAATGACTAGGCTACCATCCATTGGAATAACAAAAATATCATAAAAAGACTACCTTCCATAATGACAAGGCTACTATCCGATGGAGTAACAAAAATCTCGACAACAAACTACCTTCCATAATGACAAGGCTAACATACATTGTAGTAACAAAAATATGAACAACAGACTACCTTCCATAATGACAAGGCTACCATCCATTGGAGTAACAAAAATCACAATGACAGACTACCTTCCATAATGACAAGGATACCATCCATTGGAGTAACAAAAATCTCGACAACAAACTACCTTCCATAGTGACAAAGCTACCATCCATTGGAGTAACAAAAATATCAACAATAGACTACCTTCCATAATGACAAGGCCAATATCCAATGGAGTAACAAAAATATCGACAAAAGACTACCTTCCATAATGACAAAGCTACAATCCATTGTAGTATCAAAAAAATCTCGACAACAGACTACCTTCCATAATGTCAAGGCTACCATCCATTTTAGTAACAAAAATCTCGACAACCGACTACCTTCCATAATAAGAAGGCTACCATCCATGGGAGTAACAAAAATCTCGACAAAAGATTACCTTCCATAATGACAAGGCTACAATCCATTGGAGTAACAAAAATATCGACAACAGACTACCTTCCATAATGACAAGGCTACCATCCATTTGAGTAACAAAAATCTCCACAACAGACTACCTTCCATAATGACAAGGCTACTATCCAATGGAGTAATAAAAATCTCGACAACAGACTACCTTCCATAATGACAAGGCTAACATTCATTATAGTAACAAAAATCTAAACAACAGACTACCTTCCATAATGACAAGGCTACCATCCATTGGAGTAACAAAAATCACAAAGACAAACTACCCTCCATAATGACAAGGCTACCATCCATTAAAGTAAAAAAAATCTCGAAAACAGATTACCTTCCATAATGACAAGGCTACCATCCATTGGTGTAACAAAAATCTCAAAAACAGACTACCTTCCATAATGACTAAGCTACCATCCATTGGAATAACAAAAATATCAAAAAAAGACTACCTTCCATAATGACAAGGCTACAATCCAATGGAGTAACAAAAATATCGACAACAAACAACCTTCCATAATGACAAGGCAAACATATATTGTAGTAACAAAAATCTGAACAATAGACTACCTTCCGTAATGACAAGGCTACCATTAGTTGGAGTAACAAAAATCACAATGATAGACTACCATCCTTAATGACAAGGCTACCATCCATTGGAGTAACAAAGACATCGACAACATACTACCTTCCATAATGACAAGGCTACAATCCATTGAAGTATAAAAAAAACTCGACAACAGACTACCTTCCATAATGACAAGGCTACCATCCATTGTAGTAACAAAAACTCAACAACCGACTACCTTCCATAATAAGAAGGATTCCATCCAATGGAGTAAAAAAAATCTCGACAAAAGAATACCTTCCATAATGACAAGGCTAAAATCCATTGGAGTAACAAAAATCTCAACAACAGACTACCTTCCATAATGACAACGCTACTATCCATTGAAGTTACAAAAATCTCGACAAAAAACTACCTTCCATAATGACAAGGCTACCATCCAATGGAATAACAAAAATCTAGACAACAGGCTACCTTCCATAATGACAAGGCTACCATCCATTGGAGTAACAGAAATCTCAAGAATAGACTACCTTCCATAATGACAAGGCTACAATCCATTGTAGTATCAAAAAAATCTCGACAATAGACTACCTTCCATAATGTCAAGGCTACTATCCATTGTAGTAACAAATATCTCGACAACCGACTACCTTCCATAATAAGAAGGCTACCATCCATGGGAGTAACAAAAATCTCGACAAAAGAATACCTTCCATATTGACAAGGCTACAATCCATTGGAGTAACAAAAATATCGACAACAGACTACCTTCCATAATGACAAGGCTACCATGCATTGGAGTAACAAAAATCTCAACGATATACTACCATCCATAATGACAAGGCTACCATCCAATGGAATAACAAAAATCTCGACAACAGACTACCTTCCATAATGACAAGGCTACCATCCATTGGAGTAACAGAAATCTCAACGATAGACTACCTTCCATAATGACAAGGCTACAATCCATTGTAGTATCAAAATAATGTCGACAATAGACTACCTTCCAAAATGACAAGGCTAACATACATGGTAGTAACAAAAATCTGAACATTAAACTACCTTCCATAATGACAAGGCTACCATCCATTTGAATAACAAAAATCACAATGATAGACTACCTTCCATATTGACAAGACTACCATCCATTGTAGTAACAAAAATCACGACAATATACTACCTTCCATAATGACAAGGCTACCATTCATTTGAGTAACATAAATCTCGACAACAGACTACCTTCCATAATGACAAGGCTAACATTCATTATAGTAACAAAAATCGAAACAACAGACTACCTTTCATAATGACTAGGCTACCATCCATTGGAGTAACAAAAATCTCAAAAACAGACTACCTTCCATAATGACTAGGCTACCATCCACTGGAATAACAAAAATATCAAAAAAAGACTACCTTCCATAATGACAAGGCTACAATCCAATGGAGTAACAAAAATATCGACAACAAACTACCTTCCATAATGACAAGGCAAACATATATTCTAGTAACAAAAATTTGAACAACAGACTACCTTCCGTAATGACAAGGCTACCATTCGTTGGAGTAACAAAAATCACAATGATAGACTACCTTCCTTAATTACAAGGCTACCATCCATTGGAGTAACAAAGACATCGACAACATACTTCCTTCCATAATGACAAGGATACAATCCATTGTAGTATAAAAAAAACTCGACAACAGACTACTTTCCATAATGACAAGGCTACCATCCATTGTAGTAACAAAAACTCAACAACCGACTACCTTCTGTAATAAGAAGGCTACCATCCAATGGAGTAACAAAAATCTCGACAAAAGAATACCTTCCATAATGACAAGGCTAAAATCAATTGGAGTAACAAAAATCTCAACAACAGACTACCTTCCATAATGACAAGGCTACTATCCATTGGAGTAACTAAAATCTCGACAAAAAACTACCTTCCATAATGACAAGGCAACCATCCAATTAAATAACCAAAATCTAGACAACAGACTAACTTCCGTAATGACAAGGCTACCATACATTGGGGTAACAGAAATCTCAACGATAGACTACCTTCCATAATGACAAGGCTACAATCCATTGTAGTATCAAAATAATCTCGACAACAGACTACCTTCCATAATGACAAGGCTACAATCAATTGGAGTAACAAAAATCTCGATAACAGACTACCTTCCATAATGACAAGTCTACCATTCATTGTAGTAACAAAGATATCGACAACATACTACCTTCCATAATGACAAGGCTACAATCCATTGTAGTAACAAAAATCTCGACAACCGACTACCTTCCATAATAAGAAGGCTACCATCCATGCGAGTAACAAAAATCTCGAGAAAAAGAATACCTTCCATAATGACAAGGCTACAATCCATTGGAGTAACAAAAATATCGACAACAGACTACCTTCCATAATGACAAGACTACCATCCATTGGAGTAACAAAAATCTCAATGATAGACTACCTTCCATAATGACAAGGCTACCATCCAATGGAATATCAAAAATCTCGACAACAGACTACCTTCCATAATGACAAGGCTACCTTCCATTGGAGTAACATAAATCTCAACGATAGAAAGCCTTCCATAATGACAAGGCTACAATCCATTGTAGTATCAAAATAATCTCGACAATAGACTACCTTCCATAATGACAAGGCTAACATACATCGTAGTAACAAAAATCTGAACAACAGACTGCCTTCCATAATGACAAGGCTACCATCCATTTTAGTAACAAAAATCACAATGATAGACTACCTTCCATATTGATAAGGCTACCATCCATTGGAGTAACAAAGATATCGACAACATACTACCTTCCATAGGCTACCATCCATTGGAGTAACAAAAATCACGACAACATACTACCTTCCATAATGACAAGGCTACCTTCCACTGGAGTAACATAAATCTCCACAACAGACTACCTTCCATAATGACAAGGCTACTATCTAATGGAGTAACAAAAATCTCGACAACAAACTACCTTCCATTATGACAAGGCTAACATACATTATAGTAACAAAAATCTAAACAACATACTACCTTCCATAATGACAAGGCTACCATCCATTGGAGTAACAAAAATCACAACGACAAACTACCTTCCATAATGACAAGGCTACCATCAATTAAAGTAACAAAAATCTCGACAACAGACTACCTTCCATAATGACAAGGCTACCATCCATTGGAATAACAAAAATCTCAAAAACAGACTACCTTCCATAATGACTAGGCTACTATCCATTGGAATAACAAAGATATCAAAAAAATACTACCTTCCATAATGACAAGGCTACAATACAATGGAGTAACAAAAATCTCGACAACAAACTACCTTCCATAATGACAAGGCAAACATATGTTGTAGTAACAAAAATCTGAACAACAGACTACCTTCCGTAATGAAAAGGCTACCATTCGTTGGAGTAACAAAAATCACAGTGATAGACTACCTTCTATAATGACAAGGCTACCATCCAATGGAATAACAAAAATATCGACAACAGACTACCTTCCATAATGACAAGGCTACCATCCATTGGAGTAACATAAATCTCCACAACAGACTACCTTCCATAATGACAAGGCTACCATTCATTTGAGTAACATAAATCTCGACAACAGACTACCTTCCATAATGACAAGGCTAACATTCATTATAGTAACAAAAATCTAAACAACAGACTACCTTCCATAATGACAAGGCTACCATCCATTGGAGTAACAAAAATCACAAAGACAAACTACCCTCCATAATGACAAGGCTACCATCCATTAAAGTAAAAAAATTCTCGAAAATAGATTACCTTCCATAATGACAAGGCTACCATCCATTGGAGTAACAAAAATCTCAAAAACAGACTACCTTCCATAATAACTAGGCTACCATCCATTGGAATAACAAAAATATCAAAAAAAGACTACCTTCCATAATGACAAGGCTACAATCCAATGGAGTAACAAAAATATCGACAACAAACTACCTTCCATAATGACAAGGCAAACATATATTGTAGTAACAAAAATCTGAACAACAGACTACCTTCCGTAATGACAAGGCTACCATTCGTTGGAGTAACAAAAATCACAATGATAGACTACCATCCTTAATGACAAGGCTACCATCCATTGGAGTAACAAAGACATCAACAACATACTACCTTCCATAATGACAAGGCTACAATCCATTGAAGTATAAAAAAAAAGTCGACAACAGACTACCTTCCATAATGACAAGGCTACCATCCATTGTAGTAACAAAAACTCAACAACCGACTACATTCCATAATAAGAAGGCTTCCATCAAATGGAGTAAAAAAAATCTCGACAAAAGAATACCTTCCATAATGACAAGGCTAAAATCTATTGGAGTAACAAAAATCTCAACAACAGACTACCTTCCATAATGACAACGCTACTATCCATTGAAGTTACAAAAATCTCGACAAAAAACTACCTTCCATAATGACAAGGCTACCATCCAATGGAATAACAAAAATCTAGACAACAAGCTACCTTCCATAATGACAAGGCTACCATCCATTGGAGTAACAGAAATCTCAAGAATAGACTACCTTCCATAATGACAAGGCTACAATCCATTGTAGTATCAAAAAAATCTCGACAACAGACTACCTTCCATAATGTCAAGGCTACTATCCATTGTAGTAACAAATATCTCGACCACCGACTACCTTCCATAATAAGAAGGCTACCATCCATGGGAGTAACAAAAATCTCGACAAAAGAATACCTTCCATATTGACAAGGCTACAATCCATTGGAGTAACAAAAATATCGACAACAGATTACCTTCCATAATGACAAGGCTACCATCCATTGGAGTAACAAAAATCTCAACGATATACTACCATCCATAATGACAAGGCTACCATCCAATGGAATAACAAAAATCTCGACAACAGACTACCTTACATAATGACAAGGCTACCATCCATTGGAGTAACAGAAATCTCAACGATAGACTACCTTCCATAATGACAAGGCTACAATCCATTGTAGTATCAAAATAATGTCGACAACAGACTACCTTCCATAATGACAAGGCTAACATACATGGTAGTAACAAAAATCTGAACAACAAACTACCTTCCATAATGACAAGGCTACCATCCATTTGAATAACAAAAATCACAATGATAGACTACCTTCCATATTGACAAGACTACCATCCATTGTAGTAACAAAAATCACGACAATATACTACCTTCCATAATGACAAGGCTACCATTCATTTGAGTAACATAAATCTCGACAACAGACTACCTTCCATAATGACAAGGCTAACATTCATTATAGTAACAAAAATCTAAACAACAGACTACCTTTCAGAATGACTAGGCTACCATCCATTGGAGTAACAAAAATCGCAACGACAAACTACCTTCCATAATGACAAGGCTACCATCCATTAAAGTAAAAAAAATCTCGACAACAGACTACCTTCCATAATGACAAGGCTACCATCCATTGGAGTAACAAAAATCTCAAAAACGGACTACCTTCCATAATGACTAGGCTACCATCCACTGGAATAACAAAAATATCAAAAAAAGACTACCTTCCATAATGACAAGGCTACAATCCAATGGAGTAACAAAAATATCGACAACAAACTACCTTCCATAATGACAAGGCAAACATATATTGTAGTAACAAAAATTTGAACAACAGACTACCTTCCGTTATGACAAGGCTACCATTCGTTGGAGTAACAAAAATCACAATGATAGACTACCTTCCTTAATGACAAGGCTACCATCCATTGGAGTAACAAAGACATCGACAACATACTTCCTTCCATAATGACAAGGATACAATCCATTGTAGTATAAAAAAAACTCGACAACAGACTACTTTCCATAATGACAAGGCTACCATCCATTGTAGTAACAAAAACTCAACAACCGACTACCTTCTGTAATAAGAAGGCTACCATCCAATGGAGTAACAAAAATCTTGACAAAAGAATACCTT
This sequence comes from Vicia faba, assembly GCA_948472305.1. Lineage (NCBI taxonomy): Eukaryota > Viridiplantae > Streptophyta > Magnoliopsida > Fabales > Fabaceae > Vicia > Vicia faba. The sequence continues at coordinate 802,791,167 of OX451737.1, read as the reverse complement.
CCATAATGACAAGGCTAAAATCCATTGGAGTAACAAAAATCTCAACAACAGACTACCTTCCATAATGACAAGGCTACTATCCATTGGAGTAACTAAAATCTCGACAAAAAACTACCTTCCATAATGACAAGGCAACCATCCAATTAAATAACCAAAATCTAGACAACAGACTAACTTCCATAATGACAAGGCTACCATACATTGGGGTAACAGAAATCTCAACGATAGACTACCTTCCATAATGACAAGGCTACAATCCATTGTAGTATCAAAATAATCTCGACAACAGACTACCTTCCATAATGACAAGGCTACAATCAATTGGAGTAACAAAAATCTCGATAACAGACTACCTTCCATAATGACAAGTCTACCATTCATTGTAGTAACAAAGATATCGACAACATACTACCTTCCATAATGACAAGGCTACAATCCATTGTAGTAACAAAAATCTCGACAACCGACTACCTTCCATAATAAGAAGGGTACCATCCATGCGAGTAAGAAAAATCTCGAGAAAAAGAATACCTTCCATAATGACAAGGCTACAATCCATTGGAGTAACAAAAATATCGACAACAGACTACCTTCCATAATGACAAGGCTACCATCCATTGGAGTAACAAAAATCTCAATGATAGACTACCATCCATAATGACAAGGCTACCATCCAATGGAATAACAAAAATCTCGACAACAGACTACCTTCCATAATGACAAGGCTACCATCCATTGGAGTAACATAAATCTCAACGATAGACAACCTTCCATAATGACAAGGCTACAATCCATTGTAGTATCAAAATAATCTCGACAATAGACTACCTTCCATAATGACAAGGCTAAAATACATCGTAGTAACAAAAATCTGAACAACAGATTGCCTTCCATAATGACAAGGCTACCATCCATTTTAGTAACAAAAAATCACAATGATAGACTACCTTCCATATTGATAAGGCTACCATCCATTGGAGTAACAAAGATATCGACAACATACTACCTTCCATAGGCTACCATCCATTGGAGTAACAAAAATCACGACAACATACTACCTTCCATAATGACAAGGCTACCTTCCACTGGAGTAACATAAATCTCCACAACAGACTACCTTCCATAATGACAAGGCTACTATCTAATGGAGTAACAAAAATCTCGACAACAAACTACCTTCCATTATGACAAGGCTAACATACATTATAGTAACAAAAATCTAAACAACAGACTACATTCCATAAAGACAAGGCTACCATCCATTGGAGTAACAAAAATCACAACGACAAACTACCTTCCATAATGACAAGGCTACCATCAATTAAAGTAACAAAAATCTCGACAACAGACTACCTTCCATAATGACAAGGCTACTATCCATTGGAATAACAAAAATCTCAAAAACAGACTACCTTCCATAATGACTAGGCTACTATCCATTGGAATAACAAAGATATCAAAAAAAGACTACCTTCCATAATGACAAGGCTACAATACAATGGAGTAACAAAAATCTCGACAACAAACTACCTTCCATAATGACAAGGCAAACATATATTGTAGTAACAAAAATCTGAACAACAGACTACCTTCCGTAATGAAAAGGCTACCATTCGTTTGAGTAACAAAAATCACAGTGACAGACTACCTTCTATAATGACAAGGCTACAATCCATTGTAGTATAAAAAAACTCGACAACAGACTACCTTCCATAATGACAAGGCAACCATCCATTGTAGTAACAAAAACTCGACACCCGACTACCTTCCATAATAAGAAGGCTACCATCCAATGGAGTAACAAAAATATCGACAAAAGAATACCTTCCATAATGACAAGTCTAAAATACATTGGAGTAACAAAAATCTCAACAACAGACTACCTTCCATAATGACAAGACTACTAACCATTGGAGTAACAAAAATCTCGACAAAAAACTACATTCCATAATGAGAAGGCTACCATCCAATGGAATAACAAAAATATAGACAACAGACTACCTTCCATAATGACAAGGCTACCATCCGTTGGAGTAACAGAAATCTCAATGATAGACTACCTTCCATAATGACAAGGCTACAATCCATTGTAGTATCAAAACAATCTCGACAACAGCCTACCTTCTATAATGACAAGGCTACAATCAATTGGAGTAACAAAAATCTCGACAATAGACTACCTTCCATAATGACAAGTCTACCATTCATTGGAGTAACAAAGATACCGACAACATACTACCTTCCATAATGACAAGGCTACAATCCATTGTAGTATAAAAAAAACTCGACAACAGATTACCTTCCATAATGACAAGGCTACCATCCATTGTAGTTACAAAAATCTCGACAACAGACTACCTTCCATAATGACAAGACTATTATCCATTGGAGTAACAAAAATCTCGACAAAAAACTACCTTCCATAATAACAAGGCTACCATCCAATTGAATAACAAAAATATAGATAACAGACTACCTTCCATAATGACAACGCTACTATCCAACGGAGTAACAAAAATCTCGACAACAAACTACCTTCCATAATGACAAGGCTAACATATATTGTAGTAACAAAAATCTGAACAACAGACTACCTACAATAATGACAAGGCTACCATTTTTTGGAGTAACAAAAATCACAATGATAGACTACCTTCCATAATGACAAGGCTACCATCCATTGGAGTAACAAAAACTCGACAACAGACTACCTTCCATAATGACAAGGCTACCATCCATTGGAGTAACAAAGATATCGACAACATACTACCTTCCATAATGACAAGGCTACCATCCATTGGAGTAACAGAAATCTCCACAACAGACTACCTTCCAAAATGACAAGGCTAATATCCAATGGAGTAACAAAAATATCGACAACAGACTACCTTCCATAATTACAAGGCTACCATCTAATGGAGTAACAAAAATCTCGACAACAGACAACCTTCCATAATGACAAGGCTACAATCCCTTGTAGTATAAAAAAAACTCGACAACAAGCTACCTTCCATAATGACAAGGATACAATCCATTGTAATAACAAAAACTCGACAACCGACTACCTTCCATAATAAGAAGGTTACCATCCATTGGAGTAACAAAAATCTCGACAAAAGAATACCTTCCATAATGACAAGGCTACAATCCATTGGATTAACAAAAATCTCGACAACAGACTACCTTCCATAATGACAAGGCTACTATCCATTGGAGTAACAAAAATCTAGACAAAAAACTACCTTCCAAAATGACAAGGCTACCATCCAATGGAATAACAAAAATCTGGACAACAGACTAACTTTCATAATGACAAGGCTACCATCCATTGGAGTAACAAAAATCTCAACGATAGACTACTTTCCACAATGACAACGCTATAATCAATTGTAGTATCAAAATAATCTCGACAACAGACTACCTTCTATAATGACAAGGCTACAATCCATTGGAGTAACAAAAATTTCGACAACAGACTACCTTCCATAATGCCAAGTCTACCATCCATTGGAGTAACAAAGATATCGACAACATACTACCTTCCATAATGACAAGGCTTCCATCCATTTTAGTAACAAAAACTCGACAACCGACTACCTTCCGTAATAAGAAGGCTACCATCCATTGAAGTAACAAAAATCTCGACAAAAGAATACCTAACATAATGACAAGGCTACAATCCATTGGAGTAACAAAAATATCGACAACAGACTACCTTCCATAATGACAAGGCTACTATCCATTGGAGTAACAAAAATCTCGACAAAAAACTACCTTCCATAATGACAAGGCTACCATCCAATGGAATAACAAAAATCTTGACAACAGACTACCTTCCATAATGACAAGGTTACCATGCATTGGAGTAACAGAAATCTCAAAAACAGACTACCTTCCATAATGACTAGGCTACCATCCATTGGAATAACAAAAATATCATAAAAAAGACTACCTTCCATAATGAAAAGGCTACTATCCAATGGAGTAACAAAAATATCAACAAAAACTACCTTCCATAATGACAAGGCTAACATATATTGTAGTAACAAAAATCTTGACAACAGACTACCTTCCATAATGACAAGGCTACTATCCAATGGAATAATAAAAAAATCGACAACAAACTACCTTTCATAATGAGAAGGCTACCATCTAATAGAGTAACAAAAATCTCGACAACAGACTACCTTCCATAATGATAAGGCTACCATCCTTGGAGTAACAAAAATCTCGACAATAGACTACCTTCCATAATGACAAGGCTACCATCCATTGGAGTAACAAAGATATCGAAAACATACTACCTTCCATAATGACAAGGCTACAATCCATTGTAGTATAAAAAAAAACTCGACAACAGACTACTTTCCATTATGACAAGGCTACCATCCATTGTAGTAACAAAAACTCGACAACCGACTACCTTCCATAATAAGAAGGCTACCAACCATTGGAGTAACAAAAATCTCGACAAAAGAATACCTTCCATAATGACAAGGCTACCATCCAATGGAATAACAAAAATCTCGACAACAGGCTACCTTCCATAATGACAAGGCTACCATCCAATGGAGTAACAGAAATCTCAACGATAGACTACCTTCCATAATGACAAGGCTACAATCCATTGTAGTATCAAAATAATCTCGACAACAGACTACCTTCCATAATGACAAGGCTATAATCCATTGAAGTAACAAAAATCTCGACAACAGACTACATTCCAGAATGACAAGTCTACCATCCATTGGAGTAACAAAGATATCGACAACATACTACCTTCCATAATGACAAGGCTACAATCCATTGTAGTATAAAAAAAACTCGACAATAGACTACCTTCCATAAAGACAAGGCTACCATCCATTGTAGTAACAAAAACTCGACAACCGACTACCTTCCATAATAAGAAGGCTACCATCCATTGGAGTAACAAAAATCTCGACAAAAGAATACCTTCAATAATGACAAGGCTACAATCCACTGGAGTAACAAAAATATCGGCAACAGACTACCTTCCATAATCACAAGGCTACTATTCATTGGAGTAACAAAAATCTCGACAAAAAACTACATTCCATAATGACAAGGCTACCATCCAATGGAATAACAAAAATCTCGAAACCAGACTACCTTCCATAATGACAAGGCTACCATCCATTGGAGTAACAGAAATCTCAACGATAGACTACCTTCTATAATGACAAGGCTACAATCCATTGTAGTATCAAAATAATCTCGACAACAGACTACCTTTCATAATGACAAGGCTACAGTCTATTGGAGTAACAAAAATCTCGACAACAGACTACATTCCATAATGACAAGGCTACCATCCATTGGAGTAACAATTATCTCAAAAACAGACTACCATCCATAATGACTAGGCTACCATCCACTGGAATATTAAAAATATAAAAAAAAAACTACCTTCCATAATGACAAGGCTACAATCCAATGGAGTAACAAAAATCTCGACAACAAACTACCTTCCATAATGACAAGGCTACCATCCATTGGAGTAACAGAAATCTCAATGATAGACTACCTTCCATAATGACAAGGCTATAATCCATTCGCGTAACAAAAATCTCGACAACAGACTACATTCCAGAATGACAAGTCTACCTTCCATTGGAGTAACAAAGATATCGACAACATACTACCTTCCATAATGACAAGGCTACAATCCATTGTAGTAACAAAAACTCGACAACCGACTACCTTCCATAATAAGAAGGCTACCATCCATTGGAGTAACAAAGATATCGACAACATACTACCTTCCATAATGACAAGGCTACCATCCATTGGAGTAACAGAAATCTCCACAACAGACTACCTTCCAAAATGACAAGGCTAATATCCAATGGAGTAACAAAAATATCGACAACAGACTACCTTCCATAATTACAAGGCTACCATCTAATGGAGTAACAAAAATCTCGACAACAGACAACCTTCCATAATGACAAGGCTACAATCCCTTGTAGTATAAAAAAAAACTCGACAACAGGCTACCTTCCATAATGACAAGGATACAATCCATTGTAATAACAAAAACTCGACAACCGACTACCTTCCATAATAAGAAGGTTACCATCCATTGGAGTAACAAAAATCTCGACAAAAGAATACCTTCCATAATGACAAGGCTACAATCCATTGGATTAACAAAAATCTCGACAACAGACTACCTTCCATAATGACAAGGCTACTATCCATTGGAGTAACAAAAATCTAGACAAAAAACTACCTTCCAAAATGACAAGGCTACCATCCAATGGAATAACAAAAATCAGGACAACAGACTAACTTTCATAATGACAAGGCTACCATCCATTGGAGTAACAAAAATCTCAACGATAGACTACTTTCCATAATGACAACGCTATAATCAATTGTAGTATCAAAATAATCTCGACAACAGACTACCTTCTATAATGACAAGGCTACAATCCATTGGAGTAACAAAAATTTCGACAACAGACTACCTTCCATAATGCCAAGTCTACCATCCATTGGAGTAACAAAGATATCGACAACATACTACCTTCCATAATGACAAGGCTGCCATCCATTTTAGTAACAAAAACTCGACAACCGACTACCTTCCGTAATAAGAAGGCTACCATCCATTGAAGTAACAAAAATCTCGACAAAAGAATACCTAACATAATGACAAGGCTACAATCCATTGGAGTAACAAAAATATCGACAACAGACTACCTTCCATAATGACAAGGCTACTATCCATTGGAGTAACAAAAATCTCGACAAAAAACTACCTTCCATAATGACAAGGCTACCATCCAATGGAATAACAAAAATCTTGACAACAGACTACCTTCCATAATGACAAGGTTACCATGCATTGGAGTAACAGAAATCTCAAAAACAGACTACCTTCCATAATGACTAGGCTACCATCCATTGGAATAACAAAAATATCATAAAAAAGACTACCTTCCATAATGAAAAGGCTACTATCCAATGGAGTAACAAAAATATCAACAAAAACTACCTTCCATAATGACAAGGCTAACATATATTGTAGTAACAAAAATCTTGACAACAAACTACCTTCCATAATGACAAGGCTACTATCCAATGGAATAATAAAAAAATCGACAACAAACTACCTTTCATAATGAGAAGGCTACCATCTAATAGAGTAACAAATATCTCGACAACAGACTACCTTCCATAATGATAAGGCTACCATCCTTGGAGTAACAAAAATCTCGACAATAGACTACCTTCCATAATGACAAGGCTACCATCCATTGGAGTAACAAAGATATCGACAACATACTACCTTCCATAATGACAAGGCTACAATCCATTGTAGTATAAAAAAAAACTCGACAACAGACTACTTTCCATTATGACAAGGCTACCATCCATTGTAGTAACAAAAACTCGACAACCGACTACCTTCCATAATAAGAAGGCTACCAACCATTGGAGTAACAAAAATCTCGACAAAAGAATACCTTCCATAATGACAAGGCTACCATCCAATGGAATAACAAAAATCTCGACAACAGGCTACCTTCCATAATGACAAGGCTACCATCCAATGGAGTAACAGAAATCTCAACGATAGACTACCTTCCATAATGACAAGGCTACAATCCATTGTAGTATCAAAATAATCTCGACAACAGACTACCTTCCATAATGACAAGGCTATAATCCATTGAAGTAACAAAAATCTCGACAACAGACTACATTCCAGAATGACAAGTCTACCATCCATTGGAGTAACAAAGATATCGACAACATACTACCTTCCATAATGACAAGGCTACAATCCATTGTAGTATAAAAAAAACTCGACAATAGACTCCCTTCCATAAAGACAAGGCTACCATCCATTGTAGTAACAAAAACTCGACAACCGACTACCTTCCATAATAAGAAGGCTACCATCCATTGGAGTAACAAAAATCTCGACAAAAGAATACCTTCAATAATGACAAGGCTACAATCCACTGGAGTAACAAAAATATCGGCAACAGACTACCTTCCATAATCACAAGGCTACTATTCATTGGAGTAACAAAAATCTCGACAAAAAACTACCTTCCATAATGACAAGGCTACCATCCAATGGAATAACAAAAATCTCGAAACCAGACTACCTTCCAAAATGACAAGGCTACCATCCATTGGAGTAACAGAAATCTCAACGATAGACTACCTTCTATAATGACAAGGCTACAATCCATTGTAGTATCAAAATAATCTCGACAACAGACTACCTTCCATAATGACAAGGCTACAGTCTATTGGAGTAACAAAAATCTCGACAACAGACTACATTCCATAATGACAAGGCTACCATCCATTGGAGTAACAATTATCTCAAAAACAGACTACCATCCATAATGACTAGGCTACCATCCACTGGAATATTAAAAATATAAAAAAAAAACTACCTTCCATAATGACAAGGCTACAATCCAATGGAGTAACAAAAATCTCGACAACACACTACCTTCCATAATGACAAGGCTACCATCCATTGGAGTAACAGAAATCTCAATGATAGACTACCTTCCATAATGACAAGGCTATAATCCATTCGCGTAACAAAAATCTCGACAACAGACTACATTCCAGAATGACAAGTCTACCTTCCATTGGAGTAACAAAGATATCGACAACATACTACCTTCCATAATGACAAGGCTACAATCCATTGTAGTATAAAAAAAACTCGACAATAGACTACCTTCCATAATAACAAGGCTACCATCCATTGTAGTAAGAAAAACTCGACAACCGACTACCTTCCATAATAAGAAGGCTACCATCCATTGGAGTAACAAAAATCTCGACAAAAGAATACCTTCCATAATGACAAGGCTACAATCCATTGGAGTAACAAAAATATCGGCAACAGACTACCTTCCATAATGACAAGGCTACTATCCATTGGAGTAACAAAAATCTCGACAAAAAACTACCTTCCATAATGACAAGGCTACCATCCAATGGAATAACAAAAATCTCGAAACCAGACTACCTTCCATAATGACAAGGCTACCATCCATTGGAGTAACAGAAATCTCAACGATAGACTACCTTCTATAATGACAAGGCTGCAATCCATTGTAGTATCAAAATAATCTCGACAACAGACTACCTTCCATAATGACAAGGCTACAATCTATTGGAGTAACAAAAATCTCGACAACAGACTACCTTCCATAATGACAAGGCTACCATCCATTGGAGTAACAAAAATTTCAAAAACAGACTACCATCCATAATGACTAGGCTACCATCCACTGGAATATTAAAAATATAAAAAAAAAAACTACCTTCCATAATGACAAGGCTACAATCCAATGGAGTAACAAAAATCTCGACAACAGACTACCTTCCATAATGACAAGGCTACCATCCATTGGAGTAACAGAAATCTCAATGATAGACTACCTTCCATAATGACAAGGCTATAATCCATTCGCGTAACAAAAATCTCGACAACAAACTACATTCCAGAATGACAAGTCTACCTTCCATTGGAGTAACAAAGATTTCGACAACATACTACCTTCCATAATGACAAGGCTACCATCCATTGTAGTAACAAAAACTCGACAACCGACTACCTTCCATAATAAGAAGGCTACCATCCATTGGAGTAACAAAAATCTCGACAAAAGAATACCTTCCATAATGACAAGGCTACAATCCATTGGAGTAACAAAAATATCGGCAACAGACTACCTTCCATAAAGACAAGGCTACTATCCATTGGAGTAACAAAAATCTCGACAAAAAACTACCTTCCATAATGACAAGGCTACCATCCAATGGAATAACAAAAATCTCGAAACCAGACTACCTTCCATAATGACAAGGCTACCATCCATTGGAGTAACAGAAATCTCAACGATAGACTACCTTCTATAATGACAAGGCTACAATCCATTGTAGTATCAAAATAATCTCGACAACAGACTACCTTCCATAATGACAAGGCTACCACCCATTGGAGTAACAAAAATCTCAAAAACAGACCACCATCCATAATGACTAGGCTACCATCCACTGGAATATTAAAAATATAAAAAAAAAACTACCTTCCATAATGACAAGGCTACAATCCAATGGAGTAACAAAAATCTCGACAATAGACTACCTTCCATAATGACAAGGCTACCATCCATTGGAGTAACAGAAATCTCAACGATAGACTACCTTCCATAATGACAAGGCTATAATCCATTCGCGTAACAAAAATCTCAACAACAGACTACATTCCAGAATGACAAGTCTACCTTCCATTGGAGTAACAAAGATATCGACAACATACTACATTCCATAATGACAAGGCTACAATCCATTGTAGTATAAAAAAAACTCGACAATAGACTACCTTCCATAATAACAAGGCTACCATCCATTGTAGTAACAAAAACTCGACAACTGACTACCTTCCATAATAAGAAGGCTACCATCCATTGGAGTAACAAAAATCTCGACAAAAGAATACCTTCCATAATGACAAGGCTACAATCAATTGGAGTAACAAAAATATCGGCAACAGACTACCTTCCATAATGAAAAGGCTACTATCCATTGGAGTAACAAAAATCTCGACAAAAAACTACCTTCCATAATGACAAGGCTACCATCCAATGGAATAACAAAAATCTCGAAACTAGACTACCTTCCATAATGACAAGGCTACCATCCATTGGAGTAACAGAAATATCAACGATAGACTACCTTCTATAATGACAAGGCTGCAATCCATTGTAGTATCAAAATAATCTCGACAACAGACTACCTTCCATAATGACAAGGCTACAATCTATTGGAGTAACAAAAATCTCGACAACAGACTACCTTCCATAATGACAAGGCTACCATCCATTGGAGTAACAAAAATTTCAAAAACAGACTACCATCCATAATGACTAGGCTACCATCCACTGGAATATTAAAAATATAAAAAAAAACTACCTTCCATAATGACAAGGCTACAATCCAATGGAGTAACAAAAATCTCGACAACAGACTACCTTCCATAATGACAAGGCTACCATCCATTGGAGTAACAGAAATCTCAATGATAGACTACCTTCCATAATGACAAGGCTATAATCCATTCGCGTAACAAAAATCTCGACAACAGACTACATTCCAGAATGACAAGTCTACCTTCCATTGGAGTAACAAAGATTTCGACAACATACTACCTTCCATAATGACAAGGCTACCATCCATTGTAGTAACAAAAACTCGACAACCGACTACCTTCCATAATAAGAAGGCTACCATCCATTGGAGTAACAAAAATCTCGACAAAAGAATACCTTCCATAATGACAAGGCTACAATCCATTGGAGTAACAAAAATATCGGCAACAGACTACCTTCCATAATGACAAGGCTACTATCCATTGGAGTAACAAAAATCTCGACAAAAAACTACCTTCCATAATGACAAGGCTACCATCCAATGGAATAACAAAAATCTCGAAACCAGACTACCTTCCATAATGATAAGGCTACCATCCATTGGAGTAACAGCAATCTCAACGATAGACTACCTTCTATAATGACAAGGCTGCAATCCATTGTAGTATCAAAATAATCTCGACAACAGACTATCTTCCATAATGACAAGGCTACAATCTATTGGAGTAACAAAAATCTCGACAACAGACTACCTTCCATAATGACAAGGCTACTATCCATTGGAGTAACGTAAATCTCCGCAACAGACTACCTTCCATAATGACAAGGCTACTATCCAATGGAGTAACAAAAATCTCGACAACAGACTGCCTTCCATAATGACAAGGCTAACATCCATTGGAGTAACAAAAATCACAACGACAAACTACCTTCCATAATGACAAGGCTACCATCCATTTGAGTAACAAAAATCTCAAAAACAGACTACCATCCATAATGACTAGGCTACCATCCACTGGAATAACAAAAATATCAAAAAAAACTACCTTCCATAATGACAAGGCTACAATCCAATGGGGTAACAAAAATATCGACAACAAACTACCACCCATAATGACAAGGCAAACTTATATTGTAGTAACAAAAATTTGAACAACAGACTACCTTCCGTAATGACAAGGCTACCATCCATTGGAGTAACAAAAATCTCAACGATAGACTACCTTCCATAATGACAAGTCTACCATCCAATGGAATAACAAAAATCTCGACAATAGACTACCTTCCTTAATGACAAGGCTACCATCCATTGGAGTAACAGAAATCTCAATGATAGACTACCTTCCATAATGACAAGGCTACAATCCATTGTAGTATCAAAATAATCTCGACAATAGACTACCTTACATAATGACAAGGATACCATCTAACGGAGTAACAAAAATCTCGACAACAGACTACCTTCCATATTGACAAGGCTCTCATCCTTGGAGTAACAAAAATCTCGACAATAGACTACCTTCCATAATGACAAGGCTACCATCCATTGGAGTAACAAAGATATCGACAACATACTACCTTCCATAATTACAAGGATACAATCCATGGTAGTAGAAAAAAAACTCGACAACAGGCTACCTTCCATAATGACAAGGCTACAATCCATTGTAGTAACAAATACTCGAAAACCGACTACGTTCCATAATAAGAAGGCTACCATCCATTGGAGTAAAAAAAATCTCGACAAAAGAATACCTTCCATAATGACAAGGCTACAATCCATTGGAGTAACAAAAATCTCGACAACAGACTACCTTCCAAAACGACAAGGCTACTATCCATTGGAGTAACAAAAATCTCGACAAAAAACTACCTTCCGTAATGACAAGGCTAACATACATTGTAGTAATAAATATCTCGACAACAGACTACCTTCCATAATGACAAGGATACAATCCATTGGAGTAACAAAAATCTCGACAATGGACTACCTTTCATAATGACAAGGCTACCATCCATTGGAATAACAAAAATTTCAATGACAGAATATCTTCCATAATGACAAGGCTACCATCCATTGGAGTAACAAAAATCTGGACACCAGACTACTTTCCATAATGACAAGGCTACCATCCATTGGAGTAACAAAAATCTCGAAAACAGACTACCTTCCATAATGATTAGGCTACCATCCGTTGGAATAAAAGAAATCTCAACAACAGACTACCTTCCATAATGACAAGGCTACTATCCAATGGAGTAACAAAATTCTCGATAACAAACTACCTTCCATAATGACAAGGCTACCATCCATTGAAGTAACAAAGATATCGACAACATTATACCTTCCATAATTACAAGGCTACCATCAATTGGAGTAACAAAAATCTCGACAATAGACTACCTTCCATAATGACAAGGCTAACATACATTGTAGTAACAAAAATCTGAACAAGAGACTACCTTCCATAATGACAAGGCTACCATCCATTGGAGTAATGAAAATCACAATGACAGACTACCTTCCATAATGACAAGGCTACCATCCATTGGAGTAACAAAAATCTCGAAAACAGACTACCTTCCATAATGACAAGGCTACCATCCATTGGAGTAACAAAAATCTTGAAATTAGACTACCTTCCATAAGGACAAGGTTACCATCCATTGGAGTAACAAAGATATCGACAACGTACTACCTTCAATAATGAAAAGGATACCATCCATTGGAGTAACAAAAATCACGACAACAAACTACCTTCCATAAAGACAAGGGTACAATCCATTGGAGTAAAATAAATCTTGACAATAGACTACCTTCCAGATTGACAAGGCTACCATATAATGGAGTAATAAAAATGTCCACAATAGAATACCTTCCATAATGACAAGGCTACCATCCATTGGAGTAACAAAAATCATGACAACAGACTACCTTCCATAATGAAAAGGGTACCATCAATTGGAGTAACAAAAATCTTGACATTAGACTACCTTCCAAAATGACAAGGCTACCATCTAATGGAGTAAGAAAAATCTTGACAACAGATTACCTTCTATAATCACAAGGCTACCATTCATTAGAGTAACAAAAATATCGACAACAGACTACCTTTCATAATGACAAGGCTACCATCCATTGGAATAACAAAAATTTCAATGATAGACTACCTTCCATAATGACAAGGTTACCATCCATTGAAGTAAGAAAGATATCGACAACATACTACCTTCCATAATTACAAGGCTACCATCAAATGGAGTAACAAAAATCTCGACAACAGACTACCTTCCATAATGACAAGGCTAACATACATTGTAGTAATAAAAATCTGAACAAGAGACTACCTTCCATAATGAGAAGGCTACCATCCATTGGAGTAACAAAAATCACAATGACAAACTACCTTCCATAATGACAAGGCTACCATCCATTAGAGTAACAAAAATCTCGAAAATAGACTACCTTCCATAATGACAAGGCTACCATCCATTGGAGTAACAAAAATCTCGACAATAGACTACCTTCCATAATGACAAGGTTACCATCCATTGGAGTAACAAAGATATCGAATACGTGCTACCTTCAATAATGAAAAGGATACCAGCCATTGGAGTAACAAAAATCACCACAATAGACTACCTTCCATAAAGACAAGGGTACCATCCATTGGAGTAAAAAAAATCTTGACAATAGACTACCTTTCAAAATGACAAGGCTACCATCTAATGGAGTAAGAAAAATATTGACAACAGATTACCTTCCATAATGACAAGGATGCCATCCATTGGAGTAACAAAAATATTGACAACAGACTACCTTCCATAATGACTAGGCTATCATCCATTGGAGTATCAAAGATATCAACAATAGACTACCTTGTAAAATAACAAGGCTACAATCCATTGTATTATCAAAATAATCTCGAAAATAGACTACCTTCCATAATGACAAGGCTACCATCCAATGGAGTAACAAAAATCTCGACAATAGACTACCTTCCATAATGACAAGGCTACCACCCATTAGAGTAACAAAAATCACGACAATAGACTACCTTCCATAATGACAAAGCTACTATCCAATGGAGTAACAAAAATATCGACAACAGACTACCTTCCATAATGACAAGGCCACCATCCATTGGAGTAACAAAAATCCCAAAGACATAATACCTTGGATAATGACAAGGCTACCATCCACTAGAGTAACCAAAATCTCGAAAATAGACTACCTTCCATAATGAAAAGGGTACCATCCATTAGAGTAAAAAAATCTCGACAATAGATTACCTTCCATAATGACAAGGCTACCATCCATTGGAGTAACAAAGATATCGACAACATACTACCTTCCATAATTGCAAGGCTACCATCAATTGGAGTAACAAAAATATCGACAACAGACTACCTTCCATAATGACTAGGCTTCCATCCATTGGAGTAACAAAGATATCGACAATAGACTACCTTCCATAATGACAAGGATACAATCCATTGTAGTTTCAAAATAATCTCGACAACAAACTACCTTCCATAATGACAAGGCTACAGTCAATTGGAGTAAGAAAAATCTTGACAACAGACTACCTTCCATAATGACAAGGCTACCATCCATTGGAGTAACAGAAATCTCCACAACAGACTACCTTCCATAATGACAAGGCTACCATCCATTTTAGTAACAAAAATCTCGACAACAAACTACCTTCCGCAATAAGAAGGCTACCATCCATTGGAGTAACAAAAATCTCGACATAAGAATACCTTCCGTAATGACAAGGCTAGAATCCATTGGAGTAACAAAAATCTCGACAACAGAGTACCTTCCATAATGACAAGGCTACCATCCATTGGAGTAACAAAAATCTCCATAATAGACTACCTTCCATAATGATAAGGCTACTATCCAATGGAGTAACAAAAATCTCGACAACTGACTACCTTCCATAATGACAAGGCTAACATACATTGTAGTAACAAAAATCTTAACAACAGACTACCTTCCATAATGACAAGGCTACCATCCATTGGAGTAACAAAAATCACAATGACAGACTACCTTCCATATTGACAAGGCTACCATCCATTGGAGTAACAAAGATATCGACAACATACTACCTTCCATAATGACAAGGCTACCATCCATTGGAGTATCAAAAATCACGACAACAAACTACCTTCCATAATTACAAGGCTACCATCCATTTGAGTAACAGAAATCTCCACAACATACTACCTTCCATAATAACAAGGCTATTATCCAATGGAGTAAAAAAAATCTCGATAATAGACTACGTTCCATAATGACAAGGCTAACATACATTATAGTAAAAAAAATCTAAACAACAGACTACCTACCATAATGACAAGGCTATCATTCATTGGAGTAACAAAAATCACAATGACAGACTACCTTCCATAATGACAAGGCTACCTTCCATTAAAGTAAAAAAAATCTCGACAACAGACTACCTTCCATAATGACAAGGCTACCATCCATTGGAGTAACAAAAATCTCAAAAACAGACTACCTTCCATAATGACAAGGCTACCATCCATTGGAATAACAAAAATGTCAACAAAAAACTACCTTCCATAATGACAAGGCTACCATCCATTGGAGTAATAAAAATCTCGACAACAGACTACCTTCCATAATGACAAGGATACAATCCATTGGAGTAACAAAAATCTCGACAATGGACTACCTTTCATAATGACAAGGCTACCATCCATTGGAATAACAAAAATTTCAATGACAGACTATCTTCCATAATGACAAGGATACCATCCATCGGAGTAACAAAAATCTCGACAACAGACTACGTTCCATAATGACAAGGCTACCATCCATTGGAGTAACAAAAATCTCGAAAACAGTCTACCTTCCATAATGACTAGGCTACCATCCATTGGAATAAAAGAAATCTCAAAAACAGACTACCTTCCATAATGACAAGGCTACTATCAAATGGAGTAACAAAATTCTCGACAACAGACTATCTTCCATAATGACAAGGCTACCATCCATTGAAGTAACAAAGATATCGACAACATTATACCTTCCATAATTAGAAGGCTACCATCAATTGGAGTAACAAAAATCTCGACAACAGACTACCTTCCATAATGACAAGGCTAACATACATTGTAGTAACAAAAATCTGAACAAGAGACTACCTTCCATAATGACAAGGCTACCATCCATTGGAGTAATGAAAATCACAATGAAATACTACCTTCCATAATGACAAGGCTACCATCCATTGGAGTAACAAAAATCTCGAAAACAGACTACCTTCCATAATGACACGGCTACCATCCATTGGAGTAACAAAAATCTTGACAATAGACTACCTTCCATAAGGACAAGGTTACCATCCATTGGAGTAACAAAGATATCGACAACGTACTACCTTCAATAATGAAAAGGATACCATCCATTTGAGTAACAGAAATCACGACAATAAACTACCTTCCATAAAGACAAGGGTACCATCCATTGGAGTAAAAAAAATCTTGACAATAGACTACCTTCTAGAATGACAAGGCTACTATCTAATGGAGTAACAAAAATGTCGATAATAGAATACCTTCCATAATGACAAGGCTACCTTCCATTGGAGTAACAAAAATCACGACAACAGACTACCTTCCATAATGACAAGGGTACCATCCATTGGAGTAACAAAAATCTTTACAATAGACTACCTTCCGAAATGCCAAGGCTACCATCTAATGGAGTAAGAAAAATCTTGACAACAGATTACCTTCCATAATGACAAGGCTACCATTCATTGGAGTAAAAAAAATATAGACAACAGATTACCTTTCATAATGACAAGGCTACCATCCATTGGAATAACAAAAATTTCAATGACAGACTACCTTCCATAATGACAAGGCTACCATCCATTGGAGTAACAAAAATCTCGACAACAGACTACTTTCCATAATGACAAGGCTACCATCCATTGGAGTAAAAAAAATCTCGAAAACAGACTACCTTCCATAATGACTAGGCTACCATTCATTGGAATAACAAAAATCTCAACAACAGACTACCTTCCATAATGACAAGGCTACTATCCAATGGAGTAACAAAATTCTCGACAACAGACTACCTTCCATAATGACAAGGTTACCATCCATTGAAGTAACAAAGATATCGACAACATTATACCTTCCATAATTACAAGGCTACCATCAATTGGAGTAACAAAAATCTCGACAATAGACTACCTTTCATAATGACAAGGCTAACATACATTGTAGTAACAAAAATATGAACAAGAGACTACCTTCCATAATGACAAGGATACCATCCATTGGAGTAATGAAAATCACAATGACAAACTACCTTCCATAATGACAAGGCTACCATCCATTGGAGTAACAAAAATCTCGAAAACAGACTACCTTCCATAATGACACGGCTACCATCCATTGGAGTAACAAAAATCTTGACAATAGACTACCTTCCATAAGGATAAGGTTACCATCCATTGGAGTAATGAAAATCACAATGACAAACTACCTTCCATAATGACAAGGCTACCATCCATTGGAGTAACAAAAATCTCGAAAACAGACTACCTTCCATAATGACACGGCTACCATCCATTGGAGTAACAAAAATCTTGACAATAGACTACCTTCCATAAGGATAAGGTTACCATCCATTGGAGTAACAAAGATATCGACAATGTTATACCTTCCATAATGAAAAGGATACCATCCATTGGAGTAACAGAAATCACGACAACAAACTACCTTCCATAAAGACAAGGGTACCATCCATTGGAGTAAAAAAAATCTTGACAATAGACTACCTTCAAGAATGACAAGGCTACCATCTAATGGAGTAACAAAAATGTCGACAATAGAATACCTTCCATAATGACAAGGCTACCATCCATTTTAGTAACAAAAATCTCGACAACAAACTACCTTCCGCAATAAGAAGGCTACCATCCATTGGAGTAACAAAAATCTCGACATAAGAATACCTTCCATAATGACAAGGCTACAATCCATTGGAGTAACAAAAATCTCGACAACAGAGTACCTTCCATAATGACAAGGCTACCATCCATTGGAGTAAAAAAAATCTCCATAATAGACTACCTTGGATAATGATAAGGCTACTATCCAATGGAGTAACAAAAATCTCGACAATTGACTACCTTCCATAATGACAAGGCTAACATACATTGTAGTAACAAAAATCTTAACAACAGACTAACTTACATAATGACAAGGCTACCATCCATTGGAGTAACAAAAATCACAATGACAGACTACCATCCATATTGACAAGGCTACCATCCATTGGAGTAACAAAGATATCGACAACATACTACCTTCCATAATGACAAGGCTACCATCCATTGGAGTATCAAAAATCACGACAACAAACTACCTTCCATAATTACAAGGCTACCATCCATTTGAGTAACAGAAATCTCCACAACATACTACCTTCCATAATGACAAGGCTATTATCCAATGGAGTAAAAAAAATCTTGATAATAGACTACGTTCCATAATGACAAGGCTAACATACATTATAGTAAAAAAAATCTAAACAACAGACTACCTACCATAATGACAAGGCTATCATTCATTGGAGTAACAAAAATCACAATGACAGACTACCTTCCATAATGATAAGGCTACCTTCCATTAAAGTAAAAAAAATCTCGACAACAGACTACCTTCCATAATGACAAGGCTACCATCCATTGGAGTAACAAAAATCTCAAAAACAGACTACCTTCCATAATGACTAGGCTACCATCCATTGGAATAACAAAAATGTCAACAAAAAAATACCTTCCATAATGACAAGGCTACCATCCATTGGAGTAATAAAAATCTCGACAACAGACTACCTTCCATAATGACAAGGATACAATCCATTGGAGTAACAAAAATCTCGACAACAGACTACGTTCCATAATGACAAGGCTACCATCCATTGGAGTAACAAAAATCTCGAAAACAGACTACCTTCCATAATGACTAGGCTACCATCCATTGGAATAAAAGAAATCTCAAAAACAGGCTACCTTCCATAATGACAAGGCTACTATCCAATGGAGTAACAAAATTCTCGACAACAGACTATCTTCCATAATGACAAGGCTACCATCCATTGAAGTAACAAAGATATCGACAACATTATACCTTCCATAATTACAAGGCTACCATCAATTGGAGTTACAAAAATCTCGACAACAGACTACCTTCCATAATGACAAGGCTAACATACATTGTAGTAACAAAAATCTGAACAAGAGACTACCTTCCATAATGACAAGGCTACCATCCATTGGAGTAATGAAAATCACAATGAAAAACTACCTTCCATAATGACAAGGCTACCATCCATTGGAGTAACAAAAATCTCGAAAACAGACTACCTTCCATAATGACACGGCTACCATCCATTGGAGTAACAAAAATCTTGACAATAGACTACCTTCCATAAGGACAAGGTTACCATCCATTGGAGTAACAAAGATATCGACAACGTACTACCTTCAATAATGAAAAGGATACCATCCATTGGAGTAACAGAAATCACGACAATAAACTACCTTCCATAAAGACAAGGGTACCATCCATTGGAGTAAAAAAAATCTTGACAATAGACTACCTTCCAGAATGACAAGGCTACCATCTAATGGAGTAACAAAAATGTAGACAATAGAATACCTTCCATAATGACAAGGCTACCTTCCATTGGAGTAACAAAAATCACGACAACAGACTACCTTCCATAATGACAAGGGTACCATCCATTGGAGTAACAAAAATCTTGACAATAGACTACCTTCCAAAATGACAAGGCTACCATCTAATGGAGTAAGAAAAATCTTGACAACAGATTACCTTCCATAATGACAAGGCTACCATTCATTGGAGTAAAAAAAATATAGACAACATATTACCTTTCATAATGACAAGGCTACCATCCATTGGAATAACAAAAATTTCAATGACAGACTACCTTCCATAATGACAAGGCTACCATCCATTGGAGTAACAAAAATCTCGACAACAGACTACTTTCCATAATGACAAGGCTACCATCCATTGGAGTAAAAAAAATCTCGAAAACAGACTACCTTCCATAATGACTAGGCTACCATTCATTGGAATAACAAAAATCTCAACAACAGACTACCTTCCATAATGACAAGGCTACTATCCAATGGAGTAACAAAATTCTCGACAACAGACTACCTTCCATAATGACAAGGTTACCATCCATTGAAGTAACAAAGATATCGACAACATTATACCTTCCATAATTACAAGGCTACCATCAATTGGAGTAATAAAAATCTCGACAATAGACTACCTTCCATAATGACAAGGCTAACAGCATTGTAGTAACAAAAATCTGAACAAGAGACTACCTCCCATAATGACAAGGCTACCATCCATTGGAGTAATGAAAATCACAATGACAAACTACCTTCCATAATGACAAGGCTACTATCCATTGGAGTAAAAAAAATCTCGAAAACAAACTACCTTCCATAATGACTAGGCTACCATTCATTGGAATAACAAAAATCTCAACAACAGACTACCTTCCATAATGACAAGGCTACCATCCATTGGAGTAATGAAAATCACAATGACAAACTACCTTCCATAATGACAAGGCTACCATCCATTTGAGTAACAAAAATCTCGAAAATAGACTACCTTCCATAATGACACGGCTACCATCCATTGGAGTAACAAAAATCTTGACAATAGACTACCTTCTATAAGGACAAGGTTACCATCCATTGGAGTAACAAAGATATCGACAACGTACTACCTTCAATAATGAAAAGGATACCTTCCATTGGAGTAACAAAAATCACGACAATAAACTACCTTCCATAAAGACAAGGGTACCATCCATTGGAGTAAAAAAAATCTTGACAATAGACTACCTTCCAGAAGGACAAGGCTACCATCTAATGGAGTAACAAAAATGTCGACAATAGAATACCTTCCATAATGACAAGGCTACCTTCCATTGGAGTAACAAAAATCACGACAACAGACTACCTTCCATAATGACAAGGGTACCATCCATTGGAGTAACAAAAATCTTGACAATAGACTACCTTCCAATATGACAAGGCTACCATCTAATGGAGTAAGAAAAATCATGACAACAGATTACCTTCCATAATGACAAGGCTACCATTCATTGGACTAAAAAAAATATAGACAACATATTACCTTTCATAATGACAAGGCTACCATCCATTGGAATAACAAAAATTTCAATGACAGACTACCTTCCATAATGACAAGGCTACCATCCATTGGAGTAACAAAAATCTCGACAACAGACTACTTTCCATAATGACAAGGCTACCATCCATTGGAGTAAAAAAAATCTCGAAAATAGACTACCTTCCATAATGACTAGGCTACCATTCATTGGAATAACAAAAATCTCAACAACAGACTACCTTCCATAATGACAAGGCTACTATCCAATGGAGTAACAAAATTCTCGACAACAGACTACCTTCCATAATGACAAGGTTACCATCCATTGAAGTAACAAAGATATCGACAACATTATACCTTCCATAATTACAAGGCTACCATCAATTGGAGTAACAAAAATCTCGACAATAGACTACCTTCCATAATGACAAGGCTAACATACATTGTAGTAACAAAAATCTGAACAAGAGACTACCTTCCATAATGACAAGGCTATCATCCATTGGAGTAATGAAAATCACAATGACAAACTACCTTCCATAATGACAAGGCTACCATCCATTTGAGTAACAAAAATCTCGAAAATAGACTACCTTCCATAATGACACGGCTACCATCCATTGGAGTAACAAAAATCTTGACAATAGACTACCTTCTATAAGGACAAGGTTACCATCCATTGGAGTAACAAAGATATCGACAACGTACTACCTTCAATAATGAAAAGGATACCTTCCATTGGAGTAACAAAAATCACGACAATAAACTACCTTCCATAAAGACAAGGGTACAATCCATTGGAGTAAAAAAAATCTTGACAATAGACTACCTTCCAGAAGGACAAGGCTACCATCTAATGGAGTAACAAAAATGTCGACAATAGAATACCTTCCATAATGACAAGGCTACCTTCCATTGGAGTAACAAAAATCACGACAACAGACTACCTTCCATAATGACAAGGGTACCATCCATTGGAGTAACAAAAATCTTGACAATAAACTACCTTCCAAAATGACAAGGCTACCATCTAATGGAGTAAGAAAAATCTTGACAACAGATTACCTTCCATAATGACAAGGCTACCATTCATTGGAGTAAAAAAAAAATAGACAACAGACTACCTTTCATAATGACAAGGCTACCATACATTGGAATAACAAAAATTTTAATGACAGACTACCTTCCATAATGACAAGTCTACCATCCATTGGAGTAACAAAAATCTCGACAACAGACTACTTTCCATAATGACAAGGCTACCATCCATTGGAGTAAAAAAAATCTCGAAAACAGACTACCTTCCATAATGACTAGGCTACCATTCATTGGAATAACAAAAATCTCAACAACAGACTACCTTCCATAATGACAAGGCTACTATCCAATGGAGTAACAAAATTCTCGACAACAGACTACCTTCCATAATGACAAGGTTACCATCCATTGAAGTAACAAAGATATCGACAACATTATACCTTCCATAATTACAAGGCTACCATCAATTGGAGTAACAAAAATCTCGACAACAGACTACCTTCCATAATGACAAGGCTAACATACATTGTAGTAACAAAAATCTGAACAAGAGACTACCTTCCATAATGACAAGGCTACCATCCATTGGAGTAACAAAAATCACAATGAAAAACTACCTTCCATAATGACAAGGCTACCATCCGTTAGAGTAACAAAAATCTCGAAAACAGACTACCTTCCATAATGACACGGCTACCATCCATTGGAGTAACAAAAATCTTGACAATAGACTACCTTCCATAAGGACAAGGTTACCATCCATTGGAGTAAAAAAGATATCGACAATGTTATACCTTCCATAATGAAAAGGATACCATCCATTGGAGTAACAGAAAGCACGACAACAAACTACCTTCCATAAAGACAAGGGTACCATCCATTGGAGTAAAAAAAATCTTGACAATAGACTACCTTCCAGAATGACAAGGCTACCATCTAATGGAGTAACAAAAATGTCGACAATAGAATACCTTCCATAATGACAAGGCTACCATCCATTTTAGTAACAAAAATCTCGACAACAAACTACCTTCCGCAATAAGAAGGCTACCATCCATTGGAGTAACAAAAATCTCGACAACAGACTACTTTCTATAATGACAAGGCTACTATCCATTGGAGTAAAAAAAATCTCGAAAACAGACTACCTTCCATAATGACTAGGCTACCATTCATTGGAATAACAAAAATCTCAACAACAGACTACCTTCCATAATGACAAGGCTACTATCCAATGGAGTAACAAAATTCTCGACAACAGACTACCTTCCATAATGACAAGGTTACCATCCATTGAAGTAACAAAGATATCGACAACATTATACCTTCCATAATTACAAGGCTACCATCAATTGGAGTAACAAAAATCTCGACAATAGACTACCTTCCATAATGACAAGGCTAACATACATTGTAGTAACAAAAATCTGAACAAGAGACTACCTTCCATAATGACAAGGCTACCATCCATTGGAGTAATGAAAATCACAATGACAAACTACCTTCCATAATGACAAGGCTACCATCCATTGGAGTAACAAAAATCTCGAAAACAGACTACCTTCCATAATGACACGGCTACCATCCATTGGAGTAACAAAAATCTTGACAATAGACTACCTTCCATAAGGACAAGGTTACCATCCATTGGAGTAATGAAAATCACAATGACAGACTACCTTCCATAATGACAAGGCTACCATCCATTGGAGTAACAAAAATCTCGAAAACAGACTACCTTCCATAATGACACGGCTACCATCCATTGGAGTAACAAAAATCTTGACAATAGACTACCTTTTATAAGGACAATGTTACCATCCATTGGAGTAACAAAGATATCGACAACGTACTACCTTCAATAATGAAAAGGATACCATCCATTGGAGTAACAAAAATCTTGACAATAGACTACCTTCCAATATGACAAGGCTACCATCTAATGAAGTAAGAAAAATCTTGACAACAGATTACCTTCCATAATGACAAGGCTACCATTCATTGGACTAAAAAAAATATAGACAACATATTACCTTTCATAATGACAAGGCTACCATCCATTGGAATAACAAAAATTTCAATGACAGACTACCTTCCATAATGACAAGGCTACCATCCATTGGAGTAACAAAAATCTCGACAACAGACTACTTTCCATAATGACAAGGCTACCATCCATTGGAGTAAAAAAAATCTCGAAAACAGACTACCTTCTATAATGACTAGGCTACCATTCATTGGAATAACAAAAATCTCAACAACAGACTACCTTCCATAATGACAAGGCTACTATCCAATGGAGTAACAAAATTCTCGACAACAGACTACCTTCCATAATGACAAGGTTACCATCCATTGAAGTAACAAAGATATCGACAACATTATACCTTCCATAATTACAAGGCTACCATCAATTGGAGTAACAAAAATCTCGACAATAGACTACCTTCCATAATGACAAGGCTAACATACATTGTAGTAACAAAAATCTGAACAAGAGACTACCTTCCATAATGACAAGGCTACCATCCATTGGAGTAATGAAAATCACAATGACAAACTACCTTCCATAATGACAAGGCTACCATCCATTGGAGTAACAAAAATCTCGAAAACAGACTACCTTCCATAATGACACGGCTACCATCCATTGGAGTAACAAAAATCTTGACAATAGACTACCTTCCATAAGGACAAGGTTACCATCCATTGGAGTAATGAAAATCACAATGACAAACTACCTTCCATAATGACAAGGCTACCATCCATTGGAGTAACAAAAATCTCGAAAACAGACTACCTTCCATAATGACACGGCTACCATCCATTGGAGTAACAAAAATCTTGACAATAGACTACCTTCTATAAGGACAAGGTTACCATCCATTGGAGTAACAAAGATATCGACAACGTACTACCTTCAAAAATGAAAAGGATACCATCCATTGGAGTAACAAAAATCACGACCATAAACTACCTTCCATAAAGACAAGGGTACCATCCATTGGAGTAAAAAAATCTTGACAATAGACTACCTTCCAGAATGACAAGGCTACCATCTAATGGAGTAACAAAAATGTCGACACTAGAATACCTTCCATAATGACAAGGCTACCTTCCATTGGAGTAACAAAAATCACGACAACAGACTACCTTCCATAATGACAAGGGTACCATCCATTGGAGTAACAAAAATCTTGACAATAGACTACCTTCCAAAATGACAAGGCTACCATCTAATGGAGTAAGAAAAATCTTGACAACAGATTACCTTCCATAATGACAAGGCTACCATTCATTGGAGTAAAAAAAATATAGACAACAGACTACCTTTCATAATGACAAGGCTACCATCCATAGGAATAACAAAAATTTTAATGACAAACTACCTTCCATAATGACAAGGCTACCATCCATTGGAATAACAAAAATCTCGACAACAGACTACTTTCCATAATGACAAGGCTACCATCCATTGGAGTAAAAAAAATCTCGAAAATAGACTACCTTCCATAATGACTAGGCTACCATTCATTGGAATAACAAAAATCTCAACAACAGACTACCTTCCATAATGACAAGGCTACTATCCAATGGAGTAACAAAATTCTCGACAACAGACTACCTTCCATAATGACAAGGTTACCATCCATTGAAGTAACAAAGATATCGACAACATTATACCTTCCATAATTACAAGGCTACCATCAATTGGAGTAACAAAAATCTCGACAATAGACTACCTTCCATAATGACAAGGCTAACATACATTGTAGTAACAAAAATCTGAACAAGAGACTACCTTCCATAATGACAAGGCTACCATCCATTGGAGTAATGAAAATCACAATGACAAACTACCTTCCATAATGACAAGGCTACCATCCATTGGAGTAACAAAAATCTCGAAAACAGACTACCTTCCATAATGACACGGCTACCATCCATTGGAGTAACAAAAATCTTGACAATAGACTACCTTCCATAAGGACAAGGTTACCATCCATTGGAGTAATGAAAATCACAATGACAGACTACCTTCCATAATGACAAGGCTACCATCCATTGGAGTAACAAAAATCTCGAAAACAGACTACCTTCCATAATGACACGGCTACCATCCATTGGAGTAACAAAAATCTTGACAATAGACTACCTTTTATAAGGACAATGTTACCATCCATTGGAGTAACAAAGATATCGACAACGTACTACCTTCAATAATGAAAAGGATACCATCCATTGGAGTAACAAAAATCTTGACAATAGACTACCTTCCAATATGACAAGGCTACCATCTAATGAAGTAAGAAAAATCTTGACAACAGATTACCTTCCATAATGACAAGGCTACCATTCATTGGACTAAAAAAAATATAGACAACATATTACCTTTCATAATGACAAGGCTACCATCCATTGGAATAACAAAAATTTCAATGACAGACTACCTTCCATAATGACAAGGCTACCATCCATTGGAGTAACAAAAATCTCGACAACAGACTACTTTCCATAATGACAAGGCTACCATCCATTGGAGTAAAAAAAATCTCGAAAACAGACTACCTTCCATAATGACTAGGCTACCATTCATTGGAATAACAAAAATCTCAACAACAGACTACCTTCCATAATGACAAGGCTACTATCCAATGGAGTAACAAAATTCTCGACAACAGACTACCTTCCATAATGACAAGGTTACCATCCATTGAAGTAACAAAGATATCGACAACATTATACCTTCCATAATTACAAGGCTACCATCAATTGGAGTAACAAAAATCTCGACAATAGACTACCTTCCATAATGACAAGGCTAACATACATTGTAGTAACAAAAATCTGAACAAGAGACTACCTTCCATAATGACAAGGCTACCATCCATTGGAGTAATGAAAATCACAATGACAAACTACCTTCCATAATGACAAGGCTACCATCCATTGGAGTAACAAAAATCTCGAAAACAGACTACCTTCCATAATGACACGGCTACCATCCATTGGAGTAACAAAAATCTTGACAATAGACTACCTTCCATAAGGACAAGGTTACCATCCATTGGAGTAATGAAAATCACAATGACAAACTACCTTCCATAATGACAAGGCTACCATCCATTGGAGTAACAAAAATCTCGAAAACAGACTACCTTCCATAATGACACGGCTACCATCCATTGGAGTAACAAAAATCTTGACAATAGACTACCTTCTATAAGGACAAGGTTACCATCCATTGGAGTAACAAAGATATCGACAACGTACTACCTTCAAAAATGAAAAGGATACCATCCATTGGAGTAACAAAAATCACGACCATAAACTACCTTCCATAAAGACAAGGGTACCATCCATTGGAGTAAAAAAATCTTGACAATAGACTACCTTCCAGAATGACAAGGCTACCATCTAATGGAGTAACAAAAATGTCGACACTAGAATACCTTCCATAATGACAAGGCTACCTTCCATTGGAGTAACAAAAATCACGACAACAGACTACCTTCCATAATGACAAGGGTACCATCCATTGGAGTAACAAAAATCTTGACAATAGACTACCTTCCAAAATGACAAGGCTACCATCTAATGGAGTAAGAAAAATCTTGACAACAGATTACCTTCCATAATGACAAGGCTACCATTCATTGGAGTAAAAAAAATATAGACAACAGACTACCTTTCATAATGACAAGGCTACCATCCATAGGAATAACAAAAATTTTAATGACAAACTACCTTCCATAATGACAAGGCTACCATCCATTGGAATAACAAAAATCTCGACAACAGACTACTTTCCATAATGACAAGGCTACCATCCATTGGAGTAAAAAAAATCTCGAAAATAGACTACCTTCCATAATGACTAGGCTACCATTCATTGGAATAACAAAAATCTCAACAACAGACTACCTTCCATAATGACAAGGCTACTATCCAATGGAGTAACAAAATTCTCGACAACAGACTACCTTCCATAATGACAAGGTTACCATCCATTGAAGTAACAAAGATATCGACAACATTATACCTTCCATAATTACAAGGCTACCATCAATTGGAGTAACAAAAATCTCGACAATAGACTACCTTCCATAATGACAAGGCTAACATACATTGTAGTAACAAAAATCTGAACAAGAGACTACCTTCCATAATGACAAGGCTACCATCCATTGGAGTAATGAAAATCACAATGACAAACTACCTTCCATAATGACAAGGCTACCATCCATTGGAGTAACAAAAATCTCGAAAACAGACTACCTTCCATAATGACACGGCTACCATCCATTGGAGTAACAAAAATCTTGACAATAGACTACCTTCCATAAGGACAAGGTTACCATCCATTGGAGTAATGAAAATCATAATGACAAACTACCTTCCATAATGACAAGGCTACCATCCATTGGAGTAACAAAAATCTCGAAAACAGACTACCTTCCATAATGACACGGCTACCATCCATTGGAGTAACAAAAATCTTGACAATAGACTACCTTCTATAAGGACAAGGTTACCATCCATTGGAGTAACAAAGATATCGACAACGTACTACCTTCAAAAATGAAAAGGATACCATCCATTGGAGTAACAAAAATCACGACCATAAACTACCTTCCATAAAGACAAGGGTACCATCCATTGGAGTAAAAAAATCTTGACAATAGACTACCTTCCAGAATGACAAGGCTACCATCTAATGGAGTAACAAAAATGTCGACACTAGAATACCTTCCATAATGACAAGGCTACCTTCCATTGGAGTAACAAAAATCACGACAACAGACTACCTTCCATAATGACAAGGGTACCATCCATTGGAGTAACAAAAATCTTGACAATAGACTACCTTCCAAAATGACAAGGCTACCATCTAATGGAGTAAGAAAAATCTTGACAACAGATTACCTTCCATAATGACAAGGCTACCATTCATTGGAGTAAAAATAAAATAGACAACAGACTACCTTTCATAATGACAAGGCTACCATCCATTGGAATAACAAAAATTTTAATGACAGACTACCTTCCATAATGACAAGGCTACCATCCATTGGAGTAACAAAAATCTCGACAACAGACTACTTTCCATAATGACAAGGCTACCATCCATTGGAGTAAAAAAAATCTCGAAACCAATCTACCTTCCATAATGACTAGGCTACCATTCATTGGAATAACAAAAATCTAAACAACAGACTACCTTCCATAATGACAAGGCTACTATCCAATGGAATAACAAAATTCTCGACAACAGACTACCTTCCATAATGACAAGGTTACCATCCATTGAAGTAACAAAGATATCGGCAACATTATACCTTCCATAATTACAAGGCTACAATCAATTGGAGTAACAAAAATCTCGACAACAGACTACCTTCCATAATGACAAGGCTAACATACATTGTAGTAACAAAAATCTGAACAAGAGACTACCTTCCATAATGACAAGGCTACCATCCATTGGAGTAACAAAAATCACAATGACAAACTACCTTCCATAATGACAAGGCTACCATCCGTTAGAGTAACAAAAATCTCGAAAACAGACTACCTTCCATAATGACACGGCTACCATCCATTGGAGTAACAAAAATCTTGACAATAGACTACCTTCCATAAGGACAAGGTTACCATCCATTGGAGTAACAAAGATATCGACAACGTTATACATTCCATAATGAAAAGGATACCATCCATTGGAGTAACAGAAATCACGACAACAAACTACCTTCCATAAAGACAAGGGTACCATCCATTGGAGTAAAAAAAATCTTGACAATAGACTACCTTCCAGAATGACAAGGCTACCATCTAATGGAGTAACAAAAATGTCGACAATAGAATACCTTCCATAATGACAAGGCTACCATCCATTTTAGTAACAAAAATCTCGACAACAAACTACCTTCCGCAATAAGAAGGCTACCATCCATTGGAGTAACAAAAATCTCGACAACAGACTACTTTCCATAATGACAAGGCTACCATCCATTGGAGTAAAAAAAATCTCGAAAACAGACTACCTTCCATAATGACTAGGCTACCATTCATTGGAATAACAAAAATCTCAACAACAGACTACCTTCCATAATGACAAGGCTACTATCCAATGGAGTAACAAAATTCTCGACAACAGACTACCTTCCATAATGACAAGGTTACCATCCATTGAAGTAACAAAGATATCAACAACATTATACCTTCCATAATTACAAGGCTACCATCAAATGGAGTAACAAAAATCTCGACAATAGACTACCTTCCATAATGACAAGGCTAACATACATTGTAGTAACAAAAATCTGAACAAGAGACTACCTTCCATAATGACAAGGCTACCATCCATTGGAGTAATGAAAATCACAATGACAAACTACCTTCCATAATGACAAGGCTACCATCCATTGGAGTAACAAAAATCTCGAAAACAGACTACCTTCCATAATGACACGGCTACCATCCATTGAAGTAACAAAAATCTTGACAATAGACTACCTTCCATAAGGACAAGGTTACCATCCATTGGAGTAATGAAAATCACAATGACAAACTACCTTCCATAATGACAAGGCTACCATCCATTGGAGTAACAAAAATCTCGAAAACAGACTACCTTCCATAATGACACGGCTACCATCCATTGGAGTAACAAAAATATTGACAATAGACTACCTTCTATAAGGACAAGGTTACCATCCATTGTAGTAACAAAGATATCGACAACGTACTACCTTCAATAACGTAAAGGATACCATTCATTGGAGTAACAAAAATCACGACAATAAACTACCTTCCATAAAGACAAGGGTACCATTCGTTGGAGTAAAAAAAATCTTGACAATAGACTACCTTCCAGAATGACAAGGCTACCATCTAATGGAGTAACAAAAATGTCGACAATAGAATACCTTCCATAATGACAAGGCTACCTTCCATTGGAGTAACAAAAATCACGACAACAGACTACCTTCCATAATGACAAGGGTACCATCCATTGGAGTAACAAAAATCTTGAAAATAGACTACCTTCCAAAATGACAAGGCTACCATCTAATGGAGTAAGAAAAATCTTGACAACAGATTACCTTCCATAATGACAAGGCTACCATTCATTGGAGTAAAAAAAATATAGACAACAGACTACCTTTCATAATGACAAGGCTACCATCCATAGGAATAACAAAAATTTTAATGACAAACTACCTTCCATAATGACAAGGCTACCATCCATTGGAATAACAAAAATCTCGACAACAGACTACTTTCCATAATGACAAGGCTACCATCCATTGGAGTAAAAAAAATCTCGAAAATAGACTACCTTCCATAATGACTAGGCTACCATTCATTGGAATAACAAAAATCTCAACAACAGACTACCTTCCATAATGACAAGGCTACTATCCAATGGAGTAACAAAATTCTCGACAACAGACTACCTTCCATAATGACAAGGTTACCATCCATTGAAGTAACAAAGATATCGACAACATTATACCTTCCATAATTACAAGGCTACCATCAATTGGAGTAACAAAAATCTCGACAACAGACTACCTTCCATAATGACAAGGCTAACATACATTGTAGTAACAAAAATCTGAACAGGAGACTACCTTCCATAATGACAAGGCTACCATCCATTGGAGTAACAAAAATCACAATGACAAACTACCTTCCATAATGACAAGGCTACCATCCGTTAGAGTAACAAAAATCTCGAAAACAGACTACCTTCCATAATGACACGGCTACCATCCATTGGAGTAACAAAAATCTTGACAATAGACTACCTTCCATAAGGACAAGGTTACCATCCATTGGAGTAACAAAGATATCGACAACGTTATACCTTCCATAATGAAAAGGATACCATCCATTGGAGTAACAGAAATCATGACAACAAACTACCTTCCATAAAGGCAAGGGTACCATCCATTGGAGTATCAAAAATCACGACAACAAACTACCTTCCATAATTACAATGCTACCATCCATTTGAGTAACACAAATCTCCACAACATACTACCTTCCATAATGACAAGGCTATTATCCAATGGAGTAAAAAAAATCTTGATAATAGACTACGTTCCATAATGACAAGGCTAACATACATTATAGTAAAAAAAATCTAAACAACAGACTACCTACCATAATGACAAGGCTATCATTCATTGGAGTAACAAAAATCACAATGACAGACTACCTTCCATAATGATAAGGCTACCTTCCATTAAAGTAAAAAAAATCTCGACAACAGACTACGTTCCATAATGACAAGGCTACCATCCATTGGAGTAACAAAAATCTCAAAAACAGACTACCTTCCATAATGACTAGGCTACCATCCATTGGAATAACAAAAATGTCAACAAAAAACTACCTTCCATAATGACAAGGCTACCATCCATTGGAGTAATAAAAATCTCAACAACAGACTACCTTCCATAATGACAAATATACAATCCATTGGAGTAACAAAAATCTCGACAATGGACTACCTTTCATAATGACAAGGCTACCATCCTTTGGAATAACAAAAATTTCAATGACAGACTATCTTCCATAATGACAAGGCTACCATCCATTGGAGTAACAAAAATCTCGACAACAGACTACGTTCCATAATGACAAGGCTACCATCCATTGGAGTAACAAAAATCTCGAAAACAGACTACCTTCCATAATGACTAGGCTACCATCCATTGGAATAAAAGAAATCTCAACAACAGACTACCTTCCTTAATGACAAGGCTACTATCCAATGGAGTAACGAAATTCTCGACAACAGACTACCTTCAATAATGACAAGGCTATCATCCATTGAAGTAACAAAGATATCGACAACATTATACCTTCCATAATTACAAGGCTACCATCAATTGGAGTAACAAAAATCTCGACAACAGACTACCTTCCATAATGACAAGGCTAACATACATTGTAGTAACAAAAATCTGAACAAGAGACTACCTTCCATAATGACAAGGCTACCATCCATTGGAGTAAAAAAAATCACAATGACAAACTACCTTCCATAATGATAAGGCTACCATCCATTAGAGTAAC
Organism: Vicia faba; assembly: GCA_948472305.1. NCBI lineage: Eukaryota > Viridiplantae > Streptophyta > Magnoliopsida > Fabales > Fabaceae > Vicia > Vicia faba. The sequence continues at coordinate 802,756,839 of OX451737.1, read as the reverse complement.
AAAAATTTCGAAAACAGACTACCTTCCATAATGACACGGCTACCATCCATTGGAGTAACTAAAATCTTGACAATAGACTACCTTCCATAAGGACAAGGTTACCATCCATTGGAGTAACAAAGATATCGACAATGTTATACCTTCCATAATGAAAAGGATACCATCCATTGGAGTAACAGAAATCACGACAATAAACTACCTTCCATAAAGACAAGGGTACCATCCATTGGAGTAAAAAAAATCTTGACAATAGACTACCTTCCAGAATGACAAGGCTACCATCTAATGGAGTAACAAAAATGTCGACAATAGAATACCTTCCATAATGACAAGGCTACCATCCATTTTAGTAACAAAAATCTCGACAACAAACTACCTTCCGCAATAAGAAGGCTACCATCCATTGGAGTAACAAAAATCTCGACATAAGAATACCTTCCATAATGACAAGGCTACAATCCATTGGAGTAACAAAAATCTCGACAACAGAGTACCTTCCATAATGACAAGGCTACCATCCATTGTAGTAAAAAAAATCTCCATAATAGACTACCTTGGATAATGATAAGGCTACTATCCAATGGAGTAACAAAAATCTCGACAACTGACTACCTTCCATAATGACAAGGCTAACATACATTGTAGTAACAAAAATCTTAACAACAGACTAACTTCCATAATGACAAGGCTACCATCCATTGGAGTAACAAAAATCACAATGACAGACTACCTTCCATATTGACAAGGCTACCATCCATTGGAGTAACAAAGATATCGACAACATACTACCTTCCATAATGACAAGGCTACCATCCATTGGAGTATCAAAAATCACGACAACAAACTACCTTCCATAATTACAATGCTACCATCCATTTGAGTAACACAAATCTCCACAACATACTACCTTCCATAATGACAAGGCTATTATCCAATGGAGTAAAAAAAATCTTGATAATAGACTACGTTCCATAATGACAAGGCTAACATACATTATAGTAAAAAAAATCTAAACAACAGACTACCTACCATAATGACAAGGCTATCATTCATTGGAGTAACAAAAATCACATTGACAGACTACCTTCCATAATGATAAGGCTACCTTCCATTAAAGTAAAAAAAATCTCGACAACAGACTACCTTCCATAATGACAAGGCTACCATCCATTGGAGTAACAAAAATCTCAAAAACAGACTACCTTCCATAATGACTAGGCTACCATCCATTGGAATAACAAAAATGTCAACAAAAAACTACCTTCCATAATTACAAGGCTACCATCCATTGGAGTAATAAAAATCTCAACAACAGACTACCTTCCATAATGACAAAGATACAATCCATTGGAGTAACAAAAATCTCGACAATGGACTACCTTTCATAATGACAAGGCTACCATCCTTTGGAATAACAAAAATTTCAATGACAGACTATCTTCCATAATGACAAGGCTACCATCCATTGGAGTAACAAAAATCTCGACAACAGACTACGTTCCATAATGACAAGGCTACCATCCATTGGAGTAACAAAAATCTCAAAAACAGACTACCTTCCATAATGACTAGGCTACCATCCATTGGAATAAAAGAAATCTCAACAACAGACTACCTTCCTTAATGACAAGGCTACTATCCAATGGAGTAACGAAATTCTCGACAACAGACTACCTTCAATAATGACAAGGCTACCATCCATTGAAGTAACAAAGATATCGACAACATTATACCTTCCATAATTACAAGGCTACCATCAATTGGAGTAACAAAAATCTCGACAACAGACTACCTTCCATAATGACAAGGCTAACATACATTGTAGTAATAAAAATCAGAACAAGAGACTACCTTCCATAATGACAAGGCTACCATCCATTGGAGTAACAAAAATCACAATGACAAACTACCTTCCATAATGACAAGGCTACCATCCATTAGAGTAACAAAAATTTCGAAAACAGACTACCTTCCATAATGACACGGCTACCATCCATTGGAGTAACTAAAATCTTGACAATAGACTACCTTCCATAAGGACAAGGTTACCATCCATTGGAGTAACAAAGATATCGACAATGTTATACCTTCCATAATGAAAAGGATACCATCCATTGGAGTAACAGAAATCACAACAATAAACTACCTTCCATAAAGACAAGGGTACCATCCATTGGAGTAAAAAAAATCTTGACAATAGACTACCTTCCAGAATGACAAGGCTACCATCTAATGGAGTAACAAAAATGTCGACAATAGAATACCTTCCATAATGACAAGGCTACCATCCATTTTAGTAACAAAAATCTCGACAACAAACTACCTTCCATAATTACAAGGGTACCATCCATTGGAGTAAAAAAAATCTTGACAATAGACTACCTTCCAAAATGACAAGGCTACCATCTAATGGAGTAAGAAAAATCTTGACAACAGATTACCTTCCATAATGACAAGGCTACCATTCATTGGAGTAACAAAAATATCGACAACAGACTACCTTCCATAATGACTAGGCTATCATCCATTAAAGTAACAAAGATATCAACAACAAACTACCTTGTATAATGACAAGGCTACAATCCATTGTAGTATCAAAATAATCTCAAAAATAGACTACCTTCCATAATGATACGGCTACAATCCATTGGAGTAACAAAAATATTGACAACAGACTACCTTCCATAATGACAAGGCTAACATACATTATAGTAAAAAAATCTTAACAACAGACTACCTTCCATAATGACAAGGCTACCATCCATTGGAGTAACAAAAATCACAACGACATAATACCTTGGATAATGGCAAGGCTACCATCCATTGGAGTAACCAAAATCTCAAAAACAGACTACCTTCCATAATGAAAAGGCTACCATCCATTAGAGAAAAAAAATCTCGACAATAGACTACCTTCCATAATGACAAGGCTACCATCCATTGGAGTAACCAAGATATCGACAACATACTACCTTCCATAATTACAAGGCTACCATCAATTGGAGTAACAAAAATCTTGACAACAGACTACCTTCCATAATGACAAGGCTAACATACATAGTAGTAACAAAAATTTGAACAACAGACTACCTTCAATAATGACAAGGCTACTATCCATTGGAGTAAAAAAAATCACAACGACAGACTACCTTCCATAATGACAAGGCTACCATCCATTGAAGTAATAAAAATCTTGAAAACAGACTACCTTCCATAATGACAAGGCTACCAACCATTGGAGTAACAAAAATCTCGAAAATAGACTACCTTCCATAATGACAAGGTTACCATCCATTGGAGTAACAAAGATATCGACCACATACTACTTTCCATAATGAAAAGGATACCATCCATTGGAGTAACAAAAATCACGACAACAAACTACCTTCCATAATTACAAGGGTACCATCCATTGGAGTAAAAAAATCTTGACAACAGACTACCTTCCAAAATGACAAGGCTACCATCTAATGGAGTAAAAAAAATGTCTACAATAGACAACCTTCCATAATGACAAGGCTACCATCCATTGGAGTAACAAAAATCACGACAACAGACTACCTTCCATATTGACAAGGGTACCATCCATTGGAGTAACAAAAATATCGACAACATAATACCTTCTAAAGTGACAAGGCTACCATCTAATGGAGTAACAAAATTCTTGACAACAGATTACCTTCCATAATGACAAGGCTACCATCCATTGGAGTAACAAAAATATCGAAAACAGACTACCTTCCATAATGACTAGGCTACCATCCATTGGAGTATCAAAATAATCTCGACAACAGACTACCTTCCATAATGACAATGCTACAATCCATTGTAGTATCAAAATAATCTCGACAACAGACTACCTTCCATAATGACAAGGCTACAATCCATTGGAGTAACAAAAATCTCGACAACAGACTATTTTCCATAATGACAAGGCTACCATTCATTGGAGTAACAGAAATCTCCACAAAGGACTACCTTCCATAATGACAAGGATACTATACAATGGAGTAACAAAAATGTCGACAACATACTACCTTCCATAATGACAAGGCTACCATCCATTGGAGTAACAAAAATCTCGACAAAAGAATACCTTCCATAATGACTACGCTACCATCCATTGGAGTAACAAAGATATCGACAACAGACTACCTTCCATAATGACAAGGCTATATTCAATTGTAGTTTCAAAAAAATCTCGACAATAGATTAACTTCCATAATGACAAGGCTACCATCCATTGTAGTAACAAAAATTTCGACAACCGACTACCTTCCTTAATAAGAAGGCTACCATCCATTGGAGTAACAAAGGTCTCGACAAAAGAATACCTTTCATATTGACAAGGCTACAATCCATTGGAGTAACAAAAATCTTGACAACAGACTACCTTCCATAATGACAAGGCTACCGTCCATTGGAGTAACAAAAATATCGAAAAAAACTACCTTCCATAATGACAAGGCTACCATCCAATGGAATAACAAAAATCTCGACAACAGACTACCTCCCATAATGACAAGGCTACCATCCATTTGAGTAACAGAAATCTAAACGATAGACTACCTTCCATAATGACAAGGCTACCATCCATTGGAGTAACAAAAATCACAAGGACAAACTACCTTCCATAAAGACAAGGCTACCATCCATTGGAGTATCAAAAATCTCGACAATAGACTACCTTCCATAATGACAAGGCTACCATCCATTTGAGTAACAAAGATATCCACAATATACTACTTGTTATAATGACAAGGCTACCATCCAATGGAGTAACAAAAATCACGACAACAGACTACCTTCCATAATGACAAGGGTATTATCCATTGGAGTAACAAAAATCTTGACAACACACTACCTTCCAAAATGAAAAGGCTACCATCTAATGGAGTAACGAAAATTACGACAATAGACTACCTTTCGTAATGACAAGGCTACCATCCATTGGAGTAACAAAAAACTCGACAACAGACTACCTTCCATAATGACTAGGCTTCCATCCATTGGCGTAACAAAGATATCGATAACAGACTACCTTCCATAATGACAGGCTACAATCCATTGTAGTAACAAAAATGTCGACAAAAGACTACCTTCCATAATAAGAAGGCTACCATCCATTGGAGTAACAAAAATCTCCACAAAAGAGTACCTTCCGTAATGACAAGGCTACAATCCATTGGAGTAACAAAAATCTCGAGAACGGACTACCTTCCATAATAAGAAGGCTACCATCCATTAGAGTAACAAAAATCTCGACAAAAGAATACCTTCCATAATGACAAGGCTACCATCCATTGGAGTAACAGAAATCTCCACAACAGACTACCTTCCATAATGACAAGGCTACTATCCAATGGAGTGACAAAAATCTCGACAACAGACTACCTTCCAGAATTACAAGGCTAACATACATGGTAGTAACAAAAATCTGAACATCAAACTACCTTCCGTAATGACAAGGCTACCATCCATTGGAGTAACAAAGATCTCAACGATAGACTACCTTCCATAATGACAAGGCTACCATCCATTGGAGTATCAAAAATCACAACGACAAACTACCTTCCATAAAGACAAGGCTACCATCCATTGGAGTAACAAAAATCTCGACAATAGACTACCTTCCATAATGACAAGGCTACCATCCATTGAAGTAACAAAGATATCGATAACATACTACCTTTCATAATGACAAGGCTACCATCCAATGGAGTAACAAAAATCACGACAACAGACTACCTTCCATAATGACAAGGGTACTATCCATTGGAGTAACAAAAATCTTGACAACACACTACCTTCCAAAATGACAAGGCTACCATCTAATGGAGTAACAAAAATCTCGACAATAGACTACCTTTCGTAATGACAAGGCTACCATCCATTGGAGTAACAAAGATATCGATAACAGACTACCTTCCATAATGACAGGCTACAATTCATTGTAGTAACAAAAATCTCGACAAAAGACTACCTTCCATAATAAGAAGGCTACCATCCATTGGAGTAACAAAAATCTCGACAAAAGAGTACCTTCCGTAATGACAAGGCTAAAATCCATTGGAGTAACAAAAATCTCGAGAACGGACTACCTTCCATAATAAGAAGGCTATCATCCATTGGAGTAACAAAAATCTCGACAAAAGAATACCTTCCATAATGACAAGGCTACCATCCATTGGAGTAACAGAAATCTCCACAACAGACTACCTTCCATAATGACAAGGCTACTATTCAATGGAGTGACAAAAATCTCGACAATAGACTACCTTCCATAATTACAAGGCTAACATACATGGTAGTAACAAAAATCTGAACAACAGACTACCTTCCATAATGACAAGGCTACCATCCATTGGAGTAACAAAGATATCGACAACATACTACCTTCCATAATGAGAAGGCTACCATCCATTGAAGTAACAAAAATCATGACAACTGACTACCTTCCATAATGACAAGGCTACCATCCATTGGAGTAACAGAAATCTCCATAATAGACTACCTTCCATAATGACAAGGCTACTATCCAATGGAGTAACAAAAATCTCGACAACACACTACCTTCTATAATGACAAGGCTAACATACATTATAAAGTAACAAAAATCCAAACAACAGACTACCTTCCATAATGACAAGGCTACTATCCAATGGAGTAAAAAAATCTCGACAACAGACTACCTTCAATAATGGCAAGGCTAACATACAAGGTAGTAACAAAAAACTTGAACAACAAACTACCTTCCATAATGACAAGGCCACCATCCATTGGAGTAACAAAAATCACAAGGACAAACTACCTTCCATAAAGACAAGGCTACCATCCATTGGAGTATCAAAAATCTCGACAATAGACTACCTTCCATAATGACAAGGCTACCATCCATTTGAGTAACAAAGATATCCACAATATACTACTTGTTATAATGACAAGGCTACCATCCAATGGAGTAACAAAAATCACGACAACAGACTACCTTCCATAATGACAAGGGTATTATCCATTGGAGTAACAAAAATCTTGACAACACACTACCTTCCAAAATGAAAAGGCTACCATCTAATGGAGTAACGAAAATTACGACAATAGACTACCTTTCGTAATGACAAGGCTACCATCCATTGGAGTAACAAAAAACTCGACAACAGACTACCTTCCATAATGACTAGGCTTCCATCCATTGGCGTAACAAAGATATCGATAACAGACTACCTTCCATAATGACAGGCTACAATCCATTGTAGTAACAAAAATGTCGACAAAAGACTACCTTCCATAATAAGAAGGCTACCATCCATTGGAGTAACAAAAATCTCCACAAAAGAGTACCTTCCGTAATGACAAGGCTACAATCCATTGGAGTAACAAAAATCTCGAGAACGGACTACCTTCCATAATAAGAAGGCTACCATCCATTGGAGTAACAAAAATCTCGACAAAAGAATACCTTCCATAATGACAAGGCTACCATCCATTGGAGTAACAGAAATCTCCACAACAGACTACCTTCCATAATGACAAGGCTACTATCCAATGGAGTGACAAAAATCTCGACAACAGACTACCTTCCAGAATTACAAGGCTAACATACATGGTAGTAACAAAAATCTGAACAACAAACTACCTTCCGTAATGACAAGGCTACCATCCATTGGAGTAACAAAGATATCGATAACAGACTACCTTCCATAATGACAGGCTACAATTCATTGTAGTAACAAAAATCTCGACAAAAGACTACCTTCCATAATAAGAAGGCTACCATCCATTGGAGTAACAAAAATCTCGACAAAAGAGTACCTTCCGTAATGACAAGGCTAAAATCCATTGGAGTAACAAAAATCTCGAGAACGGACTACCTTCCATAATAAGAAGGCTATCATCCATTGGAGTAACAAAAATCTCGACAAAAGAATACCTTCCATAATGACAAGGCTACCATCCATTGGAGTAACAGAAATCTCCACAACAGACTACCTTCCATAATGACAAGGCTACTATTCAATGGAGTGACAAAAATCTCGACAATAGACTACCTTCCATAATTACAAGGCTAACATACATGGTAGTAACAAAAATCTGAACAACAGACTACCTTCCATAATGACAAGGCTACCATCCATTGGAGTAACAAAGATATCGACAACATACTACCTTCCATAATGAGAAGGCTACCATCCATTGAAGTAACAAAAATCATGACAACTGACTACCTTCCATAATGACAAGGCTACCATCCATTGGAGTAACAGAAATCTCCACAATAGACTACCTTCCATAATGACAAGGCTACTATCCAATGGAGTAACAAAAATCTCGACAACACACTACCTTCTATAATGACAAGGCTAACATACATTATAAAGTAACAAAAATCCAAACAACAGACTACCTTCCATAATGACAAGGCTACTATCCAATGGAGTAAAAAAATCTCGACAACAGACTACCTTCAATAATGGCAAGGCTAACATACAAGGTAGTAACAAAAAACTTGAACAACAAACTACCTTCCATAATGACAAGGCTACCATCCATTGGAGTAACAAAAATCACAAGGACAAACTACCTTCCATAAAGACAAGGCTACCATCCATTGGAGTATCAAAAATCTCGACAATAGACTACCTTCCATAATGACAAGGCTACCATCCATTTGAGTAACAAAGATATCCACAATATACTACTTGTTATAATGACAAGGCTACCATCCAATGGAGTAACAAAAATCACGACAACAGACTACCTTCCATAATGACAAGGGTATTATCCATTGGAGTAACAAAAATCTTGACAACACACTACCTTCCAAAATGAAAAGGCTACCATCTAATGGAGTAACGAAAATTACGACAATAGACTACCTTTCGTAATGACAAGGCTACCATCCATTGGAGTAACAAAAAACTCGACAACAGACTACCTTCCATAATGACTAGGCTTCCATCCATTGGCGTAACAAAGATATCGATAACAGACTACCTTCCATAATGACAGGCTACAATCCATTGTAGTAACAAAAATGTCGACAAAAGACTACCTTCCATAATAAGAAGGCTACCATCCATTGGAGTAACAAAAATCTCCACAAAAGAGTACCTTTCGTAATGACAAGGCTACAATCCATTGGAGTAACAAAAATCTCGAGAACGGACTACCTTCCATAATAAGAAGGCTACCATCCATTGGAGTAACAAAAATCTCGACAAAAGAATACCTTCCATAATGACAAGGCTACCATCCATTGGAGTAACAGAAATCTCCACAACAGACTACCTTCCATAATGACAAGGCTACTATCCAATGGAGTGACAAAAATCTCGACAACAGACTACCTTCCAGAATTACAAGGCTAACATACATGGTAGTAACAAAAATCTGAACAACAAACTACCTTCCGTAATGACAAGGCTACCATCCATTGGAGTAACAAAGATCTCAACGATAGACTACCTTCCATAATGACAAGGCTACCATCCATTGGAGTATCAAAAATCACAACGACAAACTACCTTCCATAAAGACAAGGCTACCATCCATTGGAGTAACAAAAATCTCGACAATAGACTACCTTCCATAATGACAAGGCTACCATCCATTGAAGTAACAAAGATATCGATAACATACTACCTTTCATAATGACAAGGCTACCATCCAATGGAGTAACAAAAATCACGACAACAGACTACCTTCCATAATGACAAGGGTACTATCCATTGGAGTAACAAAAATCTTGACAACACACTACCTTCCAAAATGACAAGGCTACCATCTAATGGAGTAACAAAAATCTCGACAATAGACTACCTTTCGTAATGACAAGGCTACCATCCATTGGAGTAACAAAGATATCGATAACAGACTACCTTCCATAATGACAGGCTACAATTCATTGTAGTAACAAAAATCTCGACAAAAGACTACCTTCCATAATAAGAAGGCTACCATCCATTGGAGTAACAAAAATCTCGACAAAAGAGTACCTTCCGTAATGACAAGGCTAAAATCCATTGGAGTAACAAAAATCTCGAGAACGGACTACCTTCCATAATAAGAAGGCTATCATCCATTGGAGTAACAAAAATCTCGACAAAAGAATACCTTCCATAATGACAAGGCTACCATCCATTGGAGTAACAGAAATCTCCACAACAGACTACCTTCCATAATGACAAGGCTACTATTCAATGGAGTGACAAAAATCTCGACAATAGACTACCTTCCATAATTACAAGGCTAACATACATGGTAGTAACAAAAATCTGAACAACAGACTACCTTCCATAATGACAAGGCTACCATCCATTGGAGTAACAAAGATATCGACAACATACTACCTTCCATAATGAGAAGGCTACCATCCATTGAAGTAACAAAAATCATGACAACTGACTACCTTCCATAATGACAAGGCTACCATCCATTGGAGTAACAGAAATCTCCACAATAGACTACCTTCCATAATGACAAGGCTACTATCCAATGGAGTAACAAAAATCTCGACAACACACTACCTTCTATAATGACAAGGCTAACATACATTATAAAGTAACAAAAATCCAAACAACAGACTACCTTCCATAATGACAAGGCTACTATCCAATGGAGTAAAAAAATCTCGACAACAGACTACCTTCAATAATGGCAAGGCTAACATACAAGGTAGTAACAAAAAACTTGAACAACAAACTACCTTCCATAATGACAAGGCTACCATCCATTGGAGTAACAAAAATCACAATAACAGACTACCATCCATATTAACAGACTACCTTTCATAATGACGAGTCTACCATCCATTGGAGTAACAAAAATCATGACAACAGACTACCTTCCATAATGACAAGGCTATCATCCATTGGAGTAACAGAAATCTCCACAACAGACTACCTTCCATAATGACAAGGCTACCATCCATTGGAGTAACAAAAATTACAACGACAAACTACCTTCCATAATGACAAGTCTACCATCCATTAAAGTAAAAAAAATCTCGACAACAGACTACCTTCCATAATGACAAGGCTAACATCCATTGGAGTAACAAAAATCACAATGACAAACTACCTTCAATATTGACAAGGCTACCATCCATTGGAGAAACAAAGATATCGACAACATACTACCTTCCATAATGACAAGGCTACCATCCATTGGAGTGACAAAGATATCGACAACATACTACCTTCCATAATGACAAGGCTACCATCCATTGGAGTAACAGAAATCTCCACAACAGAATACCTTCCATAATGACAAGGCTACTATCATATGGAGTAACAAAAATATCGACAACAGACTACCTTCCATAATGACAAGGCTACCATCCATTGGAGTAACAAAAATCACAATGACAGACTACCTTCCATATAGACAAGGCTAACATCCATGGGAGTAACAAAGATATCGACAACATACTACCTTCCATAATGACAAGGCTACCATCCATTGGAGTATCAAAAATCACGACAACAAACTACCTTCCATAATGACAAGGTTACCATCCAATGGAATAACAAAAATCTCGACAACAGACTACCTTCCATAATGACAAGGCTACCATCCATTTGAGTAACAGAAATCTCAACGATAGACTACCTTCCATAATGACAAGGCTACCATCCATTGGAGTAACAAAAATTACAACGACAAACTACCTTCCATAATGACAAGGCTAACATCCATTGGAGTAACAAAAATCTCAAAAACAAACTACCTTCCATAATGACTAGGCTACCATCCATTGGAATAACAAAAATATCAAAAAAAGACTACATTCCATAATGACAAGGCTACTATCCAATGGAGTAACAAAAATCTCGACAACAAACTACCTTCCATAATGACAAGCCTAACATATATTGTAGTAACAAAAATATGAACAACAGACTAACTTCCACAATGACAAGTCTACCAACCATTGGAGTAACAAAAATCACAATGACAGACTACCTTCCATAATGACAAGGATACCATCCATTGGAGTAACAAAAATATCAACAACAGACTACCTTCCATAATGACAAGGCTACCATCCATTGGAGTAACAAAAATATCAACAACATACTACCTTCCATAATGACAAGGCTACCATCCATTGAGGTAACAAAGATAACGACAACATACTACCTTCCATAATGACGAGGCTACCATCCATTGGAGTAACAAAAATCACGACATCAGACTACCTTCCATAAAGACAAGGCTACCATCCATTGGAGTAACAGAAATCTCCACAACAGACTACCTTCCATAATGACAAGGCTACTATCCAATGGAGTAACAAAAATATTGACAACAGACTACCTTCCATAATGACAAGGCTACCATCCATTGGAGTAACAAAAATCACAATGACAGACTACCTTCCATATAGACAAGGCTACCATCCATGGGAGTAACAAAGATATCGACAACATACTACCTTCCATAATGACAAGGCTACCATCCATTAAAGTAACAAAAATCACGACAACTGACTACCTTCCATAATGACAAGGCTACCATCCATTGGAGTAACAGAAATCTCCACAATAGACTACCTTCCATAATGACAAGGCTACTATCCTATGGAGTAACAAAAATCTCGACAACAGACTACCTTCTGTAATGACAAGGCTAACATACATTATAGTAACAAAAATCCAAACATTAGACTACCTTCCATAATGACAAGGCTACCATCCATTGGAGTAACAAAAATTACAACGACAGACTACCTTCCATAATGACAAGGCTACCATCCATTAAAGTAACAAAAATCTCGACAACAGACTACCTTCCATAATGACAAGGCTACCATCCATTGGAGTAACAAAAATCACAATGACAGACTACCTTCCATATTGACAAGGCTACCATCCATTGGAGTAACAAAGATATCGACAACATACTACCTTCCATAATGACAAGGCTACCATCCATTGGAGTAACAAAAATCACAACAACAGACTACCTTCCATAATGACAAGGCTACCATCCATTGGAGTAACAAAAATCTCCACAACAGACTACCTTCCATAATGACAAGGCTACCATCCATTGGAGTAACAAAGATATCGACAACATACTACCTTCCATAATGACAAGGCTACCATCCATTGGAGTAACAGAAATCTCCACAACAGACTACCTTCCATAATGACAAGGCTACTATCCAATGGAGTAACAAAATTATCGACAACAGACTACCTTCCATAATGACAAGGCTACCATCCATTTGAGTAACAGAAATCTCAACGATAGACTACCTTCCATAATGACAAGGCTACCATCCATTGGAGTAACAAAAATCACAACGACAAACTACCTTCCATAATGACAAGGCTAACATCCATTGGAGTAACAAAAATCTCAAAAACAGACTACCTTCCATAATGACTAGGCTACCATCCATTGGAATAACAAAAATATCAAAAAAAGACTACCTTCCATAATGACAAGGCTACTATCCAATGGAGTAACAAAAATCTCGACAACAAACTACCTTCCATAATGACAAGGCTAACATATATTGTAGTAACAAAAATATGAACAACAGACTAACTTCCACAATGACAAGTCTACCAACCATTGGAGTAACAAAAATCACAATGACAGACTACCTTCCATAATGACAAGGATACCATCCATTGGAGTAACAAAAATCTCGACAACAGACTACCTTCCATAATGACAAGGCTACCATTCATTGGAGTAACAAAAATATCAACAACATACTACCTTCCATAATGACAAGGCTACCATCCATTTAGGTAACAAAGATAACGACAACATACTACCTTCCATAATGACGAGGCTACCATCCATTGGAGTAACAAAAATCACGACATCAGACTACCTTCCATAATGACAAGGCTACCATCCATTGGAGTAACAGAAATCTCCACAACAGACTACCTTCCATAATGACAAGGCTACTATCCAATGGAGTAACAAAAATATTGACAACAGACTACCTTCCATAATGACAAGGCTACCATCCATTGGAGTAACAAAAATCACAATGACAGACTACCTTCCATATAGACAAGGCTACCATCCATGGGAGTAACAAAGATATCGACAACATACTACCTTCCATAATGACAAGGCTACCATCCATTAAAGTAACAAAAATCACGACAACTGACTACCTTCCATAATGACAAGGCTACCATCCATTGGAGTAACAGATATCTCCATAATAGACTACCTTCCATAATGACAAGGCTACTATCCTATGGAGTAACAAAAATCTCGACAACAGACTACCTTCTGTAATGACAAGGCTAACATACATTATAGTAACAAAAATCCAAACAATAGACTACCTTCCATAATGACAAGGCTACCATCCATTGGAGTAACAAAAATTACAACGACAGACTACCTTCTATAATGACAAGGCTACCATCCATTAAAGTAACAAAAATCTCGACAACAGACTACCTTCCATAATGACAAGGCTACCATCCATTGGAGTAACAAAAATCACAATGACAGACTACCTTCCATATTGACAAGGCTACCATCCATTGGAGTAACAAAGATATCGAAACATACTACCTTCCATAATGACAAGGCTACCATCCATTGGAGTAACAAAAATCACAACAACAGACTACCTTCCATAATGACAAGGCTACCATTCATTGGAGTAACAAAAATCTCCACAACAGACTACCTTCCATAATGACAAGGCAACCATCCATTGGAGTAACAAAGATATCGACAACATACTACCTTCCATAATGACAAGGCTACCATCCATTGGAGTAACATAAATCTCCACAACAGACTACCTTCGATAATGACAAGGCTACTATCCAATGGAGTAACAAAATTATCGACAACAGACTACCTTCCATAATGAGAAGGCTACCATCCATTGGAGTAACAAAAATCACAATGACAGACTACCTTCCATATACACAAGGCTACCATCCATGGGAGTAACAAAGATATCGACAACATACTACCTTCCATAATGACAAGGCTACCATCCATTGAAGTAACAAAAATAACGACAACTGACTACCTTCCATAATGACAAGGCTACCATCCATTGGAGTAACAGAAATCTCCGCAATAGACTACCTTCCATAATGACAAGGCTACTATCCAATGGAGTAACAAAAATCTCGACAACAGACTACCTTCTGTAATGACAAGTCTAACATACATTATAGTAACAAAAATCCAAACAACAAACTACCTTCCATAATGACAAGGCTACTATCCAATGGAGTAAAAAAAATCGCGACAACAAACTACCTTCCTTAATGACAAGGCTAACATACAAGGTAGTAACAAAAATCTGAACAACAGACTACCTTCCACAATGACAAGGCTACCATCCATTGAAGTAACAAAAGTCACAATGACAGACTACCTTCCATATTGACAAGGCTACCATCCATTGGAGTAACAAAGATATCGACAACATACTACCTTCGATAATGACAAGGCTACAATCCATTGGAGTAACAAAAATCACAACAACAGAATACCTTCCATAATGACAAGGCTACCATCCATTGGTGTAACAAAAATCTCCACAACAGACTACCTTCCATAATGACAAGGCTACCATCCATTGGAGTAACAAAAATTATAACAACAAACTACATTTCATAATGACAAGGCTACCATCCATTAAAGTAACAAAAATCTCGACAACAGACTACCTTCCATAATGACAAGGCTAACATCCATTGGAGTAACAAAAATCTCAAAAATAGACTACCTTCCATAATGACTACGCTACCATCCATTGGAATAACAAAAATATCAAAAAAAGACTACCTTCCATAATGACAAGGCTACTATCCAATGGAGTAACAAAAATCTCGACAACAAACTACCTCCCATAATTACAAGGCTAACATATATTGTAGTAACAAAAATATGAACAAAAGACTACCTTCCATAATGACAAGGCTACCATCCATTGGAGTAACAAAAATCACAATGACAGACTATCTTCCATAATGACAAGGCTACCATCCATTGGAGTAAAAAAAATCTCGACAACAGACTACCTTCCATAATGACAAGGCTACCATCCATTGGAGTAACAAAAATATCAACAACAGACTACCTTCCATAATGACAAGGCTACTATCCAATGGAGTAACAAAAATCT
Source organism: Vicia faba (assembly GCA_948472305.1). Lineage (NCBI taxonomy): Eukaryota > Viridiplantae > Streptophyta > Magnoliopsida > Fabales > Fabaceae > Vicia > Vicia faba. The sequence goes on along the minus strand of OX451737.1, from coordinate 802,740,701 downwards.
TGACAATATACTACCTTCTGTAATGACAAGGCTAACATACATTATAGTAACAAAAATCCAAACAACAGACTACCTTCCATAATGACAAGGCTACTATCCAATGGAGTAAAAAAAATCGCGACAACAGACTACCTTCCATAATGACAAGGCTAACATACATGGTAGTAACAAAAATCTGAACAATAGACTACCTTCCATAATGACAAGGCTACCATCCATTGAAGTAACAAACGTCACAATGATGACTACCTTCCATATTGACAAGGCTACCATCCATTGGAGTAAAAAAGATATTGACAACATACTACCTTCAATAATGACAAGGCTACCATCCATTGGAGTAACAAAAATCACGACAATAGACTACCTTCCATAATGACAAGGCTACCATCCTTTGGTGTAACAGAAATCTCCACAACATACTACCTTCCATAATGACAAGGCTACCATCCATTGGAGTAACAAAAATTATAACAATAGACTACCTTTCATAATGACAAGGCTACCATCTATTAAAGTAACAAAAATCTCGACAACAGACTACCTTCCATAATGACAAGGCTACTATACAATGGAGTAACAAAAATGTCGACAACATACTACCTTCCATAATGACAAGGCTACCATCCATTGAAGTAACAAAAATCTCGACAAAAGAATACCTTCCATATCGACAACAGACTAACTTCCATAATGACAAGGCTACAATCAATTGTAGTTTCAAAAAAATCTCGACAATAGATTAACTTCCATAATGACAAGGCTACCATCCATTGTAGTAACAAAAATTTCGACAACCCACTACCTTCCTTAATAAGAAGGCTACCATCCATTGGAGTAACAAAGGTCTCGACAAAAGAATACCTTCCATAATGACAAGGCTATAATCCATTGGAGTAACAAAAATCTTGACAACAGACTACCTTCCATAATGACAAGGCTACCGTCCATTTGAGTAACAGAAATGTCAACGATAGACTACCTTTCATAATGACAAGACTACCATCCATTAAAGTAACAAAGATATCGACAACATACTACCTTCCATAATGACAAGGCTACCATCCATTGGAGTAACAAAAATCTCAAAAATAGACTACCTTCCATAATGACTACGCCACCATCCATGGGAATAACAAAAATATCAAAAAAAGACGACCTTCCATAATGACAAGGCTACTATCCAACGGAGTAACAAAAATCTCGACAACAAACTACCTTCCATAATGACAAGGCTAACATATATTGTAGTAACAAAAATATGAACAACAGACTACCTTCCATAATGACAAGGCTACCATCCATTGGAGTAACAAAAATCACAATGACAGACTACCTTCCACAATGACAAGGCTACCATCCATTGGAGTAAAAAAAATCTCGAGAACAGACTACCTTCCATAATGACAAGGCTACCATCCATTGGAGTAACAAAAATATCAACAACATACTATCTTCAATAATGACAAGTCTACTATCCAATGGAGTAACAAAAATATCGACAAAAGACTACCTTCCATAATGACAAGGCTACCATCTAATAGAGTAACAAAAACCTTGACAACAGACTAGCTTCCATAATGACAAGGCTACCATTCTTGGAGTAACAAAAATCTCGACAACAGACAACCTTCCATAATGACTAGGCTACCATCCATTGGAGTAACAAAAATCTTGACAGCACACTACCTTCTAAAATGAAAAGGCTACCATCTAATGGAGTAACGAAAATCTCGACAATAGACTACCTTTCGTAATGACAAGGCTACCATTCATTGGAGTAACAAAAATCTCGACAACAGACTACCTTCCATAATGAGTAGGCTTCCATCCATTGGCGTAACAAAGATATCGATAACAGACTACCTTCCATAATGACAGGCTACAATCCATTGTAGTAACAAAAATCTCGACAAAAGACTACCTTCCATAATAAGAAGGCTACCATCCATTGGAGTAACAAAAATCTCGACAAAAGAGTACCTTCCGTAATGACAAGGCTACAATCCATTGGAGAAACAAAAATCTCGAGAACGGACTACCTTCCATAATAAGAAGGCTACCATCCATTGGAGTAACAAAAATCTCGACAAAAGAATACCTTCCATAATGACAAGGCTACCATCCATTGGAGTAACAGAAATCTCCACAACAGACTACCTTCCATAATGACAAGGCTACTATCCAATGGAGTGACAAAAATCTCGACAACAGACTACCTTCCAGAATTACAAGGCTAACATACATGGTAGTAACAAAAATCTGAACAACAGACTACCTTCCATAATGACAAGGCTACCATCCATTGGAGTAACAAAGATCTCAACGATAGACTACCTTTCATAATGACAAGGCTACCATCCATTAAAGTAACAAAGATATCGACAACATACTACCTTCCATAATGACAAGGCTACCATCCATTGGAGTAACAAAAATCTCAAAAATAGACTACCTTCCATAATGACTACGCTACCATCCATTGGAATAACAAAAATATCAAAAAAAGACGACCTTCCATAATGACAAGGCTACTATCCAACGGAGTAACAAAAATCTCGACAACAAACTACCTTCCATAATGACAAGGCTAACATATATTGTAGTAACAAAAATATGAACAACAGACTACCTTCCATAATGACAAGGCTACCATCCATTGGAGTAACAAAAATCACAATGACAGACTACCTTCCATAATGACAAGGCTACCATCCATTGGAGTAAAAAAAATCTCGACAACAGTCTACCTTCCATAATGACAAGGCTACCATCAATTGGAGTAACAAAAATATCAACAACATACTATCTTCAATAATGACAAGGCTACTATCCAATGGAGTAACAAAAATATCGAAAAAAGACTACCTTCCATAATGACAAGGCTACCATCTAATAGAGTAACAAAAACCTTGACAACAGACTAGCTTCCATAATGACAAGGCTACCATTCTTGGAGTAACAAAAATCTCGACAACAGACTACCTTCCATAATGACTAGGCTACCATCCATTGGAGTAACAAAAATCTTGACAGCACACTACCTTCTAAAATGAAAAGGCTACCATCTAATGGAGTAACGAAAATCTCGACAACAGACTACCTTTCGTAATGACAAGGCTACCATTCATTGGAGTAACAAAAATCTCGACAACAGACTACCTTCCATAATGAGTAGGCTTCCATCCATTGGCGTAACAAAGATATCGATAACAGACTACCTTCCATAATGACAGGCTACAATCCATTGTAGTAACAAAAATCTCGACAAAAGACTACCTTCCATAATAAGAAGGCTACCATCCATTGGAGTAACAAAAATCTCGACAAAAGAGTACCTTCCGTAATGACAAGGCTACAATCCATTGGAGAAGCAAAAATCTCGAGAACGGACTACCTTCCATAATAAGAAGACTACCATCCATTGGAGTAACAAAAATCTCGACAAAAGAATACCTTCCATAATGACAAGGCTACCATCCATTGGAGTAACAGAAATCTCCACAACAGACTACCTTCCATAATGACAAGGCTACTATCCAATGGAGTGACAAAAATCTCGACAACAGACTACCTTCCAGAATTACAAGGCTAACATACATGGTAGTAACAAAAATCTGAACAACAGACTACCTTCCATAATGACAAGGCTACCATCCATTGGAGTAACAAAGATCTCAACGATAGACTACCTTTCATAATGACAAGGCTACCATCCATTAAAGTAACAAAGATATCGACAACATACTACCTTCCATAATGACAAGGCTACCATCCATTGGAGTAACAAAAATCTCAAAAATAGACTACCTTCCATAATGACTACGCTACCATCCATTGGAATAACAAAAATATCAAAAAAAGACGTCCTTCCATAATGACAAGGCTACTATCCAACGGAGTAACAAAAATCTCGACAACAAACTACCTTCCATAATGACAAGGCTAACATATATTGTAGTAACAAAAATATGAACAACAGACTACCTTCCATAATGACAAGGCTACCATCCATTGGAGTAACAAAAATCACAATGACAGACTACCTTCCATAATGACAAGGCTACCATCCATTGGAGTAAAAAAAATCTCGACAACAGACTACCTTTCATAATGACAAGGCTACCATCCATTGGAGTAACAAAAATATCAACAACATACTATCTTCAATAATGACAAGGCTACTATCCAATGGAGTAACAAAAATATCGACAAAAGACTACCTTCCATAATGACAAGGCTACCATCTAATGGAGTAACAAAAACCTTGACAACAGACTACCTTCCATAATGACTAGGCTACCATCCATTGGAGTAACAAAAATCTTGACAGCACACTACCTTCTAAAATGAAAAGGCTACCATCTAATGGAGTAACGAAAATCTCGACAATAGACTACCTTTCGTAATGACAAGGCTACCATTCATTGGAGTAACAAAAATCTCGACAACAGACTACCTTCCATAATGAGTAGGCTTCCATCCATTGGCGTAACAAAGATATCGATAACAGACTACCTTCCATAATGACAAGCTACAATCCATTGTAGTAACAAAAATATCGACAAAAGACTACCTTCCATAATAAGAAGGCTACCATCCATTGGAGTAACAAAAATCTCGACAAAAGAGTACCTTCCGTAATGACAAGGCTACAATCCATTGGAGAAACAAAAATCTCGAGAACGGACTACCTTCCATAATAAGAAGACTACCATCCATTGGAGTAACAAAAATCTCGACAAAAGAATACCTTCCATAATGACAAGGCTACCATCCATTGGAGTAACAGAAATCTCCACAACAGACTACCTTCCATAATGACAAGGCTACTATCCAATGGAGTGACAAAAATCTCGACAACAGACTACCTTCCAGAATTACAAGGCTAACATACATGGTAGTAACAAAAATCTGAACAACAGACTACCTTCCATAATGACAAGGCTACCATCCATTGGAGTAACAAAGATCTCAACGATAGACTACCTTCATAATGACAAGGCTACCATCCATTAAAGTAACAAAGATATCGACAACATACTACCTTCCATAATGACAAGGCTACCATCCATTGGAGTAACAAAAATCTCAAAAATAGACTACCTTCCATAATGACTACGCTACCATCCATTGGAATAACAAAAATATCAAAAAAAGACGACCTTCCATAATGACAAGGCTACTATCCAACGGAGTAACAAAAATCTCGACAACAAACTACCTTCCATAATGACAAGGCTAACATATATTGTAGTAACAAAAATATGAACAACAGACTACCTTCCATAATGACAAGGCTACCATCCATTGGAGTAACAAAAATCACAATGACAGACTACCTTCCATAATGACAAGGCTACCATCCATTGGAGTAAAAAAAATCTCGACAACAGACTACCTTCCATAATGACAAGGCTACCATCCATTGGAGTAACAAAAATATCAACAACATACTATCTTCAATAATGACAAGGCTACTATCCAATGGAGTAACAAAAATATCGACAAAAGACTACCTTCCATAATGACAAGGCTACCATCTAATGGAGTAACAAAAACCTTGACAACAGACTAGCTTCCATAATGACAAGGCTACCATTCTTGGAGTAACAAAAATCTTGACAACAGACTACCTTCCATAATGACTAGGCTACCATCCATTGGAGTAATAAGGATATCGACAAGAGACTGCCTTCCATAATGTCAAAGCTACAATCCATTGTAGTATCAAAAATATCTCGACAACAGACTACCTTCCATAATGTCAAGGCTACCATCCATTGTAGTAACAAAAATCTCGACAACCGACTACCTTCCATAATAAGAAGGCTACCATCCATTGGAGTAACAAAAATCATGACAAAAGAATACCTTCCATAATGACAAGGCTACCATCCATTGGAGTAAAATAAATCTCCACAACAACCTACCTTCCAAAATGACAAGGCTACCATCTAATGGAGTAAGAAAAATCTTGACAACAGATTACCTTCCATAATGACAAGGCTACCATCCATTGGAGTAACAAAAATATTGACAACAAACTACCTTCCATAATGACTAGGCTATCATCCATTGGAGTAACAAAGATATCAAGAATAGACTACCTTGTATAATGACAAGGCTACAATCCATTGTAGTATAAAAATAATCTCGAAAATAGACTACCTTCCATAATGATACAACTACAATCCATTGGAGTAACAAAAATCTCGACAACAGACTACCTTCCATAATGACAAGGCTACCATCCATTGGAGTAACAAAAATCACGATAACATACTACCTTCCATAATGACAAGGCTACTATCCAATGGATTAACAAAAATATCGACAACAGACTACCTTCCATAATGAGAAGGCTAACATACATTATAGTAAAAAAATCTTAACAACAGACTACCTTCCATAATGACTAGGCTACCATCCATTGGAGTAATAAGGATATGGACAAGACACTACCTTCCATAATGACAAAGCTACAATCCATTGTAGTATCAAAAATATCTCGACAACAGACTACCTTCCATAATGTCAAGGCTACCATCCATTGTAGTAACAAAAATCTCGACAACCGACTACCTTCCATGATAAGAAGGCTACCATCCATTGGAGTAACAAAAATCACGACAAAAGAATACCTTCCATAATGACAAGGCTACCATCCATTGGAGTAAAATAAATCTCCACAACAGCCTACCTTCCAAAATGACAAGGCTACCATCTAATGGAGTAAGAAAAATCTTGACAACAGATTACCTTCCATAATGACAAGGCTACCATCCATTGGAGTAACAAAAATATCGACAACAAACTACCTTCCATAATGACTAGGCTATCATCCATTGGAGTAACAAAGATATCAAGAATAGACTACCTTGTATAATGACAAGGTTACAATCCATTGTAGTATAAAAATAATCTCGAAAATAGACTACCTTCCATAATGATACGGTTACAATACATTGGAGTAACAAAAATCTCGACAACAGACTACCTTCCATAATGACAAGGCTACCATCCATTGGAGTAACAAAAATCACGATAACATACTACCTTCCATAATGACAAGGCTACTATCCAATGGATTAACAAAAATATCGACAACAGACTACCTTCCATAATGAGAAGGCTAACATACATTATAGTAAAAAAATCTTAACAACAGACTACCTTCCATAATGACAAGGCTACCATCCATTGGAGTAACAAAAATCACAACGACATAATACCTTGGATAATGACAAGGCTACCATCCATTGGAGTAACCAAAATCTCGAAAACAGACTACCTTCCATAATGAAAAGGCTACCATCCATTAGAGAAAAAAAATCTCGTCAATAGACTACCTTCCATAATTACAAGGCTACCATCCATTGGAGTAACCAAGATATCGACAACATACTACCTTCCATAATTACAAGGCTACCATCAATTGGAGTAACAAAAATATCATCAACAGACTACCTTCCATAATGACAAGGCTAACATACATTGTACTAACAAAAATTTGAACAACAATCTACCTTCCATAATGACAAGGCTACCATCCATTGGAGTAAAAAAAATCACAACGACAGACTACCTTCCATAATGACAAGGCTACCATCCATTGAAGTAACAAAAATCTTGAAAATAGACTACCTTCCATAATGACAAGGCTACCAACCATTGGAGTAACAAAAATCTCGAAAATAGACTTCCTTCCATAATGACAAGGTTACCATCCATTGGAGTAACAAAGATATCGACCACATACTACTTTCCATAATGAAAAGGATACCATCCATTGGGGTAACAAAAATCACGACAACAAACTACCTTCCAAAATTACAAGGGTACCATCCATTGGAGTAAAAAAATCTTGACAACAGACTACCTTCCAAAATTACAAGGCTACCATCTAATGGAGTAACAAAAATGTCGACAATAGACAACCTTCCATAATGACAAGGCTACCATCCATTGGAGTAACAAAAATATCGACAACAAACTACCTTCCATAATGACTAGGCTACCATCCATTGGAGTAACTAAGATATCAAAAACAAACTACCTTCCATAATGACAATTCTACAATCCATGGTAGTATCAAAATAATCTCGACAACAGACTACCTTCCATAATGACAAGGCTACAATCCATTGGAGTAACAAAAATCTCGACAACAGACTACGTTCCATAATGACAAGGCTACCATTCATTGGAGTAACATAAATCTCCACAACAGACTACCTTCCATAATGACAAGGCTACTATACAATGGAGTAAGAAAAATATCGACAACAGACTACCTTCCATAATGACAAGGCTACTATCCAATGGAGTAACAAAAATCTCGACAAAAGAATACCTTCCATAATGACTACGCTACCATCCATTGGAGTAACAAAGATATCGACAACAGACTACCTTCCATAATGACAAGGCTACAATCAATTGTAGTTTAAAAAAAATCTCGACAACAGACTAACTTCCATAATGACAAGGCTACCATCCATTGTAGTAACAAAAATTTCGACAACCGACTACCTTCCTTAATAAGAAGGCTACCATCCATTGGAGTAACAAAAATCTTGACAAAAGAATACCTTCCATAATGACAAGGCTACAATCCATTGGAGTAACAAAAATCTTGACAACAGACTACCTTCCATAATGACAAGGCTACCGTCCATTGGAGTAACAAAAATCTCGACAAAAAACTACGTTCCATAATGACAAGGCTACCATCCAATTGAATAACAAAAATCTCGACAACAGACTACCTTCCATAATGACAAGGCTACCATCCATTGGAGTAACAGAAATCTCAACGATAGAATACCTTCCATAATGACAAGGCTACCATCCATTGGAGTAACAAAAATCACAACGACAAACTACCTTCCATAAAGACAAGGATACCATCCATTGGAGTCACAAAAATCTCGACAATAGACTACCTTCCATAATGACAAGGCTACCATCCATTGGAGTAACAAAGATATCGACAACATACTACCTTTCATAATGACAAGGCTACCATCCAATGGAGTAAGCAAAATCACGACAACAGACTACCTTCAATAATGACAAGGGTACTATCCATTGGAGTAACAAATATCTTGACAACAGACTACCTTCCAAAATGATAAGGCTACCATCTAATGGAGTAACAAAAATCTCGACAATAGACTACCTTTCGTAATGACAAGGCTACCATCCATTGGAGTAACAAAAATCTCGATAACAGACTACCTTCCATAATGACTAGGACTCCATCCATTGGCGTAACAAAGATATCGATAACAGACTACCTTCCATAATGACAGGCTACAATCCATTGTAGTAACAAAAATCTCGACAAAAGACTACCTTCCATAATAAGAAGGCTACCATCCATTGGAGTAACAAAAATCTCGACAAAAGAGTACCTTCCGTAATGACAAGGCTACAATCCATTGGAGTAACAAAAATCTCGAGAACGGACTACCTTCCATAATAAGAAGGCTACCATCCATTGGAGTAACAAAAATCTCGACAAAAGAATACCTTCCATAATGACAAGGCTACAATCCATTGGAGTAACAGAAATCTCCACAACAGACTACCTTCCATAATGACTAGGCTACTATCCAATGGAGTGACAAAAATCTCGACAACAGATTACCTTCCATAATTACAAGGCTAACATACATGGTAGTAACAAAAATCTGAACAACAGACTACCTTCCATAATGACAAGGCTACCATCCATTGGAGTAACAAAGATATCGACAACATACTACCTTCCATAATGACAAGGATACCATCCATTGGAGTAATAGAAATCTCCACAATAGACTACCTTCCATAATGACAAGGCTACTATCCAATGGAGTAACAAAAATCTCGACAACAGACTACCTTCTATAATGACAAGGCTAACATACGTTATAAAGTAACAAAAATCCAAACAACAGACTACCTTCCATAATCACAAGGCTACTATCCATTGGAGTAAAAAAATCTCGACAACAGACTACCTTCCATAATGGCAAGGCTAACATACAAGGTAGTAACAAAAATCTGAACAACAGACTCCCTTCCATAATGACAAGGCTACCATCCATTGGAGTAACAAAAATCACAATAACAGACTACCTTCCATATTTACAAGGCTACCATCCATTGGTGTAACAAAGATATCGACAACATACTACCTTCCATAATGACGAGGCTACCATCCATTGGAGTAACAAAAATCATGACAACAGACTACCTTCCATAATGACAAGGCTATCATCCATTGGAGTAACAGAAATCTCCACAACAGACTACCTTCCTTAATGACAAGGCTACCATCCATTGGAGTAACAAAAATTACAACGACAGACTACCTTCCATAATGACAAGGTTATCATCCATTGGAATAACAGAAATCACCACAACAGACTACCTTCCATAATGACAAGGCTACCATCCATTGGAGTAACAAAAATTACAACGACAGACTACCTTCCATAATGACAAGGCTACCATCAATTAAAGTAACAAAAATCTCGACAACAGACTACCTTCCATAATGACAAGGCTAACATCCATTGGAGTAGCAAAAATCACAATGACAGACTACCTTCCATATTGACAAGGCTACCATCCATTGGAGTAACAAAGATATCGATAACATACTACCTTCCATAATGACAAGGCTACCATCCATTGGAGTAACAAAAATCATGACAACAGACTACCTTCCATAATGACAAGGCTACCATCCATTGGAGTAACAAAAATCTCCACAACAGACTACCTTCCAAAATGACAAGGCTACCATCCATTGGACTAACGAAGATATCGACAACATACTACCTTCCATAATGACAAGGCTACCATCCATTGGAGTAACAGAAATCTCCACAACAGACTACCTTCCATAATGACAAGGCTACTATCATATGGAGTAACAAAAATAGCGACAACTGACTACCTACCATAATGACAAGGCTACCATCCATTGGAGTAACAAAAATCACAATGACAGACTACCTTCCATATAGACAAGGCTACCATCCCTGGGAGTAACAAAGATATCGACAACATACTACCTTCCATAACGACAACGCTACCATCCATTGGAGTAACAAAAATCACGACAACAGACTACCTTCCATAATGACAAAGCTACCATCCATTAAAGTAACAAAAATCTCGACAACAGACTATCTTCCATAATGATAAGGCTAATATCCATTGGAGTAACAAAAATCTCAAAAACAGACTACCTTCCATAATGACTAGGGTACCATCCATTGGAATAACAAAAATATCAAAAAAAGACTACCTTCCATAATGACAAGACTACTATCCAATGGAGTAACAAAAATCTCGACAACAAACTACCTTCCATAATGACAAGGCTAACATATATTGTAGTAACAAAAATATTAACAACAGACTACCTTCAACAATGAAAAGTCTACCAACCATTGGAGTAACAAAAATCACAATGATAGACTACCTTCCATAATGACATGGCTACCATCCATTGGAGTAACAAAAATCTCGACAACCGACTACCTTCCGTAATGACAAGGCTACCATCCATTAGAGTAACAAAAATATCAACAACAAACTACCTTCCATAATGACAAGGCTATCATCCATTGAAGTAACAAAGATAACGACAACATACTACCTTCCATAATGACGAGGCTACCATCCATTGGAGTAACAAAAATCATGACAACAGACTACCTTCCATAATGACAAGGCTACCATCCATTGGAGTAACAGAAATCTCCACAACAGACTACCTTCCATAATGAAAAGGCAACCATCCATTGAAGTAACAAAAATTACAACGACAGACTACCTTCCATAATGACAATGCTACCATCCATTAAAGTAACAAAAATCTCGACAACAGACTACCTTCCATAATGACAAGGCTACCATCCATTAGAGTAACAAAAATCACAATGATAGAATACCTTCCATATTGACAAGGCTACCATCCATTGGAGTAACAAAGATATCGACAACATACTACCTTCCATAATGATAAGGCTACCATCCATTTGAGTTACAAAAATCACGACAACAAACTACCTTCCATAATGACAAGGCTACCATCCATTGGAGTAACAAAAATCTCCACAACAGACTACCATCCATAATGACAAGGCAACCATCCATTGGAGTAACAAAGATATCTACAACATACTACCTTCCATAATGACAAGGCTACCATCCAATGGAGTAACAAAAATATCGACAACAGACTACCTTCCATAATGACAAGGCTACTATCCAACGGAGTAACAAAAATATTGACAACAGACTACCTTCCATAATGACAAGGCTACCATCCATTGAAGTAACAAAAATCACGACAACTGACTACCTTCCATAATGACAACGCTACCATCCATTGGAATAACAGAAATCTCCACAATAGATTACCTTCCATAATGACAAGGCTACTATCCTATGGAGTAACAAAAATCTCGACAACATACTACCTTCTGTAATGACAAGGCTAACATACATTATAGTAACAAAAATCCAAACAACAGACTACCTTCCATAATGACAAGGCTACTATCCAATGGAGTAAAAAAATCTCGACAACAGACTACCTTCCATAATGACAAGGCTAACATACATGGTAGTAACAAAAATTCGAACAACAGACTACCTTCCATAATGACAAGGCTACCATCCATTGGAGTAACAAAAATTACAACGACAGACTACCTTCCTTGATGACAAGGCTACCATCCATTAAAGTAAAAAAAATCTCGACAACAGACTACCTTCCATAATGACAAGGCCACCATCCATTGGAGTAACAAAAATCACAATGAAAGACAACCTTCCATATTGACAAGGCTACCATCCATTGGAGTAACAAAGATATCGACAACATACTACCTTCCATAATGACAAGGCTACCATCAATTGGAGTAACAGAAATCTCCACAACAGACTACCTTCCATAATGACAAGGCTACTATCCAATGGAGTAACAAAATTATCGACAACAGACTACCTTCCATAATGACAAGGCTACCATCCATTGGAGTAACAAAAATCACAATGACAGACTACCTTCCATATAGACAAGGCTACCATCCATGGGAGTAACAAATATATCGACAACATACTACCTTCCATAATGACAAGGTTACCATCCATTGAAGTAACAAAAATCACGACAACTAACTACCTTCCATAATGACAAGGCTACCATCCATTGGAGTAACAGAAATCTCCACAATAGACTACCTTCCATAATGACAAGGCTACTATCCAATGGAGTAAAAAAAATCACGACAACAGACTACCTTCCATAATGACAAGGCTAACATACATGGTAGTAACAAAAATCTGAACAACAGACTACCTTCCATAATGACAAGGCTACCATCCATTGAAGTAACAAAACTCACAATGACAGACTACCTTCCATATTGACTAGGCTACCATCCATTGGAGTAACAAAAATAACGACAACATACTACCTTCGATAATGACAAGGCTACCATCCATTAGAGTAACAAAAATCACGACAACAGACTACCTTCCATAATGACAAGGCTACCATCCATTGGTGTAACAGAAATCTCCACAACAGACTACCTTCCATAATGACAAGGCTACCATCCATTAAAGTAACAAAAATCTTGACAACAGACTACCTTCCATAATGACAAGGCTAATATCCATTGGAGTAACAAAAATCTCAAAAATAGACTACCTTCCATAATGACTACGCTACCATCCATTGGAATAACAAAAATATCAAAAAAACACTACCTTCCATAATGACAAGGCTACCATCCAATGGAGTAATAAAAATCTCGATAACAAACTACCTTCCATAATGACAAGGCTAACATATATTGTAGTAACAAAAATATGAACAACAGACTACCTTCCATAATGACAAGGCTACCATCCATTGGAGTAACAAAAATCACAATGACAAACTACCTTCCATAATGACAAGGCTACCATCCATTGGAGTAAAAAAAATCTCGACAACAGACTACCTCCCATAATGACAAGGCTACCATCCATTGGAGTAACAAAAATATCAACAACAGACTACCTTACATAATGACAAGGCTACTATCCAATGGAGTAACAAAAATATCGACAAAAGACTACCTTCCATAATGACAAGGCTACCATCTTATGGAGTAACAAAAACCTCGACAACAGACTAGCTTCCATAATGACAAGGCTACCATTCTTGGAGTAACAAAAATCTCGAAAACAGACTACCTTCCATAATGACTAGGCTACCATCCATTGGAGTAACAAGGATATCGACAAGAGACTACCTTCCATAATGACAAAGCTACAATCCATTGTAGTATCAAAAAAATATCGACAATAGACTACCTTCCATAATGACAAGGCTACCATCCATTGGAGTAACAAAAATCTCGACAACAGACTACCTTCCATAATGACAAGGCTACCATCCATTGGAGTAACAAAAATATCGACAACAGACTACCTTCCATAATGGCAAGGCTATTATCCAATGGAGTAACAGAAATATCGATAAAAGACTACCTTCCATAATGACAAGGCTACCATCTAAAAGAGTAACAAAAATCTCGACAACAGACTACCTTCCATAATGACATGGCTACCATCCTTGGAGTAACAAAAATCTCGACAACAAACTACCTTCCATAATGACTGGCTACCATCCATTGGAGTAACAAAGATATGACAAGAGACTACCTTCCATAATGACAAATCTACAATCCATTGTAGTATCAAAAAAATCTCGACAACAGACTAAATTCAATAATGTCAAGGCTACCATCCATTGAAGTAACAAAAATCTCGACAACCGACTACCTTCCAAAATAAGAAGGCTACCATCCATTGGAGTAACAAAAATCACGACAATAGAATACCTTCCATAATGACAAGGCTACCATCCATTGGAGTAACAAAAATCACGACAACAGACTACCTTCCATAATGACAAGGCTACCATCCATTGGTGTAACAGAAATCTCCATAACAGACTACCTTCCATAATCACAAGGCTACAATCCATTGGAGTAACAAAAATTACAACGACAGACTACCTTCCATAATGACAAGGCTACCATCCATTAAAGTAACAAAAATCTCGACAACAGACTACCTTCCATAATGACAAGGCTAACATCCATTGGAGTAACAAAAATCTCAAAAACAAACTACCTTCCATAATGACTAGGCTACCATCCATTGGAATAACAAAAATATCAAAAAAAGACTACCTTTCATAATGACAAGGCTATTATCCAATGGAGTAACAAAAATCTCGACAACAAACTACCTTCCATAATGACAAGGCTAACATATATTGTAGTAACAAAAATATGAACAACAGACTACCTTCCATAATGACAAGGCTACCATCCATTGGAGTAACAAAAACCACAATGACAGACTACCTTCCATAATGACAAGGATACCATCCATTGGAGTAATAAAAATCTCGACAACAGACTACCTTCCATAATGACAAGGCTACCATCCATTGGAGTAACAAAAATATCAACAACAGACTACCTTCCATAATGACAAGGCTACTATCCAATGGAGTAACAAAAATATCGACAAAAGACTACATTCCATAATGACAAGGCTCCCATCTAATGGAGTAACAAAAACCTCGACAACAGACTAGCCTCCATAATGACAAGGCTACCATTCTTGGAGTAACAAAAATCTCGACAACAGACTACCTTCCATAATGACTAGGCTACCATCCATTGGAGAAACAAGGATATCGACAAGAGACTACCTTCCATAATGACAAAGCTACAATCAATTGTAGTATCAAAAAATATCGACAACAGACTACCTTCCATAATGTCAAGGCTACCATCCATTGTAGTAAAAAAAATTTCGACAACCGACTACCTTTCATAATAAGAAGGCTACCATTCATTGGAGTAACAAAAATCACGACAAAAGAATACCTTCCATAATGACAAGGCTACCATCCATTGGAGTAATAGAAATCTCCACAACAGCCTACCTTCCATAATGACAAGGCTACTATCCAATGGAGTAACAAAAATCTAGACAACAGACTACCTTCCATAATGACAAGGCTAATATACATTATAGTAACAAAAATCTCGACAACATACTACCTTCCATAATGGCAAGGCTAACATACATGGTAGTAATAAAAATCAGAACAACAGACTACCTTCCATAATGACAAGGCTAACATATATTGTAGTAACAAAAATATGAATAACAGACTACCTTCCATAATGACAAGGCTACCATTTGTTGGAGTAACAATAATCACAATGACAGACTACCTTCCATAATGACAAGGCTACCATCCATTGGAGTAACAAAAATCTCAACAACAGACTACCTTCCATAATGACAAGGCTACCATCCATTGGAGTAACAAAAATATCGACAATAGACTACCTTCCATAATGACAAGGATACTATCCAATGGAGTAACAGAAATATCGATAAAAGACTACCTTCCCTAATGACAAGGCTACCATCTAATGGAGTAACAAAAATCTCGACAACAGACTACCTTCCATAATGACAAGGCAACCATCCTTGGAGTAACAAAAATCTCGACAACAGACTACCTTCCATAATGACTAGGCTGCCATCCATTGGAGTAACAAAGATATCGACAAGAGACTACCTTCCATAATGACAAAGCTACAATCCATTGTAGTATCAAAAAAATCTCGACAACAGACTACCTTCCATAATGTCAAGGCTACCATCTATTGTAGTAACAAAAATCTCGACAACCGACTACCTTCCATAATAAGAAGGCTACCATCCATTGGAGTAACAAAAATCACGACAAAAAATACCTTCCATAATGACAAGGCTACCATCCATTGGAGTAACAGAAATCTCCACAAAAGACTACCTTCCATAATGACAAGGTTACTATCCAATGGAGTAACAAAAATCTCGATAACAGACTACCTTCCATAATGACAAGGCTAATATACATTATAGTAACAAAAATCTAAACAACAAACTACCTTCCATAATGACAAGGATACCATCCATTGGAGTAACAAAAATCACAACGACAGACTACCTTCCATAATGACAAGGCTACCATCCATTAAAGTAACAAAAATCTCGACAACAGACTACCTTCTATAATGACAAGGCTACCATCCATTGGAGTAACAAAAATCTCAAAAACAGACTACCTTCAATAATGACTAGGCTACCATCCATTGGAATAACAAAAATATCAAAAAAAGACTACCTTCCATAATTACAAGGCTACAGTCCAATGGAGTAACAAACATCTCGACAACAAACTACCTTCCATAATGACAAGGCTAAAATATATTGTAATAACAAAAATCTGAACAACAGAATACCTTCTGTAATGACAAGGCTACCATTCATTGGAGTAACAAAAATCACAATGACAGACTACCTTCCATAATAACAAGGCTACCATCCATTGGAGTAACACAAATCTCGACAACAGACTACCTTCCATAATGACTAGGCTACCATCCATTGGAGTAACAAAGATATCGACAAGAGACTACCTTCCATAATGAAAAAGCTACAATCCATTGTAGTATCAAAAAAATCTCGACATCAGACTACCTTCCGTAATGACAAGGCTACCATCCATTGTAGTAACAAAAATCTCGACAACCGACTACCTTCCAAAATAAGAAGGCTACCATCCATTGGAGTAACAAAAATCACGACAAAAGAATACCTTCCATAATGACAAGGCTACCATCCATTGGAGTAACAAAAATCACGACAACAAACTACATTCCATAATGTAAAGGCTACCATCCATTCGTGTAACAGAAATCACCACAACATACTACCTTCCATAATGACAAGGCTACCATCCATTGGAGTAACAAAAATTACAACGACAAACTACCTTCCATAATGACAAGGCTACCATCCATTAAAGTAACAAAAATCTCGACAACAGACTACCTTCCATAATGACAAGGCTAACATCCATTGGAGTAACAAAAATCTCATAAACAGACTACCTTCCATAATGACTAGGCTACCATCCATTGGAATAATAAAAATATCAAAAAAAGACTACCTTGCATAATGACAAGGCTATTATCCAATGGAGTAACAAAAATCTCGACAACAAACTACCTTCCATAATGACAAGGCTAACATATATTGTAGTAACAAAAATATGAACAACAGACTATCTTCCATAATGACAAGGCTAACATCCATTGGAGTAACAAAAAACACAATGACAAACTACCTTAGATAATGACAAGGCTACCATCCATTGGAGTAAAAAAAATCTCGACAACAGACTACCTTCCATAATGACAAGGCTACCATCCATTGGAGTAATAAAAATATCAACAACAGACTACCTTCCATAATGACAAGGATACTTACTATCCAATGGAGTAACAAAAATATCAACAAAAGACTACCTTCCATAATGACAAGGCTACCATCTAATGGAGTAACAAAAAACTCGACAACAGACTAGCTTCCATAATGACAAGGCTACCATTCTTGGAGTAACAAAAATCTCGACAACAAACTACCTTCCATAATGACTAGGCTACCATCCATTGGAGTAACAAGGATATCGACAAGAGACTACCTTCCATAATGACAAATCTACAATCCATTGTAGTATCAAAAAAATCTCGACAACAGACTACCTTCCATAATGTCAAGGCTACCATCCATTGTAGTAACAAAAATCTCGACAACCGACTACCTTCCATAATAAGAAGGCTACCATCCATTGGAGTAACAAAAATCACGACAAAAGTATAACTTCCATAATGACAAGGCTACCATCCATTGGAGTAATAGAAATCTCCACAACAGCATACCTTCCATAATGACAAGGCTGCTATCCAATGGAGTAAAAAAAATCTAGACAACAGACTACCTTCTATAATGACAAGTCTAATATACATTATAGGAACAAAAATCTCGACAACATACTACTTTCCATAATGGCAAGGCTAACATAGACGGTAGTAATAAAAATCTGAACAACAGACTACCTTCCATAATGACAAGGCTAACATATATTGTAGTAACAAAAATATGAATAACAGACTACCTCCCGTAATGACAAGGCTACCATTCGTTGGAGTAACAAAAATCACAATGACATACTAACTTCCATAATGACAAGGCTACCATCCATTGGAGTAACAAAAATCTCGACAATAGACTACCTTCCATAATGACAAGGCTACCATCCATTGGAGTAACAAAAATATCGACAACAGACTACCTTCCATAATGACAAGGCTACTATCCAATGGAGTAACAGAAATATCGACAAAAGACTACCTTCCATAATGACAAGGCTACCATCTAATGGAGTAACAAAAATCTCGACAATAGACTACCTTCCATAATGACAAGGCTACCATCCTTGGAGTAACAAAAATCTCGACAACAGACTACCTTCCATAATGACTAGGCTACCATCCATTGGAGTAACAAAGATATCGACAAGAGACTACCTTCCATAATGACAAAGCTACAATCCAATGTAGTATCAAAAAAATCTCGACAACAGACTACCTTCCATAATGTCAACGCTACCATCCATTGTAGTAACAAAAATCTCGACAACGGACTACCTTCCATAATAAGAAGGCTACCATCCATTGGAGTAACAAAAATCACGACAAAAGAATACCTTCCATAATGACAAGGCTACCATCCATTGGAGTAACAGAAATCTCCACAACAGACTACCTTCCATAAGGACAAGGTTACTATCCAATGGAGTAACGAAAATCTCGACAACAGACTACCTTCCATAATGAAATTGTTAATATACATTATAGTAACAAAAATCTAAACAACAAACTACCTTCCATAATGACAAGGCTACCATCCATTGGAGTAACAAAAATCACAACGACAGACTACCTTCCATAATGACAAGGCTACCATCCATTAAAGTAACAAAAATCTCGACAACAGACTACCTTCCATAATGACAAGGCTACCATCCATTGGAGTAACAAAAATCTCAAAAACAGACTACCTTCAATAATGACTAGGCTACCATCCATTGGAATAACAAAAATATCAAAAAAAGACTACCTTCCATAATTACAAGGCTACAATCCAATGGAGTAACAAACATCTCGACAACAAACTACCTTCCATAATGACAAGGCTAACATATATTGTAATAACAAAAATCTGAACAACAGACTACCTTCCGTAATGACAAGGCTATCATTCGTTGAAGTAACAAAAATCACAATGACAGACTACCTTCCATAATGACAAGGATACCATCCATTGGAGTAACAAAAATCTCGACAACAGACTACCTTCCATAATGACAAGGCTACCATCCATTGGAGTAACAAAAATCACGACAAAAGAATACCTTCCATAATGACAAGGCTACCATCCATTGGAGTAACAGAAATCTCCACAACAGACTACCTTCCATAATGACAAGGTTACCATCCAATGGAGTAACGAAAATCTCGACAACAGACTACCTTCCATAATGACAATGTTAATATACATTATAGTAACAAAAATCTAAACAACAGACTACCTTCCATAATGACAAGGCTACCATCCATTGGAGTAACAAAAATCACAACGACAGACTACCTTCCATAATGACAAGGCTACCATCCATTAAAGTAACAAAAATCTCGACAACAGACTACCTTCCATAATGAGAAGGCTACCATCCATTGGAGTAACAAAAATCTCAAAAACAGACTACCTTCAATAATGACTAGGCTACCATCCATTGGAATAACAAAAATATCAAAAAAAAACTACCTTCCATAATTACAAGGCTACAATCCAATGGAGTAACAAACATCTCGACAACAAACTACCTTCCATATTGACAAGGCTAACATAAATTTGAAATAACAAAAATCTGAACAACAGACTACCTTCCGTAATGACAAGGCTATCATTCGTTGAAGTAACAAAAATCACAATGACAGACTACCTTCCATAATGACAAGGATACCATCCATTGGAGTAACAAAAATCTCGACAACAGACTACCTTCCATAATGACAAGGCTACCATCCATTGGAGTAACAAAAATCACGACAAAAGAATACCTTCCATAATGACAAGGCTACCATCCATTGGAGTAACAAAAATCTCCACAACAGACTACCTTCCATAATGACAAGGTTACTATCCAATGGAGTAACGAAAATCTCGACAACAGACTACCTTCCATAATGACTATGTTAATATACATTATAGTAACAAAAATCTAAACAACAGACTACCTTCCATAATGACAAGGCTACCATCCATTGGAGTAACAAAAATCACAACGACAGACGACCTTCCATAATGACAAGGCTACCATCCATTAAAGTAACAAAAATCTCGACAACAGACTACCTTCCATAATGACAAGGCTACCATCCATTGGAGTAACAAAAATCTCAAAAACAGACTACCTTCAATAATGACTAGGATACCATCCATTGGAATAACAAAAATATCAAAAAAAAACTACCTTCCATAATTACAAGGCTACAATCCAATGGAGTAACAAACATCTCGACAACAAACTACCTTCCATAATGACAAGGCTAACATAAATTTGAAATAACAAAAATCTGAACAACAGACTACCTTCCGTAATGACAAGGCTATCATTCGTTGAAGTAACAAAAATCACAATGACAGACTACCTTCCATAATGACAAGGATACCATCCATTGGAGTAACAAAAATCTCGACAACAGACTACCTTCCATAATGACAAGGCTACCATCCATTGGAGTAACAAAGATATCCACAAGAGACTACCTTCCATAATGAAAAAGCTACAATCCATTGTAGTATCAAAAAAATCTCGACAACAGACTACCTTCGATAATGTCAAGGCTACCATCCATTGTAGTAACAAAAATCTCGACAACCGACTACCTTCCAAAATAAGAAGACTACCATCCATTGGAGTAACAAAAATCACGACAAAAGAATACCTTCCATAATGACAAGGCTACCATCCATTGGAGTAACAAAAATCACGACAACAAACTACATTCCATAATGACAAGGCTACCATCCATTCGTGTAACAGAAATCTCCACAACATACTACCTTCCATAATGACAAGGCTACCATCCATTGGAGTAAAAAAAATTACAACGACAAACTACCTTCCATAATGACAAGGCTACCATCCATTAAAGTAACAAAAATCTCGACAACAGACTACCTTCCATAATGACAAGGCTAACATCCATTGGAGTAACAAAAATCTCATAAACAGACTACCTTCCATAATGACTAGGCTACCATCCATTGGAATAATAAAAATATCAAAAAAAGACTACCTTCCATAATGACAAGGCTAGTATCCAATGGAGTAACAAAAATCTCGACAACAAACTACCTTCCATAATGACAAGGCTAACATATATTGTAGTAACAAAAATATGAACAACAGACTATCTTCCTTAATGACAAGGCTACCATCCATTGGAGTAACAAAAAACACAATGACAAACTACCTTCAATAATGACAAGGCTACCATCCATTGGAGTAAAAAAAATCTCGAAAACAGACTACCTTCCATAATGACAAGGCTACCATCCATTGGAGTAACAAAAATATCAACAACAGACTACCTTCCATAATGACAAGGCTACTTACTATCCAATGGAGTAACAAAAATATCGACAAAAGACTACCTTCCATAATGACAAGGCTACCATCTAATGGAGTAACAAAAAACTCGACAACAGACTAGCTTCCATAATGACAAGGCTACCATTCTTGGAGTAACAAAAATCTCGACAACAGACTACCTTCCATAATGACTAGGCTACCATCCATTGGAGTAACAAGGATATCGACAAGAGACTACCTTCCATAATGACAAAGCTACAATCCATTGTAGTATCAAAAAAATCTCGACAACAGACTACCTTCCATAATGTCAAGGCTACCATCCATTGTAGTAACAAAAATCTCGACAACTGACTACCTTCCATAATAAGAAGGCTACCATCCATTGGAGTAACAAAAATCACGACAAAAGAATAACTTCCATAATGACAAGGCTACCATCCATTGGAGTAATAGAAATCTCCACAACAGCATACCTTCCATAATGACAAGGCTACTATCCAATGGAGTAAAAAAAATCTAGACAACAGACTACCTTCTTTAATGACAAGTCTAATATACATTATAGGAACAAAAATCTCGACAACATACTACCTTCCATAATGGCAAGGCTAACATACACGGTAGTAATAAAAATCTGAACAACAGACTACCTTCCATAATGACAAGGCTAACATATATTGTAGTAACAAAAATATGAATAACAGACTACCTCCCGTAATGACAAGGCTACCATTCGTTGGAGTAACAAAAATCACAATGACATACTACCTTCCATAATGACAAGGCTACAATCCATTGGAGTAACAAAAATCTCGACAACAGACTACCTTCCATAATGACAAGGCTACCATCCATTGGAGTAACAAAAATATCGACAACAGACAACCTTCCATAATGACAAGGCTACTATCCAATGGAGTAACAGAAATATCGACAAAAGACTACCTTCCATAATGACAAGGCTACCATCTAATGGAGTAACAAAAATCTCGACAACAGACTACCTTCCATAATGACAAGGCTACCATCCTTGGAGTAACAAAAATCTCGACAATAGACTACCTTCCATAATGACTATGCTACCATCCATTGGAGTAACAAAGATATCGACAAGAGACTACCTTCCATAATGACAAAGCTACAATCCAATGTAGTATCAAAAAAATCTCGACAACAGACTACCTTCCATAATGTCAAGGCTACCATCCATTGTAGTAACAAAAATCTCGACAACGGACTACCTTCCATAATAAGAAGGCTACCATCCATTGGAGTAACAAAAATCACGACAAAAGAATACCTTCCATAATGACAAGGCTACCATCCATTGGAGTAACAGAAATCTCCACAACAGACTACCTTCCATAATGACAAGGTTATTATCCAATGGAGTAAAGAAAATCTCGACAATAGACTACCTTCCATAATGACAATGTTAATATACATTATAGTAACAAAAATCTAAACAACAGACTACCTTCCATAATGACAAGGCTACCATCCATTGGAGTTACAAAAATCACAACGACAGACTACCTTCCATAATGACAAGGCTACCATCCATTAAAGTAACAAAAATCTCGACAACTGACTACCTTCAATAATGACTAGGCTACCATCCATTGGAATAACAAAAATATCAAAAAAAGACTACCTTCCATAATTACAAGGCTACAATCCAATGGAGTAACAAACATCTCGACAACAAACTACTTTCCGTAATGACAAGGCTAACATATATTATAATAACAAAAATCTGAACAACAGACTACCTTCCGTAATGACAAGGCTATCATTCGTTGAAGTAACAAAAATCACAATGACAGACTACCTTCCATAATGACAAGGATACCATCCATTGGAGTAACAAAAATCTCGACAACAGCCTACCTTCCATAATGACAAGGCTTCCATCCATTGGAGTAACAAAAATCACGACAACAGACTACCTTCCATAATGACAAGGCTACCATCCATTGGAGTAACAGAAATCTCGACAACAGACTACCTTCCGTAATGACAAGGCTACCATCCATTGGAGTAACAAAAATTACAACGACAGACTACCTTCCATAATGACAAGGCTGCCATCCATTAAAGTAACAAAAATCTCGACAACAGACTACCTTCCATAATGACAAGGCTAACATCCATTGGAGTAACAAAAATCTCAAAAAAAGACTACCTTCCATAATGACTAGGCTACCATCCATTGGAATAACAAAAATATCAAAAAAAGACTACCTTCCATAATGACAAGGCTACTATCCAATGGAGTAACAAAAATCTCGACAACAAACTACCTTCCATAATGACAAGGCTAACATATATTGTAGTAACAAAAATATGAACAACAGACTACCTTCCATAATGACAAGGCTACCATCCATTGGAGTAACAAAAAACACAATGACAGACTACCTTCCATAATGACAAGGCTACCATCCATTGGAGTAACAAAAATCTCGACAACAGACTACCTTCCATAATGACAAGGCTACCATCCATTAGAGTAACAAAAATATCAACAACAGACTACCTTCCATAATGACAAGGCTTATATCCAATGGCGTAACAAAAATATCGACAAAAGACTATTTTCCATAATGACAAGGCAACCATCTAATGGAGTAACAAAAACCTCTACAACAGACTACCATCCATAATGACAAGGCTACCATTCTTGGAGTAACAAAAATCTCGACAACTGACTACCTTCCATAATGACTAGGCTACCATCCATTGGAGTAACAAGGATATCCACAAGAGACTACCTTCCATAATGACAAAGCTACAATCCATTGTAGTATCAAAAAAATCTCGACAACAGACTACCTTCCATAATGTCAAGGCTACCATCCATTGTAGTAACAAAAATCTCGACAACCGACTACCTTCCATAATAAGAAGGCTACCATCCATTGGAGTAACAAAAATCACGACAAAAGAATAACTTCCATAATGACAAGGCTACCATCCATTGGAGTAATAGAAATCTCCACAACAGCATACCTACCATAATGACAAGGCTACTATCCAATGGAGTAACAAAAATCTAGACAACAGACTACCTTCCATAATGACAAGGCTAATATACATTATAGTAACAAAAATCTCGACAACAGACTACCTTCCATAATGGCAAGTCTAACATACAATGTCGTAACAAAAATCTGAACAACAGACTACCTTCCATAATGACAAGGCTAACATATATTGTAGTAACAAAAATATGATCAACAGACTACTTTCCGTAATGACAAGGCTACCATTCGTTGGAGTAACAAAAATCACAATGACAGACTACCTTCCATAATGACAAGGCTACCATCCATTGGAGTAACAAAAATCTCGACAACAGACTACCTTCCATAATGACAAGGTTACCATCCATTGGAGTAACAAAAATATCGACAACAGACTACCTTCCATAATGACAAGGCTATTATCCAATGGAGTAACAGAAATATCGACAAAAGACTACCTTCCATAATGACAAGGCTACCGTCTAATGGAGTAACAAAATTCTCGACAACAGACTACCTTCCATAATGACAAGGCTACCATCCTTGGAGTAACAAAAATCTCGACAATAGACTACCTTCCATAATGACTAGGCTACCATCCATTGGAGTAACAAAGATATCGACAAGAGACTACCTTCCATAATGACAAAGCTACAATCCATTGTAGTATCAAAAAAATCTCGACAACAGACTACCTTCCATAATGTCAAGGCTACCATCCATTGTAGTAACAAAAATCTCGACAACCGACTACCTTCCATAATAAGAAGGCTACCATCCATTGGAGTAACAAAAATCACGACAAAAGAATACCTTCCATAATGACAAGGCTACCATCCATTGGAGTAACAGAAATCTCCACAACAGACTACTTTCCATAATGACAAGGTTACTATCCAATGGAGTAACAAAAATCTCGACAACAGACTACCTTCCATAATGACAAGGGTAATATACATTATAGTAACAAAAATCTAAACAACATACTACCTTCCATAATGACAAGGCTACCATCCATTGGAGTAACAAAAATCACAACGACAGACTACCATCCATAATGATAAGTCTACCATCCATTAAAGTAACAAAAATCTCGACAATAGATTACCTTCCATAATGACAAGGCTACCATCCATTGGAGTAACAAAAATCTCAAAAATAGACTACCTTCAATAATGACTAGGCTACCATCCATTGGAATAACAAAAATATCAAAAAAAGACTACCTTCCATAATTACAAGGCTACAATCCAATGGAGTAACAAAAATCTCGACAACAAACTACCTTCCATAATGACAAGGCTAACATATATTGTAATAACAAAAATATGAACAACAGACTACCTTCCGTAATGACAAGGCTACCATCCATTGGAGTAACAAAAATGTTGACAAGAGACTACCTTCCATAATGACAAGGCTACCATCCATTGGAGTAAAAAAAATATGGACAACCGACTACCTTCCATAATAAGTAGGCTACCATCCATTGGAGTAACAAAAATCACGACAAAAGAATACCTTCTATAATGACAAGGCTACAATCCATTGGAGTAACAGAAATCTCCACAACAGACTACCTTCCATAGTGACAAGGTTACTATCCAATGGAGTAACAAAAATCTCCACAACAGCCTACCTTCCATAATGACAAGGCTACTATCCAATGGAGTAACAAAAATCTAGACAACAGACTACCTTCCATAATGACAAGGCTAATATACATTATAGTAACAAAAATCTAAACAACAGACTACCTTCCATAATGACAAGGCTACCATCCATTGGAGTAACAAAAATCACAACGACAGACTACCTTCCATAATGACAAGGCTACCATCCATTAAATTAACAAAAATCTCGACAACAGACTACCTTCCATAATGACAAGGCTACCATCCATTGGAGTAACAAAAATCTCAAAAACAGACTACCTTCCATAATGACTAGGCTACCATCCATTGGAATAACAAAAATATCAAAAAAAGACTACCTTCCATAATTACAAGGCTACAATCTAATGTAGTAAAAAAAATCTCGACAACAAGCTACCTTCCATAATGACAAGGCTAACATATATTGTAATAACAAAAATCTGAACAACAGACTACCTTCCGTAATGACAAGGCTACCATTCATTGGAGTAACAAAAATCTCGACAATAGTCTACCTTCCATAATGACAAGGCTACCATCCATTGGAGTAACAAAAATCTCGACAACAGACTACCTTCCATAATGACAAAGCTACAATCCATTGTAGTATCAAAAAAATCTCGACAACAGACTACCTTCCATAATGACAAGGATACCATCCATTGGAGTAACAAAAATCACAACGATAGACTACCTTCCATGATGACAAGGCTACCATCCATTAAAGTAACAAAAATCTCGACAACAGACTACCTTCCATAATGACAAGGCTACCATCCATTGGAGTAACAAAAATCTCAAAAACAAACTACGTCCAATAATGACTAGGCTACCATCCATTGGAATAACAAATATATCAAAAAAAGACTACCTTCCATAATTACAAGGCTACCATCCATTGGAGTAACAAAAATATCAAAAAAAGACTACCTTCCATAATGACAAGGCTATTATCCAATGGAGTAACAAAAATCTCGACAACAAACTACCTTCCATAATGACAAGGCTAACATATATTGTAGTAACAAAAATATGAACAACAGACTACCTTCCATAATGACAAGGCTACCATCCATTGGAGTAACAAAAATCACAATGACAGACTACCTTCCATAATGACAAGGCTACCATCCATTGGAGTAAAGAAAATCTTGACAATAGACTACCTTCCATAATGACAAGGCTACCATCCATTGGAGTAACAAAAATATCAACAACAGACTACCTTCCATAATGACAAGGCTACTTACTATCCAATGGAGTAACAAAAATATCGACAAAAGACTACCTTCCATAATGACAAGGCTACCATCTAATGGAGTAACAAAAACCTCGACAACAGACTAGCTTCCATAATGACAAGGCTACCATTCTTGGAGTAACAAAAATCTCGACAACAGACTACCTTCCATAATGACTAGGCTACCATCCACTGGAGTAACAAGGATATCGGCAAGAGACTACCTTCCATAATGACAAAGCTACAATCCATTATAGTATCAAAAAAATCTCGACAACAGACTACCTTCCATAATGTCAAGCCTACCATCCATTGTAGTAACAAAAATCTCGACAACCGACTACATTCCATAATAAGAAGGCTACCATCCATTGGAGTAACAAAAATCACGACAAAAGAATACCTTCCATAATGACAAGGCTACCATCCATTGGAGTAATAGAAATCTCCACAACAGCCTACCTTCCATAATGACAAGGCTACTATCCAATGGAGTAACAAAAATCTAGACAACAGTCTACCTTCCATAATGACAAGGCTAATATACATTATAGTAACAAAAATCTCGACAACATACTACCTTCCATAATGGCAAGGCTAACATACATGGTAGTAATAAAAATCTGAACAACAGACTACCTTCCATATTGACAATGGCTAACATATATTGTAGTAACAAAAATATGAATAACAGACTACCTTCCGTAATGACAAGGCTAACATTCGTTGGAGTAACAAAAATCACAATGACAGACTACCTTCCATAATGACAAGGCTACCATCCATTGGAGTAACAAAAATCTCGACAACAGACTACCTTCCATAATGACAAGGCTACCATGCATTGGAGTTACATAAATATCGACAACAGACTACTTTCCATAATGACAAGGCTACTATCCAATGGAGTAACAAAAATATCGACAAAAGACTACCTTCCATAATGACAAGGCTACCATCTAATGGAGTAACAAAAATCTCGACAACAAACTACCTTCCATAATGACAAGGCTACCATCCTCGGAGTAACAAAAATCTCGACAACAGACTACCTTCCATAATGACTAGGCTACCATCCATTGGAGTAACAAAGATATCGACAAGAGACTACCTTCCATAATGACAAAGCAACAATCCAATGTAGTATCAAAAATATCTCGAGAACAGACTACCTTCCATAATGTCAAGGCTACAATCCATTGTAGTAACAAAAATCTCGACAACCGACTACCTTCCATAATAAGAAGGCTACCATCCATTGGAGTAAGAAAAATCACGACAAAAGAATACCTTCCATAATGACAAGGCTACCATCCATTGGAGTAACAGAAATCTCCACAACAGACTACCTTCCATAAGGACAAGGTTACTATCCAATGGAGTAACAAAAATCTCGACAACAGACTACCTTCCATAATGATAAGGCTAATATACATTATAGTAACAAAAATCTAAACAACAGACTACCTTCCATAATGACAAGGCTACCATCCATTGGAGTAACAAAAATCACAACGACAGACTACCTTCCATAATGACAAGGCTACCATCCATTAAAGTAATAAAAATCTCGACAACAGACTACCTTCCATAATGACAAGGCTACCATCCATTGGAGTAACAAAAATCTCAAAAACAGACTACCTTCAATAATGACTAGGCTACCATCCATTGGAATAACAAAAATATCAAAAAAAGACTACCTTCCATAATTACAAGGCTACAATCCAATGGAGTAACAAACATCTCGATAACAAACTACCTTCCATAATTACAAGGCTAACATATATTGTAATAACAAAAATCTGAACAATAGTCTACCTTCCGTAATGACAAGGCTACCATTCGTTGGAGTAACAAAAATCACAATGACAGACTACCTTCCATAATGACAAGGCTACCATCCATTGGAGTAACAAAAATCTCGACAACAGACTACCTTCCATAATGACAAGGCTACCATCAATTGGAGTAACAAAAATCACGACAACAGACTACCTTCCATAATGACAAGGCTACCATCCATTGGAGTAACAGAAATCTCAACAACAGACTACCTTCCATAACGACAAGGCTACCATCCATTGGAGTAA
Organism: Vicia faba; assembly: GCA_948472305.1. Taxonomy (NCBI): domain Eukaryota; kingdom Viridiplantae; phylum Streptophyta; class Magnoliopsida; order Fabales; family Fabaceae; genus Vicia; species Vicia faba. The sequence continues at coordinate 802,710,036 of OX451737.1, read as the reverse complement.
CAAAAATTACAACGACGGACTACCTTCCATAATGACAAGGCTACCATCCATTAAAGTAACAAAAATCTCGACAACAGACTACCTTCCATAATGACAAGGCTAACATCCATTGGAGTAACAAAAATCTCAAAAAAAGACTACCTTCCATAATGACTAGGCTACCATCCATTGGAATAACAAAGATATCAAAAAAAGACTACCTTCCATAATGACAAGGCTACTATCCAATGGAGTAACAAAAATCTCGACAACAAACTACCTTCCATAATGACAAGGCTAACATATATTGTAGTAACAAAAATATGAACAACAGACTACCTTCCATAATGACAAGGCTACCATCCATTGGAGTAACAAAAATCACAATGACAGACTACCTTCCATAATGACAAGGCTACCATCCATTGGAGTAACAAAAATCTCGACAATAGACTACCTTCCATAATGACAAGGCTACCATCCATTGGAGTAACAAAAATATCAACAACAGACTACCTTCAATAATGACAAGGCTACTATCCAATGGAGTAACAAAAATATCGACAAAATACTACCTTCCATAATGACAAGGCTACCATCTAATGGAGTAACAAAAACCTCGACAACAGACTACCTTCCATAATGACAAGGCTACCATTCTTGGAGTAATAGAAATCTCCACAACAGACTACCTTCCATAATGACAAGGATACTATCCAATGGAGTAACAAAAATCTCGACAAGAGACTACCTTCCATAATGACAAAGCTACAATCTATTGTAGTATCAAAAAAATCTCGACAACAGACTACCTTCCATAATGTCACGGCTACCATCCATTGTAGTTACAAAAATCTCGACAACCGACTACCTTCCATAATAAGACGGCTACCATCCATTGGAGTAACAAAAATCACGACAAAAGAATACCTTCCATAATGACAAGGCTACCATCCATTGGAGTAATAGATATCTCCACAACAACCTACCTACCATAATGACAAGGCTACTATCCAATGGAGTACCAAAAATCTAGACAACAGACTACCTTCCATAATGACAAGGCTAATATACATTATAGTAACAAAAATCACGACAACAGACTACCTTCCATAATGGCAAGGCTAACATACAATGTCGTAACAAAAATCTGAACAACAGACTACCTTCCATAATGACAAGGCTAACATATATTGTAGTAACAAAAATATGATCAACAGACTACTTTCCGTAATGACAAGGCTACCATTCGTTGGAGTAACAAAAATCACAATGACAGACTACCTTCCATAATGACAAGGCTACCATCCATTGGAGTAACAAAAATCTCGACAACAGACTACCTTCCATAATGACAAGGCTACCATCCATTGGAGTAACAAAAATATCGACAACAGACTACCTTCCATAATGACAAGGCTATTATCCAATGGAGTAACAGAAATATCGACAAAAGACTACCTTCCATAATGACAAGGCTACCGTCTAATGGAGTAACAAAATTCTCGACAACAGACTACCTTCCATAATGACAAGGCTACCATCCTTGGAGTAACAAAAATCTCGACAACAGACTACCTTCCATAATGACTAGGCTACCATCCATTGGAGTAACAAAGATATCGACAAGAGACTACCTTCCATAATGACAAAGCTACAATTCATTGTAGTATAAAAAAAATCTCGACAACAAACTACCTTCCATAATGTCAAGGCTACCATCCATTGTAGTAACAAAAATCTCGACAACCGACTACCTTCCATAATAAGAAGGCTACCATCCATTGGAGTAACAAAAATCACGACAAAAGAATACCTTCCATAATGACAAGGCTACCATCATATGAGTAACAGAAATCTCCACAACAGACTACCTTCCATAATGACAAGGTTACTATCCAATGGAGTAACAAAAATCTCGACAACAGACTACCTTCCATAATGACAAGGCTAATATACATTATAGAAACAAAAATCTAAACAACAGACTACCTTCCATAATGACAAGGCCACCATCCATTGGAGTAACAAAAATCACAATGACAGACTACCTTCCATAATGTCAAGGCTACCATCCATTGTAGTAACAAAAATCTCGACAACCGACTACCTTACATAATAAGAAGGCTACCATCCATTGGAGTAACAAAAATCACGACAAAAGAATACCTTCCATAATGACAAGGCTACCATCATATGAGTAACAGAAATCTCCACAACAGACTACCTTCCATAATGACAAGGTTACTATCCAATGGAGTAACAAAAATCTCGACAACAGACTACCTTCCATAATGACAAGGCTAATATACATTATATAAACAATAATCTAAACAACAGACTACCATCCATTGGAGTAACAAAAATCACAACGACAGACTACCTTCCATAATGACAAGGCTACCATCCATTAAAGTAACAAAAATCTCGACAACAGACTACCTTCCATAATGACAAGGCTACCATCCATTGGAGTAACAAAAATCTCAAAAACAGACTACCTTCCATAATGACTAGGCCACCATCCAGTGGAATAACAAAAATATCAAAAAAAGACTACCTTCCATAATTACAAGGCTACAATCCAATGGAGTAACAAAAATATCGACAACAAACTACCTTCCATAATGACAAGGCTAACATATATTGTAATAACAAAAATCTGAACAACAGACTACCTTCCGTAATGACAAGGCTACCATTCGTTGGAGTAACAAAAATCACAACGACAGACTACCTTCCAAAATGACAAGGCTACCATCCATTAAAGTAACAAAAATCTCAACAACAGACTACCTTCCATAATGACAAGGCTACCATCCATTGGAGTAACAAAAATCTCAAAAACAGACTACCTTCCATAATGACTAGGCTACCATCCATTGGAATAACAAAAATATCAAAAAAAGACTACCTTCCATAATTACAAGGCTACAATCCAATGGAGTAACAAAAATCTCGACAACAAACTACCTTCCATAATGCCAAGGCTAACATATATTGTAATAACAAAAATCTGAACAACAGACTACCTTCCGTAATGACAAGGCTACCATTCGTTGGAGTAACAAAAATCACAATGACAGACTACCTTCCAAAATGACAAGGCTACCATCAATTAGAGTAACAAAAATCTCGACAACAAACTACCTTCCATAATGACAAGCCTACCATCCATTAGAGTAACAAAAATATCGACAACAGACTACCTTTCATAATGACAAGGCTATTATCCAATGGAGTAACAGAAATATCGACAAAAGACTACCTTCCATAATGACAAGGCTACCATCTAATGGAGTAATAAAATTTTTGACAACAGACTACCTTCCATAATGACAAGGCTACCATCCTTGAAGTAACAAAAATCTCGACAACAGAGTACCTTCCATAATGACTAGGCTACCATCCATTGGAGTAACAAAGATATCGACAAGAGACTATCTTCCATAATGACAAAGCTACAATCCATTGTAGTATCGAACAAATCTCGACAACAAACTACCTTCCATAATGTCAAGGCTACCATCCATTGTAGAAACAAAAATCTCGACAACCGACTACCTTCCATAATAAGAAGGCTACCATCCATTGGAGTAATAAAAATATCGACAACAGACTACCTTCCATGTGGACAAGGCTATTATCCAATGGAGTAACAGAAATATCGACAAAAGACTACCTTCCATAATGACAAGGCTACCATCTAATGGAGTAACAAAATTCTCGACAACAGACTACCTTCCATAATGACAAGGCTACCATCCTTGGAGTAACAAAAATCTCGACAACAGACTACCTTCCATAATGACTAGGCTACCATCCATTGGAGTAACAAAGATATCGACAAGAGACTACCTTCCATAATGACAAAGCTACAATTCATTGTAGTATAAAAAAAATCTCGACAACAAACTACCTTCCATAATGTCAAGGCTACCATGCATTGTAGTAACAAAAATCTCGACAACTGACTACCATCCATAATAAGAAGGCTACCATCCATTGGAGTAACAAAAATCACGACGAAAGAATACCTTCCATAATGACAAGGCTACCATCATTGGAGTAACAGAAATCTCCACAACAGACTACCTTCCATAATGACAAGGTTACTATCCAATGGAGTTACAAAAATCTCAACGACAGACTACCTTCCATAATTACAAGGCTACCATCCATTAAAGTAACAAAAATCTCGACAACAGACTACCTTCCATAATGACAAGGCTACCATCCATTGGAGTAACAAAAATCTAAAAAAACATACTACCTTCCATAATGACTAGGCCACCATCCAGTGGAATAACAAAAATATCAAAAAAAGACTACCTTCCGTAATTACAAGGCTACAATCCAATGGAGTAACAAAAATATCGACAACAAACTACCTTCCATAATGACAAGGCTAACATATATTGTAATAACAAAAATCTGAACAACAGACTACCTTCCGTAATGACATGGCTACCATTCGTTGGAGTAACAAAAATCACAACGACAGACTACCTTCCAAAATGACAAGGCTACCATCCATTAAAGTAACAAAAATCTCAACAACAGACTACCTTCCATAATAACAAGGCTACCATCCATTGGAGTAACAAAAATCTCAAAAATAGACTACCTTCCATAATGCCTAGGCTACCATCCATTGGAATAACAAAAATATCAAAAAAAGACTACCTTCCATAATTACAAGGTTACAATCCAATGGAGTAACAAAAATCTCGACAACAAACTACCTTCCATAATGCCAAGGCTAACATATATTGTAATAACAAAAATCTGAACAAGAGACTACCTTCCGTAATGACAAGGCTACCCTTCGTTGGAGTAACAAAAATCACAATGACAGACTACCTTACATAATGACAAGGCTACCATCAATTAGAGTAACAAAAATATCGATAACATACTACCTTCCATAATGACAAGCCTACCATCCATTAGAGTAACAAAAATATCGACAACAGACTACCTTCCATAATGACAAGGCTATTATCCAATGGAGTAACAGAAATATCGACAAAAGACTACCTTCCATAATGACAAGGCTACCATCTAATGGAGTAATAAAATTCTCGACAACAGACTACCTTCCATAATGACAAGGCTACCATCCTTGAAGTAACAAAAATCTCGACAACAGAGTACCTTCCATAATGACTAGGCTACCATCCAATGGAGTAACAAAGATATCGACAAGAGACTACCTTCCATAATGACAAAGCTACAATCCATTGTAGTATCGAAAAAATCTCGACAACAAACTACCTTCCATAATGACAAGGCTACCATCAATTAGAGTAACAAAAATCTCGATAGCATACTACCTTCCATAATGACAAGCCTACCATCCATTAGAGTAACAAAAATATCGACAACAGACTACCTTCCATAATGACAAGGCTATTATCCAATGGAGTAACAGAAATATCGACAAAAGACTACCTTCCATAATGACAAGGCTACCATCTATTGGAGTAATAAAATTCTCGACAACAGACTACCTTCCATAATGACAAGGCTACCATCCTTGAAGTAACAAAAATATCGACAACAGAGTACCTTCCATAATGACTAGGCTACCATCGATTGGAGTAACAAAGATATCGACAAGAGACTACCTTCCATAATGAAAAAGCTACAATCCATTGTAGTATCGAAAAAATCTCGACAACAAACTACCTTCCATAATGTCAAGGCTACCATCCATTGTAGTAACAAAAATCTCGACAACCGACTACCTTCCATAATAAGAAGGCTACCATCCATTGGAGTAACAAAAACATCGACAACAGACTACCTTCCATAATAACAAGGCTATTATCCAATGGAGTAACAGAAATATCGACAAAAGACTACCTTCCGTAATGACAAGGCTACCATCTAATGGAGTAAAAAATTCTCGACAATAGACTACCTTCCATAATGACAAGGCTACCATCCTTGGAGTAACAAAAATCTCGACAACAGACTACCTTCCATAATGACTAGGCTACCATCCATCGGAGTAACAAAGATATCGACAAGAGACTACCTTCCATAATGACAAAGCTACAATTCATTATAGTATAAAAAAAATCTCGACAACAAACTACCTTCCATAATGTCAAGGCTACTATCCATTGTAGTAACAAAAATCTCGACAACCGACTACCTTCCATAACAAGAAGGCTACCATCCATTGGAGTAACAAAAATCACGACAAAAGAATACCTTCCATAATGACAAGGCTACCATCATTGGAGAAACATAAATCTCCACAACAGACTACCTTCCATAATGACAAGGTTACTATCCAATGGAGTAACAAAAATCTCGACAACAGACTACCTTCCATAATGACAAGGCTAATATACATTATAGAAACAAAAATCTAAACAACAGACTACCTTCCATAATGACAAGGCCACCATCCATTGGAGTAACAAAAATCACAACGACAGACTACCTTCCGTAATGACAAGGCTACCATCCATTAAAGTAACAAAAATCTCGACAACAGACTACCTTCCATAATGACAAGGCTACCATCCATTGGAGTAACAAAAATCTCAAAAACAGACTACCTTCCATAATGACTAGGCCACCATCCAGTGGAATAACAAAAAATAAAAAAAAGACTACCTTCCATAATTACAAGGCTACAATCCAATGGAGTAACAAAAATATCGACAACAGACTACCTTCCATAATGACAAGGCTAACATATATTGTAATAACAAAAATCTGAACAACAGACTACCTTCCGTAATGACAAGGCTACCATTCGTTGGAGTAACAAAAATCACAACGACAGACTACCTTCCAATATGACAAGGCTACCATCCATTAAAGTAACAAAAATCTCAACAACAGACTACCTTCCATAATGACAAGGCTACCATCCATTGGAGTAACAAAAATCTCAAAAACAGACTACCATCCATAATGACTAGGCTACCATCCATTGGAATAACAAAAATATCAAATATAGACTACCTTCTATAATTACAAGGCTACAATCCAATGCAGTAACAAAAATCTCGACAACAAACTACCTTCCATATTGCCAAGGCTAACATATATTGTAATAACAAAAATCTGAACAACAGACTACCTTCTGTAATGACAAGGCTACTATCCAATGGAGTAACAAAAATATCGACAAAATACTACCTTCCATAATGACAAGGCTACCATCTAATGGAGTAACAAAAACCTCGACAACAGACTACCTTCCATAATGACAAGGCGACCATTCTTGGAGTAATAGAAATCTCCACAACAGACTACCTTCCATAATGACAAGGATACTATCCAATGGAGTAACAAAAATCTCGACAAGAGACTACCTTCCATAATGACAAAGCTACAATCTATTGTAGTATCAAAAAAATCTCGACAACAGACTACCTTCCATAATGTCACGGCTACCATCCATTGTAGTAACAAAAATCTCGACAACCGACTACCTTCCATAATAAGACGGCTACCATCCATTGGAGTAACAAAAATCACGACAAAAGAATACCTTCCATAATGACAAGGCTACCATCCATTGGAGTAATAGATATCTCCACAACAACCTACCTACCATAATGACAAGGCTACTATCCAATGGAGTAACAAAAATCTAGACAACAGACTACCTTCCATAATGACAAGGCTAATATACATTATAGTAACAAAAATCTCGACAACAGACTACCTTCCATAATGGCAAGGCTAACATACAATGTCGTAACAAAAATCTGAACAACAGACTACCTTCCATAATGACAAGGCTAACATATATTGTAGTAACAAAAATATGATCAACAGACTACCTTCCGTAATGACAAGGCTACCATTCGTTGGAGTAACAAAAATCACAATGACAGACTACCTTCCATAATGACAAGGCTACCATCCATTGGAGTAACAAAAATCTCGACAACAGACTACCTTCCATAATGACAAGGCTACCATCCATTGGAGTAACAAAAATATCGACAACAGACTACCTTCCATAATGACAAGGCTATTATCCAATGGAGTAACAGAAATATCGACAAAAGACTACCTTCCATAATGACAAGGCTACCATCTAATGGAGTAACAAAATTCTCGACAACAGACTACCTTCCATAATGACAAGGCTACCATCCTTGGAGTAACAAAAATCTCGACAACAAACTACCTTCCATAATGACTAGGCTACCATCCATTGGAGTAACAAAGATATCGACAAAAGACTACCTTCCATAATGACAAAGCTACAATTCATTGTAGTATAAAAAAAATCTCGACAACAAACTACCTTCCATAATGTCAAGGCTACCATCCATTGTAGTAACAAAAATCTCGACAACCGACTACCTTCCATAATAAGAAGGCTACCATCCATTGGAGTAACAAAAATCACGACAAAAGAATACCTTCCATAATGACAAGGCTACCATCATATGAGTAACAGAAATCTCCACAACAGACTACCTTCCATAATGACAAGGTTACTAACCAATGGAGTAACAAAAATCTCGACAACAGACTACCTTCCATAATGACAAGGCTAATATACATTATAGAAACAAAAATCTAAACAACAGACTACCTTCCATAATGACAAGGCCACCATCCATTGGAGTAACAAAAATCACAATGACAGACTACCTTCCATAATGTCAAGGCTACCATCCATTGTAGTAACAAAAATCTCGACAACCGACTACCTTCCATAATAAGAAGGCTACCATCCATTGGAGTAACAAAAATCACGACAAAAGAATACCTTCCATAATGACAAGGCTACCATCATATGAGTAACAGAAATATCCACAACAGACTACCTTCCATAATGACAAGGTTACTATCCAATGGAGTAACAAAAATCTCGACAACAGACTACCTTCCATAATGACAAGGCTAATATACATTATAGAAACAAAAATCTAAACAACAGACTACCATCCATTGGAGTAACAAAAATCACAACGACAGACTACCTTCCATAATGACAAGGCTACCATCCATTAAAGTAACAAAAATCTCGACAACAGACTACCTTCCATAATGACAAGGCTACCATCCATTGGAGTAACAAAAATCTCAAAAACAGACTACCTTCCATAATGACTAGGCCACCATCCAGTGGAATAACAAAAATATCAAAAAAAGACTACCTTCCATAATTACAAGGCTACAATCCAATGGAGTAACAAAAATATCGACAACAAACTACCTTCCATAATGACAAGGCTAACATATATTGTAATAACAAAAATCTGAACAACAGACTACCTTCCGTAATGACAAGGCTACCATTCGTTGGAGTAACAAAAATCACAACGACAGACTACCTTCCAAAATGACAAGGCTACCATCCATTAAAGTAACAAAAATCTCAACAACAGACTACCTTCCATAATGACAAGGCTACCATCCATTGGAGTAACAAAAATCTCAAAAACAGACTACCTTCCATAATGACTAGGCTACCATCCATTGGAATAACAAAAATATCAAAAAAAGACTACCTTCCATAATTACAAGGCTACAATCCAATGGAGTAACAAAAATCTCGACAACAAACTACCATCCATAATGCCAAGGCTAACATATATTGTAATAACAAAAATCTGAACAACAGACTACCTTCCGTAATGACAAGGCTACCATTCGTTGGAGTAACAAAAATCACAATGACAGACTACCTTCCATAATGACAAGGCTACCATCAATTAGAGTAACAAAAATCTCGACAACAAACTACCTTCCATAATGACAAGCCTACCATCCATTAGAGTAACAAAAATATCGACAACAGACTACCTTTCATAATGACAAGGCTATTATCCAATGGAGTAACAGAAATATCGACAAAAGACTACCTTCCATAATGACAAGGCTACCATCTAATGGAGTAATAAAATTTTTGACAACAGACTACCTTCCATAATGACAAGGCTACCATCCTTGAAGTAACAAAAATCTCGACAACAGAGTACCTTCCATAATGACTAGGCTACCATCCATTGGAGTAACAAAGATATCGACAAGAGACTATCTTCCATAATGACAAAGCTACAATCCATTGTAGTATCGAACAAATCTCGACAACAAACTACCTTCCATAATGTCAAGGCTACCATCCATTGTAGAAACAAAAATCTCGACAACCGACTACCTTCCATAATAAGAAGGCTACCATCCATTGGAGTAACAAAAATATCGACAACAGACTACCTTCCATATGGACAAGGCTATTATCCAATGGAGTAACAGAAATATCGACAAAAGTCTACCTTCCATAATGACAAGGCTACCATCTAATGGAGTAACAAAATTCTCGACAATAGACTACCTTCCATAATGACAAGGTTACCATCCTTGGAGTAACAAAAATCTCGACAACAGACTACCTTCCATAATGACTAGGCTACCATCCATTGGAGTAAGAAAGATATCGACAAGAGACTACCTTCCATAATGACAAAGCTACAATTCATTGTAGTATAAAAAAAATCTCGACAACAAACTACCTTCCATAATGTCAAGGCTACCATGCATTGTAGTAACAAAAATCTCGACAACTGACTACCTTCCATAATAAGAAGGCTACCATCCATTGGAGTAACAAAAATCACGACGAAAGAATACCTTCCATAATGACAAGGCTACCATCATTGGAGTAACAGAAATCTCCACAACAGACTACCTTCCATAATGACAAGGTTACTATCCAATGGAGTAACAAAAATCTCGACAACAGACTACCTTCCATAATGACAAGGCTAATATACATTATAGAAACAAAAATCTAACCAACAGACTACCTTCCATAATGACAAGGCCACCATCCATTGGAGTAACAAAAATCACAACGACAGACTACCTTCCATAATGACAAGGCTACCATCCATTAAAGTAACAAAAATCTCGACAACAGACTACCTTCCATAATGACAAGGCTACCATCCATTGGAGTAACAAAAATCTAAAAAAACATACTACCTTCCATAATGACTAGGCCACCATCCAGTGGAATAACAAAAATATCAAAAAAAGACTACCTTCCGTAATTACAAGGCTACAATCCAATGGAGTAACAAAAATATCGACAACAAACTACCTTCCATAATGACAAGGCTAACATATATTGTAATAACAAAAATCTGAACAACAGACTACCTTCCGTAATGACAAGGCTACCATTCGTTGGAGTAACAAAAATCACAACGACAGACTACCTTCCAAAATGACAAGGCTACCATCCATTAAAGTAACAAAAATCTCAACAACAGACTACCTTCCATAATAACAAGGCTACCATCCATTGGAGTAACAAAAATCTCAAAAATAGACTACCTTCCATAATGCCTAGGCTACCATCCATTGGAATAACAAAAATATCAAAAAAAGACTACCTTCCATAATTACAAGGTTACAATCCAATGGAGTAACAAAAATCTCGACAACAAACTACCTTCCATAATGCCAAGGCTAACATATATTGTAATAACAAAAATCTGAACAAGAGACTACCTTCCGTAATGACAAGGCTACCATTCGTTGGAGTAACAAAAATCACAATGACAGACTACCTTACATAATGACAAGGCTACCATCAATTAGAGTAACAAAAATATCGATAACATACTACCTTCCATAATGACAAGCCTACCATCTATTAGAGTAACAAAAATATCGACAACAGACTACCTTCCATAATGACAAGGCTATTATCCAATGGAGTAACAGAAATATCGACAAAAGACTACCTTCCATAATGACAAGGCTACCATCTAATGGAGTAATAAAATTCTCGACAACAGACTACCTTCCATAATGACAAGGCTACCATCCTTGAAGTAACAAAAATCTCGACAACAGAGTACCTTCCATAATGACTAGGCTACCATCCAATGGAGTAACAAAGATATCGACAAGAGACTACCTTCCATAATGACAAAGCTAGAATCCATTATAGTATCGAAAAAATCTCGACAACAAACTACCTTCCATAATGACAAGGCTACCATCAATTAGAGTAACAAAAATCTCGACAACAAACTACCTTCCATAATGACAAGCCTACCATCCATTAGAGTTACAAAAATATCGACAACAGACTACCTTCCATAATGACAAGGCTATTATCCAATGGAGTAACAGAAATATCGACAAAAGACTATCTTCCATAATGACAAGGCTACCATCTAATGGAGTAATAAAATTCTCGACAACAGACTACCTTCCATAATGACAAGGCTACCATCCTTGAAGTAACAAAAATCTCGACAACAGAGTACCTTCCATAATGACTAGGCTACCATCGATTGGAGTAACAAAGATATCGACAAGAGACTACCTTCCATAATGAAAAAGCTACAATCCATTGTAGTATCGAAAAAATCTCGACAACAAACTACCTTCCATAATGTTAAGGCTACCATCCATTGTAGTAACAAAAATCTCGACAATCGACTACCTTCCATAATAAGAAGGCTACCATCCATTGGAGTAACAAAAACATCGACAACAGACTACCTTCCATAATAACAAGGCTATTATCCAATGGAGTAACAGAAATATCGACAAAAGACTACCTTCCGTAATGACAAGGCTACCATCTAATGGAGTAACAAAATTCTCGACAACAGACTACCTTCCATAATGACAAGGCTACCATCCTTGGAGTAACAAAAATCTCGACAACAGACTACCTTCCATAATGACTAGGCTACCATCCATCGGAGTAACAAAGATATCGACAAGAGACTACCTTCCATAATGACAAAGCTACAATTCATTATAGTATAAAAAAAATCTCGACAACAAACTACCTTCCATAATGTCAAGGCTACTATCCATTGTAGTAACAAAAATCTCGACAACCGACTACCTTCCATAATAAGAAGGCTACCATCCATTGGAGTAACAAAAATCACGACAAAAGAATACCTTCCATAATGACAAGGCTACCATCATTGGAGAAACATAAATCTCCACAACAGACTACCTTCCATAATGACAAGGTTACTATCCAATGGAGTAACAAAAATCTCGACAACAGACTACCTTCCATAATGACAAGGCTAATATACATTATAGAAACAAAAATCTAAACAACAGACTACCTTCCATAATGACAAGGCCACCATCCATTGGAGTAACAAAAATCACAACGACAGACTACCTTCCATAATGACAAGGCTACCATCCATTAAAGTAACAAAAATCTCGACAACAGACTACCTTCCATAATGACAAGGCTACCATCCATTGGAGTAACAAAAATCTCAAAAACAGACTACCTTCCATAATGACTAGGCCACCATCCAGTGGAATAACAAAAAATAAAAAAAAGACTACATTCCATAATTACAAGGCTACAATCCAATGGAGTAACAAAAATATCGACAACAGACTACCTTCCATAATGACAAGGCTAACATATATTGTAATAACAAAAATCTGAACAACAGACTACCTTCCGTAATGACAAGGCTACCATTCGTTGGAGTAACAAAAATCACAACGACAGACTACCTTCCAATATGACAAGGCTACCATCCATTAAAGTAACAAAAATCTCAACAACAGACTACCTTCCATAATGACAAGGCTACCATCCATTGGAGTAACAAAAATCTCAAAAACAGACTACCACCCATAATGACTAGGCTACCATCCATTGGAATAACAAAAATATCAAATATAGACTACCTTCTATAATTACAAGGCTACAATCCAATGGAGTAACAAAAATCTCGACAACAAACTACCTTCCATATTGCCAAGGCTAACATATATTGTAATAACAAAAATCTGAACAACAGACTACCTTCTGTAATGACAAGGCTACCATTCGTTGGAGTAACAAAAATCACAATGACAGACTACCTTCCATAATGACAAGGCTACCATAAATTAGAGTAACAAAAATCTCGACAACAAACTACCTTCCATAATGACAAGCCTACCATCCATTAGAGTAACAAAAATATCGACAACAGACTACCTTCCATAATGACAAGGCTATTATCCAATGGAGTAACAGAAATATCGACAAAAGACTACCTCCCATAATGACAAGGCTACCATCTAATGGAGTAATAAAATTCTCGACAACAGACTACCTTCCATAATGACAAGGCTACCATCCTTGGAGTAACAAAAATCTCGACAACAGAGTACCTTCCATAATGACTAGGCTACCATCCATTGGAGTAACAAAGATATCGACAAGATACTACCTTCCATAATGACAAAGCTACAATCCATTGTAGTATCAAAAAAATCTCGACAACAAACTACCTTCCATAATGTCAAGGCTACCATCCATTGTAGTAACAAAAATCTCGACAACCGACTACCTTCCATAATAAGAAGGCTACCATCCATTGGAGTAACAAAAATCACGGCATAAGAATACCTTCCATAATGACAAGGCTACCATCATTGGAGTAACAGAAATCTCCACAACAGACTACCTTCCATAATGACAAGGTTACTATCCAATGGAGTAACAAAAATCTCGACAACAGACTACCTTCCATAATGACAAGGCTAATATACATTAGAGAAACAAAAATCTAAACAACAGACTACCTTCCATAATGACAAGGCCACCATCCATTGGAGTAACAAAAATCACAACGATAGACTACCTTCCATAATGACAAGGCTACCATCCATTAAAGTAACAAAAATCTCGACAACAGACTACCTTCCATAATGACAAGGCTACCATCCAATGGAGTAACAAAAATATCGAAAACAGACTACCTTCCATAATGACAAGGCTAACATATATTGTAATAACAAAAATCTGAACAACAGACTACCTTCCGTAATGACAAGGCTACCATTCATTAGAGTAACCAAAATCACAATGATAGACTACCTTCCATAATGACAAGGCTACCATCCATTGGAGTAACAAAAATCTCGACAATAAACTACCTTCCATAATGACAAGGCTACCATCCATTGGAGTAACAAAGATATCGACAACATACTACCTTCCATAATGACAAGGCTACCATCCATTGGAGTAACAGAAATCTCCACAATAGACTACCTTCCATAATGACAAGGCTACTATCCAATGGAGTAACAAAAATATCGACAACAGACTACCTTCCATAATGACAAGGCTACCATCTAATGGAGTAACAAAAATCTCGACAACAGACTACCTTCCATAATGACAAGGCTACCATACTTAGAGTAATAAAAATCTCGACAACAGACTACCTTCCATAATGACAAGGCTACCATCCATTGGAGTAACAAAGATATCGATAACATACTACCTTCCATAATGACAAGGCTACAATCCATTGTAGTATAAAAAAAACTCGACAACAGACTACCTTCCATAATGATAAGGCTACCATCCATTGTAGTAACAAAAACTCGAAAACCTACTACCTTCCATAAGGACAAGGCTACAATCCATTGGAGTAACAAAAATCTCGAAAAAAGACTACCTTCCATAATGACAAGGCTAGTATCCGGTGGATTAACAAAAATATCGACAAAAAGCTACCTTGCATAATTACAAGGCTACCATCCAATGGAATAGCAAAAATATAGACAACAGACTACCTTCCATAATGACAAGGCTACCATCCATTGGAGTAACAGAAATCTCAATGTTAGACTACCTTCCATAATGAAAAGGCTACAATCCATTGTAGTATCAAAATAATCTCGACAACAGACTACCTTCCATAATGACAAGGCTACAATCAATTGGAGTAACAAAAATCTCGACAACAGAAAACCTTCCATAATGACAAGGCTACCATTCATTGAAGTAACAAAGATATCGACAACATACTACCTTCCATAATGACAAGGCTACAATCCATTGTAGTATAAAAAAAACTCGACAACAGACTACCTTCCATAATGACAAGGATACCATCCATTGTAGTAACAAAAACTCGACAACCGACTACCTTCCATAATAAGAAGGCTACCATCCAATGGAGTAACAAAAATCTAGACAAAAGAATTCCTTACATAATGACAAGGCTACAATACATTGGAGTAACAAAAATCTCGACAATAGACTACCTTCCATAATGACAAGGCTACTATCCATTGGAGTAACAAAAATATCGACAAAAAACTACCTTCCATAATGACAAGGCTACCATCCAATGGAATAACAAAAATATAGACAACAGACTACCTTCCATAATGACAAGGATACCATCCATTGGAGTAACAGAAATCTCAATGATAGACTACCTTCCATAATGACAAGGCTACAATCCATTGTAGTATCAAAATAATCTCGACAACAGAGTACCTTCCATAATGACAAGGCTACAATCAATTGGAGTAACAAAAATGTCGACAACAGACTACCTTCCATAATGACTAGGCTACCATCCATTGTAGTAACAAAAACTTGACAACCGACTACCTTCCGTAATAAGAAGGCTTCCATCCAATGGAGTAACAAAAATCTCGACAAAAGAATACCTTCCATAATGACAAGGCTACTATCCATTGGAGTAACAAAACTATCGACAACACACTACCTTCCATAATGACAAGTCTACCATCTAATGGAGTAACAAAAATCTCGACAACAGACTACCGTCCATAATGACAAGACTACCATCCTTGGAGTAACAAAAATCTCGACAACAGACTACCGTCCATAATGACAAGACTACCATCCTTGGAGTAACAAAGATATCGACAACATACTACCTTCTATAATGACAAGGCTACAATCCATTGTAGTATAAAAAAAAACACTACAACAGACTACCTTCCATAATGACAAGGGTACCATCCATTGTAGTAACAAAAACTCGACAACCGACTACCTTACATAATAAGAAGGCTACCATCCAATGGAGTAACAAAAATCTAGACAAAAGAATACCTTCCATAATGACAAGGCTACAATCCATTGGAGAAACAAAAATATCGAAAACAAACTACCTTCCATAATAACAAGGCTACTATCCATTGGAGTATCAAAAATCTCGACAAAAAACTACCTTCCATAATGACAAGGCTACCATCCAATGGAATAACAAAAATCTAGACAACACACTACCTTCCATAATGACAAGGCTACCATCCATTGGAGTAACAAAAATATCATCGATAGACTACCTTCCATAATGACAAGGCTACAATCCATTGTAGTATCAAAATAATCTAGACAACATAATACCTTCCATAATGACAAGGCCACCATCCATTGGAGTAACAAAAATCACAACGACAGAATACCTTCCATAATGACAAGGCTACCATCCATTAAAGTAACAAAAATCTCGACAACAGACTACCTTCCATAATGACAAGGCTACCATCCATTGGAGTAACAAAAATCTCAAAAACAGACTACCTTCCTTAATGACTAGGCTACCATCCATTGGAAAAACAAAAATATCAAAAAAAGACCACCTTCCATAATTACAAGGCTACAATCCAATGGAGTAACAAAAATATCGACAACAAACTACCTTCCATAATGACAAGGCTAACTTATATTGTAATAACAAAAATATGATCAACATACTACCTTCTGTAATGACAAGGCTACCATTCGTTGGAGTAACAAAAATCACAATGACAGACTACCTTCCATTGGAGTAACAAAAATCTCGACAATAAACTACCTTCCATAATGACAAGGCTACCATCCATTGGAGTAACAAAGATATCGACAACATACTACCTTCCATAATGACAAGGCTACCATCCATTGGAGTAACAGAAATCTCCACAATAGACTACCTTCCATAATGACAAGGCTACTATCCAATGGAGTAACAAAAATATCGACAACAGACTACCTTCCATAATGACAAGGCTACCATCCAATGGAGTAAAAAAAATCTCGACAACAGACTACATTCCATAATGACAAGGCTACCATCCTTGGAGTAACAAAAATCTCGACAACAGACTACCTTCTATAATGACAAGGCTACCATCCATTGGAGTAACAAAGATATCGACAACATACTACCTTCCATAATGACAAGGCTACAATCCATTGTAGTATAAAAAAAACTCGACAACAGACTACCTTCCATAATGACAAGGCTACCATCCATTGTAGTAACAAAAACTCGACAACCTACTACCTTCCATAATGACAAGGCTACAATCCATTGGAGTAACAAAAATCTCGACAAAAGACTACCTTCTATAATGACAAGGCTATTATCCGTTGGAGTAACAAAAATATCAACAAAAAACTACCTTCCATAATGACAAGGCTACCATCCAATGGAATAACAAAAATCTAGACAACAGACTACCTTCCATAATGACAAGGCAACCATCCATTGGAGTAACAGAAATCTCAACGATAGACTACCTTCCATAATGACAAGGCTACAATCCATTGTAGTATCAAAATAATCTCGACAACAGACTACCTTCCATAATGACAAGGCTACAATCAATTGGAGTAACAAAAATCTCGACAACAGACTACCTTCTATAATGACTAGGTTACCATCCATTGTAGTAACAAAAACTCGACAACCGACTACCTTCCATAATAAGAAGGCTTCCATCCAATGGAGTAACAAAAATCTCGACAAAAGAATACCTTCCATAATGACAAGGCTACAATCCATTGGAGTAACAAAACTATTGACAACAAACTACCTTCCATAATGACAAGTCTACCATCTAATGGAGTAACAAAAATCTCGACAACAGGCTACCGTCCATAATAACAAGACTACCATCCTTGGAGTAACAAAAAACGCGACAACAGACTACCTTCTATAATGACAAGGCTACAATCCATTGTAGTATAAAAAAAAACTCTACAACAGACTACCTTCCATAATGACAAGGCTACCATCCATTGTAGTAACAAAAACTCGAAAACCGACTACCTTACATAATAAGAAGGCTACCATCCAATGGAGTAACAAAAATCTAGACAAAAGAATACCTTCCATAATGACAAGGCTACAATCCATTGGAGAAACAAAAATCTCGACAACAGACTACCTTCCATAATGACAAGGCTACTATCCATTGGAGTAACAAAAATATCGACAAAAAACTACCTTCCATAATGACAAGGCTACCATCCAATGGAATAACAAAAATCTAGACAACAGACTACCTTCCATAATGACAAGGCTACCATCCATTGGAGTAACAGAAATCTTAACGATAGACTACCTTCCATAATGACAAGGCTACAATCCATTGTAGTATCAAAATAATCTCGACAACATACTACCTTCCATAATGACAAGGCTACAATCAATTGGAGTAACAAAAATCTCGACAATAGACTACCTTCCATAATGACTAGGTTACCATCCATTGTAGTAACAAAAACTCGACAATCGACTACCTTCCGTAATAAGAAGGCTTCCATACAATGGAGTAATAAAAATCTCGACAAAAGAATACCTTCCATAATGACAAGGCTACTATCCATTGGAGTAACAAAAATCTCGACAAAAAACTACCTTCCATAATGACAAGGCTACCATCCAATGGAATAACAAAAATCTCGACAAAAGGCTACCTTCCATAATAACAAGACTACCATCCTTGGAGTAACAAAAAACTCGACAACATACTACCTTCTATAATGACAAGGCTACAATCCATTGTAGTATAAAAAAAACTCTACAACAGACTACCTTCCATAATGACAAGGCTACCATCCATTGTAGTAACAAAAACTCGACAACCGACTACCTTACATAATAAGAAGGCTACCATCCAATGGAGTAACAAAAATCTAGACAAAAGAATACCTTCCATAATGACAAGGCTACAATCCATTGGAGAAACAAAAATCTCGACAACAGACTACCTTCCATAATGACAACGCTACTATCCATTGGAGTAACAAAAATATCGACAAAAAACTACCTTCCATAATGACAAGGCTACCATCCAATGGAATAACAAAAATATAGACAACAGACTACCTTCCATAATGACAAGGATACCATCCATTGGAGTAACAGAAATCTCAATGATAGACTACCTTCCATAATGACAAGGCTACAATCCATTGTAGTATCAAAATAATCTCGACAACAGAGTACCTTCCATAATGACAAGGCTACAATCAATTGGAGTAACAAAAATGTCGACAACAGACTACCTTTCATAATGACTAGGCTACCATCCATTGTAGTAACAAAAACTCGACAACCGACTACCTTCCGTAATAAGAAGGCTTCCATCCAATGGAGTAACAAAAATCTCGACAAAAGAATACCTTCCATAATGACAAGGCTACAATCCATTGGAGTAACAAAACTATCGACAACAGACTACCTTCCATAATGACAAGTCTACCATCTAATGGAGTAACAAAAATCTCGACAACAGACTACCGTCCATAATGACAAGACTACCATCCTTGGAGTAACAAAAATCTCGACAACAGACTACCGTCCATAATGACAAGACTACCATCCTTGGAGTAACAAAGATATCGACAACATACTACCTTCTATAATGACAAGGCTACAATCCATTGTAGTATAAAAAAAAACTCTACAACAGACTACATTCCATAATGACAAGGCTACCATCCATTGTAGTAACAAAAACTCGACAACCGACTACCTTACATAATAAGAAGGCTACCATCCAATGGAGTAACAAAAATCTAGACAAAAGAATGCCTTCCATAATGACAAGGCTACAATCCATTGGAGAAACAAAAATCTCGAAAACAGACTACCTTCCATAATGACAAGGCTACTATCCATTGGAGTAACAAAAATCTCGACAAAAAACTACCTTCCATAATGACAAGGCTACCATCCAATGGAATAACAAAAATCTAGACAACACACTACCTTCCATAATGACAAGGCTACCATCCATTGGAGTAACAGAAATATCATCGATAGACTACCTTCCATAATGACAAGGCTACAATCCATTGTAGTATCAAAATAATCTAGACAACAGACTACCTTCCATAATGACAAGGCTACAATCAATTGGAGTAACAAAAATCTCGACAACAGACTACCTTCCATAATGACAAGGCTACCATCCATTGGAGTAACAAAGATATCAACAACATAATACCTTCCATAATGATAAGGCCACCATCCATTGGAGTAACAAAAATCTCGACAACAGACTACCTTCCATAATGACAAGGCTACCATCCATTGGAGTAACAAAAATCTCAAAAACAGACTACCTTCCTTAATGACTAGGCTACCATCCATTGGAAAAACAAAAATATCAAAAAAAGACCACCTTCCATAATAACAAGGCTACAATCCAATGGAGTAACAAAAATATCGACAACAAACTACCTTCCATAATGACAAGGCTAACTTATATTGTAATAACAAAAATATGATCAACATGCTACCTTCTGTAATGACAAGGCTACCATTCGTTGGAGTAACAAAAATCACAATGACAGACTACCTTCCATAATGACAAGGCTACCATCCATTAGAGTAACAAAAATCTCGACAATAAACTACCTTCCATAATGACAAGGCTACCATCCATTGGAGTAACAAAGATATCGACAACATACTACCTTCCATAATGACAAGGCTACCATCCATTGGAGTAACAGAAATCTCCACAATAGACTACCTTCCATAATGACAAGGCTACTATCCAATGGAGTAACAAAAATATCGACAACACACTACCTTCCATAATGACAAGGCTACCATCTAATGGAGTAAAAAAAATCTCGACAACAGACTACATTCCATAATGACAAGGCTACCATCCTTGGAGTAACAAAAATCTCGACAACAGACTACCTTCCATAATGACAAGGCTACCATCCATTGGAGTAACAAAGATATCGATAACATACTACCTTCCATAATGACAAGGCTACAATCCATTGTAGTATAAAAAAAACTCGACAACAGACTACCTTCCATAATGACAAGGCTACCATCCATTGTAGTAACAAAAACTCGACAACCTACTACCTTCCATAATGACAAGGCTACAATCAATTGGAGTAACAAAAATCTCGACAAAAGACTACCTTCTATAATGACAAGGCTACTATCCGTTGGAGTAACAAAAATATCGACAAAAAACTACCTTCCATAATGACAAGGCTACCATCCAATGGAATAACAAAAATCTAGACAACAGACTACCTTCCATAATGACAAGGCAACCATCCATTGGAGTAACAGAAATCTCAACGATAGACTACCTTCCATAATGACAAGGCTACAATCCATTGTAGTATCAAAATAATCTCGACAACAGACTACCTTCCATAATGACAAGGCTACAATCAATTGGAGTAACAAAAATCTCGAAAACAGACTACCTTCTATAATGACTAGGTTACCATCCATTGTAGTAACAAAAACTCGACAACCGACTACCTTCCATAATAAGAAGGCTTCCATCCAATGGAGTAACAAAAATCTCGACAAAAGAATACCTTCCATAATGACAAGGCTACAATCCATTGGAGTAACAAAACTATTGACAACAGACTACCTTCCATAATGACAAGTCTACCATCTAATGGAGTAACAAAAATCTCGACAACAGGCTACCGTCCATAATAACAAGACTACCATCCTTGGAGTAACAAAAAACTCGACAACAGACTACCTTCTATAATGACAAGGCTACAATCCATTGTAGTATATAAAAAAACTCTACAACAGACTACCTTCCATAATGACAAGGCTACCATCCATTGTAGTAACAAAAACTCGAAAACCGACTACCTTACATAATAAGAAGGCTACCATCCAATGGAGTAACAAAAATCTAGACAAAAGAATACCTTCCATAATGACAAGGCTACAATCCATTGGAGAAACAAAAATCTCGACAACAGACTACCTTCCATAATGACAAGGCTACTATCCATTGGAGTAACAAAAATATCGACAAAAAACTACCTTCCATAATGACAAGGCTACCATCCAATGGAATAACAAAAATCTAGACAACAGACTACCTTCCATAATGACAAGGCTACCATCCATTGGAGTAACAGAAATCTCAACGATAGACTACCTTCCATAATGACAAGGCTACAATCCATTGTAGTATCAAAATAATCTCGACAACAGACTACCTTCCATAATGACAAGGCTACAATCAATTGGAGTAACAAAAATCTCGACAATAGACTACCTTCCATAATGACTAGTTTACCGTCCATTGTAGTAACAAAAACTCGACAATCGACTACCTTCCGTAATAAGAAGGCTTCCATCCAATGGAGTAATAAAAATCTCGACAAAAGAATACCTTCCATAATGACAAGGCTACAATCAATTGGAGTAACAAAAATGTCGACAACAGACTACCTTTCATAATGACTAGGCTACCATCCATTGTAGTAACAAAAACTCGACAACCGACTACCTTCCGTAATAAGAAGGCTTCCATCCAATGGAGTAACAAAAATCTCGACAAAAGAATACCTTCCATAATGACAAGGCTACAATCCATTGGAGTAACAAAACTATCGACAACAGACTACCTTCCATAATGACAAGTCTACCATCTAATGGAGTAACAAAAATCTCGACAACAGACTACCGTCCATAATGACAAGACTACCATCCTTGGAGTAACAAAAATCTCGACAACAGACTACCGTCCATAATGACAAGACTACCATCCTTGGAGTAACAAAGATATCGACAACATACTACCTTCTATAATGACAAGGCTACAATCCATTGTAGTATAAAAAAAAACTCTACAACAGACTACATTCCATAATGACAAGGCTACCATCCATTGTAGTAACAAAAAATCGACAACCGACTACCTTACATAATAAGAAGGCTACCATCCAATGGAGTAAAAAAAATCTAGACAAAAGAATGCCTTCCATAATGACAAGGCTACAATCCATTGGAGAAACAAAAATCTCGAAAACAGACTACCTTCCATAATGACAAGGCTACTATCCATTGGAGTAACAAAAATCTCGACAAAAAACTACCTTCCATAATGACAAGGCTACCATCCAATGGAATAACAAAAATCTAGACAACACACTACCTTCCATAATAACAAGGCTACCATCCATTGGAGTAACAGAAATATCATCGATAGACTACCTTCCATAATGACAAGGCTACAATCCATTGTAGTATCAAAATAATCTAGACAACAGACTACCTTCCATAATGACAAGGCTACAATCAATTGGAGTAACAAAAATCTCGACAACAGACTACCTTCCATAATGACAAGGCTACCATCCATTGGAGTAACAAAGATATCAACAACATAATACCTTCCATAATGATAAGGCCACCATCCATTGGAGTAACAAAAATCACAACGACATAATACCTTCCATAATGACAAGGCTACCATCCATTAAAGTAACAAAAATCTCGACAACAGACTACCTTCCATAATGACAAGGCTACCATCCATTGGAGTAACAAAAATCTCAAAAACAGACTACCTTCTTTAATGACTAGGCTACCATCCATTGGAAAAACAAAAATATCAAAAAAAGACCACCTTCCATAATAACAAGGCTACAATCCAATGGAGTAACAAAAATATCGACAACAAACTACCTTCCATAATGACAAGGCTAACTTATATTGTAATAACAAAAATATGATCAACATGCTACCTTCTGTAATGACAAGGCTACCATTCGTTGGAGTAACAAAAATCACAATGACAGACTACCTTCCATAATGACAAGGCTACCATCCATTAGAGTAACAAAAATCTCGACAATAAACTACCTTCCATAATGACAAGGCTACCATCCATTGGAGTAACAAAGATATCGACAACATACTACCTTCCATAATGACAAGGCTACCATCCATTGGAGTAACAGAAATCTCCACAATAGACTACCTTCCATAATGACAAGGCTACTATCCAATGGAGTAACAAAAATATCGACAACAGACTACCTTCCATAATGACAAGGCTACCATCTAATGGAGTAAAAAAAATCTCGACAACAGACTACATTCCATAATGACAAGGCTACCATCCTTGGAGTAACAAAAATCTCGACAACAGACTACCTTCCATAATGACAAGGCTACCATCCATTGGAGTAACAAAGATATCGATAACATACTACCTTCCATAATGACAAGGCTACAATCCATTGTAGTATAAAAAAAACTCGACAACAGACTACCTTCCATAATGACAAGGCTACCATCCATTGTAGTAACAAAAACTCGACAACCTACTACCTTCCATAATGACAAGGCTACAATCAATTGGAGTAACAAAAATCTCGACAAAAGACTACCTTCTATAATGACAAGGCTACTATCCGTTGGAGTAACAAAAATATCGACAAAAAACTACCTTCCATAATGACAAGGCTACCATCCAATGGAATAACAAAAATCTAGACAACAGACTACCTTCCATAATGACAAGGCAACCATCCATTGGAGTAACAGAAATCTCAACGATAGACTACCTTCCATAATGACAAGGCTACAATCCATTGTAGTATCAAAATAATCTCGACAACAGACTACCTTCCATAATGACAAGGCTACAATCAATTGGAGTAACAAAAATCTCGAAAACAAACTACCTTCTATAATGACTAGGTTACCATCCATTGTAGTAACAAAAACTCGACAACCGACTACCTTCCATAATAAGAAGGCTTCCATCCAATGGAGTAACAAAAATCTCGACAAAAGAATACCTTCCATAATGACAAGGCTACAATCCATTGGAGTAACAAAACTATTGACAACAGACTACCTTCCATAATGACAAGTCTACCATCTAATGGAGTAACAAAAATCTCGACAACAGGCTACCGTCCATAATAACAAGACTACCATCCTTGGAGTAACAAAAAACTCGACAACAGACTACCTTCTATAATGACAAGGCTACAATCCATTGTAGTATATAAAAAAACTCTACAACAGACTACCTTCCATAATGACAAGGCTACCATCCATTGTAGTAACAAAAACTCGAAAACCGACTACCTTACATAATAAGAAGGCTACCATCCAATGGAGTAACAAAAATCTAGACAAAAGAATACCTTCCATAATGACAAGGCTACAATCCATTGGAGAAACAAAAATCTCGACAACAGACTACCTTCCATAATGACAAGGCTACTATCCATTGGAGTAACAAAAATATCGACAAAAAACTACCTTCCATAATGACAAGGCTACCATCCAATGGAATAACAAAAATCTAGACAACAGACTACCTTCCATAATGACAAGGCTACCATCCATTGGAGTAACAGAAATCTCAACGATAGACTACCTTCCATAATGACAAGGCTACAATCCATTGTAGTATCAAAATAATCTCGACAACAGACTACCTTCCATAATGACAAGGCTACAATCAATTGGAGTAACAAAAATCTCGACAATAGACTACCTTCCATAATGACTAGGTTACCATCCATTGTAGTAACAAAAACTCGACAATCGACTACCTTCCGTAATAAGAAGGCTTCCATCCAATGGAGTAATAAAAATCTCGACAAAAGAATACCTTCCATAATGACAAGGCTACTATCCATTGGAGTAACAAAAATCTCGACAAAAAACTACCTTCCATAATGACAAGGCTACCATCCAATGGAATAACAAAAATCTCGACAAAAGGCTACCGTCCATAATAACAAGACTACCATCCTTGGAGTAACAAAAAACTCGACAACATACTACCTTCTATAATGACAAGGCTACAATCCATTGTAGTATAAAAAAAACTCTACAACAGACTACCTTCCATAATGACAAGGCTATAATCAATTGGAGTAACAAAAATCTCGACAACAGACTACCTTCCATAATGACAAGGCTATCATCCATTGGAGTAACAAAGATATCGACAACATAATACCTTCCATAATGACAAGGATACCATCCATTATAGTAACAAAAACTCAACAATCGACTACCTTACATAATAAGAAGGCTACCATCCAATGGAGTAACAAAAATGTAGACAAAAGAATACCTTCCATAATGACAAGGCTACAATCCATTGGAGTAACAAAAATCTCGACAACAGACTACCTTCCATAATGACAAGGCTACTATCCATTGGAGTAACAAAAATCTCGACAAAAAACTACTTTCCATAATGACAAGGCTACCATCCAATGGAATAACAAAAATCTAGACAACAGACTACCTTCCATAATGACAAGGCTACCATCCATTGTAGTAACAAAAACTCGACAACCGACTACCTTCCATAATAAAATGGCTACCATCCAATGTAGTAACAAAAATATCGACAAAATAATACCTTCCATAATGACAAGGATACCATCCATTGGAGTAACAAAAATCTCGACAACAGACTACCTTCCATAATGACAAGGCTATTATCCATTGGAGTAAGAAAAAACTGGACAAAAAACTACCTTCCATAATGACAAGGCTACCATCCAATGGAATAACAAAAATCTAGACAACAGACTACCTTCAATAATGACAAGGCTACAATCAATTGGAGTAACAAAAATCTCGACAACAGACTACCTTCCATAATGACAAGGCTACTATCATTTGGAGTAACAAAAATCTCGACAAAAAACTACCTTCCATAATGACAAGGCTACAATCCATTGTAGTATAAAAAAAACTCGACAACAGACTACCTTCTATAATGACAAGGATACCATCCGTTGTAGTAACAAAAACTCGACAAACGACCACCTTCCATAATAAGAAGGCTACCATCCAATGGAGTAACAAAAATCTCGACAAAAAACTACCTTCCATAATGACAAGGCTACCATACAATGGAATAACAAAAATATAGACAACAAACAACCTTCCATAATGACAAGGCTACCATCCATTGGAGTAACAGAAATCTCAACGATAGACTACCTTCCATAATGAAAAGGCTACAATTCATTGTAGTATCAAAATAATCTCGACAACAGACTACCTTCCATAATGACAAGGCTGCAATCAATTGGAGTAACAAAAATCTCGACAACAGACTACCTTCTATAATGACAAGGCTACCATCCATTGAAGTAACAAAGATATCGACAACATACTACCTTCCATAATGACAAGGCTACAATCCATTGTAGTATAAAAAAAACTCGACAACAGACTACCTTCCATAATGACAAGGATACCATCCATTGTAGTAACAAAAACTCGACAACCGACTACCTTCCATAATAAGAAGGCTACCATCCAATGGAGTAACAAAAATCTAGACAAAAGAATACCTTACATAATGACAAGGCTACAATACATTGGAGTAACAAAAATCTCGACAACAGACTACCTTCCATAATGACAAGGCTACTATCCATTGGAGTAACAAAAATATCGACAAAAAACTACCTTCCATAATGACAAGGCTACCATCCAATGGAATAACAAAAATCTAGACAACACATTACCTTCCATAATGACAAGGCTACCATCCATTGGAGTAACAGAAATCTCAACGATAGACTACCTTCCATAATGACAAGGCTACAATCCATTGTAGTATCAAAATAATCTAGACAACAGACTACCTTCCATAAAGACAAGGCTACAATCAATTGGAGTAACAAAAATCTCGACAACAGACTACCTTCCATAATGACAAGGCTATCATCCATTGGAGTAACAAAGATATCGACAACATAATACCTTCCATAATGACAAGGATACCATCCATTATAGTAACAAAAACTTAACAATCGACTACCTTACATAATAAGAAGGCTACCATCCAATGGAGTAACAAAAATGTAGACAAAAGAATACCTTCCATAATGACAAGGCTACAATCCATTGGAGTAACAAAAATCTCGACAACAGACTACCTTCCATAATGACAAGGCTACTATCCATTGGAGTAACAAAAATCTCGACAAAAAACTACTTTCCATAATGACAAGGCTACCATCCAATGGAATAACAAAAATCTAGACAACAGACTACCTTCCATAATGACAAGGCTACCATCCATTGTAGTAACAAAAACTCGACAACCAACTACCTTCCATAATAAAATGGCTACCATCCAATGGAGTAACAAAAATATCGACAAAATAATACCTTCCATAATGACAAGGATACCATCCATTGGAGTAACAAAAATCTCGACAACAGACTACCTTCCATAATGACAAGGCTACTATCCATTGGAGTAAGAAAAAACTGGACAAAAAACTACCTTCCATAATGACAAGGCTACCATCCAATGGAATAACAAAAATCTAGACAACAGACTACCTTCAATAATGACAAGGCTACAATCAATTGGAGTAACAAAAATCTAGACAACAGACTACCTTCCATAATGACAAGGCTACAATCCATTGTAGTATAAAAATAATCTAGACAACAGACTACCTTCCATAATGACAAGGCTACAATCAATTGGAGTAACAAAAATCTCGACAACAGACTACCTTCCATAATGACAAGGCTACTATCATTTGGAGTAACAAAAATCTCGACAAAAAACTACCTTCCATAATGACAAGGCTACAATCCATTGTAGTATAAAAAAAACTCGACAACAGACTACCTTCCATAATGACAAGGATACCATCCGTTGTAGTAACAAAAACTCGACAACCGACTACCTTCCATAATAAGAAGGCTACCATCCAATGGAGTAACAAAAATCTCGACAAAAAACTACCTTCCATAATGACAAGGCTACCATCCAATGGAATAACAAAAATATAGACAACAAACAACCTTCCATAATGACAAGGCTACCATCCATTGGAGTAACAGAAATCTCAACGATAGACTACCTTCCATAATGAAAAGGCTACAATTCATTGTAGTATCAAAATAATCTCGACAACAGACTACCTTCCATAATGACAAGGCTGCAATCAATTGGAGTAACGAAAATCTCGACAACAGACTACCTTCCATAATGACTAGGCTACCATCCATTGGAGTAACAAAGATATCGACAACATACTACCTTCCATAATGACAAGGCTACAATCCATTGTAGTATAAAAAATACTCGACAACAGACTACCTTCCATAATGACAAGGATACCATCCATTGTAGTAACAAAAACTCGACAACCGACTACCTTCCATAATAAGAAGGCTACCATCCAATGGAGTAACAAAAATCTAGACAAAAGAATACCTTACATAATGACAAGGCTACAATACATTGGAGTAACAAAAATCTCGACAACAGACTACCTTCCATAATGACAAGGCTACTATCAATTGGAGTAACAAAAATATCGACAAAAAACTACCTTCCATAATGACAAGGCTACCATCCAATGGAATAACAAAAATCTAGACAACAGACTACCTTCCATAATGACAAGGCTACCATCCATTGGAGTAACAGAAATCTCAACGTTAGACTACCTTCCATAATGACAAGGCTACAATCCATTGTAGTATCAATATAATCTCGACAACAGACTACCTTCCATAATGACAAGGCTACAATCAATTGGAGTAACAAAAATCTCGACAACAGACTACCTTCCATAATGACTAGGTTACCATCCATTGTAGTAACAAAAACTCGACAACCGACTACCTTACATAATAAGAAGGCTACCATCCAATGGAGTAACAAAAATCAAGACAAAAGAATACCTTCCATAATGACAAGGCTACAATCCATTGGAGAAACAAAAATCTCGACAACAGACTACCTTCCATAATGACAAGGCTACTATCCATTGGAGTAACAAAAATATCGACAAAAAACTACCTTCCATAATGACAAGGCTACCATCCAATGGAATAACAAAAATCTAGACAATAGACTACCTTCCATAATGACAAGGCTACAATCCATTGTAGTATCAAAATAATCTAGACAACAGACTACCTTCCATAATGACAAGGCTACAATCAATTGGAGTAACAAAAATCTCGACAATAGACTACCTTCCATAATGACTAGTTTACCATCCATTGTAGTAACAAAAACACGACAATCGACTACCTTCCGTAATAAGAAGGCTTCCATCCAATGGAGTAACAAAAATCTCGACAAAAGAATACCTTCCATAATGACAAGGCTACTATCCATTGGAGTAACAAAAATCTCGACAAAAAACTACCTTCCATAATGACAAGGCTACCATCCAATGGAATAACAAAAATCTCGACAACAGGCTACCGTCCATAATAACAAGACTACCATCCTTGGAGTAACAAAAAACTCGACAACAGACTACCTTCTATAATGACAAGGCTACAATCCATTGTAGTATAAGAAAAAACTCTACAACAGACTACCTTCCATAATGACAAGGCTACCATCCATTGTAGTAACAAAAACTCAACAACCGACTACCTTACATAATAAGAAGGGTACCATCCAATGGAGTAACAAAAATCTAGACAAAAGAATACCTTCCATAATGACAAGGCTACAATCCATTGGAGTAACAAAAATCTCGACAACTGACTACCTTAAATAATGACAAGGTTACTATCCATTGGAGTAACAAAAATCTCGACATAAAACTACCTTCCATAATGACAAGGCTACCATCCAAAGGAATAACAAAAATCTAGACAACACATTACCTTCCATAATGACAAGGCTAACATCCATTGGAGTAACAGAAATCTCAACGATAGACTACCTTCCATAATGACAAGGCTACAATCCATTGTAGTATCAAAATAATCTAGACAACCGACTACCTTCCATAATGACAAGGCTACAATCAATTGGAGTAACAAAAATCTCGACAACAGACTACCTTCCATAATGACAAGGCTATCATCCATTGGAGTAACAAAGATATCGACAACATAATACCTTCCATAATGACAAGGATAACAAAAACTCAACAATCGACTACCTTACATAATAAGAAGGCTACCATCCAATGGAGTAACAAAAATGTAGACAAAAGAATACCTTCCATAATGACAAGGCTACAATCCATTGGAGTAACAAAAATCTCGACAACAGACTACCTTCCATAATGACAAGGCTACTATCCATTGGAGTTACAAAAATCTCGACAAAAAACTACTTTCCATAATGACAAGGCTACCATCCAATGGAATAACAAAAATCTAGACAACAGACTACCTTCCATAATGACAAGGCTACCATCCATTGTAGTAACAAAAACTCGACAACCGACTACCTTCCATAATAAGAAGGCTACCATCCAATGGAGTAACAAAAATATCAACAAAATAATACCTTCCATAATGACAAGGATACCATCCATTGGAGTAACAAAAATCTCGACAACAGACTACCTTCCATAATGACAAGGCTACTATCCATTGGAGTAACCAAAATCTGGATAAAAAACTACCTTCCATAATGACAAGGCTACCATCCAATGGAATAACAAAAATCTAGACAACATACTACCTTCCATAATGACAAGGCTACAATCAATTGGAGTAACAAAAATCTCGACAACAGACTACCTTCCATAATGACAAGGCTACAATCCATTGTAGTATAAAAATAATCTAGACAACAGACTACCTTCCATAATGACAAGGCTACAATCAATTGGAGTAACAAAAACCTCGACAACAGACTACCTTCCATAATGACAAGGCTACTATCAATTGGAGTAACAAAAATCTCGAAAAAAAACTACCTTCCATAATGACAAGGCTACCATCCAATGGAATAACAAAAATATAGACAACAAACTACCTTCCATAATGACAAAGCTACCATCCATTGGAGTAACAGAAATCTCATCGATAGACTACCTTCCATAATGACAAGGCTACAATCCATTGTAGTATCAAAACAATCTTTACAACAGACTACCTTCCATAATGACAAGGCTACAATCAATTGGAGTAACAAAAATCTCGACAATAGACTACCTTCCATAATGACAAGGCTACCATCCATTGGAGTAACAAAGATATCGATAACATACTACCTTCCATAATGACAAGGATACCATCCATTATAGTAACAAAAACTCGACAATCGATTACCTTCCATAATAAGAAGGCTACAATCCGATGGAGTAACAAAAATCTCGACAAATGAATACCTACCATAATGACAAGGCTACAATCCATTGGAGTAACAAAAATCTCGACAACAGACTACCTTCCATAATGACAATGCTACTATCCATTGGAGTAACAAAAATCTCGACAAAAAACTACTTTCCATAATGACAAGGCTACCATCCAATGGAATAATAAAAATCTAGACAACAAACTACCTTCGATAATGACAAGGCTACCATCCATTGGAGTAACAGAAATCTCATCGATAGACTACCTTCCATAATGACAAGGCTACAATCCATTGTAGTATCAAAGCAATCTTGACAACAGACTACCTTCTATAATGATAAGGCTACAATCAATTGGAGTAACAAATATCTCGACAACAGACTACCTTCCAAAATGACAAGGCTACCATCCATTGTAGTAACAAAAACTCGACAACTGACTACCTTACATAATAAGACGGCTACCATCGAATGGAGTAACAAAAATCTAGACAAAAGAATACCTTCCATAATGACAAGGCTACAATCCATTGGAGTAACAATAATCTCGACAACAGACTACCTTCCCTAATGACAAGGCTACTATCCATTGGAGTAACAAAAATCTCGACAAAAAACTACCTTCCATAATTACAAGGCTACCATCCAATGGACTAACAAAAATCTAGACAACAGACTACATTCCATAATGACAAGGCTACAATCCATTGGAGTAACAGAAATCTCAATGATAGACTACCTTCCATAATGACAAGGCTACAATCCATTGTAGTATCAAAATAATCTCGACAACGGACTACCTTCCATAATAACAAGGCTACAATCAATTGGAGTATCAAAAATCTCGACAACAGACTACCTTCCATAATGACAAGGCTACCATCCATTGGAGTAACAAAGATATCGACAACATAATACCTTCCATAATGACAATGATACCATCCATTATAGTAACAAAAACTCCACAACCAACTACCTTCCATAATGACAAGGCTACCATCCATTGGAGTAACAAAAATATCGACAACAAACAACCTTCCATAATGACAAGGCTACTATCCATTATAGTAACATAAAATCTCGACAAAAAACTACTTTCCATAATGACAAGGCTACCATCCAATGGAGTAACAAAAATCTCGACAACAAACTACCTTCCATAATGACAAGGCTACAATCCATTGTAGTATAAAAATAACTCGACAACAGACTACCTTCCATAATGACAAGGATACCATCCGTTGTAGTAACAAAAACTCGACAACCGACTACCTTCCATAATAAGAAGGCTACCATCCAATGGAGTAACAAAAATCTCGACAAAAGAATACCTTCCATAATGACAAGGCTACAATCCATTGGAGTAACAAAAATATCGACAATAGCCTACCTTCCATAATGACAAGGGTACCATCTAATGGAGTAACAAAAATCTCGACAACAGACTATAGTCCATAATGACAAGGCTACCATCCTTGGAGTAACAAAAATCTCGACAACATACTACCTTCCATAATGACAAGGCTATCATCCATTGGAGTAACAAAGATATCGACAACATACTACCTTCCATAATGACAAGGCTACAATCCATTGTAGTATAAAAAAAATCGACAACAGACTACCTTCCATAATGACAAGGCTACCATCCATTGTAGTAACAAAAACTCGACAACCGACTACCTTACATAATAAGAAGGCTAACATCAAATGGAGTAACAAAAATCTAGACAAAGGAATACCTTCCATAATGACAAGGCAACAATCCATTGGAGTAACAAAAATCTCGACAACTGACTACCTTCCATAATGACAAGGCTACTATCCATTGGAGTATCAAAAATCTCGACAAAAAACTACCTCCCATAATGACAAGGCTACCATCCAATGGACTAACAAAAATCTAGACAACAGACTACATTCCATAATGACAAGGCTACCATCCATTGGAGTAACAGAAATATCAACGATAGACTACCTTCCATAATGACAAGGCTACAATCCATTGTGTTATCAAAATAATCTCGACAACAGACTACCTTCCATAATGACAAGGCTACAATCAATTGGAGTAACAAAAATCTCGACAACAGACTACCTTCCATAATGACAAGGCTACCATCCATTGGAGTAACAAAGATATCGACAACATAATACCTTCCAAAATGACAAGGATACCATCCATTGTAGTAACAAAAACTCGACAACCGACTACCTTACATAATAAGAAGGCTACCATCCAATGGAGTAACAAAAATCTAGACAAAAGAATACCTTCCATAATGACAAGGATACAATCCATTGGAGTAACAAAAATCTTGACAACAGACTACCTTCCATAATGACAAGGCTACTATCCATTGGAGTAACATAAAATCTCGACAAAAAACTACTTTACATAATGACAAGGCTACCATCCAATGGAGTAACAGATATCGACAACATAATACCTTCCATAATGACAAGGCTACAATCCATTGTAGTATAAAAAAATCTCGACATCAGACTACCTTCCATAATGACAAGGATACCATCCGTTATAGTAACAAAAACTCGACAACCGACTACCTTCCATAATAAGAAGGCTACCATCCAATGGAGTAACAAAAATCTCGACAAAAGAATACCTTCCATAATGACAAGGCTACAATCCGTTGGAGTAACAAAAATATCGACAACAGACTACCTTCCATAATGACAAGGCTACCATCTAATGGAGTAACACAAATCTCGACAACAGACTACCGTCCATAATGACAAGGCTACCATCCTTGGAGTAACAAAAATCTCGACAACATACTACCTTCCATAATGACAAGGATACCATCCATTGGAGTAACAAAGATATCGACAACATACTACCTTCCATAATGACAAGGCTACAATCCATTGTAGTATAAAAAAAACTCGACAACCGACTACCTTACATAATAAGAAGGCTACCATCCAATGGAATAACAAAAATCTAGAGGACAGACTACCTTTCATAATAAGAAGGCTACCATCCAATGGAGTAACAAAAATATCGACAAAATAATACCTTCCATAATGACAAGGCTACAAATCATTGGAGTAACAAAAATCTCGACAAAATACTACCTTCCATAATGACAAGGCTACTATCCGTTGGAGTAACAAAAATCTCGACAAAAAACTACCTTCCATAATGACAAGGCTACCATCCATTGTAGTAACAAAAATCTCGACAACCGACTACCTTCCATAATAAGAGTGCTACCATCCATTGGAGTAACAAAAATCACGACAAAAGAATACCTTCCATAATGACAAAGCTACAATCCATTGGAGTAACAAAAATCTCAACAAAAGACTACCTTCCATAATGACAAGTTTAGTATCCAATGGAGTAACAAAAATCTCGACAACAGACTACCTTCCATAATGACAAGGCTAATATACATTATAGAAACAAAAATCTAAACAACAGACTACCTTCCATAATGACAAGGCCACCATCCATTGGAGTAACAAAAATCACAATGACAGACTACCTTCCATAATGACAAGGCTACCATCCATTAAAGTAACAAAAATCTCGACAACAGACTACCTTCCATAATGACAAGGCTACCATCCTTTGGAGTAACAAAAATCTCAAAAACATACTACCTTCCATAATGACTAGGCTACCATCCATTGGAATAACAAAAATAACAAAAAATGACTACCTTCCATAATTACAAGGCTACAATCCAATGGAGTAACAAAAATATCGACAACAAACTACCTTCCATAATGACAAGGCTACCATCCAATGGAATAACAAAAATCTAGACAACAAACTACCTTCCATAATGACAAGGCTACCATCCATCATAGTAACAAAAACTCGACAACCGACTACCTTCCATAATAAGAAGGCTACCATCCAATGGAGTAACAAAGATATCGACAACATACTACTTTCCATAATGACAAGGCTACAATCCATTGTAGTATAAAAAAAACTCGACAACCGACTACCTTACATAATAAGAAGGCTACCATCCAATGGAATAACAAAAATATAGACAACAAACTACCTTCCATAATGACAAGGCTACTATCCATTGGAGTAACATAAAATCTCGACAAAAAACTACTTTCCATAATGACAAGGCTACCATCCAATGGAGTAACAAAAATCTCGACAAAAGACTACCTTCCATAATGACAAGGCTACCATCCATTGGAGTAACAGATATCGACAACATAATACCTTCCATAATGACAAGGCTACAATCCATTATAGTATAAAAAAAACTCGGCAGCAGACTACCTTCCATAATGACAAGGATACCATCCGTTGTAGTAACAAAAACTCGACAACCGACTACCTTCCATAATAAGAAGGCTACCATCCAATGGAGTAACAAAAATCTCGACAAAAGAATACCTTCCATAATGACAAGGCTACAATCCATTGGAGTAACAAAAATATCGACAATAGACTACCTTCCATAATGACAAGGGTACCATCTAATGGAGTAACAAAAATCTCAACAAAAGACTATCGTCCATAATGACAAGGCTACCATCCTTGGAGTAACAAAAATCTCGACAACATACTACCTTCCATAATGACAAGGCTATCATCCATTGGAGTAACAAAGATATCGACAACATACTACCTTCCATAATGACAAGGCTACAATCCATTGTAGTATAAAAAAAAATCGACAACAGACTACCTTCCATAATGACAAGGCTACCATCCATTGTAGTAACAAAAACTCGACAACCGACTACCTTACATAATAAGAAGGCTAACATCAAATGGAGTAACAAAAATCTAGACAAAGGAATACCTTCCATAATTACAAGGCAACAATCCATTGGAGTAACAAAAATCTCGACAACAGACTACCTTCCATAATGACAAGGCTACTATCCATTGGAGTATCAAAAATCTCGACAAAAAACTACCTTCCATAATGACAAGGCTACCATCCAACGGACTAACAAAAATCTAGACAACAGACTACATTCCATAATGACAAGGCTACCATCCATTGGAGTAACAGAAATATCAACGATAGACTACCTTCCATAATGACAAGGCTACAATCCATTGTGTTATCAAAGTAATCTCGACAACAGATTACCTTCCATAATGACAAGGCTACAATCAATTGGAGTAACAAAAATCTCGACAACAGACTACCTTCCATAATGACAAGGCTACCATCCATTGGAGTAACAAAGATATCGACAACATAATACCTTCCAAAATGACAAGGATACCATCCATTGTAGTAACAAAAACTCGACAACCGACTACCTTACATAATAAGAAGGCTACCATCCAATGGAGTAACAAAAATCTAGACAAAAGAATAACTTCCATAATGACAAGGATACAATCCATTGGAGTAACAAAAAACTTGACAACAGACTACCTTCCATAATGACAAGGCTACTATCCATTGGAGTAACATAAAATCTCGACAATAAACTACTTTACATAATGACAAGGCTACCATCCAATGAGTAACAGATATCGACAACATAATACCTTCCATAATGACAAGGCTACAATCCATTGTAGTATAAAAAAATCTCGACATCAGACTACCTTCCATAATGACAAGGATACCATCCGTTGTAGTAACAAAAACTCGACAACCGACTACCTTCCATAATAAGAAGGCTACCATCCAATGGAGTAACAAAAATCTCGACAAAAGAATACCTTCCATAATGACAAGGATACAATCCATTGGAGTAACAAAAATATCGACAACAGACTACCTTCCATAATGACAAGGCTACCATCTAATGGAGTAACACAAATCTCGACAACAGACTACCGTCCATAATGACAAGGCTACCATCCTTGGAGTAACAAAAATCTCGACAACATACTACCTTCCATAATGACAAGGATACCATCCATTGGAGTAACAAAGATATCGACAACATACTACCTTCCATAATGACAAGGCTACAATCCATTGTAGTATAAAAAAAACTCGACAACCGACTACCTTACATAATAAGAAGGCTACCATCCAATGGAATAACAAAAATCTAGAGGACAGACTACCTTCCATAATAAGAAGGCTACCATCCAATGGAGTAACAAAAATATCGACAAAATAATACCTTCCATAATGACAAGGCTACAAATCATTTGAGTAACAAAAATCTCGACAAAAGACTACCTTCCATAATGACAAGGCTACTATCCGTTGGAGTAACAAAAATCTCGACAAAAAACTACCTTCCATAATGACAAGGCTACCATCCATTGTAGTAACAAAAATCTCGACAACCGACTACCTTCCATAATAAGAGAGCTACCATCCATTGGAGTAACAAAAATCACGACAAAAGAATACCTTCCATAATGACAACGCTACAATCCATTGGAGTAACAAAAATCTCGACAAAAGACTACCTTCCATATTGAGAAGGTTACTATCCAATGGAGTAACAAAAATCTCGACAATAGACTACCTTCCATAATGACAAGGCTAATATACATTATAGAAACAAAAATCTAAACAACAGACTACCTTGCATAATGACAAGGCCACCATCCATTGGAGTAACAAAAATCACAATAACAGACTACCTTCCATAATGACAAGGCTACCATCCATTAAAGTAACAAAAATCTCGACAACAGACTACCTTCCATAATGACAAGGCTACCATCCATTGGAGTAACAAAAATCTCAAAAACATACTACCTTCCATAATGACTAGGCTACCATCCATTGGAATAACAAAAATAACAAAAAAAGACTACCTTCCATAATTACAAGGCTACAATCCAATGGAGTAACAAAAATATCGACAACAAACTACCTTCCATAATGACAAGGCTAACATATATTGTAATAACAAAAATCTGAACAACAGACTACCTTCCGTAATGACAAGGCTACCATTCGTTGGAATAACAAAAATCACAATGACAGACTACCTTCCATAATGACAAGGCTACCATCCATTGTAGTAACAAAAACTCGACAACCGACTACCTTACATAATAAGAAGGCTACCATCTAATGGAGTAACAAAAATCTAGACAAAAGAATACCTTCCATAATGACAAGACTACAATCCATTGGAGTAACAAAAATCTCGACAACAGACTACCTTCCATAATGACAAGGCTACTATCCATTGGAGTAACAAAAATCTCGACAAAAAATTACTTTCCATAATGACAAGGCTACCATCCAATGGAATAACAAAAATCTAGACAACAGACTACCTTCCATAATGACAAGGCTACCATCCATTGGAGTAACAAAGATATCGACAACATAATACCTTCCATAATGACAAGGATACCATCCACTGTAGTAACAAAAAATCAACAACCGACTACCTTACATAATAAGAAGGCTACCATCCAATGGAGTAACAAAAATGTAGACAAAAGAATACCTTCCATAATGACAAGGCTA
The DNA here is from genome assembly GCA_948472305.1 of Vicia faba. Lineage (NCBI taxonomy): Eukaryota > Viridiplantae > Streptophyta > Magnoliopsida > Fabales > Fabaceae > Vicia > Vicia faba. The sequence goes on along the minus strand of OX451737.1, from coordinate 802,669,698 downwards.
CAATCCATTGGAGTAACAAAAATCTCAACAACAGACTACCTTCCATAATGACAAGGCTACTATCCATTGGAGTAACAAAAATATCGACAAAAAACTACTTTCCATAATGACAAGGCTACCATCCAATGGAATAACAAAAATCTAGACAACAAACTACCTTCCATAATGACAAGGCTACCATCCATCATAGTAACAAAAACTCGACAACCGACTACCTTCCATAATAAGAAGGCTACCATCCAAGGGAGTAACAAAGATATCGACAACATACTACCTTCCATAATGACAAGGCTACAATCCATTGTAGTATAAAAAAAACTCGACAACCGACTACCTTACATAATAAGAAGGCTACCATCCAATGGAATAACAAAAATCTAGACAACATACTACCTTCCATAATGACAAGGCTACCATCCAATGTAGTAACAAAAACTCGACAACCGACTACCTTCCATAATAAGAAGGCTACCATCCAATGGAGTAACAAAAATATCGACCAAATAAAACCTTCCATAATGACAAGGCTACAAATCATTGGAGTAACAAAAATCTCGACAAAAGACTACCTTCTATAATGACAAGGCTACTATCCATTGGAGTAACAAAAATCTCGACAAAAAACTAATTTCCATAATGACAAGGCTACCATCCAATGGAATAACAAAAATCTAGACAACAGACTACCTTCCATAATGACAAGGCTACCATCCATTGGAGTAACAAAAATCTCGACAACATACTACCTTCCATAATGACAAGGATACCATCCATTGGAGTAACAAAGATATCGACAACATACTACCTTCCATAATGACAAGGCTACAATCCATTGTAGTATAAAAAAAACTCGACAACCGACTACCTTACATAATAAGAAGGCTACCATCCAATGGAATAACAAAAATCTAGAGGACATACTACCTTCCATAATAAGAAGGCTACCATCCAATGGAGTAACAAAAATATCGACAAAATAATACCTTCCATAATGACAAGGCTACAAATCATTTGAGTAACAAAAATCTCGACAAAAGACTACCTTCCATAATGACAAGGCTACTATCCGTTGGAGTAACAAAAATCTCGACAAAAAACTACCTTCCATAATGACAAGGCTACCATCCATTGTAGTAACAAAAATCTCGACAACCGACTACCTTCCATAATAAGAGAGCTACCATCCATTGGAGTTACAAAAATCACGACAAAAGAATACCTTCCATAATGACAAGGCTACAATCCATTGGAGTAACAAAAATCTCGACAAAAGACTACCTTCCATAATGACAAGGTTACTATCCAATGGAGTAACAAAAATCTCGACAATAGACTACCTTCCATAATGACAAGGCTAATATACATTATAGAAACAAAAATCTAAACAACAGACTACCTTGCATAATGACAAGGCCACCATCCATTGGAGTAACAAAAATCACAATAACAGACTACCTTCCATAATGACAAGGCTACCATCCATTAAAGTAACTAAAATCTCAACAACAGACTACCTTCCATAATGACAAGGCTACCATCCATTGGAGTAACAAAAATCTCAAAAACATACTACCTTCCATAATGACTAGGCTACCATCCATTGGAATAACAAAAATAACAAAAAAAGACTACCTTCCATAATTACAAGGCTACAATCCAATGGAGTAACAAAAATATCGACAACAAACTACCTTCCATAATGACAAGGCTAACATATATTGTAATAACAAAAATCTGAACAACAGACTACCTTCCGTAATGACAAGGCTACCATTCGTTGGAATAACAAAAATCACAATGACAGACTACCTTCCATAATGACAAGGCTAGCATCCATTGTAGTAACAAAAACTCGACAACCGACTACCTTACATAATAAGAAGGCTACCATCCAATGGAGTAACAAAAATCTAGACAAAAGAATACCTTCCATAATTACAAGACTACAATCCATTGGAGTAATAAAAATCTCGACAACAGACTACCTTCCATAATGACAAGGCTACTATCCATTGGAGTAACAAAAATCTCGACAAAAAACTACTTTCCATAATGACAAGGCTACCATCCAATGGAATAACAAAAATCTAGACAACAGACTACCTTCCATAATGACAAGGCTACCATCCATTGGAGTAACAAAGATATCGACAACATAATACCTTCCATAATGACAAGGATACCATCCACTGTAGTAACAAAAAATCAACAACCGACTACCTTACATATTAAGAAGGCTACCATCCAATGGAGTAACAAAAATGTAGACAAAAGAATACCTTCCATAATGACAAGGCTACAATCCATTGGAGTAACAAAAATCTCAACAACAGACTACCTTCCATAATGACAAGGCTACTATCCATTGGAGTTACAAAAATATCGACAAAAAACTACTTTCCATAATGACAAGGCTACCATCCAATGGAATAACAAAAATCTAGACAACAAACTACCTTCCATAATGACAAGGCTACCATCCATCATAGTAACAAAAACTCGACAACCGACTACCTTCCATAATAAGAAGGCTACCATCCAATGGAGTAACAAAGATATCGACAACATACTACCTTCCATAATGACAATGCTACAATCCATTGTAGTATAAAAAAAACTCGACAACCGACTACCTTACATAATAAGAAGGCTATCATCCAATGGAATAACAAAAATCTAGACAACAGACTACCGTCCATAATGACAAGGCTACCATCCAATGTAGTAACAAAAACTCGAAAACCGACTACCTTCCATAATAAGAAGGCTACCATCCAATGGAGTAACAAAAATATCGACCAAATAAAACCTTCCATAATGACAAGGCTACAAATCATTGGAGTAACAAAAATCTCGACAAAAGACTACCTTCCATAATGACAAGGCTACTATCCATTGGAGTAACAAAAATCTCGACAAAAAACTACTTTCCATAATGACAAGGCTACCATCCAATGGAATAACAAAAATCTAGACAACAGACTACCTTCCATAATGACAAGGCTACCATCCATTGGAGTAACAAAAATCTCGACAACATACTACCTTCCTTAATGACAAGGATACCATCCATTGGAGTAACAAAGATATCGACAACATACTACCTTCCATAATGACAAGGCTACAATCCATTGTAGTATAAAAAAAACTCGACAACCGACTACCTTACATAATAAGAAGGCTACCATCCAATGGAATAACAAAAATCTAGAGGACATACTACCTTCCATAATAAGAAGGCTACCATCCAATGGAGTAACAAAAATATCGACAAAATAATACCTTCCATAATGACAAGGCTACAAATCATTTGAGTAACAAAAATCTCGACAAAAGACTACCTTCCATAATGACAAGGCTACTATCCGTTGGAGTAACAAAAATCTCGACAAAAAACTACCTTCCATAATGACAAGGCTACCATCCATTGTAGTAACAAAAATCTCGACAACCGACTACCTTCCATAATAAGAGAGCTACCATCCATTGGAGTAACAAAAATCACGACAAAAGAATACCTTCCATAATGACAAGGCTACAATCCATTGGAGTAACAAAAATCTCGACAAAAGACTACCTTCCATAATGACAAGGTTACTATCCAATGGAGTAACAAAAATCTCGACAATAGACTACCTTCCATAATGACAAGGCTAATATACATTATAGAAACAAAAATCTAAACAACAGACTACCTTGCATAATGACAAGGCCACCATCCATTGGAGTAACAAAAATCACAATAACAGACTACCTTCCATAATGACAAGGCTACCATCCATTAAAGTAACTAAAATCTCAACAACAGACTACCTTCCATAATGACAAGGCTACCATCCATTGGAGTAACAAAAATCTCAAAAACATACTACCTTCCATAATGACTAGGCTACCATCCATTGGAATAACAAAAATAACAAAAAAAGACTACCTTCCATAATTACAAGGCTACAATCCAATGGAGTAACAAAAATATCGACAACAAACTACCTTCCATAATGACAAGGCTAACATATATTGTAATAACAAAAATCTGAACAACAGACTACCTTCCGTAATGACAAGGCTACCATTCGTTGGAATAACAAAAATCACAATGACATACTACCTTCCATAATGACAAGGCTAGCATCCATTGTAGTAACAAAAACTCGACAACCGACTACCTTACATAATAAGAAGGCTACCATCCAATGGAGTAACAAAAATCTAGACAAAAGAATACCTTCCATAATTACAAGACTACAATCCATTGGAGTAATAAAAATCTTCTCAACAGACTACCTTCCATAATGACAAGGCTACTATCCATTGGAGTAACAAAAATCTCGACAAAAAACTACTTTCCATAATGACAAGGCTACCATCCAATGGAATAACAAAAATCTAGACAACAGACTACCTTCCATAATGACAAGGCTACCATCCATTGGAGTAACAAAGATATCGACAACATAATACCTTCCATTATGACAAGGATACCATCCACTGTAGTAACAAAAAATCAACAACCGACTACCTTACATATTAAGAAGGCTACCATCCAATGGAGTAACAAAAATGTAGACAAAAGAATACCTTCCATAATGACAAGGCTACAATCCATTGGAGTAACAAAAATCTCAACAACAGACTACCTTCCATAATGACAAGGCTACTATCCATTGGAGTTACAAAAATATCGACAAAAAACTACTTTCCATAATGACAAGGCTACCATCCAATGGAATAACAAAAATCTAGACAACAAACTACCTTCCATAATGACAAGGCTACCATCAATCATAGTAACAAAAACTCGACAACCGACTACCTTCCATAATAAGAAGGCTACCATCCAATGGAGTAACAAAGATATCGACAACATACTACCTTCCATAATGACAATGCTACAATCCATTGTAGTATAAAAAAAACTCGACAACCGACTACCTTACATAATAAGAAGGCTATCATCCAATGGAATAACAAAAATCTAGACAACAGACTACCGTCCATAATGACAAGGCTACCATCCAATGTAGTAACAAAAACTCGAAAACCGACTACCTTCCATAATAAGAAGGCTACCATCCAATGGAGTAACAAAAATATCGACCAAATAAAACCTTCCATAATGACAAGGCTACAAATCATTGGAGTAACAAAAATCTCGACAAAAGACTACCTTCCATAATGACAAGGCTACTATCCATTGGAGTAACAAAAATCTCGACAAAAAACTACTTTCCATAATGACAAGGCAACCATCCAATGGAATAACAAAAATCTAGACAACAGACTACCTTCCATAATGACAAGGCTACCATCCATTGGAGTAACAAAAATCTCGACAACATACTACCTTCCATAATGACAAGGATACCATCCATTGGAGTAACAAAGATATCGACAACATACTACCTTCCATAATGACAAGGCTACAATCCATTGTAGTATAAAAAAAACTCGACAACCGACTACCTTACATAATAAGAAGGCTACCATCCAATGGAATAACAAAAATCTAGAGGACAGACTACCTTCCATAATAAGAAGGCTACCATCCAATGGAGTAACAAAAATATCGACAAAATAATACCTTCCATAATGACAAGGCTACAAATCATTTGAGTAACAAAAATCTCGACAAAAGACTACCTTCCATAATGACAAGGCTACTATCCGTTGGAGTAACAAAAATCTCGACAAAAAACTACCTTCCATAATGACAAGGCTACCATCCATTGTAGTAACAAAAATCTCGACAACCGACTACCTTCCATAATAAGAGAGCTACCATCCATTGGAGTAACAAAAATCACGACAAAAGAATACCTTCCATAATGACAAGGCTACAATCCATTGGAGTAACAAAAATCTCGACAAAAGACTACCTTCCATAATGACAAGGTTACTATCCAATGGAGTAACAAAAATCTCGACAATAGACTACCTTCCATAATGACAAGGCTAATATACATTATAGAAACAAAAATCTAAACAACAGACTACCTTGCATAATGACAAGGCCACCATCCATTGGAGTAACAAAAATCACAATAACAGACTACCTTCCATAATGACAAGGCTACCATCCATTAAAGTAACTAAAATCTCGACAACAGACTACCTTCCATAATGACAAGGCTACCATCCATTGGAGTAACAAAAATCTCAAAAACATACTACCTTCCATAATGACTAGGTTACCATCCATTGGGATAACAAAAATAACAAAAAAAGACTACCTTCCATAATTACAAGGCTACAATCCAATGGAGTAACAAAAAGATCGACAACAAACTACCTTCCATAATGACAAGGCTAACATATATTGTAATAACAAAAATCTGAACAACAGACTACCTTCCGTAATGACAAGGCTACCATTCGTTGGAATAACAAAAATCACAATGACAGACTACCTTCCATAATGACAAGGCTACCATCCATTGTAGTAACAAAAACTCGACAACCGACTACCTTACATAATAAGAAGGCTACCATCCAATGGAGTAACAAAAATCTAGACAAAAGAATACCTTCCATAATTACAAGACTACAATCCATTGGAGTAATAAAAATCTCGACAACAGACTACCTTCCATAATGACAAGGCTACAATCCATTGGAGTAACAGAAATCTCAACGATAGACTACCTTCCATAATGACAAGGCTATAATCCATTGTAGTATCAAAATAATCTAGACAACAGACTACCTTCCATAATGACAAGGCTACAATCCATTGTAGTATCCAAATAATCTAGACAACAGACTACCTTCCCTAATGACAAGGATACAATCAATTAGAGTAACAAAAATCTAGACAACAGACTACCTTCCATAATGACAAGGCTACCATCCATTGGAGTAACAGAAATCTCAACGATAGACTACCTTCCATAATGACAAGGCTAAAATCCATTGTAGTATCAAAATAATATAGACAACAGACTACCTTCCATAATGACAAGGCTACAATCAATTAGAGTAACAAAAATCTAGACAACAGACTACCTTCCATAATGACAAGACTACCATCCATTGGAGTACCAAAGATATCGACAACATAATACCTTCCATAATGACAAGGATACCATCCACTGTAGTAACAAAAAATCAACAACCGACTACCTTACATAATAAGAAGGCTACAATCCATTGTAGTATAAAAATAATCTAGACAACAGACTACCTTCAATAATGACAAGGCTACAATCAATTGGAGTAACAAAAATCTCGACAACATACTACCTTCCATAATGACAAGGCTACTATCAATTGGAGTAACAAAAATCTCGACAAAAAACTACCTTCCATAATGACAAGGCTACCATCCAATGGAATAACAAAAATATAGACAACAAACTACCTTCCATAATGACAAAGCTACCATCCATTGGAATAACAGAAATCTCATCGATAGACTACCTTCCATAATGACAAGGCTACAATCCATTGTAGTATCAAAACAATCTTGACAACAGACTACCTTCCATAATGACAAGGCTACAATCAATTGGAGTAACAAAAATCTCGACAATAGACTACCTTCCATAATGACAAGGCTACCATCCATTGGAGTAACAAAGATATCGACAACATACTACCTTCCATAATGACAAGGATACCATCCATTGTAGTAACAAAAACTCGACAATCGATTACCTTCCATAATAAGAAGCCTACAATCCGATGGAGTAACAAAAATATCGACAAATGAATACCTTCCATAATGACAAGGCTACAATCCATTGGAGTAACAAAAATCTCGACAACAGACTACCTTCCATAATGACAATCCTACTATCCATTGGAGTAACAAAAATCTCGACAAAAAACTACTTTCCATAATGACAAGGCTACCATCCAATGGAATAACAAAAATCTAGACAACAAACTACCTTCCATAATGACAAGGCTACCATCCATTGGAGTAACAGAAATCTCATCGATAGACTACCTTCCATAATGACAAGGCTACAATCCATTGTAGTATCAAAACAATCTTGACAACAGACTACCTTCCATAATGACAAGGCTACAATCAATTGGAGTAACAAAAATCTCGACAATAGACTACCTTCCATAATGACAAGGCTACCATCCATTGGAGTAACAAAGATATCGACAACATACTACCTTCCATAATGAGAAGGATACCATCCATTGTAGTAACAAAAACTCGACAATCGATTACCTTCCATAATAAGAAGGCTACAATCCGATGGAGTAACAAAAATCTCGACAAATGAATACCTTCCATAATGACAAGGGTACAATCCATTGGAGTAACAAAAATCTCGACAACAGACTACCTTCCATTATTACAATGCTACTATCCATTGGAGTAACAAAAATCTCGACAAAAAACTACTTTCCATAATGACAAGGCTACCATCCAATGGAATAACAAAAATCTAGACAACAGACTACCTTCCATAATGACAAGGCTACCATCCATTGGAGTAACAGAAATCTCAATGATAGACTACCTTCCATAATGACAAGGCTACAATCCATTGTAGTATAAAAATAATCTCGACAACATACTACCTTCTATAATGATAAGGCTACAATCAATTGGAGTAACAAATATCTCGACAACAGACTACCTTCCATAATGACAAGGCTACCATCCATTGTAGTAACAAAAAGTCGACAACCGACTACCTTACATAATAAGACGGCTACCATCCAATGGAGTAACAAAAATATAGACAAAAGAATACCTTCCATAATGACAAGGCTACAATCCATTGGAGTAACAATAATCTCGACAACAGACTACCTTCCCTAATGACAAGGCTACTATCCATTGGAGTAACAAAAATCTCGACAAAAAACTACCTTCCATAATTACAAGGCTACCATCCAATGGACTAACAAAAATCTAGACAACAGACTACATTCCATAATGACAAGGCTACCATCCATTGGAGTAACAGAAATCTCAACGATAGACTACCTTCCATAATGACAAGGCTACAATCCATTGTAGTATCAAAATAATCTTGACAACGGACTACCTTCCATAATGACAAGGCTACAGTCAATTGGAGTATCAAAAATCTCGACAACAGACTACCTTCCATAATGACAAGGCTACCATCCATTGGAGTAACAAAGATATCGACAACATAATACCTTCCATAATGACAATGATACCATCCATTGTAGTAACAAAAACTCGACAACTGACTACCTTCCATAATGACAAGGCTACAATCCATTGGAGTAACAAAAATATCGACAACAAACTACCTTCCATAATGACAAGGCTACTATCCATTGGAGTAACATAAAATCTCGACAAAAAACTACTTTCCATAATGACAAGGCTACCATCCAATGGAGTAACAAAAATCTCGACAACAGACTACCTTCCATAATGACAAGGCTACCATCCATTGGAGTAACAGATATCGACAACATAATACCTTCCATAATGACAAGGCTACAATCCATTATAGTATAAAAAAAACTCGACAACAGACTACCTTCCATAATGACAAGGATACCATCCGTTGTAGTAACAAAAACTCGACAACCGACTACCTTCAATAATAAGAAGGCTACCATCCAATGGAGTAACAAAAATCTCGACAAAAGAATACCTTCCATAATGACAAGGCTACAATCCATTGGAGTAACAAAAATATCGACAATAGACTACCTTCCATAATGACAAGGGTACCATCTAATGGAGTAACAAAAATATCGACAACAGACTATCGTCCATAATGACAAGGCTATCATCCTTGGAGTAACAAAAATCTCGACAACATACTACCTTACATAATGACAAGGCTATCATCCATTGGAGTAACAAAGATATCGACAACATACTACCTTCCATAATGACAAGTCTACAATCCATTGTAGTATAAAAAAAAAATCGACAACAGACTACCTTCCATAATGACAAGGCTACCATCCATTGTAGTAACAAAAACTCGACAACCGACTACCTTACATAATAAGAAGGCTATCATCAAATGGAGTAAAAAAAATCTAGACAAAGGAATACCTTCCATAATGACAAGGCACCAATCCATTGGAGTAACAAAAATCTGGACAACAAACTACCTTCCATAATGACAAGGCTACTATCCATTGGAGTATCAAAAATCTCGACAAAAAACTACCTTCCATAATGACAAGGCTACCATCCAATGGACTAACAAAAATATAGACAACAGACTACATTCCATAATGACAAGGCTACCATCCATTGGAGTAACAGAAATATCAACGATAGACTACCTTCCATAATGACAAGGCTACAATCCATTGTGTTATCAAAATAATCTCGACAACAGACTACCTTCCATAATGACAAGGCTACAATCAATTGGAGTAACAAAAATCTCGACAACAGACTACCTTCCATAATGACAAGGCTACCATCCATTGGAGTAACAAAGATATCGACAACATAATACCTTCCAAAATGACAAGGATACCATCCATTGTAGTAACAAAAACTCGACAACCGACTACCTTACATAATAAGAAGGCTACCATCCAATGGAGTAACAAAAATCTAGACAAAAGAATACCTTCCATAATGACAAGGATACAATCCATTGGAGTAACAAAAATCTTGACAACAGACTACCTTCCATAATGACAAGGCTACTATCCATTGGAGTAACATAAAATCTCGATGAAAAACTACTTTACATAATGACAAGACTACCATCAAATGGAGTAACAGATATCGACAACATAATACCTTCCATAATGACAAGGCTACAATCCATTGTAGTATAAAAAAATCTCGACATCAGACTACCTTCCATAATGACAAGGATACCATCCGTTGTAGTAACAAAAACTCGACAACTGACTACGTTCCATAATAAGAAGGCTACCATCCAATGGAGTAACAAAAATCTCGACAAAAGAATACCTTCCATAATGACAAGGCTACAATCCATTGGAGTAACAAAAATATCGACAACAGACTACCTTCCATAATGACAAGGCTACCATCTAATGGAGTAACACAAATCTCGACAACAAACTACCGTCCATAATGACAAGGCTACCATCCTTGGAGTAACAAAAATCTCGACAACATACTACCTTCCATAATGACAAGGATACCATCCATTGGAGTAACAAAGATATCGACAACATACTACCTTCCATAATGACAAGGCTACAATCCATTGTAGTATAAAAAAAACTCGACAACCGACTACCTTACATAATAAGAAGGCTACCATCCAATGGAATAACAAAAATCTAGAGGACAGACTACCTTCCATAATAAGAAGGCTACCATCCAATGGAGTAACAAAAATATCGACAAAATAATACCTTCCATAATGACAAGGCTACAAATCATTGGAGTAACAAAAATCTCGACAAAAGACTACCTTCCATAATTACAAGGCTACTATCCGTTGGAGTAACAAAAATCTCGACAATAAACTACCTTCCATAATGACAAGGCTACCATCCATTGTAGTAACAAAAATCTCGACAACCGACTACCTTCCATAATAAGAGAGCTACCATCCATTGGAGTAACAAAAATCACGACAAAATAATACCTTCCATAATGACAAGGCTACAATCCATTGGAGTAACAAAAATCTCGACAAAAGACTACCTTCCATAATGACAAGGTTACTATCCAATGGAGTAACAAAAATCTCGACAACAGACTACCTTCCATAATGACAAGACTAATATACATTATAGAAACAAAAATCTAAGCAACAGACTACCTTCCATAATGACAAGGCCACCATCCATTGGAGTAACAAAAATCACAATGACAGACTACCTTCCATAATGACAAGGCTACCATCCATTAAAGTAACAAAAATCTCGACAACAGACAACCTTCCATAATGATAAGGCTACCATCCATTGGAGTAACAAAAATCTCAAAAACATACTACCTTCCATAATGACTAGGCTACCATCCATTGGAATAACAAAAATAACAAAAAAAGACTACCTTCCATAATTACAAGGCTACAATCCAATGGAGTAACAAAAATATCGACAACAAACTACCTTCCATAATGACAAGGCTAACATATATTGTAATAACAAAAATCTGAACAACAGACTACCTTCCGTAATGACAAGGCTACTATTCATTGATATAACAAAAATCACAATGACAGACTACCTTCAATAACGACAAGGCTACCATCCATTGTAGTAACAAAAACTCGACAACCGACTACCTTACATAATAAGAAGGCTACCATCCAATGGAGTAACAAAAATCTAGACAAAAGAATACCTTCCATAATGACAAGACTACAATCCATTGGAGTAACAAAAATCTCGACAACAGACTACCTTCCATAATGACAAGGCTACTATCCATTGGAGTAACAAATATCTCAACAAAAAACTACTTTCCATAATGACAAGGCTACCATCCAATGGAATAACAAAAATCTAGACAACAGACTACCTTCCATAATGACAAGGCTACCATCCATTGGAGTAACAAAGATATCGATAACATAATACCTTCCATAATGACAAGGATACCATCCACTGTAGTAACAAAAAATCAACAACAGACTACCTTACATAATAAGAAGGCTACCATCCAATGGAGTAACAAAAATGTAGACAAAAGAATACCTTCCATAATGACAAGGCTACAATCCATTGGAGTAACAAAAATCTCAACAACAGACTACCTTCCATAATGACAAGGCTACTATCCATTGGAGTAACAAAAATATCGACAAAAAACTACTTTCCATAATGACAAGGCTACCATCCAATGGAATAACAAAAATCTAGACAACAAACTACCTTCCATAATGACAAGGCTACCATCCATTGGAGTAACAGAAATCTCATCGATAGACTACCTTCCATAATCACAAGGCTACAATCCATTGTAGTATCAAAACAATCTTGACAACAGACTACCTTCCATAATGACAAGGCTACAATCCATTGTAGTATAAAAATAATCTCGACAACATACTACCTTCTATAATGATAAGGCTACAATCAATTGGAGTAACAAATATCTCGACAACAGACTACCTTCCATAATGACAAGGCTACCATCCATTGTAGTAACAAAAACTCGACAACCGACTACCTTACATAATAAGACGGCTACCATCCAATGGAGTAACAAAAATATAGACAAAAGAATACCTTCCATAATGACAAGGCTACAATCCATTGGAGTAACAATAATCTCGACAACAGACTACCTTCCCCAATGACAAGGCTACTATCCATTGGAGTAACAAAAATCTCGACAAAAAACTACCTTCCATAATTACAAGGCTACCATCCAATGGACTAACAAAAATCTAGACAACAGACTACATTCCATAATGACAAGGCTACCATCCATTGGAGTAACAGAAATCTCAACGATAGACTACCTTCCATAATGACAAGGCTACAATCCATTGTAGTATCAAAATAATCTCGACAACGGACTACCTTCCATAATGACAAGGCTACAGTCAATTGGAGTATCAAAAATCTCGACAACAGACTACCTTCCATAATGACAAGGCTACCATCCATTGGAGTAACAAAGATATCGACAACATAATACCTTCCATAATGACAATGATACCATCCATTGTAGTAACAAAAACTCGACAACCGACTACCTTCCATAATGACAAGGCTACAATCCATTGGAGTAACAAAAATATCGACAACAAACTACCTTCCATAATGACAAGGCTACTATCCATTGGAGTAACATAAAATCTCGACAAAAAACTACTTTCCATAATGACAAGGCTACCATCCAATGGAGTAACAAAAATCTCGACAACAGACTACCTTCCATAATGACAAGGCTACCATCCATTGGAGTAACAGATATCGACAACATAATACCTTCCATAATGACAAGGCTACAATCCATTATAGTATAAAAAAAACTCGACAACAGACTACCTTCCATAATGACAAGGATACCATCCGTTGTAGTAACAAAAACTCGACAACCGACTACCTTCCATAATAAGAAGGCTACCATCCAATGGAGTAACAAAAATCTCGACAAAAGAATACCTTCCATAATTACAAGGCTACAATCCATTGGAGTAACAAAAATATCGACAATAGACTACCTTCCATAATGACAAGGGTACCATCTAATGGAGTAACAAAAATATCGACAACAGACTATCGTCCATAATGACAAGGCTACCATCCTTGGAGTAACAAAAATCTCGACAACATACTACCTTACATAATGACAAGGCTATCATCCATTGGAGTAACAAAGATATCGACAACATACTACCTTCCATAATGACAAGTCTACAATCCATTGTAGTATAAAAAAAAATCGACAACAGACTACCTTCCATAATGACAAGGCTACCATCCATTGTAGTAACAAAAACTCGACAATCGACTACCTTACATAATAAGAAGGCTATCATCAAATGGAGTAACAAAAATCTAGACAAAGGAATACCTTCCATAATGACAAGGCACCAATCCATTGGAGTAACAAAAATCTGGACAACAAACTACCTTCCATAATGACAAGGCTACTATCCATTGGAGTATCAAAAATCTCGACAAAAAACTACCTTCCATAATGACAAGGCTACCATCCAATGGACTAACAAAAATATAGACAACAGACTACATTCCATAATGACAAGGCTACCATCCATTGGAGTAACAGAAATATCAACGATAGACTACCTTCCATAATGACAAGGCTACAATCCATTGTGTTATCAAAATAATCTCGACAACAGACTACCGTCCATAATCACAACGCTACAATCAATTGGAGTAACAAAAATCTCGACAACAGACTACCTTCCATAATGACAAGGCTACCATCCATTGGAGTAACAAAGATATCGACAACATAATACCTTCCAAAATGACAAGGATACCATCCATTGTAGTAACAAAAACTCGACAACCGACTACCTTACATAATAAGAAGGCTACCATCCAATGGAGTAACAAAAATCTAGACAAAAGAATACCTTCCATAATGACAAGGATACAATCCATTGGAGTAACAAAAATCTTGAAAACAGACTACCTTCCATAATGACAAGGCTACTATCCATTGGAGTAACATAAAATCTGGACAAAAAACTACTTTACATAATGACAAGGCTACCATCAAATGGAGTAACAGATATCGACAACATAATACCTTCCATAATGACAAGGCTACAATCCATTGTAGTATAAAAAAATCTCGACATCAGACTACCTTCCATAATGACAAGGATACCATCCGTTGTAGTAACAAAAACTCGACAACTGACTACGTTCCATAATAAGAAGGCTACCATCCAATGGAGTAACAAAAATCTCGACAAAAGAATACCTTCCATAATGACAAGGCTACAATCCATTGGAGTAACAAAAATATCGACAACAGACTACCTTCCATAATGACAAGGCTACCATCTAATGGAGTAACACAAATCTCGACAACAGACTACCGTCCATAATGACAAGGCTACCATCCTTGGAGTAACAAAAATCTCGACAACATACTACCTTCCATAATGACAAGGATACCATCCATTGGAGTAACAAAGATATCGACAACATACTACCTTCCATAATGACAAGGCTACAATCCATTGTAGTATAAAAAAAACTCGACAACCGACTACCTTACATAATAAGAAGGCTACCATCCAATGGAATAACAAAAATCTAAAGGATAGACTACCTTCCATAATAAGAAGGCTACCATCCAATGGAGTAACAAAAATATCGACAAAATAATACCTTCCATAATGACAAGGCTACAAATCATTGGAGTAACAAAAATCTCGACAAAAGACTACCTTCCATAATGACAAGGCTACTATCCGTTGGAGTAACAAAAATCTCGACAATAAACTACATTCCATAATGACAAGGCTACCATCCATTGTAGTAACAAAAATCTCGACAACCGACTACCTTCCATAATAAGAGAGCTACCATCCATTGGAGTAACAAAAATCACGACAAAATAATACCTTCCATAATGACAAGGCTACAATCCATTGGAGTAACAAAAATCTCGACAAAAGACTACCTTCCATAATGACAAGGTTACTATCCAATGGAGTAACAAAAATCTCGACAACAGACTACCTTCCATAATGACAAGACTAATATACATTATAGAAACAAAAATCTAAACAACAGACTACCTTCCATAATGACAAGGCCACCATCCATTGGAGTAACAAAAATCACAATGACAGACTACCTTCCATAATGACAAGGCTACCATCCATTAAAGTAACAAAAATCTCGACAACAGACAACCTTCCATAATGATAAGGCTACCATCCATTGGAGTAACAAAAATCTCAAAAACATACTACCTTCCATAATGACTAGGCTACCATCCATTGGAATAACAAAAATAACAAAAAAAGACTACCTTCCATAATTACAAGGCTACAATCCAATGGAGTAACAAAAATATCGACAACAAACTACCTTCCATAATGACAAGGCTAACATATATTGTAATAAAAAAAATCTGAACAACAGACTACCTTCCGTAATGACAAGGCTACCATTCGTTGGAATAACAAAAATCACAATGACAGACTACCTTCCATAACGACAAGGCTACCATCCATTGTAGTAACAAAAACTCGACAACCGACTACCTTACATAATAAGAAGGCTACCATCCAATGGAGTAACAAAAATCTAGACAAAAGAATACCTTCCATAATGACAAGACTACAATCCATTGGAGTAACAAAAATCTCGACAACAGACTACCTTCCATAATGACAAGGCTACTATCCATTGGAGTAACAAATATCTCAACAAAAAACTACTTTCCATAATGACAAGGCTACCATCCAATGGAATAACAAAAATATAGAAAACAGACTACCTTCCATAATGACAAGGCTACCATCCATTGGAGTAACAAAGATATCGACAACATAATACCTTCCATAATGACAAGGATACCATCCACTGTAGTAACAAAAAATCAACAACCGACTACCTTACATAATAAGAAGGCTACCATCCAATGGAGTAACAAAAATGTAGACAAAAGAATACCTTCCATAATGACAAGGCTACAATCCATTGGAGTAACAAAAATCTCGACAACAGACTACCTTCCATAATGACATGGCTACTATCCATTGGAGTAACAAAAATATCGACAAAAAACTACATTCCATAATGACAAGGCTACCATCCAATGGAATAAAAAAAATCTAGACAACAGACTACCTTCCAAAATGACAAGGCTACCATCCATCGTAGTAACAAAAACACGACAACCGAATACCTTCCATAATAAGAAGGCTACCATCCAATGGATTAACAAAAATATCAGCAAAATAATACCTTCCATAATGACAAGGCTACAATCCATTGGAGTAACAAAAATCTCGACAAAAGACTACCATCCATAATTACAAGGGTACTATCCGTTGGAGTAGCAAAAATCTCAACAAAAAACTAGCTTCCATAATGACAAGGCTACCGTCCAATGGAATAACAAAAATCTAGAGAACAGACTACCTTCCATAATGAAAAGGCTACAATCCCTTGTAGTATCAAAATAATCTCGACAACAGACTACCTTCCATTATGACAAGGCTACAATCAATTGGAGTAACAAAAATCTAGACAACAGACTACCTTCCATAATGACAAGGCTACCATCCATTGGAGTAACAAATATCGACAACATAATACCTTCCATAATAAAAAGGCTACAATCCATTGTAGTATAAAAAAAACTCGACAACAGACTACCTTCCATAATGACAAGGCTACCATCCATTGTAGTAACAAAAACTCGACAACCGACTACCTTACATAATAAGAAGGCTATCATCAAATGGAGTAACAAAAATCTAGACAAAGGAATACCTTCCATAATGACAAGGCAACAATCCATTGGAGTAAAAAAAATCTGGACAACAAACTACCTTCCATAATGACAAGGCTACTATCCATTGGAGTATCAAAAATCTCGACAAAAAACTACCTTCCATAATGACAAGGCTACCATCCAATGGACTAACAAAAATCTAGACAACAGACTACGTTCCATAATGACAAGGCTACCATCCATTGGAGTAACAGAAATATCAACGATAGACAACCTTCCATAATGACAAGGCTACAATACATTGTGTTATCAAAATAATCTCGACAAAAGACTACCTTCCATAATGACAAGGCTACAATCAATTGGAGTAACAAAAATCTCGACAACAGACTACCTTCCATAATGACAAGGCTACCATCCATTGGAGTAACAAAGATATCGACAACATAATACCATCCAAAATGACAAGGATACCATCCATTTTAGTAACAAAAATTCGACAACCGACTACCTTACATAATAAGAAGGCTACCATCCAATGGAGTAACAAAAATCTCGACAAAAGACTACCTTCCATAATTACAAGGATACTATCCGTTGGAGTAACAAAAATCTCGACAAAAAACTAGCTTCCATAATGACAAGGCTACCATCCAATGGAATAACAAAAATCTAGACAACAGACTACCTTCCATAATGACAAGGCTACCATCCATTGGAGTAACAGAAATCTCAACGATAGACTACCTTCCATAATGAAAAGGCTACAATCCATTGTAGTATCAAAATAATCTCGACAATAGACTACCTTCCATTATGACAAGGCTACAATCAATTGGAGCAATAAAAATATCGACAACAGACTACCTTCCATAATGACAAGGCTACCATCCATTGGAGTAACAGATATCGACAACATAATACCTTCCATAATGACAAGGCTACAATCCATTGTAGTATAAAAAAAACTCGACAACATAATACCTTCCATAATGACAAGGATACCATCCATTGTAGTAACAAAAAATCAACAACCGACTACCTTACATAATAAGAAGGCTACCATCCAATGGAGTAACAAAAATGTAGACAAAAGAATACCTTCCATAATGACAAGGCTACAATCCATTGGAGTAACAAAAATCTCGACAACAGACTACCTTCCATAATGACATGGCTACTATCCATTGGAGTAACAAAAATATCGACAAAAAACTACATTCCATAATGACAAGGCTACCATCCAATGGAATAAAAAAAATCTAGACAACAGACTACCTTCCAAAATGACAAGGCTACCATCCATCGTAGTAACAAAAACACGACAACCGAATACCTTCCATAATAAGAAGGCTACCATCCAATGGATTAACAAAAATATCAGCAAAATAATACCTTCCATAATGACAAGGCTACAATCCATTGGAGTAACAAAAATCTCGACAAAAGACTACCATCCATAATTACAAGGGTACTATCCGTTGGAGTAGCAAAAATCTCAACAAAAAACTAGCTTCCATAATGACAAGGCTACCGTCCAATGGAATAACAAAAATCTAGAGAACAGACTACCTTCCATAATGAAAAGGCTACAATCCCTTGTAGTATCAAAATAATCTCGACAACAGACTACCTTCCATTATGACAAGGCTACAATCAATTGGAGTAACAAAAATCTAGACAACAGACTACCTTCCATAATGACAAGGCTACCATCCATTGGAGTAACAAATATCGACAACATAATACCTTCCATAATAAAAAGGCTACAATCCATTGTAGTATAAAAAAAACTCGACAACAGACTACCTTCCATAATGACAAGGCTACCATCCATTGTAGTAACAAAAACTCGACAACCGACTACCTTACATAATAAGAAGGCTATCATCAAATGGAGTAACAAAAATCTAGACAAAGGAATACCTTCCATAATGACAAGGCAACAATCCATTGGAGTAAAAAAAATCTGGACAACAAACTACCTTCCATAATGACAAGGCTACTATCCATTGGAGTATCAAAAATCTCGACAAAAAACTACCTTCCATAATGACAAGGCTACCATCCAATGGACTAACAAAAATCTAGACAACAGACTACGTTCCATAATGACAAGGCTACCATCCATTGGAGTAACAGAAATATCAACGATAGACTACCTTCCATAATGACAAGGCTACAATACATTGTGTTATCAAAATAATCTCGACAAAAGACTACCTTCCATAATGACAAGGCTACAATCAATTGGAGTAACAAAAATCTCGACAACAGACTACCTTCCATAAGGACAAGGCTACCATCCATTGGAGTAACAAAGATATCGACAACATAATACCATCCAAAATGACAAGGATACCATCCATTTTAGTAACAAAAATTCGACAACCGACTACCTTACATAATAAGAAGGCTACCATCCAATGGAGTAACAAAAATCTCGACAAAAGACTACCTTCCATAATTACAAGGATACTATCCGTTGGAGTAACAAAAATCTCGACAAAAAACTAGCTTCCATAATGACAAGGCTACCATCCAATGGAATAACAAAAATCTAGACAACAGACTACCTTCCATAATGACAAGGCTACCATCCATTGGAGTAACAGAAATCTCAACGATAGACTACCTTCCATAATGAAAAGGCTACAATCCATTGTAGTATCAAAATAATCTCGACAATAGACTACCTTCCATTATGACAAGGCTACAATCAATTGGAGCAATAAAAATATCGACAACAGACTACCTTCCATAATGACAAGGCTACCATCCATTGGAGTAACAGATATCGACAACATAATACCTTCCATAATGACAAGGCTACAATCCATTGTAGTATAAAAAAAACTCGACAACATAATACCTTCCATAATGACAAGGATACCATCCATTGTAGTAACAAAAACTCGACAACCGACTACCTTCCATAATAAGAAGGCTACCATCTAATGGAGTAACAAAAATCTAGACAAAAGAATACCTTACATAATGACAAGGCTACAATCCATTGGAGTAAAAAAAATGTCGACAACAGACTACCTTCCATAATGACAAGGCTACTATCCATTGGAGTAACAAAAATCTCAACAAAAAACTACCTTCCATAATGACAAGGCTACCATCCAATGGAATAACAAAAATCTAGACAACAGACTACCTTCCATAATGACAAGGCTACTATCCATTGTAGTAACAAAAACTCGACAACCGACTACCTTCCATAATGACAAGGCTACAATCCAATGGAGTAACAAAAATATCGACAAAATAATACCTTCAATAATGACAAGGCTACAATCCATTGGAGTAAAAAAAATCTCGACAAAAGACTACCTTCCATAATGACAAGGATACTATCCGTTGGAGTAACAAAAATGTCGACAAAAAACTACGTTCCATAATGACAAGGCTACCATCCAATGGAATAACAAAAATCTAGACAACAGACTACCTTCCATAATGACAAGGATACCATCCGTTGTAGTATCAAAAACTCGACAACCGACTAACTTCCATAATAAGAAGGCTACCATCCAATGGAGTAACAAAAATCTAGACAAAAGAATACCTTACATAATGACAAGGCTACAATCCATTGGAGTAACAAAAATCTCGACAACAGACTACCTTCCATAATGACAAGGCTATTATCCATTGGAGTAACAAAAATCTCGACAAAAAACTACCTTCCATAATGACAAGGCTACCTTCCAATGGAATAACAAAAATCTAGACAACAAACTACCTTCCATAATGACAAGGCTACCAGCCATTAGAGTAACAGAAATCTCAACGATAGACTACCTTCCATAATGACAAGGCTACAATCCATTGTAGTATCAAAACAATCTCGACAACAGAATACCTTCAATAATGACAAGGCTACTATCAATTGGAGTAACAAAAATCTCGACAATAGACTACCTTCCATAATGACAAGGCTACCATCCATTGGAGTAACAAAGATATCGACAACATACTAACTTCCATAATGACAAGGATACCATCCATTGTAGTAACAAAAACTCGACAATCGATTACCTTCCATAATAAGAAGGCTACCATCCATTGGAGTAACAAAAATCTCGACAAAAGACTACCTTCCATAATTACAAGGATACTATCCGTTGGAGTAACAAAAATATCGACAAAAAACTAGCTTCCATAATGACAAGGCTACCATCCAATGGAATAACAAAACTCTAGACAACAGACTACCTTCCATAATGACAAGGCTACCATCCATTGGAGTAACAGAAATCTCAACGATAGACTACCTTCCATAATGAAAAGGCTACAATCCATTGTAGTATCAAAATAATCTCGACAACAGACTACCTTCCATTATGACAAGGCTACAATCAATTGGAGTAATAAAAATATCGACAACAGACTACCTTCCATAATGACAAGGCTACCATCCATTGGAGTAACAGAAATCTCAACGATAGACTACCTTCCATAATGACAAGGCTACAATCCATTGTAGTATCAAAACAATCTCGACAACAGAATACCTTCAATTATGACAAGGCTACTATCAATTGGAGTAACAAAAATCTCGACAATAGACTACCTTCCATAATGACAAGGCTACCATCCATTGGAGTAACAAAGATATCGACAACATACTACCTTCCATAATGACAAGGATACCATCCATTGTAGTAACAAAAACTCGACAATCGATTACCTTCCATAATAAGAAGGCTACCATCCATTGGAGTAACAAAAATCTCGACAAAAGACTACCTTCCATAATTACAAGGATACTATCCGTTGGAGTAACAAAAATATCGACAAAAAACTAGCTTCCATAATGACAAGGCTACCATCCAATGGAATAACAAAACTCTAGACAACAGACTACCTTCCATAATGACAAGGCTACCATCCATTGGAGTAACAGAAATCTCAACGATAGACTACCTTCCATAATGAAAAGGCTACAATCCATTGTAGTATCAAAATAATCTCGACAACAGACTACCTTCCATTATGACAAGGCTACAATCAATTGGAGTAATAAAAATATCGACAACAGACTACCTTCCATAATGACAAGGCTACCATCCATTGGAGTAACAGAAATCTCAACGATAGACTACCTTCCATAATGACAAGGCTACAATCCATTGTAGTATCAAAACAATCTCGACAACAGAATACCTTCAATAATGACAAGGCTACTATCAATTGGAGTAACAAAAATCTCGACAATAGACTACCTTCCATAATGACAAGGCTACCATCCATTGGAGTAACAAAGATATCGACAACATACTACCTTCCATAATGACAAGGATACCATCCATTGTAGTAACAAAAACTCGACAATCGATTACCTTCCATAATAAGAAGGCTACCATCCATTGGAGTAACAAAAATCTCGACAAAAGACTACCTTCCATAATTACAAGGACACTATCCGTTGGAGTAACAAAAATATCGACAAAAAACTAGCTTCCATAATGACAAGGCTACCATCCAATGGAATAACAAAAATCTAGACAACAGACTACCTTCCATAATGACAAGGCTACCATCCATTGGAGTAACAGAAATCTCAACGATAGACTACCTTCCATAATGAGAAGGCTACAATCCATTGTAGTATCAAAATAATCTCGACAACAGACTACCTTCCATTATGACAAGGCTACAATCAATTGGAGTAATAAAAATATCGACAACAGACTACCTTCCATTATGACAAGGCTACAATCAATTGGAGCAATAAAAATATCGACAACAGACTACCTTCCATAATGACAAGGCTACCATCCATTGGAGTAACAGATATCGACAACATAATACCTTCCATAATGACAAGGCTACAATCCATTGTAGTATAAAAAAAACTCGAGAACATAATACCTTCCATAATGACAAGGATACCATCCATTGTAGTAACAAAAACTCGACAACCGACTACCTTCCATAATAAGAAGGCTACCATCTAATGGAGTAACAAAAATCTAGACAAAAGAATACCTTACATAATGACAAGGCTACAATCCATTGGAGTAAAAAAAATGTCGACAACAGACTACCTTCCATAATGAAAAGGCTACTATCCATTGGAGTAACAAAAATCTCAACAAAAAACTACCTTCCATAATGACAAGGCTACCATCCAATGGAATAACATAAATCTAGACAACAGACTACCTTCCATAATGACAAGGCTACCATCCATTGTAGTAACAAAAACTCGACATTCGACTACCTTCCATAATGACAAGGCTACAATCCAATGGAGTAACAAAAATATCGACAAAATAATACCTTCAATAATGACAAGGCTACAATCCATTGGAGTAACAAAAATCTCGACAAAAGACTACCTTCCATAATGACAAGGCTATTATCCGTTGGAGTAACAAAAATCTCGACAAAAAACTACCTTCCATAATGACAAGGCTACCTTCCAATGGAATAACAAAAATCTAGACAACAAACTACCTTCCATAATGACAAGGCTACCATCCATTGGAGTAACAGAAATCTCAACGATAGACTACCTTCCATAATGACAAGGCTACAATCCATTGTAGTATCAAAACAATCTCGACAACAGAATACCTTCAATAATGACAAGGCTACAATCAATTGGAGTAACAAAAATCTCGACAATAGACTACCTTCCATAATGACAAGGCTACCATCCATTGGAGTAACAAAGATATCGACAACATACTACCTTCCATAATGACAAGGATACCATCCATTGTAGTAACAAAAACTCGACAAATGAATACCTTCCATAATGACAAGGCTACAATCCATTGGAGTAACAAAAATCTTGACAATAGACAACCTTCCATAATGACAAAGCTACTATCCATTGGAGTAACAAAAATATCGACAAAAAACTACTTTCCATAATGACAAGGCTACCATCCAATGGAATAACAAACATCTAGACAACAGACTACCTTCCATAATGACAAGGCTACCATCCATTGGAGTAACAGAAATCTCAACGATAGACTACCTTCCATAATGACAAGGCTACAATCCATTGTAGTATAAAAATAATCTCAACAACTAACTACCTTCCATAATGATAAGGCTACAATCAATTGGAGTAACAAATATCTCGACAACAGACTACCTTCCATAATGACAAGGCTACCATCCATTGTAGTAACAAAAAGTCGACACCCGACTACCTTCCATAATAAGAAGGCTTCCTTCCAATGGAGTAACAAAAATCTAGACAAAAGAATACCTTACATAATGACAAGGGTACAATCCATTGGAGTAACAAAAATCTCGACAACAAACTACCTTCCATAATGACAAGGCTACTATCCATTGGAGTAACAAAAATCTCGACAAAAAACTACCTTCCATAATGACAAGGCTACCTTCCAATGGAATAACAAAAATCTAGACAACAAACTACCTTCCATAATGACAAGGCTACCATCCATTGGAGTAACAAAAAATCTCAACGATAGACTACCTTCAATAATGACAAGGCTACAATCCATTGTAGTATCAAAACAATCTCGACAACAGAATACCTTCAATAATGACAAGGCTACTATCAATTGGAGTAACAAAAATCTCGACAATAGACTACCTTCGATAATGACAAGGCTACCATCCATTGGAGTAACAAAGATATCGACAACATACTACCTTCCATAATGACAAGGATACCATCCATTGGAGTAACAAAAATCTCGACAAAAGACTACCTTCCATAATTACAAGGATACTATCAGTTGGAGTAACAAAAATCTTGACAAAAAACTAGCTTCCATAATGACAAGGCTACCAACCAATGGAATAACAAAAATCTAGACAACAGACTACCTTCCTAAATGACAAGGCTACCATCCATTGGAGTAACAGAAATCTCAACGATAGACTACCTTCCATAATGAAAAGGCTACAATCCATTGTAGTATCAAAATAATCTCGACAACAGACTACCTTCCATTATGACAAGGCTACAATCAATTGGAGTAATAAAAATATCGACAACAGACTACCTTCCATAATGACAAGGCTACCATCCATTGGAGTAACAGATATCGACAACATAATACCTTCCATAATGACAAGGCTACAATCCATTGTAGTATAAAAAAAACTCGACAACATAATACCTTCCATAATGACAAGGATACCATCCATTGTAGTAACAAAAACTCGACAACCGACTACCTTCCATAATAAGAAGGCTACCATCTAATGGAGTAACAAAAATCTAGACAAAAGAATACCTTACATAATGACAAGGCTACAATCCATTGGAGTAAAAAAAATCTCGACAACAGACTACCTTCCATAATGACAAGGCTACTATCCATTGGAGTAACAAAAATCTAGACAAAAGAATACCTTCCATAATGACAAGGCTACCATCCAATGGAATAACAAAAATCTAGACAACAGACTACCTTCCATAATGACAAGGATTCCATCCGTTGTAGTATCAAAAACTCGACAACCGACTACCTTCCATAATAAGAAGGCTACAATCCAATGGAGTAACAAAAATCTAGACAAACGAATACCTTACATAATGACAAGGCTACAATCCATTGGAGTAACAAAAATCTCGACAACAGACTACCTTCCATAATGACAAGGCTATTATCCATTGGAGTAACAAAAATCTCGACAAAAAACTACCTTCCATAATGACAAGGCTACCTTCCAATGGAATAACAAAAATCTAGACAACAAACTACCTTCCATAATGACAAGGCTACAATCCATTGGAGTAAAAAAAATCTCGACAACAGACTACCTTCCATAATGACAAGGCTACTATCCATTGGAGTAACAAAAATCTAGACAAAAGAATACCTTCCATAATGACAAGGCTACCATCCAATGGAATAACAAAAATCTAGACAACAGACTACCTTCCATAATGACAAGGATACCATCCGTTGTAGTATCAAAAACTCGACAACCGACTACCTTCCATAATAAGAAGGCTACAATCCAATGGAGTAACATAAATCTAGACAAACGAATACCTTACATAATGACAAGGCTACAATCCATTGGAGTAACAAAAATCTCGACAACAGACTACCTTCCATAATGACAAGGCTATTATCCATTGGAGTAACAAAAATCTCGACAAAAAACTACCTTCCATAATGACAAGGCTACCTTCCAATGGAATAACAAAAATCTAGACAACAAACTACCTTCCATAATGACAAGGCTACCATCCATTGGAGTAATAGAAATCTCAACGATAGACTACCTTCCATAATGACAAGGCTACAATCCATTGTAGTATCAAAACAATCTCGACAACAGAATACCTTCAATAATGACAGGGCTACAATCAATTGGAGTAACAAAAATCTCGACAATAGACTACCTTCCATAATGACAAGGCTACCATCCATTGGAGTAACAAAGATATCGACAACATACTACCTTCCATAATGACAAGGATACCATCCATTGTAGTAACAAAAACTCGACAATCGATTACCTTCCATAATAAGAAGGCTACCATCCAATGGAGTAACAAAAATCTCGACAAATGAATACCTTCCATAATGACAAGGCTACAATCCATTGGAGTAACAAAAATCTTGACAATAGACTACCTTCCATAATGACAAAGCTACTATCCATTGGAGTAACAAAAATATCGACAAAAAACTACTTTCCATAATGACAAGGTTACCATCCAATGGAATAACAAAAATCTAGACAACAGACTACCTTCCATAATGACAAGGCTACCATCCATTGGAGTAACAGAAATCTCAACGATAGACTACCTTCCATAATGACAAGGCTACAATCCATTGTAGTATAAAAATAATCTCAACAACAGACTACCTTCCATAATGATAAGGCTACAATCAATTGGAGTAACAAATATCTCGACAACAGACTACCTTCCATAATGACAAGGCTACCATCCATTGTAGTAACAAAAAGTCGACAACCGACTACCTTCCATAATAAGAAGGCTTCCATCCAATGGAGTAACAAAAATCTCGACAAAAGAATACCTTCCATAATGACAAGCCTACAATCCATTGGAGTAACAAAAATATCGACAACAGACTACCTTCTATAATGACAAGACTACCATCCAATGGAATAACAAAAATCTAGACAACAGACTACCTTCCATAATGACAAGGCTACCATCCATTGGAGTAACAGAAATCTCGACAGCAGAGTACCTTCCATAATGACAAGGCTACCATCCAATGGAGTAACAAAGATATCGACAACATACTACCTTCCATAATGACAAGGCTACAATCCATTGTAGTATTAAAAAAAATCGACAACAGACTACCTTCCATAATGACAAGGATACCATCCATTGTAGTAACAAAAACTCGACAATCGATTACCTTCCATAATAAGAAGGCTACCATCCAATGGAGTAACAAAAATCTCGACAAATGAATACCTTCCATAATGACAAGGCTACAATCCATTGGAGTAACAAAAATCTTGACAATAGACTACCTTCCATAATGACAAAGCTACTATCCATTGGAGTAACAAAAATATCGACAAAAAACTACTTTCCATAATGACAAGGCTACCATCCAATGGAATAACAAAAATCTAGACAACAGACTACCTTCCATAATGACAAGGCTACCATCCATTGGAGTAACAGAAATCTCAACGATAGACTACCGTCCATAATGACAAGGCTACAATCCATTGTAGTATAAAAATAATCTCAACAACAGACTACCTTCCATAATGATAAGGCTACAATCAATTGGAGTAACAAATATCTCGACAACAGACTACCTTCCATAATGACAAGGCTACCATCCATTGTAGTAACAAAAAGTCGACAACCGACTACCTTCCATAATAAGAAGGCTTCCATCCAATGGAGTAACAAAAATCTCGACAAAAGAATACCTTCCATAATGACAAGCCTACAATCCATTGGAGTAACAAAAATATCGACAACAGACTACCTTCCATAATGACAAGGCTACCATCCAATGGAATAACAAAAATCTAGACAACAGACTACCTTCCATAATGACAAGGCTACCATCCATTGGAGCAACAGAAATCTCGACAACAGAGTACCTTCCATAATGACAAGGCTACCATCCAATGGAGTAACAAAGATATCGACAACATACTACCTTCCATAATGACAAGGCTACAATCCATTGTAGTATAAAAAAAAAATCGACAACAGACTACCTTCCATAATGACAAGGCTACCATCCATTGTAGTAACAAAAACTCGACAACCGACTACCTTACATAATAAGAAGGCTACCATCCAATGGAGTAACAAAAATCTAGACAAAAGAATACCTTCCATAATGACAAGGCTACAATCCATTGGAGTAACAAAAATATCGACAAAAGACTACCTTCCATAATGACAAGGCTACTATCCATTGGAGTAACAAAAATCTCAACAAAAAACTACCTTCCATAATAACAAGGCTACCATCCAATGGAATAACAAAAATATAGACAACAGACTACATTCCATAATGACAAGGCTACCATCCATTGGAGTAATAGAAATCTCAACGATAGAATACCTTCCATAATGATAAGGATACAATCCATTGTAGTATCAAAATAATCTCGACAACAGACTACCTTCCATAATGACAAGGCTACAAACAATTGGAGTAAGAAAAATCTCGACAACAGACTACCTTCCATAATGACAAGGCTACCATCCATTGTAGTAACAAAAAGTCGACAACCAACTACCTTCCAAAATAAGAAGGCTTCCATCCAATGGAGTAACAAAAATCTCGACAAAAGAATACCTTCCATAATGACAAGCCTACAATCCATTGGAGTAACAAAAATATCGACAACAGACTACCTTCCATAATGACAAGGCTACCATCCAATGGAATAACAAAAATCTAGACAACAGACTACCTTCCATAATGACAAGGCTACCATCCATTGGAGTAACAGAAATCTTGACAACAGAGTACCTTCCATAATGACAAGGCTACCATCCATTGGAGTAACAAAGATATCGACAACATACTACCTTCCATAATGACAAGGCTACAATCCATTGTAGTATAAAAAAAAATCGACAACAGACTACCTTCCATAATGACAAGGCTACCATCCATTGTAGTAACAAAAACTCGACAACCGACTACCTTACATAATAAGAAGGCTACCATCCAATGGAGTAACAAAAATCTAGACAAAAGAATACCTTCCATAATGACAAGGCTACAATCCATTGGAGTAACAAAAATATCGACAACAGACTACCTTCCATAATGACAAGGCTATTATCCATTGGAGTAACAAAAATCTCGACAAAAAACTACCTTCCATAATAACAAGGCTACCATCAAATGGAATAACAAAAATATAGACAACAGACTACATTCCATAATGACAAGGCTACCATCCATTGGAGTAATAGAAATCTCAACGATAGAATACCTTCCATAATGACAAGGATACAATCCATTGTAGTATCAAAATAATCTCGACAACAGACTACCTTCCATAATGACAAGGCTACAAACAATTGGAGTAACAAAAATCTCGACAACAGACTACCTTCCATAATGACAAGGCTACCATCCATTGGAGTAACAAAGAAATGGACAACATAATACCTTCCATAATGACAAGGATACCATCCATTGTAGTAACAAAAACTCGACAACCGACTACCTTACATAATAAGAAGGCTACCATCCAATGGAGTAACAAAAATCTAGACAAAAGAATACCTTCCATAATGACAAGACTACAATCCATTGGAGTAACAAAAATCTCGACAACATACAACCTTCCATAATGACAAGGCTACTATCCATTGGAGTAACAAAAATATCGACAAAAAACTACCTTCCATAATGACAAGGCTACCATCCATTGGAGTAACAGAAATCTCAACGATAGACTACCTTCCATAATGACAAGGCTACAATCAATTGTAGTATCAAAATAATCTAGACAACAGACTACCTTCCATAATGACAAGGCTACAATCAATTAGAGTAACAAAAATCTAGGAAACAGAC
This sequence comes from Vicia faba, assembly GCA_948472305.1. Lineage (NCBI taxonomy): Eukaryota > Viridiplantae > Streptophyta > Magnoliopsida > Fabales > Fabaceae > Vicia > Vicia faba. The sequence goes on along the minus strand of OX451737.1, from coordinate 802,638,846 downwards.
TACCTTCCATAATGACAAGGCTACCATCCATTGGAGTAACAAAGATATCGACAACATACTACCTTCCATAATGACAAGGATACCATCCATTGTAGTAACAAAAACTCGACAATCGATTACCTTCCATAATAAGAAGGCTACCATCCAATGGAGTAACAAAAATCTCGACAAATGAATACCTTCCATAATGACAAGGCTACAATCCATTGGAGTAACAAAAATCTTGACAATAGACTACCTTCCATAATGACAAAGCTACTATCCATAGGAGTAACAAAAATATCGACAAAAAACTACTTTCCATAATGACAAGGCTACCATCCAATGGAATAACAAAAATCTAGACAGGAGACTACCTTCCATAATGACAAGGCTACCATCCATTGGAGTAACAGAAATCTCAACGATAGACTACCTTCCATAATGACAAGGCTACAATCCATTGTAGTATAAAAATAATCTCAACAACAGACTACCTTCCATAATGATAAGGCTACAATCAATTGGAGTAACAAATATCTCGACAACAGACTACCTTCCATAATGACAAGGCTACCATCCATTGTAGTAACAAAAAGTCGACAACCGACTACCTTCCATAATAAGAAGGCTTCCATCCAATGGAGTAACAAAAATCTCGACAAAAGAATACCTTCCATAATGACAAGCCTACAATCCATTGGAGTAACAAAAATATCGACAACAGACTACCTTCCATAATGACAAGGCTACCATCCAATGGAATAACAAAAATCTAGACAACAGACTACCTTCCATAATGACAAGGCTACCATCCATTGGAGCAACAGAAATCTCGACAACAGAGTACCTTCCATAATGACAAGGCTACCATCCAATGGAGTAACAAAGATATCGACAACATACTACCTTCCATAATGACAAGGCTACAATCCATTGTAGTATAAAAAAAAATCGACAACAGACTACCTTCCATAATGACAAGGCTACCATCCATTGTAGTAACAAAAACTCGACAACCGACTACCTTACATAATAAGAAGGCTACCATCCAATGGAGTAACAAAAATCTAGACAAAAGAATACCTTCCATAATGACAAGGCTACAATCCATTGGAGTAACAAAAATATCGACAAAAGACTACCTTCCATAATGACAAGGCTACTATCCATTGGAGTAACAAAAATCTCGACAAAAAACTACCTTCCATAATAACAAGGCTACCATCCAATGGAATAACAAAAATATAGACAACAGACTACATTCCATAATGACAAGGCTACCATCCATTGGAGTAATAGAAATCTCAACGATAGAATACCTTCCATAATGACAAGGATACAATCCATTGTAGTATCAAAATAATCTCGACAACAGACTACCTTCCATAATGACAAGGCTACAAACAATTGGAGTAACAAAAATCTCGACAACAGACTACCTTCCATAATGACAAGGCTACCATCCATTGTAGTAACAAAAAGTCGACAACCAACTACCTTCCAAAATAAGAAGGCTTCCATCCAATGGAGTAACAAAAATCTCGACAAAAGAATACCTTCCATAATGACAAGCCTACAATCCATTGGAGTAACAAAAATATCGACAACAGACTACCTTCCATAATGACAAGGCTACCATCCAATGGAATAACAAAAATCTAGACAACAGACTACCTTCCATAATGACAAGGCTACCATCCATTGGAGTAACAGAAATCTTGACAACAGAGTACCTTCCATAATGACAAGGCTACCATCCATTGGAGTAACAAAGATATCGACAACATACTACCTTCCATAATGACAAGGCTACAATCCATTGTAGTATAAAAAAAAATCGACAACAGACTACCTTCCATAATGACAAGGCTACCATCCATTGTAGTAACAAAAACTCGACAACCGACTACCTTACATAATAAGAAGGCTACCATCCAATGGAGTAACAAAAATCTAGACAAAAGAATACCTTCCATAATGACAAGGCTACAATCCATTGGAGTAACAAAAATATCGACAACAGACTACCTTCCATAATGACAAGGCTATTATCCATTGGAGTAACAAAAATCTCGACAAAAAACTACCTTCCATAATAACAAGGCTACCATCCAATGGAATAACAAAAATATAGACAACAGACTACATTCCATAATGACAAGGCTACCATCCATTGGAGTAATAGAAATCTCAACGATAGAATACCTTCCATAATGACAAGGATACAATCCATTGTAGTATCAAAATAATCTCGACAACAGACTACCTTCCATAATGACAAGGCTACAAACAATTGGAGTAACAAAAATCTCGACAACAGACTACCTTCCATAATGACAAGGCTACCATCCATTGGAGTAACAAAGAAATGGACAACATAATACCTTCCATAATGACAAGGATACCATCCATTGTAGTAACAAAAACTCGACAACCGACTACCTTACATAATAAGAAGGCTACCATCCAATGGAGTAACAAAAATCTAGACAAAAGAATACCTTCCATAATGACAAGACTACAATCCATTGGAGTAACAAAAATCTCGACAACATACAACCTTCCATAATGACAAGGCTACTATCCATTGGAGTAACAAAAATATCGACAAAAAACTACCTTCCATAATGACAAGGCTACCATCCATTGGAGTAACAGAAATCTCAACGATAGACTACCTTCCATAATGACAAGGCTACAATCAATTGTAGTATCAAAATAATCTAGACAACAGACTACCTTCCATAATGACAAGGCTACAATCAATTAGAGTAACAAAAATCTAGGAAACAGACTACCTTCCATAATGACAAGGCTACCATCCATTGGAGTAACAAAGATATCGACAACATACTACCTTCCATAATGACAAGGATACCATCCATTGTAGTAACAAAAACTCGACAATCGATTACCTTCCATAATAAGAAGGCTACCATCCAATGGAGTAACAAAAATCTCGACAAATGAATACCTTCCATAATGACAAGGCTACAATCCATTGGAGTAACAAAAATCTTGACAATAGACTACCTTCCATAATGACAAAGCTACTATCCATAGGAGTAACAAAAATATCGACAAAAAACTACTTTCCATAATGACAAGGCTACCATCCAATGGAATAACAAAAATCTAGACAACAGACTACCTTCCATAATGACAAGGCTACCATCCATTGGAGTAACAGAAATCTCAACGATAGACTACCTTCCATAATGACAAGGCTACAATCCATTGTAGTATAAAAATAATCTCAACAACAGACTACCTTCCATAATGATAAGGCTGCAATCAATTGGAGTAACAAATATCTCGTCAACAGACTATCTTCCATAATGACAAGGCTACCATCCATTGTAGTAACAAAAAGTCGACAACCGACTACCTTCCATAATAAGAAGGCTTCCATCCAATGGAGTAACAAAAATCTCGACAAAAGAATACCTTCCATAATGACAAGCCTACAATCCATTGGAGTAACAAAAATATCGACAACAGACTACCTTCCATAACGACAAGGCTACTATCCAATGGAGTAACAAAAATCTTGACAAAAAACTACCTTCCATAATAACAAGGCTACCATCCAATGGAATAACAAAAATATAGACAACAGACTACATTCCATAATGACAAGGCTACCATCCATTGGAGTAATAGAAATCTCAACGATAGAATACCTTCCATAATGACAAGGCTACAATCCATTGTAGTATCAAAATAATCTCGACAACAGACTACCTTCCATAATGACAAGGCTACAAACAATTGGAGTAACAAAAATCTCGACAACAGACTACCTTCCATAATGACAAGGCTACCATCCATTGGAGTAACAAAGAAATGGACAACATAATACCTTCCATAATGACAAGGATACCATCCATTGTAGTAACAAAAACTCGACAACCGACTACCTTACATAATAAGAAGGCTACCATCCAATGGAGTAACAAAAATCTAGACAAAAGAATACCTTCCATAATGACAAGACTACAATCCATTGGAGTAACAAAAATCTCGACAATACACTACCTTCCATAATGACAAAGCTACTATCCATTGGAGTAACAAAAATATCGACAAAAAACTACTTTCCATAATGACAAGGCTACCATCCAATGGAATAACAAAAATCTAGACAACAGACTACCTTCCATAATGACAAGGCTACCATCCATTGGAGTAACAGAAATCTCAATGATAGACTACCTTCCATACAATCCATTATAGTATAAAAATAATCTCGACAACAGACTACCTTCCATAATGATAAGGCTACAATCAATTAGAGTAACAAATATCTCGACAACAGACTACCTTCCATAATGACAAGGGTACCATCCATTGTAGTAACAAAAACTCGACAACCGACTACCTACCATAATAAGAAGGCTTCCATCAAAGGGAGTAACAAAAATCTCGACAAAAGACTACCTTCCATAATGACAAGGCTACAATCCATTGGAGTAACAGAAATCTCAACGATAGACTACCTTCCATAATGAAATGGCTACAATCCATTGTAGTATCAAAACAATCTCGACAACAGAATACCTTCAATAATGACAAGGCTACAATCAATTGGAGTAACAAAAATCTCGACAATAGACTACCTTCCATAATGACAAGGCTACCATCCATTGGTGAACAAAGATATCGACAACATACTACCTTCCATTATGACAAGGATACCATCCATTGTACTAACAAAAACTCGACAATCGATTACCTTCCATAATAAGAAGGCTACCATCCAATCGAGTAACAAAAATCTCGACAAATTAATACCTTCCATAATGACAAGGCTACAATCCATTGGAGTAACAAAAATCTCGACAATACACTACCTTCCATAATGACAAAGCTACTATCCATTGGAGTAACAAAAATATCGACAAAAAACTACTTTCCATAATGACAAGGCTACCATCCAATGGAATAACAAAAATCTAGACAACAGACTACCTTCCATAATGACAAGGCTACCATCCATTGGAGTAACAGAAATCTCAATGATAGACTACCTTCCATACAATCCATTATAGTATAAAAATAATCTCGACAACAGACTACCTTCCATAATGATAAGGCTACAATCAATTAGAGTAACAAATATCTCGACAACAGACTACCTTCCATAATGACAAGGGTACCATCCATTGTAGTAACAAAAACTCGACAACCGACTACCTACCATAATAAGAAGGCTTCCATCAAAGGGAGTAACAAAAATCTCGACAAAAGACTACCTTCCATAATGACAAGGCTACAATCCATTGGAGTAACAGAAATCTCAACGATAGACTACCTTCCATAATGAAATGGCTACAATCCATTGTAGTATCAAAAATCTCGACAACAGACTACCATCCATAATCACAAGGCTACCATCCTTGGAGTAACAAAAATCTCAACAACAGACTACCTACCATAATGGCAAGGCTACCATCCATTGGAGTAACAAAGATATCGACAACATACTACCTTCCATAATGACAAGGCTACAATCCATTGTAGTATAAAAAAAAATCGACAACAGACTACCTTCCATAATGACAAGGATACCATCCGTTGTAGTAACAAAAACTCGACAACCGACTACCTTACATAATAAGAAGGCTACCATCCAATGGAGTAACAAAAATCTAGACAAAAGAATACCTTCCATAATGACAAGGCTACAATCCATTGGAGTAACAAAAATCTCGACAACAAACTACCTTCCATAATGACAAAGCTACTATCCATTGGAGTAACAAAAATATCGACAAAAAACTACCTTCCATAATAACAAGGCTACCATCCAATGGAATAACAAAAATCTAGACAATAGACTACATTCCATAATGACAAGGCTACCATGCATTGGAGTAACAGAAATCTCAACGATAGAATACCTTCCATAATGACAAGGCTACAATCCATTGTAGTATCAAAATAATCTCGACAACAGACTACCTTTCATAATGACAAGGCTACAATCAATTGGAGTAACAAAAATCTCGACAACAGACTACCTTCCATAATGACAAGGCTACCATCCATTGGAGTAACAAAGAAATGGACAACATAATACCTTCCATAATGACAAGGATACCATCCATTGTAGTAACAAAAACTCGACAACCGACTACCTTACATAATAAGAAGACTACCATCCAATGGAGTAACAAAAATCTAGACAAAAGGATATCTTCCTTAATGACAAGACTACAATCCATTTGAGTAAGAAAAATATCGACAATAGACTACCTTCCATAATGACAAGACTACCATCCAATGGAATAATAAAAATCTAGACAACAGACTACCTTCCATAATGACAAGGCTACCATCCATTGTAGTAACAAAAACTCGACAACCGACTACCTTCCATAATAAGAAGGCTACCATCCAATGGAGTAACAAAAATATCGACAAAATAATACCTTCCATAATGACAAGGCTACAATCCATTGGAGTAACAAAAATCTCGACAAAAGACTACCTTCCATAATTACAAGGATATTATCCGTTGGAGTAACAAAAATCTCGACAAAAAACTACCTTCCATAATGACAAGGCTACCATCCAATGGAATAACAAAAATCTAGACAACAGACTAACTTCCATAATGACAAGGCTAACATCCATTGGAGTAACAAAAATCTCAATGATAGACTACCTTCCATAATGAAAAGGCTACAATCCATTGTAGTATCAAAATAATCTCGACAACTGACTACCTTCCATAATGACAAGGCTACAATCAATTGGAGTAACAAAAATCTCGACAACAGACTACCTTCCATAATGACAAGGCTACCATCCATTGGAGTAACAAAGAAATGGACAACATAATACATTCCATAATGACAAGGATACCATCCATTGTAGTAACAAAAACTCGACAACCGACTACCTTACATAATAAGAAGACTACCATCCAATGGAGTAACAAAAATCTAGACAAAAGGATATCTTCCTTAATGACAAGACTACAATCCATTGGAGTAACAAAAATATCGACAATAGACTACCTTCCATAATGACAAGACTACCATCCAATGGAATAATAAAAATCTAGACAACAGACTACCTTCCATAATGACAAGGCTACCATCCATTGTAGTAACAAAAACTTGACAACCGACTACCTTCCATAATAAGAAGGCTACCATCCAATGGAGTAACAAAAATATCGACAAAATAATACCTTCCATAATGACAAGGCTACAATCCATTGGAGTAACAAAAATCTCGACAAAAGACTACCTTCCATAATTACAAGGATACTATCCGTTGGAGTAACAAAAATCTCGACAAAAAACTACCTTCCATAATGACAAGGCTACCATCCAATGGAATAACAAAAATCTAGACAACAGACTACCTTCCATAATGACAAGGCTAACATCCATTGGAGTAACAAAAATCTCAATGATAGACTACCTTCCATAATGAAAAGGCTACAATCCATTGTAGTCTCAAAATAATCTCGACAACAGACTACCTTCCATAATGACAAGGCTACAATCAATTGGAGTAACAAAAATCTCGACAACAGACTACCTTCCATAATGACAAGGCTACCATCCATTGGAGTAACAGATATCGACAACATAATACCTTCCATAATGACAAGGCTATAATCCATTGTAGTATAAAAAAAACTCGACAACAAACTACCTTCCATAATGACAAGGATACCATCCGTTGTAGTAACAAAAACTCGACAACCGACTACCTTCCATAATAAGAAGGCTACCATTCAATGGAGTAACAAAAATCTAGACAAAAGAATACCTTACATAAAGACAAGGCTACAATACATTGGAGTAACAAAAATCTCGACAACAGACTACCTTCCATAATAACAAGGCTACTATCCATTGGAGTAACAAAAATCTCGACAAAAAACTACCTTCCATAATGACAAGGCTACCTTCCAATGGAATAACAAAAATCTAGACAACAAACTACCTTCCATAATGACAAGGCTACCATCCATTGGAGTAACAGAAATCTCAATGATAGACTACCTTCCATAATGGCAAGGCTACAATCCATTGTAGTATCAAAACAATCTCGACAACAGACTACCTTCAATAATGACAAGGCTACAATAAATTGGAGTAACAAAAATCTTGACATTAGACTACCTTCCATAATGACAAGGCTACCATCCAATGGAGTAACAAAAATCTCGACAAATGAATACCTTCCATAATGACAAGGCTACAATCCATTGGAGTAACAAAAACCTAGACAAGAGACTACCTTCCATAATGACAAGGCTACTATCCATTGGAGTAACAAAAATCTCAACAAAAAACTACTTTCCATAATGACAAGGCTACCATCCAATGGAATAACAAAAATCTAGACAACAGACTACCTTCCATAATGACAAGGCTACCATCCATTGGAGTAACAGAAATCTCAACGATAGACTACCTTCCATAATGACAAGGATACAATCCATTGTAGTATAAAAATAATCTCGACAACAGACTACCTTCCATAATGATAAGGCTACAATCAATTGGAGTAACAAATATCTCGACAACAGACTACCTTCTATAATGACAAGGCTACCATCCATTGTAGTAACAAAAACTCGACAACCGACTACCTTCCATAATAAGAAGGCTTCCATCCAATGGAGTAACAAAAATCTCGACAAAAGAATACCTTCCATAATGACAAGGCTACAATCCATTGGAGTAACAAAAATATCGACAACAGACTACCTTCCATAATGACAAGGCTACCATCTAATGGAGTAACAAAAATCTCGACAACAAACTACCTTCCATAATGACAAGGCTACCATCCATTGGAGTAACAAAGATATCGACAATAGACTACCTTCCATAATGACAAGGCTACCATCCATTGGAGTAACAAAAATCTCGACAACAGACTACTTTCCATAATGACAAGGCTACCATCCAATGGAGTAACAAAAATCTAGACAAAAGAATACCTTCCATAATGAGAAGGCTACAATCCATTGGAGTAACAAAAATATCGACAACAGACTACCTTCCATAATGACAAGGCTACTATCCATTGGAGTAACAAAAATCTCGACAAAAAACTACCTTCCATAATAACAAGGCTACCATCCAATGGAATAACAAAAATCTAGACAACAGACTACATTCCATAATTACAAGGCTACCATCCATTGGAGTAACAGAAATCTCAACGATAGAATACCTTCCATAATGACAAGGCTACAATCCATTGTAGTATCAAAATAATCTCGACAACAGACAACCTTCCATAATGACAAGGCTACAATCAATTGGAGTAACAAAAATATCGACAACAGACTACCTTCCATAATGACAAGGCTACCACCCATTGGAGTAACAAAGAAATGGACAACATAATACCTTCCATAATGACAAGGATACCATCCATTGTAGTAACAAAAACTCGACAACCGACTACCTTACATAATAAGAAGGCTACCATCCAATGGAGTAACAAAAATCTAGACAAAAGAATACCTTCCATAATGACAAGATTACAATCCATTGGAGTAACAAAAATCTTGACGACAGACTACCTTCCATAATGACAAGGCTACTATCCATTGGAGTAATATAAAATCTGGACAGAAAACTACTTTCCATAATGACAAGGCTACCTTCCAATGGAATAACAAAAATCTAGACAACAGACTACCTTCCATAATGACAAGGCTACCATCCATTGGAGTAATAGAAATCTCAACGATAGACTACCTTCAATAATGGCAAGGCTACAATCCATTGTAGTATCAAAATAATCTCGACAACAGACTACCTTCCATAATGATAAGGCTACAATCAATTGGAGTAACAAAAATCTCGACAGCAGACTACCTTCCATAATGACAAGGCTACCATCCATTGGAGTAACAGATACCGACAACATAATACCTTCCATAATGACAAGGCTACAATCCATTGTAGTATAAAAAAAACTCGACAACAGACTACCTTCCATAATGACAAGGATACCATCCGTTGTAGTAACAAAAACTCGACAACCGACTACCTTCCATAATATGAAGGCAACCATCCAATGGAGTAACAAAAATCTAGACAAAAGAATACCTTACATAATGACAAGGCTACAATCCATTGGAGTAACAAAAATCTCGACAACAGGCTACCTTCCATAATGACAAGGCTACGTCCATTGAAGTAACAAAAATCTCGACAAAAAACTACCTTCCATAATGACAAGGCTACCATCCAATGGAATAACAAAAATCTAGACAACAAACTACCTTCCATAATGACAAGGCTACCATCCACTGGAGTAACAGAAATCTCAACGATAGACTACCTTCCATAATGACAAGGCTACAATCCATTGTAGTATCAAAACAATCTCGACAACAGACTACCTTCCATAATGATAAGGCTACAATCAATTGGAGTAACAAATATCTCGACAACAGACTACCTTCCATAATGACAAGGCTAACATCCATTGTAGTAACAAAAACTCGACAACCGACTACCTTCCATAATAAGAAGGCTTCCATCCAATGGAGTAACAAAAATCTCGACAAAAGAATACCTTCCATAATGACAAGGCTACAATCCATTGGAGTAACAAAAATCTCGACAACAGACTACCTTCCATAATGACAAGGCTACTATCCATTGGAGTAATATAAAATCTGGACAGAAAACTACTTTCCATAATGACAAGGCTACCTTCCAATGGAATAACAAAAATCTAGACAACAGACTACCTTCCATAATGACAAGGCTACCATCCATTGGAGTAATAGAAATCTCAACGATAGACTACCTTCAATAATGACAAGACTACAATCCATTGTAGTATCAAAATAATCTCGACAACAGACTACCTTCCATAATGATAAGGCTACAATCAATTGGAGTAACAAAAATCTCGACAACAGACTACCTTCCATAATCACAAGGCTACCATCCATTGGAGTAACAGATACCGACAACATAATACTTTCCATAATGACAAGGCTACAATCCATTGTAGTATAAAAAAAACTCGACAACAGACTACCTTCCATAATATGAAGGCTACCATCCAATGGAGTAACAAAAATAAGGACAAAAGAATACCTTACATAATGACAAGGCTACAATCCATTGGAGTAACAAAAATCTCGACAACAGGCTACCTTCCATAATGACAAGGCTACATCCATTGAAGTAACAAAAATCTCGACAAAAAACTACCTTCCATAATGACAAGGCTACCATCCAATGGAATAACAAAAATCTAGACAACAAACTACCTTCCATAATGACAAGGCTACCATCCATTGGAGTAACAGAAATCTCAACGATAGACTACCTTCCATAATGACAAGGCTACAATCCATTGTAGTATCAAAACAATCTCGACAACAGACTACCTTCCATAATGATAAGGCTATAATCAATTGGAGTAACAAATATCTCGACAACAGACTACCTTCCATAATGACAAGGCTAACATCCATTGTAGTAACAAAAAGTCGACAATCGACTACCTTCCATAATAAGAAGGTTTCCATCCAATGGAGTAACAAAAATCTCGACAAAAGAATACCTTCCATAATGACAAGGCTACAATCCAATGGAGTAACAAAAATCACGACAACAGACTACCTTCCATAATGACAAAGCTACTATCCATTGGAGTAACAAATTTCTCGACAAAAAACTACCTTCCATAATGACAAGGCTACCATCCAATGGAATAACAAAAATATCGACAACAGACTACATTCCATAATGACAAGGTTACCATCCATTGGAGTAACAGAAATCTCAACGATAGACTACCTTCCATAATGACAAGGCTACAATCCATTGTAGTATCAAAATAATCTCGTCAACAGACTACCTTCCATAATGACAAGGCTACAATCAATTGGAGTAACAAAAATCTCGACAACAGACTACCTTCCATAATGACAAGGCTACCATCCATTGGAGTAACAAAGATATCGACAACATAATACCTTCCATAATGACAAGGATACCATCCATTGTAGTAACAAAAACACGACAACCGACTACCTTACATAATAAGAAGGCTACCATTCAATGGAGTAACAAAAATCTAGACAAAAGAATACCTTCCATAATGACAAGGCTACAACCCATTGGAGTAACAAAAATCTCGACAACAGACTACCTTCCATAATGACAAGGCTACTATCCATTGGAGTAACATAAAATCTCGACAAAAAACTACTTTCCATAATGACAAGGCTACCATCCAATGGAATAACAAAAATCTAGACAACAGACTACCTTCCATAATGACAAGGCTACCATCCATTGGAGTAATAGAAATTTCAACGATAGACTACATTCAATTATGACAAGGCTACAATCCATTGTAGTATCAAAATAATCTCGACAATAGACTACCTTCCATAATGACAAGGATACCCCCATGGTAGTAACAAAAACTCGACAACCGACTTCCTTCCATAATAAAAAGGCTTCCATCCAATGGAGTAACAAAAATCTCGACAAAAGAATACCTTCCATAATGACAAGGATACAATCCATTGGAGTAACAAAAATATCGACAACAGACTACCTTCCATAATGACAAGGCTACCATCTAATGGAGTAACAAAAATCTCGACAACAGACTACCGTCCATAATGACAAGGCTACCATCCTTGGAGTAACAAAAATCTCGACAACAGACTACCTTCCATAATGACAAGGCTACAATCCATTGTAGTATCAAAATAATCTCGACAACAGACTACCTTCCATAATGACAAGGCTACAATCAATTGGAGTAACAAAAATCTCGACAACAGACTACCTTCCATAATATGAAGGCTACCATCCAATGGAGTAACAAAAATCTAGACAAAAGAATACCTTACATAATGACAAGGCTACAATCCATTGCAGTAACAAAAATCTCGACAACAGGCTACCTTCCATAATGACAAGGCTACGTCCATTGAAGTAACAAAAATCTCGACAAAAAACTACCTTCCATAATGACAAGGCTACCATCCAATGGAATAACAAAAATCTAGACAACAAACTACCTTCCATAATGACAAGGCTATCATCCATTGGAGTAACAGAAATCTCAACGATAGACTACCTTCCATAATGACAAGGCTACAATCCATTGTAGTATCAAAACAATCTCGACAACAGACTACCTTCCATAATGATAAGGCTATAATCAATTGGAGTAACAAATATCTCGACAACAGACTACCTTCCATAATGACAAGGCTAACATCCATTGTAGTAACAAAAAGTCGACAACCGACTACCTTCCATAATAAGAAGGCTTCCATCCAATGGAGTAACAAAAATCTCGACAAAAGAATACCTTCCATAATGACAAGGCTACTATCCATTGGAGTAACAAAAATCTCGACAAAAAACTACCTTCCATAATAACAAGGCTACCATCCAATGGAATAACAAAAATATCGACAACAGACTACATTCCATTATGACAAGGTTACCATCTATTGGAGTAACAGAAATCTCAACGATAGACTACCTTCCATAATGACAAGGCTACAATCCATTGTAGTATCAAAATAATCTCGTCAACAGACAACCTTCCATAATGACAAGGCTACAATCAATTGGAGTAACAAAAATCTCGACAACAGACTACCTTCCATAATGACAAGGCTACCATCCATTGGAATAACAAAGATATCGACAACATAATACCTTCCATAATGACAAGGATACCATCCATTTTAGTAACAAAAACACGACAACCGACTACCTTACATAATAAGAAGGCTACCATTCAATGGAGTAACAAAAATCTAGACAAAAGAATACCTTCCATAATGACAAGGCTACAACCCATTGGAGTAACAAAAATCTCGACAACAGACTACCTTCCATAATGACAAGGCTACTATCCATTGGAGTAACATAAAATCTCGACAAAAAACTACTTTCCATAATGACAAGGCTACCATCCAATGGAATAACAAAAATATAGACAACAGACTACCTTCCATAATGACAAGGCTACCATCCATTGGAGTAACAGAAATTTCAACGATAGACTACCTTCAATAATGACAAGGCTACAATCCATTGTAGTATCAAAATAATCTCGACAATAGACTACCTTCCATAATGACAAGGCTACCCCCATGGTAGTAACAAAAACTCGACAACCGACTACCTTCCATAATAAAAAGGCTTCCATCCAATGGAGTAACAAAAATCTCGACAAAAGAATACCTTCCATAATGACAAGGATACAATCCATTGGAGTAACAAAAATATCGACAACAGACTACCTTCCATAATGACAAGGCTACCATCTAATGGAGTAACAAAAATCTCGACAACAGACTACCGTCCATAATGACAAGGCTACCATCCTTCGAGTAACAAAAATCTCGACAACAGACTACCTTCCATAATGACAAGGCTACAATCCATTGTAGTATCAAAATAATCTCCACAACAAACTACCTTCCATAATGACAAGGCTACAATCAATTGGAGTAACAAAAATCTCGACAACAGACTACCTTCCATAATGACAAGGCTACCATCCATTGGAGTAACAAGGAAATGGACAACATAATACCTTTCATAATGACAAGGATACCATCAATTGTAGTAACAAAAACTCGACAACCGACTATCTTACATAATAAAAAGGCTACCATCCAATGGAGTAACAAAAATCTAGACAAAAGAATACCTTCCATAATGACAAGACTACAATCCATTGGAGTATCAAAAATCTCGACAACAGACTACCTTCCATAATGACAAGGCTATTATCCATTGGAGTAACAAAAATCTCGACAAAAAACTAAGTTCCATAATGACAAGGCTACCATCCAATGGAATAACAAAAATCTAGAGAACAGACTACCTTCCATAATGACAAGGCTACCATCCATTAGAGTAACAGAAATCTCAACGATAGACTACCTTCCATAATGACAAGGCTACAATCCATTGTAGTATCAAAATAATCTAGACAACAGACTACCTTCCATAATGACAAGGCTACAATCAATTAGAGTAACAAAAATCTAGACAACAGACTACCTTCCATAATGACAAGGCTACCATCCATTGGAGTAATAAAGATATCGACAACATAATACCTTCCATAATGACAAGGATACCATCCATTATAGTAACAAAAACTCAACAACCGACTACCTTACATAATAATAAGGTTACCATCCAATGGAGTAACAAAAATGTAGACAAAAGAATACCTTCCATAATGACAAGGCTACAATCCATTGGAGTAACAAAAATCTCGACAACAGACTACCTTCCATAATGACAAAGCTACTATCCATTGGAGTAACAAAAATCTCAACAAAAAACTACTTTCCATAATGACAAGGCTACCATCCAATGGAATAACAAAAATCTAGACAATAGACTACCTTCCATAATGACAAGGCTACCATCCATTATAGTAACAAAAACTCGACAACCGACTACCTTCCATAATAAGAAGGCTACCATCCAATGGAGTAACAAAAATATCGACAAAATAATACCTTCCATAATGACAAGGCTACAATCCATTAGAGTAACAAAAATCTAGACAAAAGACTACCTTCCATAATTACAAGGATACTATCCGTTGGAGTAACAAAAATATCGACAAAAAACTACCTTCCATAATGACAAGGCTACCATCCAATGGAATAACAAAAATCTAGACAACAGACTACCTTCCATAATGACAAGGCTACCATCCATTGGACTAACAGAAATCTCAATGATAGACTACCTTCCATAATGAAAAGGCTACAATCCATTGTAGTATCAAAATAATCTCGACAATAGACTACCTTCCATAATGACAAGGCTACAATCAATTGGAGTAACAAAAATCTCGACAACAGACTACCTTCCATAATGACAATGCTACCATCCATTGTAGTAACAAAAAGTCGACAACCGACTACCTTCCATAATAAGAAGGCTTCCATCCAATGGAGTAACAAAAATCTCGACAAAAGAATACCTTCCATAATGACAAGGCTACAATCCATTTTAGTAACAAAAATATCGACAATAGACTACCTTCCATAATGACAAGGCTACCATGCATTGGAGTAACAAAGAAATGAACAACATAATACCTTCCATAATGACAAGGATACCATCCATTGTAGTAACAAAAACTCGACAACCGACTACCTTACATAATAAGAAGGCTACCATCCAATGGAGTAACAAAAATCTAGACAAAAGAATACCTTCCATAATGACAAGACTATAATCCATTGGAGTAACAAAAATCTCGACAACAGACTACCTTCCATAATGACAAGGCTACTATCCATTGGAGTAACAAAAATCTCTACAAAAAACTACCTTCCATAATGATAAGGCTACCATCCAATGGAATAACAAAAATATAGACAACAGACTACCTTCCATAATGACAAGGCTACCATCCATTGGAGTAACAGATATCTAAACGATAGACTACCTTCCATAATGACAAGGCTACAATCCATTGTAGTATCTAAATAATCTAGACAACATACTACCTTCCATAATGACAAGGCTACAATCAATTAGAGTAACAAAAATCTAGACAACAGACTACCTTCCATAATGACAAGGCTACCATCCATTGGAGTAACAAAGATATCGACAACATAATACCTTCCATAATGACAAGGATACCATCCATTGTAGTAACAAAAACTCAACAACCGACTACCTTACATAATAAGAAGGCTACCATCCAATGGAGTAACAAAAATGTAGACAAAAGAATACCTTCCATAATGACAAGGCTACAATCCATTGGAGTAACAAAAATCTTGACAACAGACTACCTTCCATAATGACAAGGCTACTATCCATTGGAGTAACAAAATACTCGACAAAAAACTACTTTCCATAATGACAACGCTACCATCCAATGGAATAACAAAAATCTAGACAACAGACTACCTTCCATAATGACAAGGCTACCATCCATTGTAGTAACAAAAACTCCACAACTGACTACCTTCCATAATAAGAAGGCTACCATCCAATGGAGTAACAAAAATATCGACAACAGACTACCTTCCATAATGACAAGGCTACCATCTAATGGAGTAACAAAAATCTCGACAACAGACTACCATCCATAATCACAAGGCTACCATCCTTAGAGTAACAAAAATCTCGACAATAGACTACCTTCAATAATGACTAAGCTACCATTCATTGGAGTAACAAAGATATCGACAATATACTACCTTCCATAATGACAAGGCTACAATCCATTGTAGTATAAAAAAAAATCGACTACAGACTACCTTCCATAATGACAAGGCTACCATCCATTGTAGTAACAAAAACTGGATAACCGACTACCTTACATATTAAGAAGGCTACCATCCAATGGAGTAACAAAAATCTAGACAAAAGAATACCTTCCATAATGACAAGGCTACAATCCATTGGAGTAACAAAAATCTCGACAACAGACTACCTTCCATAATGACAAGGCTAGTATCCATTGGAGCAACAAAAATCTCGACAAAAAACTACCTTCCATAATAACAAGGCTACCATCCAATGGAATAACAAAAATCTAGACAACAGACTACATTCCATAATGACAAGGCTACCATCCATTGGAGTAACAGAAATCTCACCGATAGAATACCTTCCATAATGACAAGGCTACAATCCATTGTAGTATCAAAATAATCTCGACAACAGACTACCTTCCATAATGACAAGGCTACAATCAATTGGAGTAACAAAAATCTCGACAACAGACTACCTTCCATAATGACAAGGCTACCATCCATTGGAGTAACAAAGAAATGGACAACATAATACCTTCCATAATGACAAGGATACCATCCATTGTAGTAACAAAAACTCGACAACCGACTACCTTACATAATAAGAAGGCTACCATCCAATGGAGTAACAAAAATCTAGACAAAAGAATACCTTCCATAATGACAAGACTACAATCCATTGGAGTAACAAAAATCTCGACAACAGACTACCTTCCATAATGACAAGGCTACTAACCATTGGAGTAACAAAAATCTCGACAAAAAACTACCTTCAATTATGACATGGCTATCATCCAATGGAATAACAAAAATATAGACAACAGACTACCTTCCATAATTACAAGGCTACCATCCATTAAAGTAACAGAAATCTAAACGATAGACTACCTTCCATAATGACAAGGCTACAATCCATTGTAGTATCAAAATAATCTAGACAACAAACTACCTTCCATAATGACAAGGCTACAATCAATTAGAGTAACAAAAATCTAGACAACAGACTACCTTCCATAATGACAAGGCTACCATCCATTGGAGTAACAAAGATATCGACAACATAATACCATCCATAATGACAAGGATACAATCCATTGTAGTAACAAAAACTTAACAACCGACTACCTTACATAATAAGAAGGCTACCATCCAATGGAGTAACAAAAATGTAGACAAAAGAATACCTTCTATAATGACAAGGCTATAATCCATTGGAGTAACAAAAATCTTGACAACAGACTACCTTCCATAATGACAAGGCTACTATCCATTGGAATAACAAAATACTCGACAAAAAACTACTTTCCATAATGACAAGGCTACCATCCAATGGAATAACAAAAATCTAGACAACAGACTACCTTCCATAATAACAAGGCTATCATCCATTATAGTAACAAAAACTCGACAACCGACTACCTTCCATAATAAGAAGGCTACCATCCAATGGAGTAACAAAAATATCGACAAAATAATACCTTCCATAATGACAAGGCTACAATCCATTGGAGTAATAAAAATCTCGACAAAAGACTACCTTCCATAATTACAAGGATACTATCCGTTGGAGTAACAAAAATCTTGACAAAAAACTACCTTCCATAATTACAAGGCTGCCATCCAATGGAATAACAAAAATCTAGACAACAGACTACCTTCCATAATGACAAGGCTACCATCCATTGGAGTAACAGAAATCTCAACGATAGACTACCTTCCATAATGAAAAGGCTACAATCCATTGTAGTATCAAAATAATCTCGACAACTGACTACCTTCCATAATGACAAGGCTACAATCAATTGGAGTACCAAAAATCTCGACAACAGACTACCTTCCATAATGACAAGGCTACCATCCATAGGAGTAACAGATAACGACAACATAATACCTTCCACAATGACAAGGCTACAATCCATTGTAGTATAAAAAAAACTCGACAACAAACTACGTTCCATAATGACAAGGATACCATCATTGTAGTAACAAAAACTCGACAACCGACTACCTTCCATAATAAGAAGGCTACCATCCAATGGAGTAACAAAAATCTAGACAAAAGAATACCTTACATAATGACAAGGCTATAATCCATTGGAGTAACAAAAATATCGACAATAGACTACCTTCCATAATAACAAGGCTATTATCCATTGGAGTAACAAAAATCTCGACAAAAAACTACCTTCCATAATGACAAGGCTACCTTCCAATGGAATAACAAAAATCTAGACAACAAACTACCTTCCATAATGACAAGGCTACCATCCATTGGAGTAACAGAAATCTCAACGATAGACTACCTTCCATAATGACAAGGCTACAATACATTGTAGTATCAAAATAATCTCGACAACATACTACCTTCCATAATGACAAGGCTACTATCCATTGGAGTAACATAAAATCTCGACAAAAAACAACTTTCCATAATGACAAGGCTACCATCCAATGGAATAACAAAAATCTAGACAACAGACTACCTTCCATAATGACAAGGCTACCATCCATTGGAGTAACAGAAATCTAAATGATAGACTACCTTCAATAATGACAAGGCTACAATCCAATGTAGTATCAAAATAATCTCGACAACAGACTACCTTCCATAATGATAAGGCTACAATCAATTGGAGTAACAAAAATCTCGACAACAGACTACCTTCCATAATGACAAGGCTACCATCCATTGGAGTAACAGATACCGACAACAAAATACCTTCCATAATGACAAGGCTACAATCCATTGTAGTATAAAAAAAACTTGACAACAAACTACCTTCCATAATGACAAGGATACCATCCGTTGTAGTAACAAAAACTCGACAACTGACTACCTTCCATAATATGAAGGCTACCATCCATGGAGTAACAAAAATCTAGACAAAAGAATACCTTACATAATGACAAGGCTACAATCCATTGGAGTAACAAAAATCTCGACAACAGACTACCTTCCATAATGACAAGGCTACTATCCATTGGAGTAACAAAAATCTCGACAAAAAACTACCTTCCATAATGACAAGGCTACCATCCAATGGAATAACAAAAATCTAGACAACAAACTACCTTCCATAATGACAAGGCTACCATCCATTGGAGAAACATAAATCTCAACGATAGACTACCTTCCATAATGACAAGGCTACAATCCATTGTAGTATCAAAACAATCTCGACAACAGACTACCTTCCATAATGACAAGGCTACAATCAATTAGAGTAACAAAAATATCGACAATAGACTACCTTCCATAACGACAAGGCTACCATCCATTGGAGTAACAAAGATATCGACAACATACTACCTTCCATAATGAGAAGGATACCATCCATTGTAGTAACAAAAACTCGACAATCGATTACCTTCCATAATTAGAAGGCTACCATCTAATGGAGTAACAAAAATCTCGACAAATGAATACCTTCCATAATGACAAGGCTACAAACCATTGGAGTAACAAAAATCTCGACAACAGACTACCTTCCATAATGACAAGGCTACTATCCATTGGAGTAACAAAAATCTCGACAAAAAACTACTTTCCATAATGACAAGGCTACCATCCAATGGAATAACAAAAATCTAAACAACAAACTACCTTCCATAATGACAAGGCTACCATCCATTAGAGTAACAGAAATCTCAACGATAGATTACCTTCCGAGGCTACAATCCATTGTAGTAAAAAAATAATCTCGACAACAGACTACCTTCCATAATGATAAGGCTACAATCAATTGGAGTAACAAATATCTCGACAACAGACTACCTTCCATAATGACAAGGCTACCATCCATTATAGTAACAAAAAGTCGACAACCGACTACCTTCCATAATAAGAAGGCTTCCATCCAATGGAGTAACAAAAATATCGACAAAAGAATACCTTCCATAATGACAAGGCTACCATCCATTGGAGTAACAAAGATATCGACAACATAATACCATCCATAATGACAAGGATACCATCCATTGTAGTAACAAAAACTCAACAACCGACTACCTTACATAATAAGAAGGCTACCATCCAATGGAGTAACAAAAATGTAGACAAAAGAATACCTTCTATAATGACAAGGCTATAATCCATTGGAGTAACAAAAATCTTGACAACAGACTACCTTCCATAATGACAAGGCTACTATCCATTGGAGTAACAAAATACTCGACAAAAAACTACTTTCCATAATGACAAGGCTACCATCCAATGGAATAACAAAAATCTAGACAACAGACTACCTTCCATAATAACAAGGCTATCATCCATTATAGTAACAAAAACTCGACAATCGACTACCTTCCATAATAAGAAGGCTACCATCCAATGGAGTAACAAAAATATCTACAAAATAATACCTTCCATAATGACAAGGCTACAGTCCATTGGAGTAATAAAAATCTCGACAAAAGACTACCTTCCATAATTACAAGGATACTATCCGTTGGAGTAACAAAAATCTTGACAAAAAACTACCTTCCATAATTACAAGGCTGCCATCCAATGGAATAACAAAAATCTAGACAACAGACTACCTTCCATAATGACAAGGCTACCATCCATTGGAGTAACAGAAATCTCAACGATAGACTACCTTCCATAATGAAAAGGCTAGAATCCATTGTAGTATCAAAATAATCTCGACAACTGACTACCTTCCATAATGACAAGGCTACAATCAATTGGAGTACCAAAAATCTCGACAACAGACTACCTTCCATAATGACAAGGCTACCATCCATAGGAGTAACAGATAACGACAACATAATACCTTCCACAATGACAAGGCTACAATCCATTGTAGTATAAAAAAAACTCGACAACAAACTACGTTCCATAATGACAAGGATACCATCCGTTGTAGTAACAAAAACTCGACAACCGACTACCTTCCATAATAAGAAGGCTACCATCCAATGGAGTAACAAAAATCTAGACAAAAGAATACCTTACATAATGACAAGGCTAAAATCCATTGGAGTAACAAAAATCTCGACAACAGACTACCTTCCATAATGACAAGGCTACTATCCATTGGAGTAACAAAAATCTCGACAAAAAACTACCTTCCATAATGACAAGGCTACCATCCAATGGAATAACAAAAATCTAGACAACAAACTACCTTCCATAATGACAAGGCTACCATCCATTGGAGAAACATAAATCTCAACGATAGACTACCTTCCATAATGACAAGGCTACAATCCATTGTAGTATCAAAACAATCTCGACAACAGACTACCTTCCATAATGACAAGGCTACAATCAATTAGAGTAACAAAAATATCGACAATAGACTACCTTCCATAACGACAAGGCTACCATCCATTGGAGTAACAAAGATATCGACAACATACTACCTTCCATAATGACAAGGATACCATCCATTGTAGTAACAAAAACTCGACAATCGATTACCTTCCATAATTAGAAGGCTACCATCCAATTGGAGTAACAAAAATCTCGACACTAGACTACCTTCCATAATGACAAGGCTACTATCCATTGGAGTAACAAAAATCTCGACAAAAAACTACTTTCCATAATGACAAGGCTACCATCCAATGGAATAACAAAAATCTAAACAACAAACTACCTTCCATAATGACAAGGCTACCATCCATTAGAGTAACAGAAATCTCAACGATAGATTACCTTCCGAGGCTACAATCCATTGTAGTAAAAAAATAATCTCGACAACAGACTACCTTCCATAATGATAAGGCTACAATCAATTGGAGTAACAAATATCTCGACAACAGACTACCTTCCATAATGACAAGGCTACCATCCATTGTAGTAACAAAAAGTCGACAACCGACTACCTTCCATAATAAGAAGGCTTCCATCCAATGGAGTAACAAAAATCTCGACAAAAGAATACCTTCCATAATGACAAGGCTACAATCCATTGGAGTAACAAAAATCTCGACAACAGACTACCTTCCATTATGACAAGGCTACTATCCATTGGAGTAACAAAAATCTCACCAAAAAACTACCTTCCATAATGACAAGGCTACCATCCAATGGAATAACAAAAATATCGACAACAGACTACATTCCATAATGATAAGGCTACCATCCATTGGAGTAACAGAAATCTCAACAATAGACTACCTTCCATAATGACAAGGATACAATACATTGTAGTATCAAAATAATCTCGACAACAGACTACCTTCCATAATGACAAGGCTACTATCCATTGGAGTAACATAAAATCTCGACAAAAATCTACTTTCCATAATGACAAGGTTACCATCCAATGGAATAACAAAAATCTAGACAATAGACTACCTTCCATAATGACAAGGCTACCATCCATTGGAGTAACAGAAATCTAAACGATAGACTAACTTCAATAATGACAAGGCTACAATCCCTTGTAGTATCAAAATAATCTCGACAACTGACTACCTTCCATAATGACAAGGCTACAATCAATTGGAGTAACAAAAATCTCGACAACAGACTACCTTCCATAATGACAAGGCTACCATCCATTGGAGTAACAGATAACGACAACATAATACCTTCCACAATGTCAAGGCTACAATCCATTGTAGTATAAAAAAAACTCGACAACAAACTACGTTCCATAATGACAAGGATACCATCCGTTGTAGTAACAAAAACTCGACAACCGACTACCTTCCATAATAAGAAGGCTACCATCCAATGGAGTAACAAAAATCTAGACAAAAGAATACCTTACATAATGACAAGGCTATAATCCATTGGAGTAACAAAAATATCGACAACGGACTACCTTCCATAATAACAAGGCTATTATCCATTGGAGTAACAAAAATCTCGACAAAAAACTACCTTCCATAATGACAAGGCTACCATCCAATGGATTAACAAAAATATCGACAACAGACTACATTCCATAATGACAAGGCTACCATCCATTGGAGTAACAGAAATCTCAATGATAGACTACCTTCCATAATGACAAGGCTACAATACATTGTAGTATCAAAATAATCTCGACAACAGACTACCTTCCATAATGACAAGGCTACTATCCATTGGAGTAACATAAAATCTCGACAAAAAACTACTTTCCATAATGACAAGGCTACCATCCAATGGAATAACAAAAATCTAGACAAAAGACTACCTTCCATAATGACAAGGCTACCATCCATTGGAGTAACAGAAATCTAAACCATAGACTACCTTCAATAATGACAAGGCTACAATCCATTGTAGTATCAAAATAATCTCGACAACAGACTACCTTCCATAATGATAAGGCTACAATCAATTGGAGTAACAAAAATCTCGACAACAGACTACCTTCCATAATGACAAGGCTACCATCCATTGGAGTAACAGATACCGACAACAAAATACCTTCGATAATGACAAGGCTAAAATCCATTGTAGTATAAAAAAAACTCGACAACAGACTACCTTCCATAATGACAAGGATACCATCCGTTGTAGTAACAAAAACTCGACAACCGACTACCTTCCATAATATTAAGGCTACCATCCAATGGAGTAACTAAAATCTAGACAAAAGAATACCTTACATAATGACAAGGCTATAATCCATTGGAGTAACAAAAATCTCGACAACAGACTACCTTCCATAATGACAAGGCTACTATCCATTGGAGTAACAAAAATGTCGACAAAAAACTAC
Organism: Vicia faba; assembly: GCA_948472305.1. NCBI lineage: Eukaryota > Viridiplantae > Streptophyta > Magnoliopsida > Fabales > Fabaceae > Vicia > Vicia faba. The sequence goes on along the minus strand of OX451737.1, from coordinate 802,613,898 downwards.
ATTCCATAATGACAAGGCTACCATCCAATGGAATAACAAAAATCTGGACAACAAACTACCTTCCATAATGACAAGGCTACCATCCATTGGAGTAACAGAAATCTCAACGATAGACTACCTTCCATAATGACAAGGCTACAATCCATTGTAGTATCAAAACAATCTCGACAACAGACTACCTTCCATAATGACAAGGCTACAATCAATTGGAGTAACAAAAATATCGATAATAGACTACCTTCCATAACGACAAGGCTACCATCCATTGGAGTAACAAAGATATCGACAACATACTACCTTCCATAATGACAAGGCTACAATACATTGGAGTAACAGAAATCAAGACAACAGACTACCTTCCATAATGACAAGGCTACTATCCATTGGAGTAACATAAAATCTCGACAAAAAACTACTTTCCATAATGACAAGGCTACCATCCAATGGAATAACAACAATATCGACAACAAACTACATTCCATAATGACAAGGCTACCATCCATTGGAGTAACAGAAATCTCAACGATAGACTACCTTCCATAATGACAAGGCTACAATACATTGTAGTATCAAAATAATCTCGACAACAAACTACCTTCCATAATGACAAGGCTACTATCCATTGGACTAACATAAAATCTCGACAAAAAACTACTTTCCATAATGACAAGGCTACCATCCAATGGAATAACAAAAATCTAGACAAAAGACTACCTTCCATAATGACAAGGCTACCATCCATTGGAGTAACAGAAATCTAAACGATAGACTACCTTCAATAATGACATGGCTACAATCCATTGTAGTATCAAAATAATCTCGACAACAAACTACCTTCCATAATGATAAGGCTACAATCAATTGGAGTAACAAAAATCTCGACAACAGACTACCTTTCATAATGACAAGGCTACCATTCATTGGAGTAACAGATACCGACAACAAAATACCTTCCATAATGACAAGGCTACAATCCATTGTAGTATAAAAAAAACTTGACAACAGACTACCTTCCATAATGACAAGGATACCATCCGTTGTAGTAACAAAAACTCGACAACCGACTACCTTCCATAATATTAAGGCTACCATCCAATGGAGTAACAAAAATTTAGACAAAAGAATACCTTACATAATGACAAGGCTACAATCCATTGGAGTAACAAAAATCTCGACAACAGACTACCTTCCATAATGACAAGGCTACTATCCATTGGAGTAACAAAAATCTCGACAAAAAACTACCTTCCATAATGACAAGGCTACCATCCAATGGAATAACAAAAATCTTGACAAAAGAATACCTTCCATAATGACAAGGCTACAATACATTGGAGTAACAAAAATCAAGACAACAGACTACCTTCCATAATGACAAGGCTACTATCCATTGGAGTAACATAAAATCTCGACAAAAAACTACATTCCATAATGACAAGGCTACCATCCAATGGAATAACAACAATATCGACAACAAACTACATTCAATAATAAGAAGGCTACCATCCATTGGAGTAACAAAAATATCGACAACTTACTACCTTCCATAATGACAAGGATACCATCCATTGTAGTAACAAAAACTCGACAATCGATTACCTTCCATAATAAGAAGCCTACCATCCAATGGAGTAACAAAAATCTCGACAAATGAATAGCTTCCATAATGACAAGGCTACAATCCATTGGAGTAACAAAAATCTCGACAACAGACTACCTTCCATAATGACAAGGCTACTATCCATTGGAGTAACAAAAATCTCGACAAAAAACTACTTTCCATAATGACAAGGCTACCATCCAATGGAATAACAAAAATCTAGACAACAAACTACCTTCCATAATGACAAGGCTACCATCCATTAGAGTAATAGAAATCTCAACGATAGACTACCTTCCGTAATGACAAGGCTACAATCCATTGTAGTATAAAAATATCTCGACAACAGACTACCTTCCATAATGACAAGGCTACCATCCATTGTAGTAACAAAAAGTCGACAACCGACTACCTTCCATAATAAGAAGGCTTCCATCCAATGGAGTAACAAAAATCTCGACAAAAGAATACCTTCCATAATGACAAGGCTACAATCCATTGGAGTAACAAAAATCTCGACAACAGACTACCTTCCATAATGACAAGGCTACTATCCATTGGAGTAACAAAAATCTCGACAAAAAACTACCTTCCATAATGACAAGGCTACCATCCAATGGAATAACAAAAATATCGACAACAGACTACATTCCATAATGACAAGGCTACCATCCATTGGAGTAACAGAAATCTTAACGATAAACTAACTTCCATAATGACAAGGCTAAAATACATTGTAGTATCAAAATAATCTCGACAACAGACTACCTTCCATAATGACAAGGCTACAATCAATTGGAGTAACAAAAATCTTGACAAATGACTACCTTCCATAATGACAAGGCTACCATCCGTTGGAGTAACAAGGATATCGAAAACATAATACCTTCCATAATGACAAGGATACCATCCATTGTAGTAACAAAAACACGACAACCGACTACCTTACATAATAAGAAGGCTACCACCCAATGGAGTAACAAAAATCTAGACAAAAGAATACCTTCCATAATGACAAGGCTACAACCCATTGGAGTAACAAAAATCTCGACAACAGACTACCTTCCATAATGACAAGGCTACTATCCATTGGAGTAACATAAAATCTCGACAAAAAAACTACTTTCCATAATGACAAGACTACCATCCAATGGAATAACAAAAATCTAGACAACAGACTACCTTCCATAATGACAAGGCTACAATCAATTGGAGTAACAAAAATCTCGACAACAGACTACCTTCCATAATGACAAGTCTACCATTTATTGGAGTAACAAAGATATCGACAACATACTACCTTCCATAATGACAAGGCTACAATCCATTGTAGTATAAAAAAACTCGACAACAGACTACCTTCCATAATGACAAGGCAACCATCCATTTTAGGAACAAAAAATCGACAACCGACTACCTTCCATAATAAGAAGGCTACCATCCATTGGAGTAACAAAACTCTCGACAAAAGAATACCTTCCATAATGACAAGGCTACAATCCATTGGAGTAACAAAAATCTCAAAAATAGACTACCTTCCATAATGACAAGGCTACCATCCATTGGAGTAACAGAAATCTCAACGATAGACTACCTTCCATAATGAAAAGGCTACAATCCATTGTAGTATCAAAATAATCTCGACAACTGACTACCTTCAATAATGACAAGGCTACAATAAATTGGAGTACCAAAAATCTCGACAACAGACTACCTTCCATAATGACAAGGCTACCATCCATTGGGGTAACAGATATCGACAACATAATACCTTCCATAATGACAAGGCTACAATTCATTGTAGTATAAAAAAAACTCGACAACAAACTACGTTCCATAATGACAAGGATACCATCCGTTGTAGTAACAAAAACTCGACAATCGACTACCTTCCATAATAAGAAGGCTACCATCCAATGGAGTAACAAAAATCTAGACAAAAGAATACCTTACATAATTACAAGGCTACAATCCATTGGAGTAACAAAAATCTTGACAACAGACTACCTTCCATAATAACAAGGCTATTATCCATTGGAGTAACAAAAATCTCGACAAAAAACTACCTTCCATAATGACAAGGCTACCTTCCAATGGAATAACAAAAATCTAGACAACAAACTACCTTCCATAATGACAAGGCTACCATCCATTGGAGTAACAGAAATCTCAACGATAGACTACCTTCCATAATGACAAGGCTACCATCCATTGGAGTACCAGATACCGACAACAAAATACCTTCCATAATGACAAGGCTACAATCCATTGTAGTATAAAAAAAACTCGACAACAAACTACCTTCCATAATGACAAGGATACCATCCGTTGTAGTAACAAAAACTCGACAACTGACTACCTTCCATAATATGAAGGCTACCATCCAATGGAGTAACAAAAATCTAGACAAAAGAATACCTTACATAATGACAAGGCTACAATCCATTGGAGTAACAAAAATCTCGACAACAAACTACCTTCCATAATGACAAGGCTACTATCCATTGGAGTAACAAAAATCTCGACAAAAAACTACCTTCCATAATGACAAGGCTACCATCCAATGGAATAACAAAAATCTAGACAACAAACTACCTTTCATAATGACAAGGCTACCATCCATTGGAGTAACATAAATCTCAACGATAGACTACCTTCCATAATGACAAGGCTACAAGCCATTGTAGTATCAAAACAATCTCGACAACAGACTACCTTCCATAATGATAAGGCTACAATCAATTGGAGTAACAAATATCTCGACAACAAACTACCTTCCATAATGACAAGGCTACCATCCATTGTAGTAACAAAAAGTCGACAACCGACTACCTTCCATAATTAGAAGGCTTCCATCCAATGGAGTAACAAAAATCTCGACAAAAGAATACCTTCCATAATGACAAGGCTACAATCCATTGGAGTAACAAAAATCTCGACAACAGACTACCTTCCATAATGACAAGGCTACAATCCATTGGAGTAACAAAAATCTCGACAAAAAACTACCTTCCATAATGACAAGGCTACCATCCAATGGAATAACAAAAATATCGACAACAGACTACATTCCATAATGACAAGGCTAACATCCATTGGAGTAACAGAAATCTCAACGATAGACTAACTTCCATAATGACAAGGGTAAAATACATTGTAGTATCGAAATAATCTCGACAATAGACTACCTTCCATAATGACAAGGCTACAATTAATTGGAGTAACAAAAATCTTGACAAAAGACTACCTTCCAAAATGACAAGGCTACCATCCATTGGAGTAACAAAGATATCGAAAACATAATAGCTTCCATAATGACAAGGATACCATCCATTGTAGTAACAAAAACACGACAACCGACTACCTTACATAATAATAAGGCTACCATCCAATGGAGTAACAAAAATCTAGACAAAAGAATACCTTCCATAATGACAAGGCTACAACCCATTGGAGTAACAAAATCTCGACAACAGACTACCTTCCATAATGACAAGGCTACTATCCATTGGAGTAACATAAAATCTCGACAAAAAACTACTTTCCATAATGACAAGGCTACCATCCAATGGAATAAAAAAAATCTAGACAACAGACTACCTTCCATAATGACAAGGCTACAATCAATTGGAGTAACAAAAATCTCGACAACAGACTACCTTCCATAATGACAAGTCTACCATTTATTGGAGTAACAAAGATATCGACAACATACTACCTTCCATAATGACAAGGCTACAATCCATTGTAGTATAAAAAAAACTCGACAAAAGAATACCTTCCATAATGACAAGGCAACCATCCATTGTAGGAACAAAAAATCGACAACCGACTACCTTCCATAATAAGAAGGCTACCATCCATTGGAGTAACAAAACTCTCGACAAAAGAATACCTTCCATAATGACAAGGCTACAATCCATTGGAGTAACAAAAATCTCAACAACAGACTACCTTCCATAATGACATGGCTACCATCCATTGGAGTAACAGAAATCTCAACGATAGACTACCTTCCATAATGAAAAGGCTACAATCCATTGTAGTATCAAAATAATCTCGACAACTGACTACCTTCCATAATGACAAGGCTACAATCAATTGGAGTACCAAAAATCTCGACAACAGACTACCTTCAATAATGACAAGGCTACCATCCATTGGAGTAACAGATATCGACAACATGATACCTTCCATAATGACAAGGCTACAATCCATTGTAGTATAAAAATAATCTCGACAACAGACTACCTTCCATAATGACAAGGCTACTATCCATTGGAGTAACATAAAATCTCGACAAAAAACTACTTTCCATAATGACAAGGCTACCATCCAATGGAATAACAAAAATCTAGACAAAAGACTACCTTCCATAATGACAAGGCTACCATCCATTGGAGTAACAGAAATCTAAACCATAGACTACCTTCAATAATGACAAGGCTACAATCCATTGTAGTATCAAAATAATCTCGACAACAGACTACCTTCCATAATGATAAGGCTACAATCAGTTGGAGTAACAAAAATATCGACAACAGACTACCTTCCATAATGACAAGGCTACCATCCATTGGAGTAACAGATACCGACAACAAAATACCTTCGATAATGACAAGGCTAAAATCCATTGTAGTATAAAAAAAACTCGACAACAGACTACCTTCCATAATGACAAGGATACCATCCGTTGTAGTAACAAAAACTCGACAACCGACTACCTTCCATAATATTAAGGCTACCATCCAATGGAGTAACTAAAATCTAGACAAAAGAATACCTTACATAATGACAAGGCTATAATCCATTGGAGTAACAAAAATCTCGACAACAAACTACCTTCCATAATGACAAGGCTACTATCCATTGGAGTAACAAAAATGTCGACAAAAAACTACATTCCATAATGACAAGGCTACCATCCAATGGAATAACAAAAATCTAGACAACAAACTACCTTCCATAATGACAAGGCTACCATCCATTGGAGTAACAGAAATCTCAACGATAGACTACCTTCCATAATGACAAGGCTACAATCCATTGTAGTATCAAAACAATCTCGACAACAGACTACCTTCCATAATGACAAGGCTACAATCAATTGGAGTAACAAAAATATCGATAATAGACTACCTTCCATAACGACAAGGCTACCATCCATTGGAGTAACAAAGATATCGACAACATACTACCTTCCATAATGACAAGGATACCATCCATTGTAGTAACAAAAACACGACAACCGACTACCTTACATAATAAGAAGGCTACCATCCATTGGAGTAACAAAAATCTTGACAAAAGAATACCTTCCATAATGACAAGGCTACAATACATTGGAGTAACAAAAATCAAGACAACAGACTACCTTCCATAATGACAAGGCTACTATCCATTGGAGTAACATAAAATCTCGACAAAAAACTACTTTCCATAATGACAAGGCTACCATCCAATGGAATAACAACAATATCGACAACAAACTACATTCCATAATGACAAGGCTACCATCCATTGGAGTAACAGAAATCTCAACGATAGACTACCTTCCATAATGACAAGGCTACAATACATTGTAGTATCAAAATAATCTCGACAACAAACTACCTTCCATAATGACAAGGCTACTATCCATTGGACTAACATAAAATCTCGACAAAAAACTACTTTCCATAATGACAAGGCTACCATCCAATGGAATAACAAAAATCTAGACAAAAGACTACCTTCCATAATGACAAGGCTACCATCCATTGGAGTAACAGAAATCTAAACGATAGACTACCTTCAATAATGACAAGGCTACAATCCATTGTAGTATCAAAATAATCTCGACAACAAACTACCTTCCATAATGATAAGGCTACAATCAATTGGAGTAACAAAAATCTCGACAACAGACTACCTTTCATAATGACAAGGCTACCATTCATTGGAGTAACAGATACCGACAACAAAATACCTTCCATAATGACAAGGCTACAATCCATTGTAGTATAAAAAAAACTTGACAACAGACTACCTTCCATAATGACAAGGATACCATCCGTTGTAGTAACAAAAACTCGACAACCGACTACCTTCCATAATATTAAGGCTACCATCCAATGGAGTAACAAAAATTTAGACAAAAGAATACCTTACATAATGACAAGGCTACAATCCATTGGAGTAACAAAAATCTCGACAACAGACTACCTTCCATAATGACAAGGCTACTATCCATTGGAGTAACAAAAATCTCGACAAAAAACTACCTTCCATAATGACAAGGCTACCATCCAATGGAATAACAAAAATCTAGACAACAAACTACCTTCCATAATGACAAGGCTACCATCCATTGGAGTAACAGAAATCTCAATGATAGACTACCTTCCAAAATGACAAGGCTACAATCCATTATAGTATCAAAACAATCTCGACAACAGACTACCTTCCATAATGACAAGGCTACAATCAATTGGAGTAACAAAAATATCGACAATAGACTACCTTGCATAACGATAAGGCTACCATCCAATGGAGTAACAAAGATATCGACAACTTACTACCTTCCATAATGACAAGGATACCATCCATTGTAGTAACAAAAACTCGACAATCGATTACCTTCCATAATAAGAAGCCTACCATCCAATGGAGTAACAAAAATCTCGACAAATGAATAGCTTCCATAATGACAAGGCTACAATCCATTGGAGTAACAAAAATCTCGACAACAGACTACCTTCCATAATGACAAGGCTACTATCCATTGGAGTAACAAAAATCTCGACAAAAAACTACTTTCCATAATGACAAGGCTACCATCCAATGGAATAACAAAAATCTAGACAACAAACTACCTTCCATAATGACAAGGCTACCATCCATTAGAGTAATAGAAATCTCAACGATAGACTACCTTCCGTAATGACAAGGCTACAATCCATTGTAGTATAAAAATATCTCGACAACAGACTACCTTCCATAATGACAAGGCTACCATCCATTGTAGTAACAAAAAGTCGACAACCGACTACCTTCCATAATAAGAAGGCTTCCATCCAATGGAGTAACAAAAATCTCGACAAAAGAATACCTTCCATAATGACAAGGCTACAATCCATTGGAGTAACAAAAATCTCGACAACAGACTACCTTCCATAATGACAAGGCTACTATCCATTGGAGTAACAAAAATCTCGACAAAAAACTACCTTCCATAATGACAAGGCTACCATCCAATGGAATAACAAAAATATCGACAACAGACTACATTCCATAATGACAAGGCTACCATCCATTGGAGTAACAGAAATCTTAACGATAAACTAACTTCCATAATGACAAGGCTAAAATACATTGTAGTATCAAAATAATCTCGACAACAGACTACCTTCCATAATGACAAGGCTACAATCAATTGGAGTAACAAAAATCTTGACAAAAGACTACCTTCCATAATGACAAGGCTACCATCCGTTGGAGTAACAAGGATATCGAAAACACAATACCTTCCATAATGACAAGGATACCATCCATTGTAGTAACAAAAACACGACAACCGACTACCTTACATAATAAGAAGGCTACCACCCAATGGAGTAACAAAAATCTAGACAAAAGAATACCTTCCATAATGACAAGGCTACAACCCATTGGAGTAACAAAAATCTCGACAACAGACTACCTTCCATAATGACAAGGCTACTATCCATTGGAGTAACATAAAATCTCGACAAAAAAACTACTTTCCATAATGACAAGGCTACCATCCAATGGAATAACAAAAATCTAGACAACAGACTACCTTCCATAATGACAAGGCTACAATCAATTGGAGTAACAAAAATCTCGACAACAGACTACTTTCCATAATGACAAGTCTACCATTTATTGGAGTAACAAAGATATCGACAACATACTACCTTCCATAATGACAAGGCTACAATCCATTGTAGTATAAAAAAACTCGACAACAGACTACCTTCCATAATGACAAGGCAACCATCCATTTTAGGAACAAAAAATCGACAACCGACTACCTTCCATAATAAGAAGGCTACCATCCATTGGAGTAACAAAACTCTCGACAAAAGAATACCTTCCATAATGACAAGGCTACAATCCATTGGAGTAACAAAAATCTCAAAAACAGACTACCTTCCATAATGACAAGGCTAACATCCATTGGAGTAACAGAAATCTCAACGATAGACTACCTTCCATAATGAAAAGGCTACAATCCATTGTAGTATCAAAATAATCTCGACAACTGACTACCTTCAATAATGACAAGGCTACAATAAATTGGAGTACCAAAAATCTCGACAACAGACTACCTTCCATAATGACAAGGCTACCATCCATTGGGGTAACAGATATCGACAACATAATACCTTCCATAATGACAAGGCTACAATCCATTGTAGTATAAAAAAAACTCGACAACAAACTACGTTCCATAATGACAAGGATACCATCCGTTGTAGTAACAAAAACTCGACAATCGACTACCTTCCATAATAAGAAGGCTACCATCCAATGGAGTAACAAAAATCTAGACAAAAGAATACCTTACATAATTACAAGGCTACAATCCATTGGAGTAACAAAAATCTCGACAACAGACTACCTTCCATAATAACAAGGCTATTATCCATTGGAGTAACAAAAATCTCGACAAAAAACTACCTTCCATAATGACAAGGCTACCTTCCAATGGAATAACAAAAATCTAGACAACAAACTACCTTCCATAATGACAAGGCTACCATCCATTGGAGTAACAGAAATCTCAACGATAGACTACCTTCCATAATGACAAGGCTACCATCCATTGGAGTACCAGATACCGACAACAAAATACCTTCCATAATGACAAGGCTACAATCCATTGTAGTATAAAAAAAACTCGACAACAGACTACCTTCCATAATGACAAGGATACCATCCGTTGTAGTAACAAAAACTCGACAACTGACTACCTTCCATAATATGAAGGCTACCATCCAATGGAGTAACAAAAATCTAGACAAAAGAATACCTTACATAATGACAAGGCTACAATCCATTGGAGTAACAAAAATCTCGACAACAAACTACCTTCCATAATGACAAGGCTACTATCCATTGGAGTAACAAAAATCTCGACAAAAAACTACCTTCCATAATGACAAGGCTACCATCCAATGGAATAACAAAAATCTAGACAACAAACTACCTTTCATAATGACAAGGCTACCATCCATTGGAGTAACATAAATCTCAACGATAGACTACCTTCCATAATGACAAGGCTACAAGCCATTGTAGTATCAAAACAATCTCGACAACAGACTACCTTCCATAATGATAAGGCTACAATCAATTGGAGTAACAAATATCTCGACAACAAACTACCTTCCATAATGACAAGGCTACCATCCATTGTAGTAAGAAAAAGTCGACAACCGACTACCTTCCATAATTAGAAGGCTTCCATCCAATGGAGTAACAAAAATCTCGACAAAAGAATACCTTCCATAATGACAAGGCTACAATCCATTGGAGTAACAAAAATCTCGACAACAGACTACCTTCCATAATGACAAGGCTACTATCCATTGGAGTAACAAAAATCTCGACAAAAAACTACCTTCCATAATGACAAGGCTACCATCCAATGGAATAACAAAAATATCGACAACAGACTACATTCCATAATGACAAGGCTACCATCCATTGGAGTAACAGAAATCTTAACGATAAACTAACTTCCATAATGACAAGGCTAAAATACATTGTAGTATCAAAATAATCTCGACAACAGACTACCTTCCATAATGACAAGGCTACAATCAATTGGAGTAACAAAAATCTTGACAAAAGACTACCTTCCATAATGACAAGGCTACCATCCGTTGGAGTAACAAGGATATCGAAAACACAATACCTTCCATAATGACAAGGATACCATCCATTGTAGTAACAAAAACACGACAACCGACTACCTTACATAATAAGAAGGCTACCACCCAATGGAGTAACAAAAATCTAGACAAAAGAATACCTTCCATAATGACAAGGCTACAACCCATTGGAGTAACAAAAATCTCGACAACAGACTACCTTCCATAATGACAAGGCTACTATCCATTGGAGTAACATAAAATCTCGACAAAAAAACTACTTTCCATAATGACAAGGCTACCATCCAATGGAATAACAAAAATCTAGACAACAGACTACCTTCCATAATGACAAGGCTACAATCAATTGGAGTAACAAAAATCTCGACAACAGACTACCTTCCATAATGACAAGTCTACCATTTATTGGAGTAACAAAGATATCGACAACATACTACCTTCCATAATGACAAGGCTACAATCCATTGTAGTATAAAAAAACTCGACAACAGACTACCTTCCATAATGACAAGGCAACCATCCATTTTAGGAACAAAAAATCGACAACCGACTACCTTCCATAATAAGAAGGCTACCATCCATTGGAGTAACAAAACTCTCGACAAAAGAATACCTTCCATAATGACAAGGCTACAATCCATTGGAGTAACAAAAATCTCAAAAACAGACTACCTTCCATAATGACAAGGCTAACATCCATTGGAGTAACAGAAATCTCAACGATAGACTACCTTCCATAATGAAAAGGCTACAATCCATTGTAGTATCAAAATAATCTCGACAACTGACTACCTTCAATAATGACAAGGCTACAATAAATTGGAGTACCAAAAATCTCGACAACAGACTACCTTCCATAATGACAAGGCTACCATCCATTGGGGTAACAGATATCGACAACATAATACCTTCCATAATGACAAGGCTACAATCCATTGTAGTATAAAAAAAACTCGACAACAAACTACGTTCCATAATGACAAGGATACCATCCGTTGTAGTAACAAAAACTCGACAATCGACTACCTTCCATAATAAGAAGGCTACCATCCAATGGAGTAACAAAAATCTAGACAAAAGAATACCTTACATAATTACAAGGCTACAATCCATTGGAGTAACAAAAATCTCGACAACAGACTACCTTCCATAATAACAAGGCTATTATCCATTGGAGTAACAAAAATCTCGACAAAAAACTACCTTCCATAATGACAAGGCTACCTTCCAATGGAATAACAAAAATCTAGACAACAAACTACCTTCCATAATGACAAGGCTACCATCCATTGGAGTAACAGAAATCTCAACGATAGACTACCTTCCATAATGACAAGGCTACCATCCATTGGAGTACCAGATACCGACAACAAAATACCTTCCATAATGACAAGGCTACAATCCATTGTAGTATAAAAAAAACTCGACAACAGACTACCTTCCATAATGACAAGGATACCATCCGTTGTAGTAACAAAAACTCGACAACTGACTACCTTCCATAATATGAAGGCTACCATCCAATGGAGTAACAAAAATCTAGACAAAAGAATACCTTACATAATGACAAGGCTACAATCCATTGGAGTAACAAAAATCTCGACAACAAACTACCTTCCATAATGACAAGGCTACTATCCATTGGAGTAACAAAAATCTCGACAAAAAACTACCTTCCATAATGACAAGGCTACCATCCAATGGAATAACAAAAATCTAGACAACAAACTACCTTTCATAATGACAAGGCTACCATCCATTGGAGTAACATAAATCTCAACGATAGACTACCTTCCATAATGACAAGGCTACAAGCCATTGTAGTATCAAAACAATCTCGACAACAGACTACCTTCCATAATGATAAGGCTACAATCAATTGGAGTAACAAATATCTCGACAACAAACTACCTTCCATAATGACAAGGCTACCATCCATTGTAGTAAGAAAAAGTCGACAACCGACTACCTTCCATAATTAGAAGGCTTCCATCCAATGGAGTAACAAAAATCTCGACAAAAGAATACCTTCCATAATGACAAGGCTACAATCCATTGGAGTAACAAAAATCTCGACAACAGACTACCTTCCATAATGACAAGGCTACTATCCATTGGAGTAACAAAAATCTCGACAAAAAACTACCTTCCATAATGACAAGGCTACCATCCATTTTAGGAACAAAAAATCGACAACCGACTACCTTCCATAATAAGAAGGCTACCATCCATTGGAGTAACAAAACTCTCGACAAAAGAATACCTTCCATAATGACAAGGCTACAATCCATTGGAGTAACAAAAATCTCAAAAACAGACTACCTTCCATAATGACAAGGCTACCATCCATTGGAGTAACAGAAATCTCAACGATAGACTACCTTCCATAATGAAAAGGCTACAATCCATTGTAGTATCAAAATAATCTCGACAACTGACTACCTTCAATAATGACAAGGCTACAATAAATTGGAGTACCAAAAATCTCGACAACAGACTACCTTCCATAATGACAAGGCTACCATCCATTGGGGTAACAGATATCGACAACATAATACCTTCCATAATGACAAGGCTACAATCCATTGTAGTATAAAAAAAACTCGACAACAAACTACGTTCCATAATGACAAGGATACCATCCGTTGTAGTAACAAAAACTCGACAATCGACTACCTTCCATAATAAGAAGGCTACCATCCAATGGAGTAACAAAAATCTAGACAAAAGAATACCTTACATAATTACAAGGCTACAATCCATTGGAGTAACAAAAATCTTGACAACAGACTACCTTCCATAATAACAAGGCTATTATCCATTGGAGTAACAAAAATCTCGACAAAAAACTACCTTCCATAATGACAAGGCTACCTTCCAATGGAATAACAAAAATCTAGACAACAAACTACCTTCCATAATGACAAGGCTACCATCCATTGGAGTAACAGAAATCTCAACGATAGACTACCTTCCATAATGACAAGGCTACCATCCATTGGAGTACCAGATACCGACAACAAAATACCTTCCATAATGACAAGGCTACAATCCATTGTAGTATAAAAAAAACTCGACAACAGACTACCTTCCATAATGACAAGGATACCATCCGTTGTAGTAACAAAAACTCGACAACTGACTACCTTCCATAATATGAAGGCTACCATCCAATGGAGTAACAAAAATCTAGACAAAAGAATACCTTACATAATGACAAGGCTACAATCCATTGGAGTAACAAAAATCTCGACAACAAACTACCTTCCATAATGACAAGGCTACTATCCATTGGAGTAACAAAAATCTCGACAAAAAACTACCTTCCATAATGACAAGGCTACAAGCCATTGTAGTATCAAAACAATCTCGACAACAGACTACCTTCCATAATGATAAGGCTACAATCAATTGGAGTAACAAATATCTCGACAACAAACTACCTTCCATAATGACAAGGCTACCATCCATTGTAGTAACAAAAAGTCGACAACCGACTACCTTCCATAATTAGAAGGCTTCCATCCAATGGAGTAACAAAAATCTCGACAAAAGAATACCTTCCATAATGACAAGGCTACAATCCATTGGAGTAACAAAAATCTCGACAACAGACTACCTTCCATAATGACAAGGCTACTATCCATTGGAGTAACAAAAATCTCGACAAAAAACTACCTTCCATAATGACAAGGCTACCATCCATTTTAGGAACAAAAAATCGACAACCGACTACCTTCCATAATAAGAAGGCTACCATCCATTGGAGTAACAAAACTCTCGACAAAAGAATACCTTCCATAATGACAAGGCTACAATCCATTGGAGTAACAAAAATCTCAAAAACAGACTACCTTCCATAATGACAAGGCTACCATCCATTGGAGTAACAGAAATCTCAACGATAGACTACCTTCCATAATGAAAAGGCTACAATCCATTGTAGTATCAAAATAATCTCGACAACTGACTACCTTCAATAATGACAAGGCTACAATAAATTGGAGTACCAAAAATCTCGACAACAGACTACCTTCCATAATGACAAGGCTACCATCCATTGGGGTAACAGATATCGACAACATAATACCTTCCATAATGACAAGGCTACAATCCATTGTAGTATAAAAAAAACTCGACAACAAACTACGTTCCATAATGACAAGGATACCATCCGTTGTAGTAACAAAAACTCGACAATCGACTACCTTCCATAATAAGAAGGCTACCATCCAATGGAGTAACAAAAATCTAGACAAAAGAATACCTTACATAATTACAAGGCTACAATCCATTGGAGTAACAAAAATCTTGACAACAGACTACCTTCCATAATAACAAGGCTATTATCCATTGGAGTAACAAAAATCTCGACAAAAAACTACCTTCCATAATGACAAGGCTACCTTCCAATGGAATAACAAAAATCTAGACAACAAACTACCTTCCATAATGACAAGGCTACCATCCATTGGAGTAACAGAAATCTCAACGATAGACTACCTTCCATAATGACAAGGCTACCATCCATTGGAGTACCAGATACCGACAACAAAATACCTTCCATAATGACAAGGCTACAATCCATTGTAGTATAAAAAAAACTCGACAACAGACTACCTTCCATAATGACAAGGATACCATCCGTTGTAGTAACCAAAACTCGACAACTGACTACCTTCCATAATATGAAGGCTACCATCCAATGGAGTAACAAAAATCTAGACAAAAGAATACCTTACATAATGACAAGGCTACAATCCATTGGAGTAACAAAAATCTCGACAACAAACTACCTTCCATAATGACAAGGCTACTATCCATTGGAGTAACAAAAATCTCGACAAAAAACTACCTTCCATAATGACAAGGCTACAAGCCATTGTAGTATCAAAACAATCTCGACAACAGACTACCTTCCATAATGATAAGGCTACAATCAATTGGAGTAACAAATATCTCGACAACAAACTACCTTCCATAATGACAAGGCTACCATCCATTATAGTAACAAAAAGTCGACAACCGACTACCTTCCATAATTAGAAGGCTTCCATCCAATGGAGTAACAAAAATCTCGACAAAAGAATACCTTCCATAATGACAAGGCTACAATCCATTGGTGTAACAAAAATCTCGACAACAGACTACCTTCCATAATGACAAGGCTACTATCCATTGGAGTAACAAAAATCTCGACAAAAAACTACCTTCCATAATGACAAGGCTACCATCCATTTTAGGAACAAAAAATCGACAACCGACTACCTTCCATAATAAGAAGGCTACCAGCCATTGGAGTAACAAAACTCTCGACAAAAGAATACCTTCCATAATGACAAGGCTACAATCCATTGGAGTAACAAAAATCTCAAAAACAGACTACCTTCCATAATGACAAGGCTACCATCCATTGGAGTAACAGAAATCTCAACGATAGACTACCTTCCATAATGAAAAGGCTACAATCCATTGTAGTATCAAAATAATCTCGACAACTGACTACCTTCAATAATGACAAGGCTACAATAAATTGGAGTACCAAAAATCTCGACAACAGACTACCTTCCATAATGACAAGGCTACCATCCATTGGGGTAACAGATATCGACAACATAATACCTTCCATAATGACAAGGCTACAATCCATTGTAGTATAAAAAAAACTCGACAACAAACTACGTTCCATAATGACAAGGATACCATCCGTTGTAGTAACAAAAACTCGACAATCGACTACCTTCCATAATAAGAAGGCTACCATCCAATTGAGTAACAAAAATCTAGACAAAAGAATACCTTACATAATTATAAGGCTACAATCCATTGGAGTAACAAAAATCTTGACAACAGACTACCTTCCATAATAACAAGGCTATTATCCATTGGAGTAACAAAAATCTCGACAAAAAACTACCTTCCATAATGACAAGGCTACCTTCCAATGGAATAACAAACATCTAGACAACAAACTACCTTCCATAATGACAAGGCTACCATCCATTGGAGTAACAGAAATCTCAACGATAGACTACCTTCCATAATGACAAGGCTACCATCCATTGGAGTACCAGATACCGACAACAAAATACCTTCCATAATGACAAGGCTACAATCCATTGTAGTATAAAAAAAACTCGACAACAGACTACCTTCCATAATGACAAGGATACCATCCGTTGTAGTAACAAAAACTCGACAACTGACTACCTTCCATAATATGAAGGCTACCATCCAATGGAGTAACAAAAATCTAGACAAAAGAATACCTTACATAATGACAAGGCTACAATCCATTGGAGTAACAAAAATCTCGACAACAAACTACCTTCCATAATGACAAGGCTACTATCCATTGGAGTAACAAAAATCTCGACAAAAAACTACCTTCCATAATGACAAGGCTACCATCCAATGGAATAACAAAAATCTAGACAACAAACTACCTTTCATAATGACAAGGCTACCATCCATTGGAGTAACATAAATCTCAACGATAGACTACCTTCCATAATGACAAGGCTACAAGCCATTGTAGTATCAAAACAATCTCGACAACAGACTACCTTCCATAATGATAAGGCTACAATCAATTGGAGTAACAAATATCTCGACAACAAACTACCTTCCATAATGACAAGGCTACCATCCATTGTAGTAACAAAAAGTCGACAACCGACTACCTTCCATAATTAGAAGGCTTCCATCCAATGGAGTAACAAAAATCTCGACAAAAGAATACCTTCCATAATGACAAGGCTACAATCCATTGGAGTAACAAAAATCTCGACAACAGACTACCTTCCATAATGACAAGGCTACTATCCATTGGAGTAACAAAAATCTCGACAAAAAACTACCTTCCATAATGACAAGGCTACCATCCAATGGAATAACAAAAATATCGACAACAGACTACATTCCATAATGACAAGGCTAACATCCATTGGAGTAACAGAAATCTCAACGATAGACTAACTTCCATAATGACAAGGGTAAAATACATTGTAGTATCGAAATAATCTCGACAATAGACTACCTTCCATAATGACAAGGTTACAATTAATTGGAGTAACAAAAATCTTGACAAAAGACTACCTTCCAAAATGACAAGGCTACCATCCATTGGAGTAACAAAGATATCGAAAACATAATAGCTTCCATAATGACAAGGATACCATCCATTGTAGTAACAAAAACACGACAACCGACTACCTTACATAATAATAAGGCTACCATCCAATGGAGTAACAAAAATCTAGACAAAAGAATACCTTCCATAATGACAAGGCTACAACCCATTGGAGTAACAAAATCTCGACAACAGACTACCTTCCATAATGACAAGGCTACTATCCATTGGAGTAACATAAAATCTCGACAAAAAACTACTTTCCAGAATGACAAGGCTACCATCCAATGGAATAAAAAAAATCTAGACAACAGACTACCTTCCATAATGACAAGGCTACAATCAATTGGAGTAACAAAAATCTCGACAACAGACTACCTTCCATAATGACAAGTCTACCATTTATTGGAGTAACAAAGATATCGACAACATACTACCTTCCATAATGACAAGGCTACAATCCATTGTAGTATAAAAAAAACTCGACAAAAGAATACCTTCCATAATGACAAGGCAACCATCCATTGTAGGAACAAAAAATCGACAACCGACTACCTTCCATAATAAGAAGGCTACCATCCATTGGAGTAACAAAACTCTCGACAAAAGAATACCTTCCATAATGACAAGGCTACAATCCATTGGAGTAACAAAAATCTCAACAACAGACTACCTTCCATAATGACAAGGCTACCATCCATTGGAGTAACAGAAATCTCAACGATAGACTACCTTCCATAATGAAAAGGCTACAATCCATTGTAGTATCAAAATAATCTCGACAACTGACTACCTTCCATAATGACAAGGCTACAATCAATTGGAGTACCAAAAATCTCGACAACAGACTACCTTCAATAATGACAAGGCTACCATCCATTGGAGTAACAGATATCGACAACATGATACCTTCCATAATGACAAGGCTACAATCCATTGTAGTATAAAAATAATCTCGACAACAGACTACCTTCCATAATGACAAGGCTACTATCCATTGGAGTAACATAAAATCTCGACAAAAAACTACTTTCCATAATGACAAGGCTACCATCCAATGGAATAACAAAAATCTAGACAAAAGACTACCTTCCATAATGACAAGGCTACCATCCATTGGAGTAACAGAAATCTAAACCATAGACTACCTTCAATAATGACAAGGCTACAATCCATTGTAGTATCAAAATAATCTCGACAACAGACTACCTTCCATAATGATAAGGCTACAATCAATTGGAGTAACAAAAATCTCGACAACGGACTACCTTCCATAATGACAAGGCTACCATCCATTGGAGTAACAGATACCGACAACAAAATACCTTCGATAATGACAAGGCTAAAATCCATTGTAGTATAAAAAAAACTCGACAATAGACTACCTTCCATAATGACAAGGATACCATCCGTTGTAGTAACAAAAACTCGACAACCGACTACCTTCCATAATATTAAGGCTACCATCCAATGGAGTAACTAAAATCTAGACAAAAGAATACCTTACATAATGACAAGGCTATAATCCATTGGAGTAACAAAAATCTCGACAACAGACTACCTTCCATAATGACAAGGCTACTATCCATTGGAGTAACAAAAATGTCGACAAAAAACTACATTCCATAATGACAAGGCTACCATCCAATGGAATAACAAAAATCTAGACAACAAACTACCTTCCATAATGACAAGGCTACCATCCATTGGAGTAACAGAAATCTAAACCATAGACTACCTTCAATAATGACAAGGCTACAATCCATTGTAGTATCAAAATAATCTCGACAACAGACTACCTTCCATAATGATAAGGCTACAATCAATTGGAGTAACAAAAATCTCGACAACAGACTACCTTCCATAATGACAAGGCTACCATCCATTGGAGTAACAGATACCGACAACAAAATACCTTCGATAATGACAAGGCTAAAATCCATTGTAGTATAAAAAAAACTCGACAACAGACTACCTTCCATAATGACAAGGATACCATCCGTTGTAGTAACAAAAACTTGACAACCGACTACCTTCCATAATATTAAGGCTACCATCCAATGGAGTAACTAAAATCTAGACAAAAGAATACCTTACATAATGACAAGGCTATAATCCATTGGAGTAACAAAAATCTCGACAACAGACTACCTTCCATAATGACAAGGCTACTATCCATTGGAGTAACAAAAATGTCGACAAAAAACTACATTCCATAATGACAAGGCTACCATCCAATGGAATAACAAAAATCTAGACAACAAACTACCTTCCATAATGACAAGGCTACCATCCATTGGAGTAACAGAAATCTCAACGATAGACTACCTTCCATAATGACAAGGCTACAATCCATTGTAGTATCAAAACAATCTCGACAACAGACTACCTTCCATAATGACAAGGCTACAATCAATTGGAGTAACAAAAATATCGATAATAGACTACCTTCCATAACGACAAGGCTACCATCCATTGGAGTAACAAAGATATCAACAACATACTACCTTCCATAATGACAAGGATACCATCCATTGTAGTAACAAAAACACGACAACCGACTACCTTACATAATAAGAAGGCTACCATCCATTGGAGTAACAAAAATCTTGACAAAAGAATACCTTCCATAATGACAAGGCTACAATACATTGGAGTAACAAAAATCAAGACAACAGACTACCTTCCATAATGACAAGGCTACTATCCATTGGAGTAACATAAAATCTCGACAAAAAACTACTTTCCATAATGACAAGGCTACCATCCAATGGAATAACAACAATATCGACAACAAACTACATTCCATAATGACAAGGCTACCATCCATTGGAGTAACAGAAATCTCAACGATAGACTACCTTCCATAATGACAAGGCTACAATACATTGTAGTATCAAAATAATCTCGACAACAAACTACCTTCCATAATGACAAGGCTACTATCCATTGGACTAACATAAAATCTCGACAAAAAACTACTTTCCATAATGACAAGGCTACCATCCAATGGAATAACAAAAATCTAGACAAAAGACTACCTTCCATAATGACAAGGCTACCATCCATTGGAGTAACAGAAATCTAAACGATAGACTACCTTCAATAATGACAAGGCTACAATCCATTGTAGTATCAAAATAATCTCGACAACAAACTACCTTCCATAATGATAAGGCTACAATCAATTGGAGTAACAAAAATCTCGACAACAGACTACCTTTCATAATGACAAGGCTACCATTCATTGGAGTAACAGATACCGACAACAAAATACCTTCCATAATGACAAGGCTACAATCCATTGTAGTATAAAAAAAACTTGACAACAGACTACCTTCCATAATGACAAGGATACCATCCGTTGTAGTAACAAAAACTCGACAACCGACTACCTTCCATAATATTAAGGCTACCATCCAATGGAGTAACAAAAATTTAGACAAAAGAATACCTTACATAATGACAAGGCTACAATCCATTGGAGTAACAAAAATCTCGACAACAGACTACCTTCCATAATGACAAGGCTACTATCCATTGGAGTAACAAAAATCTTGACAAAAAACTACCTTCCATAATGACAAGGCTACCATCCAATGGAATAACAAAAATCTAGACAACAAACTACCTTCCATAATGACAAGGCTACCATCCATTGGAGTAACAGAAATCTCAACGATAGACTACCTTCCAAAATGACAAGGCTACAATCCATTATAGTATCAAAACAATCTCGACAACAGACTACCTTCCATAATGACAAGGCTACAATCAATTGGAGTAACAAAAATATCGACAATAGACTACCTTGCATAACGATAAGGC
This sequence comes from Vicia faba, assembly GCA_948472305.1. NCBI lineage: Eukaryota > Viridiplantae > Streptophyta > Magnoliopsida > Fabales > Fabaceae > Vicia > Vicia faba. The sequence continues at coordinate 802,591,436 of OX451737.1, read as the reverse complement.
TACCATCCAATGGAGTAACAAAGATATCGACAACTTACTACCTTCCATAATGACAAGGATACCATCCATTGTAGTAACAAAAACTCGACAATCGATTACCTTCCATAATAAGAAGCCTACCATCCAATGGAGTAACAAAAATCTCGACAAATGAATAGCTTCCATAATGACAAGGCTACAATCCATTGGAGTAACAAAAATCTCGACAACAGACTACCTTCCATAATGACAAGGCTACTATCCATTGGAGTAACAAAAATCTCGACAAAAAACTACTTTCCATAATGACAAGGCTACCATCCAATGGAATAACAAAAATCTAGACAACAAACTACCTTCCATAATGACAAGGCTACCATCCATTAGAGTAATAGAAATCTCAACGATAGACTACCTTCCGTAATGACAAGGCTACAATCCATTGTAGTATAAAAATATCTCGACAACAGACTACCTTCCATAATGACAAGGCTACCATCCATTGTAGTAACAAAAAGTCGACAACCGACTACCTTCCATAATAAGAAGGCTTCCATCCAATGGAGTAACAAAAATCTCGACAAAAGAATACCTTCCATAATGACAAGGCTTCCATCCAATGGAGTAACAAAAATCTCGACAAAAAACTACCTTCCATAATGACAAGGCTACCATCCAATGGAATAACAAAAATATCGACAACAGACTACATTCCATAATGACAAGGCTACCATCCATTGGAGTAACAGAAATCTTAACGATAAACTAACTTCCATAATGACAAGGCTAAAATACATTGTAGTATCAAAATAATCTCGACAACAGACTACCTTCCATAATGACAAGGCTACAATCAATTAGAGTAACAAAAATCTTGACAAAAGACTACCTTCCATAATGACAAGGCTACCATCCGTTGGAGTAACAAGGATATCGAAAACATAATACCTTCCATAATGACAAGGATACCATCCATTGTAGTAACAAAAACACGACAACCGACTACCTTACATAATAAGAAGGCTACCACCCAATGGAGTAACAAAAATCTAGACAATAGAATACCTTCCATAATGACAAGGCTACAACCCATTGGAGTAACAAAAATCTCGACAACAGACTACCTTCCATAATGACAAGGCTACTATCCATTGGAGTAACATAAAATCTCGACAAAAAAACTACTTTCCATAATGACAAGGCTACCATCCAATGGAATAACAAAAATCTAGACAACAGACTACCTTCCATAATGACAAGGCTACAATCAATTGGAGTAACAAAAATCTCGACAACAGACTACCTTCCATAATGACAAGTCTACCATTTATTGGAGTAACAAAGATATCGACAACATACTACCTTCCATAATGACAAGGCTACAATCCATTGTAGTATAAAAAAACTCGACAACAGACTACCTTCCATAATGACAAGGCAACCATCCATTTTAGGAACAAAAAATCGACAACCGACTACCTTCCATAATAAGAAGGCTACCATCCATTAGAGTAACAAAACTCTCGACAAAAGAATACCTTCCATAATGACAAGGCTACAATCCATTGGAGTAACAAAAATCTCAAAAACAGACTACCTTCCATAATGACAAGGCTACCATCCATTGGAGTAACAGAAATCTCAACGATAGACTACCTTCCATAATGAAAAGGCTACAATCCATTGTAGTATCAAAATAATCTCGACAACTGACTACCTTCAATAATGACAAGGCTACAATAAATTGGAGTACCAAAAATCTCGACAACAGACTACCTTCCATAATGACAAGGCTACCATCCATTGGGGTAACAGATATCGACAACATAATACCTTCCATAATGACAAGGCTACAATCCATTGTAGTATAAAAAAAACTCGACAACAAACTACGTTCCATAATGACAAGGATACCATCCGTTGTAGTAACAAAAACTCGACAATCGACTACCTTCCATAATAAGAAGGCTACCATCCAATGGAGTAACAAAAATCTAGACAAAAGAATACCTTACATAATTACAAGGCTACAATCCATTGGAGTAACAAAAATCTCGACAACAGACTACCTTCCATAATAACAAGGCTATTATCCATTGGAGTAACAAAAATCTCGACAAAAAACTACCTTCCATAATGACAAGGCTACCTTCCAATGGAATAACAAAAATCTAGACAACAAACTACCTTCCATAATGACAAGGCTACCATCCATTGGAGTAACAGAAATCTCAACGATAGACTACCTTCCATAATGACAAGGCTACCATCCATTGGAGTACCAGATACCGACAACAAAATACCTTCCATAATGACAAGGCTACAATCCATTGTAGTATAAAAAAAACTCGACAACAGACTACCTTCCATAATGACAAGGATACCATCCGTTGTAGTAACAAAAACTCGACAACTGACTACCGTCCATAATATGAAGGCTACCATCCAATGGAGTAACAAAAATCTAGACAAAAGAATACCTTACATAATTACAAGGCTACAATCCATTGGAGTAACAAAAATCTCGACAACAAACTACCTTCCATAATGACAAGGCTACTATCCATTGGAGTAACAAAAATCTCGACAAAAAACTACCTTCCATAATGACAAGGCTACCATCCAATGGAATAACAAAAATCTAGACAACAAACTACCTTTCATAATGACAAGGCTACCATCCATTGGAGTAACATAAATCTCAACGATAGACTACCTTCCATAATGACAAGGCTACAAGCCATTGTAGTATCAAAACAATCTCGACAACAGACTACCTTCCATAATGATAAGGCTACAATCAATTGGAGTAACAAATATCTCGACAACAAACTACCTTCCATAATGACAAGGCTACCATCCATTGTAGTAACAAAAAGTCGACAACCGACTACCTTCCATAATTAGAAGGCTTCCATCCAATGGAGTAACAAAAATCTCGACAAAAGAATACCTTCCATAATGACAAGGCTACAATCCATTGGAGTAACAAAAATCTCGACAACAGACTACCTTCCATAATGACAAGGCTACTATCCATTGGAGTAACAAAAATCTCGACAAAAAACTACCTTCCATAATGACAAGGCTACCATCCAATGGAATAACAAAAATATCGACAACAGACTACATTCCATAATGACAAGGCTAACATCCATTGGAGTAACAGAAATCTCAACGATAGACTAACTTCCATAATGACAAGGGTAAAATACATTGTAGTATCGAAATAATCTCGACAATAGACTACCTTCCATAATGACAAGGCTACAATTAATTGGAGTAACAAAAATCTTGACAAAAGACTACCTTCCAAAATGACAAGGCTACCATCCATTGGAGTAACAAAGATATCGAAAACATAATAGCTTCCATAATGACAAGGATACCATCCATTGTAGTAACAAAAACACGACAACCGACTACCTTACATAATAATAAGGCTACCATCCAATGGAGTAACAAAAATCTAGACAAAAGAATACCTTCCATAATGACAAGGCTACAACCCATTGGAGTAACAAAATCTCGACAACAGACTACCTTCCATAATGACAAGGCTACTATCCATTGGAGTAACATAAAATCTCGACAAAAAACTACTTTCCATAATGACAAGGCTACCATCCAATGGAATAAAAAAAATCTAGACAACAGACTACCTTCCATAATGACAAGGCTACAATCAATTGGAGTAACAAAAATCTCGACAACAGACTACCTTCCATAATGACAAGTCTACCATTTATTGGAGTAACAAAGATATCGACAACATACTACCTTCCATAATGACAAGGCTACAATCCATTGTAGTATAAAAAAAACTCGACAAAAGAATACCTTCCATAATGACAAGGCAACCATCCATTGTAGGAACAAAAAATCGACAACCGACTACCTTCCATAATAAGAAGGCTACCATCCATTGGAGTAACAAAACTCTCGACAAAAGAATACCTTCCATAATGACAAGACTACAATCCATTGGAGTAACAAAAATCTCAACAACAGACTACCTTCCATAATGACAAGGCTACCATCCATTGGAGTAACAGAAATCTCAACGATAGACTACCTTCCATAATGAAAAGGCTACAATCCATTGTAGTATCAAAATAATCTCGACAACTGACTACCTTCCATAATGACAAGGCTACAATCAATTGGAGTACCAAAAATCTCGACAACAGACTACCTTCAATAATGACAAGGCTACCATCCATTGGAGTAACAGATATCGACAACATGATACCTTCCATAATGACAAGGCTACAATCCATTGTAGTATAAAAAAAACTCGACAACAAACTACGTTCCATAATGACAAGGATACCATCCGTTGTAGTAACAAAAACTCGACAATCGACTACCTTCCATAATAAGAAGGCTACCATCCAATGGAGTAACAAAAATCTAGACAATAGAATACCTTACATAATGACAAGGCTATAATCCATTGGAGTAACAAAAATCTCGACAACAGACTACCTTCCATAATAACAAGGCTATTATCCATTGGAGTAACAAAAATCTCGACAAAAAACTACCTTAAATAATGACAAGGCTACCTTCAAATGGAATAACAAAAATCTAGACAACAAACTACCTTCCATAATGACAAGGCTACCATCCATTGGAGTAACAGAAATCTCAACGATAGACTACCTTCCATAATGACAAGGCTACAATACATTGTAGTATCAAAATAATCTCGACAACATATACCTTCCATAATGACAAGGCTACTATCCATTGGAGTAACATAAAATCTCGACAAAAAACTACTTTCCATTATGACAAGGCTATCATCCAATGGAATAACAAAAATCTAGACAATAGACTACCTTCCATAATGACAAGGCTACCATCCATTGGAGTAACAGAAATCTAAACGATAGACTAACTTCAATAATGACAAGGCTACAATCCATTGTAGTATCAAAATAATCTCGACAACAGACTACCTTCCATAATGATAAGGCTACAATCAATTGGAGTAACAAAAATCTCGACAACAGACTACCTTCCATAATGACAAGGCTACCATCCATTGGAGTAACAGATACCGACAACAAAATACCTTCCATAATGACAAGGCTACAATCCATTGTAGTATAATAAAAACTTGACAACAGACTACCTTCCATAATGACAAGGATACCATCCGTTGTAGTAACAAAAACTCGACAACCGACTACCTTCCATAATATGACGGCTACCATCCAATGGAGTAACAAAAATCTAGAAAAAAGAATACCTTACATAATGACAAGGCTACAATCCATTGGAGTAACAAAAATCTCGACAACAGACTACCTTCCATAATGACAAGGCTACTATCCATTGGAGTAACAAAAATCTCGACAAAAAACTACCTTCCATAATGACAAGGCTACCATCCAATGGAATAACAAAAATCTAGACAACAAACTACCTTCCATAATGACAAGGCTACCATCCATTGGAGTAACAGAAATCTCAACGATAGACTACCTTCCATAACGACAAGGCTACAATCCATTGTAGTATCAAAACAATCTCGACAACAGACTACCTTCCATAATGACAAGGCTACAATCAATTGGAGTAACAAAAATATCGATAATAGACTACCTTCCATAACGACAAGGCTACCATCCATTGGAGTAACAAAGATATCGACAACATACTACCTTCCATAATGACAAGGATACCATCCATTGTAGTAACAAAAACTCGACAATCGATTACCTTCCATAATAAGAAGGCTACCATCCAATGGAGTAACAAAAATCTCGACAAATGAATACCTTCCATAATGACAAGGCTACAATCCATTGGAGTAACAAAAATCTCGACAACAGACTACCTTCCATAATGACAAGGCTACTATCCATTGGAGTAACAAAAATCTCGACAAAAAACTACCTTCCATAATGACAAGGCTACCATCCAATGGAATAACAAAAATCTAGACAACAAACTACCTTCCATAATGACAAGGCTACCATCCATTGGAGTAACAGAAATCTCAACGATACACTACCTTCCATAATGACAAGGCTACAATCCCTTGTAGTATCAAAACAATCTCGACAACAGACTACCTTCCATAATGGCAAGGCTACAATCAATTAGAGTAACAAAAATATCGATAATAGACTACCTTCCATAACGACAAGGCTAACATCCATTGGAGTAACAAAGATATCGACAACATACTACCTTCCATAATGACAAGGATACCATCCATTGTAGTAACAAAAACTCAACAATTGATTACCTTCCATAATAAGAAGGCTACCATCCAATGGAGTAACAAAAATCTCGACAAATGAATACCTTCCATAATGACAAGGCTACAATCCATTGGAGTAACAAAAATCTCGACAACAGACTACCTTCCATAATGACAAGGCTACTATCCATTGGAGTAACAAAAATCTCGACAAAAAACTACTTTCCATAATGACAAGGCTACCATCCAATGGAATAACAAAAATCTAGACAACAAACTACCTTCCATAATGACAAGGCTACCATCCATTAGAGTAACAGAAATCTCAACGATAGACTACCTTCCGTAATGACAAGGCTACAATCAATTGTAGTATAAAAATAATCTCGACAACAGACTACCTTCCATAATGATAAGGCTACAATCAATTGTAGTAACAAATATCTCGACAACAGACTACCTTCCATAATGACAAGGCTACCATCCATTGTAGTAACAAAAAGTCGACAACCGACTAACTTCCATAATAAGAAGGCTTCCATCCAATGGAGTAACAAAAATCTCGACAAAAGAATACCTTCCATAATGACAAGGCTACAATACATTAGAGTAACAAAAATCAAGACAACTGACTACCTTCCATAATGACAAGTCTACTATCCATTGGAGTAACAAAAATCTCGACAAAAATCTACCTTCCATAATGACAAGGCTACCATCCAATGGAATAACAAAAATATCGACAACAGACTACATTCCATAATGACAATGCTACCATCCATTGGAGTAACAGAAATCTCAACGATAGACTACCTTCCATAATGACAAGGCTACAATACATTGTAGTATCAAAATAATCTCGACAACAGACTACCTTCCATAATGACAAGGCTACTATCCATTGGAGTAACATAAAATCTCGACAAAAAACTACTTTCCATAATGACAAGGCTACCATCCAATGGAATAACAAAAATCTAGACAACAGACTACCTTCCATAATGACAAGGCTACCATCCATTGGAGTAACAGAAATCTAAACGATAGACTACCTTCAATAATGACAAGGCTACAATCCATTGTAGTATCAAAATAATCTCGACAACAGACTACCTTCCATAATGATAAGGCTACAATCAATTGGAGTAACAAAAATCTCGACAACAGACTACCTTCCATAATGACAAGGCTACCATCCATTGGAGTAACAGATACCGACAACAAAATACCTTCCATAATGACAAGGCTAAAATCCATAGTAGTATAAAAAAAACTCGACAACAGACTACCTTCCATAATGACAAGGATACCATCCGTTGTAGTAACAAAAACTCGACAACCGACTACCTTCCATAATAAGAAGGCTACCATCCAATGGAGTAACAAAAATCTAGACAAAAGAATACATAACATAATGACAAGGCTACAATACATTGGAGTAACAAAAATCTCGACAACAGACTACCTTCCATAATGACAAGGCTACTATCCATTGGAGTAACAAAAATCTCGACAAAAAAATACCTTCCATAATGACAAGGCTACCATCCAATGGAATAACAAAAATCTAGACAACAAACTACCTTCCATAATGACAAGGCTACCATCCATTGGAGTAACAGAAATCTCAACGATAGACTACCTTCCATAATGACAAGGCTACAATCCATTGTAGTATCAAAACAATCTCGACAACAGACTACCTTCCATAATGACAAGGCTACAATCAATTGGAGTAACAAAAATATCGACAATAGACTACCTTCCATAATGACAAGGCTACCATCCATTGGAGTAACAAAGATATCGACAACATACTACCTTCCATAATGACAAGGATACCATCCATTGTAGTAACAAAAACACGACAACCGACTACCTTACATAATAAGAAGGCTACCATCCATTGGAGTAACAAAAATCTCGACAAAAGAATACCTTCCATAATGACAAGGCTACAATACATTGGAGTAACAAAAATTAAGACAACAGACTACCTTCCATAATGACAAGGCTACTATCCATTGGAGTAACATAAAATCTCGACAAAAAACTACTTTCCATAATGACAAGGCTACCATCCAATGGAATAACAAAAATATCGACAAAAGACTACCTTCCATAATGACAAGGCTACCATCCATTGGAGTAACAGAAATCTAAACGATAGACTCCCTTCAATAATGACAAGGCTACAATCCATTGTAGTATCAAAATAATCTCGACAACAAACTACCTTCCATAATGATAAGGCTACAATCAATTGGAGTAACAAAAATCTCGACAACAGACTACCTTCCATAATGACAAGGCTACCATCCATTGGAGTAACAGATACCGACAACAAAATACCTTCCATAATGACAAGGCTACAATCCATTGTAGTATAAAAAAAACTTGACAACATACTACCTTCCATAATGACAAGGATACCATCCGTTGTAGTAACAAAAACTCAACAACCGACTACCTTCCATAATATTAAGGCTACCATCCAATGGAGTAACAAAAATTTAGACAAAAGAATACCTTACATAATTACATGGCTACAATCCATTGGAGTAACAAAAATCTGGGCAACAGACTACCTTCCATAATGACAAGGCTACTATCCATTGGAGTAACAAAAATCTCGACAAAAAACTACCTTCCATTATGACAAGGCTACCATCCAATGGAATAACAAAAATCTAGACAACAAACTACCTTCCATAATGACAAGGCTATCATCCATTGGAGTAACAGAAATCCCAACGATAGACTACCTTCCATAATGACAAGGCTACAATCCATTGTAGTATCAAAACAATCTCGCAATAGACTACCTTCCGTAATGACAAGGCTACAATCCATTGGAGTATAAAAATAATCTCGACAACAGACTACCTTCCATAATGACAAGGCTACCATCCATTGTAGTAACAAAAAGTCGACAACCGACTAACTTCCATAATAAGAAGGCTTCCATCCAATGGAGTAACAAAAATCTCGACAAAAGAATACCTTCCATAATGACAAGGCTACAATACATTAGAGTAACAAAAATCAAGACAACTGACTACCTTCCATAATGACAAGTCTACTATCCATTGGAGTAACAAAAATCTCGACAAAAATCTACCTTCCATAATGACAAGGCTACCATCCAATGGAATAACAAAAATATCGACAACAGACTACATTCCATAATGACAATGCTACCATCCATTGGAGTAACAGAAATCTCAACGATAGACTACCTTCCATAATGACAAGGCTACAATACATTGTAGTATCAAAATAATCTCGACAACAGACTACCTTCCATAATGACAAGGCTACTATCCATTGGAGTAACATAAAATCTCGACAAAAAACTACTTTCCATAATGACAAGGCTACCATCCAATGGAATAACAAAAATCTAGACAACAGACTACCTTCCATAATGACAAGGCTACCATCCATTGGAGTAACAGAAATCTAAACGATAGACTACCTTCAATAATGACAAGGCTACAATCCATTGTAGTATCAAAATAATCTCGACAACAGACTACCTTCCATAATGATAAGGCTACAATCAATTGGAGTAACAAAAATCTCGACAACAGACTACCTTCCATAATGACAAGGCTACCATCCATTGGAGTAACAGATACCGACAACAAAATACCTTCCATAATGACAAGGCTAAAATCCATAGTAGTATAAAAAAAACTCGACAACAGACTACCTTCCATAATGACAAGGATACCATCCGTTGTAGTAACAAAAACTCGACAACCGACTACCTTCCATAATAAGAAGGCTACCATCCAATGGAGTAACAAAAATCTAGACAAAAGAATACATAACATAATGACAAGGCTACAATACATTGGAGTAACAAAAATCTCGACAACAGACTACCTTCCATAATGACAAGGCTACTATCCATTGGAGTAACAAAAATCTCGACAAAAAAATACCTTCCATAATGACAAGGCTACCATCCAATGGAATAACAAAAATCTAGACAACAAACTACCTTCCATAATGACAAGGCTACCATCCATTGGAGTAACAGAAATCTCAACGATAGACTACCTTCCATAATGACAAGGCTACAATCCATTGTAGTATCAAAACAATCTCGACAACAGACTACCTTCCATAATGACAAGGCTACAATCAATTGGAGTAACAAAAATATCGACAATAGACTACCTTCCATAATGACAAGGCTACCATCCATTGGAGTAACAAAGATATCGACAACATACTACCTTCCATAATGACAAGGATACCATCCATTGTAGTAACAAAAACACGACAACCGACTACCTTACATAATAAGAAGGCTACCATCCATTGGAGTAACAAAAATCTCGACAAAAGAATACCTTCCATAATGACAAGGCTACAATACATTGGAGTAACAAAAATTAAGACAACAGACTACCTTCCATAATGACAAGGCTACTATCCATTGGAGTAACATAAAATCTCGACAAAAAACTACTTTCCATAATGACAAGGCTACCATCCAATGGAATAACAAAAATATCGACAAAAGACTACCTTCCATAATGACAAGGCTACCATCCATTGGAGTAACAGAAATCTAAACGATAGACTCCCTTCAATAATGACAAGGCTACAATCCATTGTAGTATCAAAATAATCTCGACAACAAACTACCTTCCATAATGATAAGGCTACAATCAATTGGAGTAACAAAAATCTCGACAACAGACTACCTTCCATAATGACAAGGCTACCATCCATTGGAGTAACAGATACCGACAACAAAATACCTTCCATAATGACAAGGCTACAATCCATTGTAGTATAAAAAAAACTTGACAACATACTACCTTCCATAATGACAAGGATACCATCCGTTGTAGTAACAAAAACTCAACAACCGACTACCTTCCATAATATTAAGGCTACCATCCAATGGAGTAACAAAAATTTAGACAAAAGAATACCTTACATAATTACATGGCTACAATCCATTGGAGTAACAAAAATCTGGGCAACAGACTACCTTCCATAATGACAAGGCTACTATCCATTGGAGTAACAAAAATCTCGACAAAAAACTACCTTCCATTATGACAAGGCTACCATCCAATGGAATAACAAAAATCTAGACAACAAACTACCTTCCATAATGACAAGGCTACCATCCATTGGAGTAACAGAAATCCCAACGATAGACTACCTTCCATAATGACAAGGCTACAATCCATTGTAGTATCAAAACAATCTCGCAATAGACTACCTTCCGTAATGACAAGGCTACAATCCATTGGAGTATAAAAATAATCTCGACAACAGACTACCTTCCATAATGATAAGGCTACAATCAATTGGAGTAAGAAATATCTCGACAACAGACTACCTTCCATAATGACAAGGCTACCATCCATTGTAGTAACAAAAAGTCGACAACCGACTACCTTCCATAATAAGAAGGCTTCCATCCAATGGAGTAACAAAAATCTCGACAAAAGAATACCTTCCATAATGACAAGGCTACAATCCATTGGAGTAACAAAAATATCGACAACAGACTACCTTCCATAATGACAAGGCTACTATCCATTGGAGTAACAAAAATCTCGACAAAAAACTACCTTCCATAATGACAAGGCTACCATCCAATGGAATAACAAAAATATCGACAACAGACTACATTCCATAATGACAAGGCTACCATCCATTGGAGTAACAGAAATCTCAACGATAGACTACCTTCCATAATGACAAGGCTACAATACATTGTAGTATCAAAATAATCTCGACAACAGACTACCTTCCATAATGACAAGGCTACCATCCAATGGAATAACAAAAATCTAGACCAAAGACTACCTTCCATAATGACAAGGCTACCATCCATTGGAGTAACAGAAATCTAAACGATAGACTACCTTCAATAATGACAAGGCTACAATCCATTGTAGTATCAAAATAATCTCGACAACAAACTACCTTCCATAATGATAAGGCTACAATCAATTGGAGTAACAAAAATCTCGACAACAGACTACCTTCCATAATGACAAGGCTACCATCCATTGGAGTAACAGATACCGACAACAAAATACCTTCCATAATGACAAGGCTACAATCCATTGTAGTATAAAAAAAAACTTGACAACAGACTACCTTCCATAATGACAAGGATACCATCCGTTGTAGTAACAAAAACTCGACAACCGACTACCTTCCATAATATTAAGGCTACCATCCAATGGAGTAACAAAAATTTAGACAAAAGAATACCTTACATAATGACAAGGCTACAATCCATTGGAGTAACAAAAATCTCGACAACAGACTACCTTCCATAATGACAAGGCTACTATCCATTGGAGTAACAAAAATCTCGACAAAAAACTACCTTCCATAATGACAAGGCTACCATCCAATGGAATAACAAAAATCTAGACAACAAACTACCTTCCATAATGACAAGGCTACTATCCATTGGAGTAACAGAAATCCCAACGATAGACTACCTTCCATAATGACAAGGCTACAATCCATTGTAGTATCAAAACAATCTCGACAATAGAGTACCTTCCATAATGACAAGGCTACAATCAATTGGAGTAACAAAAATATCGACAATAGACTACCTTGCATAACGATAAGGCTACCATCCATTGGAGTAACAAAGATATCGACAACATACTACCTTCCATAATGACAAGGATACCATCCATTGTAGTAACAAAAACTCGACAATCGATTACCTTCCATAATAAGAAGGCTACCATCCAATGGAGTAACAAAAATCTCGACCAAATGAATACCTTCCATAATGACAAGGCTACAATCCATTGGAGTAACAAAAATCTCGACAACAGACTACCTTCCATAATTAAAAGGCTACTATCCATTGGAGTAACAAAAATCTCGACAAAAAACTACTTTCCATAATGACAAGGCTACCATCCAATGGAATAACAAAAATCTAGACAACAAACTACCTTCCATAATGACAAGGCTACCATCCATTAGAGTAATAGAAATCTCAACGATAGACTACCTTCCGTAATGACAAGGCTACAATCCATTGTAGTATAAAAATAATCTCGACAACAGACTACCTTCCATAATGATAAGGCTACAATCAATTGGAGTAACAAATATCTCGAGAACAGACTACCTTCCATAATGACTAGGCTACCATCCATTGTAGTAACAAAAAGTCGACAACCGACTACCTTCCATAATAAGAAGGCTTCCATCCAATGGAGTAACAAAAATCTCGACAAAAGAATACCTTCCATAATGACAAGGCTACAATCCATTGGAGTAACAAAAATATCGACAACAGACTACCTTCCATAATGACAAGGCTACTATCCATTGGAGTAACAAAAATCTCGACAAAAAACTACCTTCCATAATGACAAGGCTACCATCCAATGGAATAACAAAAATATCGACAACAGACTACATTCCATAATGACAAGGCTACCATCCGTTGGAGTAACAGAAATCTCAATGATAGACTACCTTCCATAATGACAAGGCTACAATACATTGTAGTATCAAAATAATCTCGAGAACAGACTACCTTCCATAATGACAAGGCTACCATCCAATGGAATAACAAAAATCTAGACAAAAGACTACCTTCCATAATGACAAGGCTACCATCCATTGGAGTAACAGAAATCTAAACGATAGACTACCTTCAATAATGACAAGGCTACAATCCATTGTAGTATCAAAATAATCTCGACAACAAACTACCTTCCATAATGATAAGGCTACAATCAATTGGAGTAACAAAAATCTCGACAACAGACTACCTTCCATAATGACAAGGCTACCATCCATTGGAGTAACAGATACCGACAACAAAATACCTTCCATAATGACAAGGGTACAATCCATTGTAGTATAAAAAAAACTTGACAACAGACTACCTTCCATAATGACAAGGATACCATCCATTGTAGTAACAAAAACTCGACAACCGACTACCTTCCATAATATTAAGGCTACCATCCAATGGAGTAACAAAAATTTAGACAAAAGAATACCTTACATAATGACAAGGCTACAATCCATTGGAGTAACAAAAATCTCGACAACAGAATACCTTCCATAATGACAAGGCTACTATCCATTGGAGTAACTAAAATCTCGACAAAAAACTACCTTCCATAATGACAAGGCTACCATCCAATGGAATAACAAAAATCTAGACAACAAACTACCTTCCATAATGACAAGGCTACCATCCATTGGAGTAACTGAAATCCCAACGATAAACTACCTTCCATAATGACAAGGCTACAATCCATTGTAGTATCAAAACAATCTCGACAATAGACTACCTTCCATAATGACAAGGCTACAATCAATTGGAGTAACAAAAATATCGACAATAGACTACCTTGCATAACGATAAGGCTACCATCCATTGGAGTAACAAAGATATCGACAACATACTACCTTCCATAATGACAAGGATACCATCCATTGTAGTAACAAAAACTCGACAATCGATTACCTTCCATAATAAGAAGGCTACCATCTAATGGAGTAACAAAAATCTCGACAAATGAATACCTTCCATAATGACAAGGCTACAATCCATTGGAGTAACAAAAATCTCGACAACAGACTACCTTCCATAATGACAAGGCTACTATCCATTGGAGTAACAAAAATCTCGACAAAAAACTACTTTCCATAATCACAAGGCTACCATCCAATGGAATAACAAAAATCTAGACAACAAACTACCTTCCATAATGACAAGGCTACCATCCATTAGAGTAATAGAAATCTCAACGATAGACTACCTTCTGTAATGACAAGGCTACCATCCATTGTAGTATAAAAAAAACTAGACAACAGACTACCTTCCATAATGACAAGGCAACCATCCATTGTAGGAACAAAAAATCGACAACCGTCTACCTTCCATAATAAGAAGGCTACCATCCATTGGAGTAACAAAACTCTCTACAAAAGAATACCTTCCATAATGACAAGGCTACAATCCATTGGAGTAACAAAAATCTCAACAACAGACTACCTTCCATAATGACAAGGCTGTTATCCATTGGAGTAAAAAAAATCTCGACAAAAAACTACCTTCCATATTGACAAGGCTACCATCCAATGGAATAACAAAACTATCGATAACAGAGTACCTTCCATAATAACAAGGCTACCATCCATTGGAGTAACAGAAATCTTAAAAACAGACTACCTTCCATAATTACTAGGCTACCATCCATTGGAATAACAAAAATATCAAAAAACGACTACCTTCCATAATGAAAGGCTACTATCCAGTGGAGTAACAAAAATCTCGACAACAAACTACCTTCCATAATGAAAAGTCTAACATATATTGTAGTAACAAAAATCTGAACAGCAGACTACCTTCCATAATCACAAGGCTAACATACATTATAGTAACAAAAATCTAAACAACAAACTACCTTCCATAATGACAAGGCTAGCATCCATTGGAGTAACAAAAATCACAACGACAGACTACCTTCAATAATGACAAGGCTACCATCCATTGGAGTAACAGAAATCTCCACAACAGACTACCTTCCATTATGACAAGGCTACTATCCAATGGAGTAACAAAAATATCGACAACAGACTACCTTCCATTATAACAAGGCTACCATCTAATGGAGTAACAAAAATCTTGACAACAGACTAACTTCCATAATGACAGGGCTACCATCCATTGGAGTAACAAAAATCTCGACAAGAGACTACCTTCCATAATGACTAGGCTACCATCCATTGGAGTAACAAAGATATCGACAACAGACTACCTTCCATAATGACAAGGCTACAATCCATTGTAGTATCAAAAAAATCTCGACAACAGACTACCTTCCATAATGACAAGACTACCATCCATTGTAGTAACAAAAATTTCGACAACCGACTACCTTCCATAATAAGAAGGCTACCATCCATTGGAGTAACAAAAATCTCGACAAAAGAATACCTTCCATAATGAGAAGGATACAATCTATTGGAGTAACAAAAATCTCGACAAAAAACTACCTTCCATAATGACAAGGCTACCATCCATTGGAATAACAAAAATCTCGACAACAGACTACCTTCCATAATGACAAGGCTACCATCCATTGGAGTAACAGAAATCTCAACGATAGACTACCTTCCATAATGACAAGGCTACCATCCGTTGGAGTAACAAAAATCACAACGACAAACTACCTTCCATAATGACAATGCTACCATCCATTGGAGTAACAAAAATATCGACAATAGACTACCTTCCATAATGACAAGGCTACCATCCATTGGAGTAACAAAGATATCGACAAGATACTACCTTCCATAATGACAAGGCTACCATACATTGGAGTAACAAAAATTACTAAAACAGACTACCTTCCATAATGACAAAGGTACTATCCATTGGAGTAACAAAAATCTTGACAACACACTACCTTCCATAATGACAAGGCTACCATCTAATGGAGTAACAAAAATCTCGACAATAGACTACCTTCCATAATGACTAGGCTACCATCCATTGGAATAACAAAAATATCAAAAAAAGACTACCTTCCATAATGACAAGGCTACTATCCGATGGAGTAACAAAAATCTCGACAACAAACTACCTTCCATAATGACAAGGCTAACATATATTGTAGTAACAAAAATATGAACAACAGACTACCTTCCATAATGACAAGGCACCATCCATTGGAGTAAAAAAAATCACAATGACAGACTACCTTCCATAATGACAAGGATACCATCCATTGGAGTAACAAAAATCTCGACAACAAACTACCTTCCATAATGACAAAGCTACCATCCATTGGAGTAACAAAAATATCAACAACAGACTACCTTCCATATTGACAAGGCCAATATCCAATGGAGTAACAAAAATATCGACAAAAGACTACCTTCCATAATGACAAGGCTACCATCTAATAGAGTAACAAAAATCTCGACAACAGACTACCTTCCTTAATGACTAGGCTACCATCCATTTGAGTAACAAAGATATTGACAAGAGACTACCTTCCATAATGACAAGGCTACAATCCATTGTAGTATCAAAAAAATCTCGACAACAGACTACCTTCCATAATGTCAACGCTACCATCCATTGTAGTAACAAAAATCTCGACAACCGACTACCTTCCATAATAAGAAGGCTACCATCCATGGGAGTAACAAAAATCTCGTTAAAAGATTACCTTCCATAATGACAAGGCTACAATCCATTGGAGTAACAAAAATCTCAAAAATAGACAACCTTCCATAATGACTAGGCTACCATCCATTGGAATAACAAAAATATCAAAAAAAGACTACCTTCCATAATAACAAGGCTACAATCCAATGGAGTAACAAAAATATCAACAACAAACTACCTTCCATAATGACAAGGCAAACATATATTGTAGTTACAAAATTCTGAACAACAGACTACCTTCTGTAATGACAAGGCTACCATTCGTTGGAGTAACAAAAATCACAAAGATAGACTACCTTCCTTAATGACAAGGCTACCATCCATTGGAGTAACAAAGACATCGACAACATACTACCTTCCATAATGACAAGGATACAATCCATTGTAGTATAAAAAAAAACTCGACAACAGACTACCTTCCATAATGACAAGGCTACCATCCATTGTAGTAATAAAAACTCAACAACCGACTACCTTCCATAATAAGAAGGCTACCATCCAATGGAGTAACAAAAATCTTGACAAAAGAATACCTTCCATAATGACAAGGCTAAAATCCATTGGAGTAACAAAAATCTCAACAACAGAATACCTTCCATAATGACAAGGCTACTATCCATTGGAGTAACAAAAATCTCGACGATAGACTACCTTCCATAATGGCAAGGCTACTATCCATTGAAGTAACAAAAATCTCGACAAAAAACTACCTTCCATAATGACAAGGCTACCATCCAATGGAATAACAAAAATCTAGACAACAGACTACCTTCCATAATGACAAGGTTACCATCCATTGGAGTAACAGAAATCTCAACGATAGACTACCTTCCATAATGACAAGGCTACAATCCATTGTGGTATCAAAAAAATCTCGACAACAGACTACCTTCCGTAATATCAAGGCTACCATCCATTGTAGTAACAAAAATCTCGACAACCGACTACCTTCCATAATAAGAAGGCTACCATCCATGCTAGTAACAAAAATCTCGAGAAAAAGAATACCTTCCATAATGACAAGGCTACAATCCATTGGAGTAACAAAAATATCGACAACAGTCTACCTTCCATGATGACAAGGCTACCATCCATTGGAGTAACAAAAATTTCAATGATAGACTACCTTCCATAATGACAAGGCTACCATCCAATGGAATAACAAAAATCTTAACAACAAACTACCTTCCATAGTGACAAGGCTACCATCCATTGGAGTAATAGAAATCTCAACGACAGACTACCTTCCATAATGACAAGGCTACAATCCATTGTAGTATCAAAATAATCTCGACAACAGACTACCTTCCATAATGACAAGGCTAACATACATGGTAGTAACAAAAATCTGAACAACAGACTGCCTTCCATAATGACAAGGCTACCATCCATTTTAGTAACAAAAATCACAATGATAGACTACCTTCCATATTGATAAGGCTACCATCTATTGGAGTAACAAAGATATCCACAACATACTACCTTCCATAGGCTACCATCCATTGGAGTAACAAAAATCACGACAACATACTACCTTCCATAATGACAAGGCTACCATCCACTGGAGTAACATAAATCTCCACAACAGACTACCTTCCATAATGACAAGGCTACTATCTAATCGAGTAACAAAAATCTCAACAACAGACTACCTTCCATTATGACAAGGCTAACATACATTATAGTAACAAAAATCTAAACAACAGACTACCTTCCATAATGACAAGGCTACCATCAATTAAAGTAACAAAAATCTCGACAACAGACTACCTTCCATAATGACAAGGCTACCATCCATTGGAATAAAAAAAATCTCAAAAACAGACTACCTTCTTTGATGACAAGGCAAACATATATTGTAGTAACAAAAACCAGAACAACAGACTACCTTCCGTAATGACAAGGCTACCATTCGTTGGAGTAAGAAAAATCACAATGACAGACTACCTTCCTTAATGACAAGGCTACCATCCATTGGAGTAATAAAGATATCGACAACATACTACCTTCCATAATGACAAGGCTACAATCCATTGTAGTATAAAAAAAAACTCGACAACAGACTACCTTCCATAATGACAAGGCAACCATCCATTGTAGTAACAAAAACTCGACAACCGACTACCTTCCATAATAAGAAGGCTACCATCCAACTGAGTAACAAAAATATCGACAAAAGAATACCTTCCATAATGACAAGGCTAAAATCCATTGGAGTAACAAAAATCTCAACAATAGACTACCTTCCATAATGACAAGACTACTAACCATTAGAGTAACAAAAATCTCGACAAAAAACTACCTTCCATAATGAGAAGGCTATCATCCAATGGAATAACAAAAATATAGACAACAAACTACCTTCCATAATGACAAGGCTAGCATCCATTGGAGTAACAGAAATCTCAATGATAGACTACCTTCCATAATGACAAGGCTACAATCGATTGTAGTATCAAAATAATCTCGACAACAGACTACCTTCCATAATGACAAGGCTACAATCAATTGGAGTAACAAAAATCTCGACAACAGACTACCTTCCATAATGACAAGTCTACCATTCATTGGAGTAACAAAGATATATACTACCTTCCATAATGACAAGGCTACTATCCATTGGAGTATAAAAAAAACTCGACAACAGACTACCTTTCATAATGACAAGGCTACCATCCATTGGAGTAACAAAAATCTCAAAAACAAACTACCATCCATAATGACTAGGCTACCATCCACTGGAATAACAAAAATATCAAAAATAAACTACCTTCCATAATGACAAGGCTACAATCCAATGGAGTAACAAAAATCTCGACAACAAACTACCTTCCATAATGACAAGGCTACCATCCAATGGAATAACAAAAATCTTGACAATAGACTCCCTTCCATAATGACAAGGCTACTATCCAATGGAGTAACATAAATCTCGACAACAAACTACCTTCCATAATGACAAGGCTAACATATATTGTAGTAACAAAAATCTGAACAACAGACTACCTTCCATAATGACAAGGCTACCATTCATTGGAGTAACAAAAATTACAATGATAGACTACCTTCCATAATGACAAGGCTACCATCCATTGGGGTAACAAAAACTCGACAATAGACTACCTTCCATAATGACAAGGCTACCATCCATTGGAGTAACAAAGATATTGGCAACATACTACCTTCCATAAAGACAAGGCTACCATCCATTGGAGTAACAGAAATCTCCACAACAGACTACCTTCCATAATGACAAGGCTAATATCCAATGGAGTAACAAAAATATCGACAATAGACTACCTTCCATAATGACAAGGCTACCATCTAATGGAGTAACAAAAATCTCGACAACAGACTACCTTCCATAATGACAAGGCTACAATCCATTGTAGTATAAAAAAAAACTCGACAACAGACTACCTTCCATAATGACAAGGATACCATCCATTGGAGTAACAGAAATATCAATGATAGACTACCTTCCATAATGACAAGGCTACAATCCATTGTAGTATCAAAATAATCTCGACAACAGACTACCTTCCATAATGACAAGGCTACAATCAATTGGAGTAACAAAAATCTCGACAACAGACTACCTTCCATAATGACAAGTCTACCATTCATTGGAGTAACAAAGATATCGACAAAATACTACCTTCCATAATGACAAGGCTACAATCCATTGTAGTATAAAAAAAACTCGACAACAGACTACCTTCCATAATGACAAGGATACCATCCATTGGAGTAACAAAAATCTTGACAAAAGAATACCTCCCATAATGACAAGGCTACAATCCATTGAAGTAAAAAAAATCTGGACAACAGACTACCTTCCATAATGAAAAGGCTATTATCCATTGGAGTAACAAAAATCTCGACAAAAAACTACCTTCCATAATGACAAGGCTACCATCCAATGGAATAACAAAAATATCGATAACAGACTACCTTCCATAATGACAAGGCTACCATCCATTGGAGTAACAGAAATCTTAAAAACATACTACCTTCAATAATTACTAGGCTACCCTCCATTGGAATAACAAAAATATCAAAAAAAAACTTCCTTCCATAATGACAAGGCTACTATCCAATGGAGTAACAAAAATCTCGACAACAAACTACCTTCCATAATGACAAGGCTAACATATATTGTAGTAACAAAAATCTGAACAACAGACTACCTTTCTAAATAACAAGGCTACCATTCATTGGAGTAATAAAAATCACAATGATAGACTACCTTCCATAAAGACAAGGCTACCATCCATTGGAGTAACAAAAACTCGACAACAGACTACCTTCCATAATGACAAGGCTACCATCCATTGGAGTAACAAAGATATCGATAACATACTACCTTCCATAATGACAAGGCTACCATCCATTGGAGTAACAGAAATCTCCACAACAGACTACCTTCCATAATGACAAGGATAATATCCAATGGAGTAACAAAAATATCGACAATAGACTACCTTCCATAATGCCAAGGCTACCATTTAATGGAGTAACAAAATTCTCGACAACAAACTACCTTCCATAATGACAAGGCTACAATCCATTGTAGTATAAAAAAAACTCGACAACAGGCTACCTTCCATAATGACAAGGCTACAATCCATTGTAGTAACAAAAACTCGACAACCGACTACCTTCCATAATAAGAAGGCTACCATCCATTGGAGTAACAAAAATCTTGACAAAAGAAATGCTTCCATAATGACAAGGCTACAATCCATTGGATTAACAAAAATATCGACAATTGACTACCTTCCATAATGACAAGGCTACTATCCATTGGAGTAACAAAAATCTCGACAAAAAACTACCTTCCAAAATGACAAGGCTACCATCCAATGGAATAACAAAAATCTCGACAACATACTACCTTTCATAATGACAAGGCTACCATCCATTGGATTAACAAAAATCTCAATGATAGACTACCTTCCATAATGACAAGGCTATAATCAATTGTAGTATCAAAATAATCTTGACAACCGACTACCTTCTATAATGACAAGGCTACAATCCATTGGAGTAAAAAAAATTTCGACAATAGACTACCCTCCATAATGCCAAGTCTACCATCCATTGGAGTAACAAAGATATCGACAACATACTAACTTCCATAATGACAAGGCTACCATCCATTGTAGTAACAAAAACTCAACAACCGACTACCTTCCATAATAAGAAGGCTACCATCCATTGAAGTAACAAAAATCTCGACAAAAGAATACCTAACATAATGACAGGGCTACAATCCATTGGAGTAACAAAAATATTGACAACAGACTACCTTCCATAATGACAAGGCTACTATCCATTGGAGTAACAAAAATCTCGACAAAAAATTACCTTCCATAATGACAAGGCTACCATCCAATGGAATAACAAAAATCTCGACAACAGTCTACCTTCCATAATGACAAGGTTACCATCCATTGGAGTAACAGAAATCTCAAAAATAGACTACCTTCCATAATGACTAGGCTACCATCCATTGGAATAACAAAAATATCAAAAAAAAGACTACCTTCCATAATGACAAGGCTACTATCCAATGGAGTAACAAAAATCTCAACAAAAACTACCTTCCATAATGACAAGGCTAACATATATTGTAGTAACAAAAATCTTAACAACAGACTACCTTCCATAATGACAAGGGTACCATCCATTGGAGTAACAGAAATCTCCACAACAGACTACCTTCCATAATGACAAGGCTACTATCCAATGGAGTAATAAAAATATCGACAACAAACTACCTTTCATAATGACAAGGCTACCATCTAATAGAGTAATAAAAATCTCGACAACAGACTACCTTCCATAATGATAAGGTTACCATCCTTGGAGTAACAAAAATCTCGACAATAGACTACCTTCCATAATGACAAGGCTACCATCCATTGGAGTAACAAAGATATCGACAACATACTACCTTCCATAATGACAAGGCTAATATCCATTGGAGTATAAAAAAAACTCGACAACAGACTACCTTTCATAATGACAAGGCTACCATCCATTGGAGTAACAAAAATCTCAAAAACAAACTACCATCCATAATGACTAGGCTACCATCCACTGGAATAACAAAAATATCAAAAATAAACTACCTTCCATAATGACAAGGCTACAATCCAATGGAGTAACAAAAATCTCGACAACAGACTACCTTCCATAATGACAAGGCTACCATCCAATGGAATAACAAAAATCTTGACAACAGACTACCTTCCATAATGACAAGGCTACCATTCATTGGAGTAACAAAAATTACAATGATAGACTACCTTCCATAATGACAAGGCTACCATCCATTGGGGTAACAAAAACTCGACAATAGACTACCTTCCATAATGACAAGGCTACCATCCATTGGAGTAACAAAGATATCGGCAACATACTACCTTCCATAAAGACAAGGCTACCATCCATTGGAGTAACAGAAATCTCCACAACAGACTACCTTCCATAATGACAAGGCTAATATCCAATGGAGTAACAAAAATATCGACAATAGACTACCTTCCATAATGACAAGGCTACCATCTAATGGAGTAACAAAAATCTCGACAACAGACTACCTTCCATAATGACAAGGCTACAATCCATTGTAGTATAAAAAAAAACTCGACAACAGACTACCTTCCATAATGACAAGGATACCATCCATTGGAGTAACAGAAATATCAATGATAGACTACCTTCCATAATGACAAGGCTACAATCCATTGTAGTATCAAAATAATCTCGACAACAGACTACCTTCCATAATGACAAGGCTACAATCAATTGGAGTAACAAAAATCTCGACAACAGACTACCTTCCATAATGACAAGTCTACCATTCATTGGAGTAACAAAGATATCGACAAAATACTACCTTCCATAATGACAAGGCTACAATCCAGTGTAGTATAAAAAAAACTCGACAACAGACTACCTTCCATAATGACAAGGCTACCATCCATTGTAGTAACAAAAAATCGACAACCGACTACCTTCCATAATAAGAAGGCTACCATCCATTGGAGTAACAAAAATCTTGACAAAAGAATACCTCCCATAATGACAAGGCTACAATCCATTGAAGTAACAAAAATCTGGACAACAGACTACCTTCCATAATGAAAAGGCTATTATCCATTGGAGTAACAAAAATCTCGACAAAAAACTACCTTCCATAATGACAAGGCTACCATCCAATGGAATAACAAAAATATCGATAACAGACTACCTTCCATAATGACAAGGCTACCATCCATTGGAGTAACAGAAATCTTAAAAACATACTACCTTCAATAATTACTAGGCTACCCTCCATTGGAATAACAAAAATATCAAAAAAAAACTTCCTTCCATAATGACAAGGCTACTATCCAATGGAGTAACAAAAATCTCGACAACAAACTACCTTCCATAATGACAAGGCTAACATATATTGTAGTAACAAAAATCTGAACAACAGACTACCTTTCTAAATAACAAGGCTACCATTCATTGGAGTAATAAAAATCAAAATGATAGACTACCTTCCATAAAGACAAGGCTACCATCCATTGGAGTAACAAAAACTCGACAACAGACTACCTTCCATAATGACAAGGCTACCATCCATTGGAGTAACAAAGATATCGATAACATACTACCTTCCATAATGACAAGGCTACCATCCATTGGAGTAACAGAAATCTCCACAACAGACTACCTTCCATAATGACAAGGATAATATCCAATGGAGTAACAAAAATATCGACAATAGACTACCTTCCATAATGCCAAGGCTACCATTTAATGGAGTAACAAAATTATCGACAACAAACTACCTTCCATAATGACAAGGCTACAATCCATTGTAGTATAAAAAAAACTCGACAACAGGCTACCTTCCATAATGACAAGGCTACAATCCATTGTAGTAACAAAAACTCGACAACCGACTACCTTCCATAATAAGAAGGCTACCATCCATTGGAGTAACAAAAATCTTGACAAAAGAAATGCTTCCATAATGACAAGGCTACAATCCATTGGATTAACAAAAATATCGACAATTGACTACCTTCCATAATGACAAGGCTACTATCCATTGGAGTAACAAAAATCTCGACAAAAAACTACCTTCCAAAATGACAAGGCTACCATCCAATGGAATAACAAAAATCTCGACAACATACTACCTTTCATAATGACAAGGCTACCATCCATTGGATTAACAAAAATCTCAATGATAGACTACCTTCCATAATGACAAGGCTATAATCAATTGTAGTATCAAAATAATCTTGACAACCGACTACCTTCTATAATGACAAGGCTACAATCCATTGGAGTAAAAAAAATTTCGACAATAGACTACCCTCCATAATGCCAAGTCTACCATCCATTGGAGTAACAAAGATATCGACAACATACTAACTTCCATAATGACAAGGCTACCATCCATTGTAGTAACAAAAACTCAACAACCGACTACCTTCCATAATAAGAAGGCTACCATCCATTGAAGTAACAAAAATCTCGACAAAAGAATACCTAACATAATGACAGGGCTACAATCCATTGGAGTAACAAAAATATTGACAACAGACTACCTTCCATAATGACAAGGCTACTATCCATTGGAGTAACAAAAATCTCGACAAAAAATTACCTTCCATAATGACAAGGCTACCATCCAATGGAATAACAAAAATCTCGACAACAGTCTACCTTCCATAATGACAAGGTTACCATCCATTGGAGTAACAGAAATCTCAAAAATAGACTACCTTCCATAATGACTAGGCTACCATCCATTGGAATAACAAAAATATCAAAAAAAAGACTACCTTCCATAATGACAAGGCTACTATCCAATGGAGTAACAAAAATCTCAACAAAAACTACCTTCCATAATGACAAGGCTAACATATATTGTAGTAACAAAAATCTTAACAACAGACTACCTTCCATAATGACAAGGGTACCATCCATTGGAGTAACAGAAATCTCCACAACAGACTACCTTCCATAATGACAAGGCTACTATCCAATGGAGTAATAAAAATATCGACAACAAACTACCTTTCATAATGACAAGGCTACCATCTAATAGAGTAATAAAAATCTCGACAACAGACTACCTTCCATAATGATAAGGTTACCATCCTTGGAGTAACAAAAATCTCGACAATAGACTACCTTCCATAATGACAAGGCTACCATCCATTGGAGTAACAAAGATATCGACAACATACTACCTTCCATAATGACAAGGCTAATATCCATTGGAGTATAAAAAAAACTCGACAACAGACTACCTTTCATAATGACAAGGCTACCATCCATTGGAGTAACAAAAATCTCAAAAACAAACTACCATCCATAATGACTAGGCTACCATCCACTGGAATAACAAAAATATCAAAAATAAACTACCTTCCATAATGACAAGGCTACAATCCAATGGAGTAACAAAAATCTCGACAACAGACTACCTTCCATAATGACAAGGCTACCATCCAATGGAATAACAAAAATCTTGACAACAGACTCCCTTCCATAATGACAAGGCTACTATCCAATGGAGTAACATAAATCTCGACAACAAACTACCTTCCATAATGACAAGGCTAACATATATTGTAGTAACAAAAATCTGAACAACAGACTACCTTCCATAATGACAAGGCTACCATTCATTGGAGTAACAAAAATTACAATGATAGACTACCTTCCATAATGACAAGGCTACCATCCATTGGGGTAACAAAAACTCGACAACAGACTACCTTCCATAATGACAAGGCTACCATCCATTGGAGTAACAAGGATATCGGCAACATACTACCTTCCATAATGACAAGGCTACCATCCATTGGAGTAATAGAAATCTCCACAACAGACTACCTTCGATAATGACAAGGCTAATATCCAATGGAGTAACAAAAATATCGACAATAGACTACCTTCCATAATGACAAGGCTACCATCTAATGGAGTAACAAAAATCTCGACAACAGACTACCTTCCATAATGAGAAGGCTACAATCCATTGTAGTATAAAAAAAAACTCGACAACAGACTACCTTCCATAATGACAAGGATACCATCCATTGGAGTAACAGAAATATCAATGATAGACTACCTTCCATAATGACAAGGCTACAATCCATTGTAGTATCAAAATAATCTCGACAACAGACTACCTTCCATAATGACAAGGCTACAATCAATTGGAGTAACAAAAATCTCGACAACAGACTACCTTCCATAATGACAAGTCTACCATTCATTGGAGTAACAAAGATATCGACAAAATACTACCTTCCATAATGACAAGGCTACAATCCATTGTAGTATAAAAAAAACTCGACAACAGACTACCTTCCATAATGACAAGGCTACCATCCATTGTAGTAACAAAAAATCGACAACCGATTACCTTCCATAATAAGAAGGCTACCATCCATTGGAGTAACAAAAATCTCGACAAAAGAATACCTCCCATAATGACAAGGCTACAATCCATTGAAGTAACAAAAATCTGGACAACAGACTACCTTCCATAATGAAAAGGCTATTATCCATTGGAGTAACAAAAATCTCGAAAAAAAACTACCTTCCATAATGACAAGGCTACCATCCAATGGAATAACAAAAATATCGATAACAGACTACCTTCCATAATGACAAGGCTACCATCCATTGGAGTAACAGAAATCTTAAAAACATACTACCTTCAATAATTACTAGGCTACCCTCCATTGGAATAACAAAAATATCAAAAAAAAACTTCCTTCCATAATGACAAGGCTACTATCCAATGGAGTAACAAAAATCTCGACAACAAACTACCTTCCATAATGACAAGGCTAACATATATTGTAGTAACAAAAATCTGAACAACAGACTACCTTCCAAAATAACAAGTCTACCATTCATTGGAGTAATAAAAATCACAATGATAGACTACCTTCCATAAAGACAAGGCTACCATCCATTGGAGTAACAAAAACTCGACAACAGACTACCTTCCATAATGACAAGGCTACCATCCATTGGAGTAACAAAGATATCGACACCATACTACCTTCCATAATGACAAGGCTACCATCCATTGGAGTAACAGAAATCTCCACAACAGACTACCTTCCATAATGACAAGGATAATATCCAATGGAGTAACAAAAATATCGACAATCGACTACCTTCCATAATGCCAAGGCTACCATCTAATGGAGTAACAAAATTCTCGACAACAAACTACCTTCCATAATGACAAGGCTACAATCCATTGTAGTATAAAAAAAACTCGACAACAGGCTACCTTCCGTAATGACAAGGCTACAATCCATTGTAGTAACAAAAACTCGACAACCGACTACCTTCCATAATAAGAAGGCTACCATCCATTGGAGTAACAAAAATCTTGACAAAAGAAATGCTTCCATAATGACAAGGCTACAATCCATTGGATTAACAAAAATATCGACAATTGACTACCTTCCATAATGACAAGGCTACTATCCATTGGAGTAACAAAAATCTCGACAAAAAACTACCTTCCAAAATGACAAGGCTACCATCCAATGGAATAACAAAAATCTCGACAACATACTACCTTTCATAATGACAAGGCTACCATCCATTGGATTAACAAAAATCTCAATGATAGACTACCTTCCATAATGACAAGGCTATAATCAATTGTAGTATCAAAATAATCTTGACAACCGACTACCTTCTATAATGACAAGGCTACAATCCATTGGAGTAAAAAAAATTTCGATAATAGACTACCCTCCATAATGCCAAGTCTACCATCCATTGGAGTAACAAAGATATCGACAACATACTAACTTCCATAATGACAAGGCTACCATCCATTGTAGTAACAAAAACTCAACAACCGACTACCTTCCATAATAAGAAGGCTACCATCCATTGAAGTAACAAAAATCTCGACAAAAGAATACCTAACATAATGACAGGGCTACAATCCATTGGAGTAACAAAAATATTGACAACAGACTACCTTCCATAATGACAAGGCTACTATCCATTGGAGTAACAAAAATCTCGACAAAAAATTACCTTCCATAATGACAAGGCTACCATCCAATGGAATAACAAAAATCTCGACAACAGTCTACCTTCCATAATGACAAGGTTACCATCCATTGGAGTAACAGAAATCTCAAAAATAGACTACCTTCCATAATGACTAGGCTACCATCCATTGGAATAACAAAAATATCAAAAAAAAGACTACCTTCCATAATGACAAGGCTACTATCCAATGGAGTAACAAAAATCTCAACAAAAACTACCTTCTATAATGACAAGGCTAACATATATTGTAGTAACAAAAATCTTAACAACAGACTACCTTCCATAATGACAAGGGTACCATCCATTGGAGTAACAGAAATCTCCACAACAGACTACCTTCCATAATGACAAGGCTACTATCCAATGGAGTAATAAAAATATCGACAACAAACTACCTTTCATAATGACAAGGCTACCATCTAATAGAGTAATAAAAATCTCGACAACAGACTACCTTCCATAATGATAAGGGTACCATCCTTGGAGTAACAAAAATCTCGACAATAGACTACCTTCCATAATGACAAGGCTACCATCCATTGGAGTAACAAAGATATCGACAACATACTACCTTCCATAATGACAAGGCTACTATCCATTGGAGTATAAAAAAAACTCGACAACAGACTACCTTTCATAATGACAAGGCTACCATCCATTGGAGTAACAAAAATCTCAAAAACAAACTACCATCCATAATGACTAGGCTACC
Organism: Vicia faba; assembly: GCA_948472305.1. Classification (NCBI taxonomy): domain Eukaryota; kingdom Viridiplantae; phylum Streptophyta; class Magnoliopsida; order Fabales; family Fabaceae; genus Vicia; species Vicia faba. Next base: position 802,561,187 of record OX451737.1, on the reverse strand, counting down.
ATCCACTGGAATAACAAAAATATCAAAAATAAACTACCTTCCATAATGACAAGGCTACAATCCAATGGAGTAACAAAAATCTCGACAACAGACTACCTTCCATAATGACAAGGCTACCATCCATTGGAGTAACAGAAATCTCAATGATAGACTACCTTCCATAATGACAAGCCTACAATCCAATGTAGTATCAAAATAATCTCGACAACAGACTACCTTCCATAATGACAAGTCTACCATCCATTGTTGTAACAAAGATATCGATAACATACTACCTTCCATAATGACAAGGCTACAATCCATTGTAGTATAAAAAAACTCGACAATAGACTACCTTCCATAATGACAAGGCTACCATCCATTGTAGTAACAAAAACTCGACAACCGACTACCTTCCATAATAAGAAGGCTACAATCCATTGGAGTAACAAAAATCTCGACAAAAGAATACCTTCCATAATGATAAGGCTACAATCCATTGGAGTAACAAAAATATCGGCAACGGACTACCTTCCATAATGACAAGGCTATAATCAATTGTAGTATCAAAATAATCTCGACAACCGACTACCTTCTATAATGACAAGGCTACAATCCATTGGAGTAAAAAAAATTTCGACAACAGACTACCCTCCATAATGCCAAGTCTACCATCCATTGGAGTAACAAAGATATCGACAACATACTAACTTCCATAATGACAAGGCTACCATCCATTGTAGTAACAAAAACTCAACAACCGACTACCTTCCATAATAAGAAGGCTACCATCCATTGAAGTAACAAAAATCTCGACAAAAGAATACCTAACATAATGAAAGGGCTACAATCCATTGGAGTAACAAAAATATCGACAACAGACTACCTTCCATAATGACAAGGCTACTATCCATTGGAGTAACAAAAATCTCGACAAAAAATTACCTTCCATAATGACAAGGCTACCATCCAATGGAATAACAAAAATCTCGACAACAGTCTACCTTCCATAATGACAAGGTTACCATCCATTGGAGTAACAGAAATCTCAAAAACAGACTACCTTCCATAATGACTAGGCTACCATCCATTGGAATAACAAAAATATCAAAAAAAAAGACTACCTTCCATAATGACAAGGCTACTATCCAATGGAGTAACAAAAATCTCAACAAAAACTACCTTCCATAATGACAAGGCTAACATATATTGTAGTAACAAAGATTCTTGACAACAGACTACCTTCCATAATGACAAGGGTACCATCCATTGGAGTAACAAAAATCTCCACAACAGACTACCTTCCATAATGACAAGGCTACTATCCAATGGAGTAATAAAAATATCGACAACAAACTACCTTTCATAATGACAAGGCTACCATCTAATAGAGTAACAAAAATCTCGACAACAGACTACCTTCCATAATGATAAGGCTACCATCCTTGGAGTAACAAAAATCTCGACAATAGACTACCTTCCATAACGACAAGGCTACCATCCATTGGAGTAACAAAGATATCGACAACATACTACCTTCCATAATGACAAGGCTACTATCCATTGGAGTATAAAAAAAACTCGACAACAGACTACCTTTCATAATGACAAGGCTACCATCCATTGGAGTAACAAAAATCTCAAAAACAAACTACCATCCATAATGACTAGTCTACCATCCACTGGAATAACAAAAATATCAAAAATAAACTACCTTCCATAATGACAAGGCTACAATCCAATGGAGTAACAAAAATCTCGACAACAGACTACCTTCCATAATGACAAGGCTACCATCCATTGGAGTAACAGAAATCTCAACGATAGAATACCTTCCATAATGACAAGCCTACAATCCATTGTAGTATCAAAATAATCTCGACAACAGACTACCTTCCATAATGACAAGTCTACCATCCATTGTTGTAACAAAGATATCGACAACATACTACCTTCCATAATGACAAGGCTACAATCCATTGTAGTATAAAAAAAACTCGACAATAGACTACCTTCCATAATGACAAGGCTACCATCCATTGTAGTAACAAAAACTGGAAAACCGACTACCTTCCATAATAAGAAGGCTACAATCCATTGGAGTAACATAAATCTCGACAAAAGAATACCTTCCATAATGATAAGGCTACAATCCATTGGAGTAACAAAAATATCGGCAACAGACTACCTTCCATAATGACAAGGCTACTATCCATTGGAGTAACAAAAATCTCTACAAAAAACTACCTTCCATAATGACAAGGCTACCATCCAATGGAATAACAAACATCTTGAAAACAGACTACCTTCCATAATGACAAGGATACCATCCATTGAAGTAACAGAAATAACAACGATAGACTACCTTCTATAATGACAAGACTACAATCCATTGTAGTATCAAAATAATCTCGACAACAGACTACCTTCCATAATGACAAGGCTAACATCCATTGGAGTAACAAAGATATCGACAACAGACTCCCTTCCATAATGACAAGGCTACCATCTAATGGAGTAACAAAAATCTCGACAACAGACTACCTTCCATAATGACAAGGCTACAATCCATTGTAGTATAAAAAAAAACTCGACAACAGACTACCTTCCATAATGACAAGGCTACCATCCATTGGAGTAACAAAAATATCAAAAATAAACTACCTTCCATATTGACAAGGCTACAATCCAATGGAGTAACAAAAATCTCGACAACAGACTACCTTCCATAATGATAAGGCTACCATCCATTGGAGTAACAGAAATCTCAAATAGACTGCCTTCCATAATAACAAGGCTACAATCCATTGTAGCATCAAAATAATCTCGACAACAGACTACCTTCCTTAATGACAAGGCTATAATCCATTGGAGTAACAAAAATCTCGACAACAGACTACATTCCAGAATGACAAGTCTACCATCCATTGTAGTAACAAAGATATCGACAACATACTACCTTCCATAATGACAAGGCTACAATCCATTGTAGTATAAAAAAAACTCGACAATAGACTACCTTCCATAATGACAAGGCTACCATCCATTGTAGTAACAAAAACTCGACAACCGACTACCTTCCATAATAAGAAGGCTACAATCCATTGGAGTAACAAAAATCTCGACAAAAGAATACCTTCCATAATGATAAGGCTACAATCCATTGGAGTAACAAAAATATCGACAACAGACTAACTTCCATAATGACAAGGCTACTATCCATTGGAGTAACAAAAATCTCGCCAAAAAACTACCTTCCATAATGACAAGGCTACCATCCAATGGAATAACAAACATCTCGAAACTAGACTACCTTCCATAATGACAAGGCTACCATCCATTGGAGTAACAGAAATAACAACGATAGACTACCTTCTATAATGACAAGACTACAATCCATTGTAGTATCAAAATAATATCGACAACAGACTACCTTCCATAAAGACAAGGCTAACATCCATTGGAGTAACAAAAATATCGACAACATACTACCTTCCATAATGACAAGGCTACCATCCATTGGAGTAACAGAAATCTCCACAACAGACTACCTTCAATAATGACAAGGCTAATATCCAATGGAGAAAAAAAATTATTGATAACAGACTACCTTCCATAATGACAAGGCTACAATCCATTGTAGTATAAATAAAAAACTCGACAACAGGCTACCTTCCATAATGACAAGGCTACAATCCATTGTAGTAACAAAAACTCGACAACCGACTACCTTCCATAATAAGAAGGCTACCATCCATTGGAGTAACAAAAATCTGGACAAAAGAATACCTTCCATAATGACAAGGCTACAATCCATTAGATTAACAAAAATCTCGACAATAGACTACCTTCCATAATGACAAGGCTACTATGCATTGGAGTAACAAAAATTTCGACAAAAAACTACCTTCCAAAATGACAAGGCTACCATCCAATAGAATAACAAAAATCTCGACAATAGACTCCCTTTCATAATGACAAGGCTACCATCCATTGGAGTAACAAAAATATCAACGATAGACTACCTTCCATAATGACAAGGCTACAATCCATTGTAGTATCAAAATAGTCTCGACAACAGACTACCTTCCATAATGGCAAGGCTACAATCGATTGGAGTAACAAAAATTTCGACAACAAACTACCTTCCATAATGACAAGGCTACCATCACTTGGAGTAACATAAATCTCCGCAACAGACTACCTTCCATAATGACAAGGCTACTATCCATTCTAGTAACAAAAACTCGACAACCGACTACCTTCCATAATAAGAAGGCTACCAACCATTGGAGTAACAAAAATCTCGACAAAAGAATACCTAATATAATGACAAGGATACAATCCATTGGAGTAACAAAAATATCGACAACAGACTACCTTCCATAATGACAAGGCTACTATCCATTGGAGTAACAAAAATCTCGACAAAAAACTACCTTCCATAATGATAAAGCTACCATCCAATGGAATAACAAAAATCTAGACAACATACTACCTTCCATAATGACAAGGTTACCATCCATTGGAGTAACAGAAATCTCAAAAACAGACTACCTTCCATAATGACAAGGCTACCATCCATTGGAATAACAAAAATATCAAAAAAAAGACTACCTTCCATAATGACAAGGCTAATATCCAATGGAGTAACAAAAATCTCAACAAAAACTACCTTCTATAATGACAAGGCTAACATATATGGTAGTAACAAAAATCTTGACAACAGACTACCTTCCATAATGACAAGGGTACCATCCATTGGAGTAACAGAAATCTCCATAACAGACTACCTTCCATAATGACAAGGCTACTATCCAATGGAGTAATAAAAATATCGACAATTAACTACATTTCATAATGACAAGGCTACCATCTAATAGAGTAACAAAAATCTCGACAACAGACTACCTTCCTTAATGATAAGGCTACCATCCTTGGAGTAACAAAAATCTCGACAATAGACTACCTTCCATAATGACAAGGCTACCATCCATTGGAGTAACAAAAATCTCGACAATAGACTACCTTCCATAATGACAAGGCTAACATCCATTGGAGTAACAAAAATCTCAAAAAAAACTACCATCCATAATGACTAGGCTACCATCCACTGGAATAACAAAAATATCAAAAATAAACTACCTTCCATAATGACAAGGCTACCATCCATTGGAGTAACAGAAATCTCAATGATAGACTACCTTCCATAATGACAAGGCTACAATCCATTGTAGTATCAAAATAATCTCGACAACAGACTACATTCCATAATGACAAGGCTACCATCCACTTGAATAACAAAAATATCAAAAATAAACTACCTTCCATAATGACAAGGCTACAATCCAATGGAGTAACAAAAATGTCGACAACAGACTACCTTCCATAATGACAAGGCTACCATCCATTTGAGTAACAGAAATCTCAATGATAGACTACCTTCCATAATGACAAGGCTACAATCCATTGTAGTATCAAAATAATCTCCACAACAGACTACCTTCCATAATGACAAGGCTATAATCCATTGGAGTAACAAAAATCTCGACAACAGACTACATTCCAGAAAGACAAGTCTACCATCCATTGGAGTAACAAAGATATCGACAACATACTACCTTCCATAATGACAAGGCTACATTCCATTGTAGTATAAAAAAAACTCGACAATAGACTACCTTCCATAATGACAAGGCTACCATCCATTGTAGTAACAAAAACTCGACAACCGACTACCTTCCATGATAAGAAGGCTACAATCCATTGGGGTAACAAAAATCTCGACAAAAGAATACCTTCTATAATGACAAGGCTACAATCCATTGGAGTAACAAAAATATCGGCAACAAACTACCTTCCATAATGACAAGGCTACTATCCATTGGAGTAACAAAAATCTCGACAAAAAACTACCTTCCATAATGACAAGGCTACCATCCAATGGAATAACAAACATCTCGAAACCAGACTACCTTCCATAATGACAAGGCTACCATCCATTGGAGTAACAGAAATCTCAATGATAGACTACCTTCTATAATGACAAGACTATAATCCATTGTAGTATCAAAATAATCTCGACAACAGACTACCTTCCATAATGACAAGGCTACAATCTATTGGAGTAACAAAAATCTCGACAACAGACTACCTTCCATAATGACAAGGCTACCATCCATTGGAGTAACATAAATCTCCGCAACAGACTACCTTCCATAATGACAAGCGTACTACCCAATGGAGTAACAAAAATCTCGAAACCAGACTACCTTCCATAATGACAAGGCTACCATCCATTGGAGTAACAGAAATCTCAACGATATACTACCTTCTATAATGACAAGACTACAATCCATTGTAGTATCAAAATAATCTCAACAACAGACTACCTTCCATAATGACAAGGCTACAATCTATTGGAGTAACAAAAATCTCGACAACAAACTACCTTCCATAATGACAATGCTACCATCCATTGGAGTAACAAAAATCTCCGCAACAGACTACCTTCCATAATGACAAGGCTATTATCCAATGGAGTAACAAAAATCTCGACAACAAACTACCTTCCATAATGACAAGGCTAACATTCATTATAGTAACAAAAATCTAAACAACAAACTACCTTTCATAATGACAAGGCTACCATCCATTGGAGTAACAAAAATCACAAAGACAAACTACCTTCCATAATGACAAGGATACCATCCATTAAAGTAAAAAAAATATCGACAATAGACTACCTTCCATAATGACAAGGCTACCATTCATTGGAGTAACAAAAATCTCAAAAACAGACTACCATCCATAATGACTAGGCTACCATCCACTGGAATAACAAAAATATAAAAAAAAACTACCTTCCATAATGACAAGGCTACAATCCAATGGAGTAACAAAAATATCGACAACAAACTACCTTCCATAATGACAAGGCAAACATATATTGTAGTAACAAAAATTTTAACAACAGACTACCTTCCGTAATGACAAGGCTACCATCCATTGGAGTAACAAAAATCTCAACGATAGACTACCTTCCATAATGACAAGGCTACCATCCAATGGAATAACAAAAATCTCGACAACAGACTACCTTCCATAATGACAAGGCTACCATCCATTGGAGTAACAGAAATCTCAACGATAGACTACCTTCCATAATGACAAGGCTACAATCCATTGTAGTTTCAAAATAATCTCGACAATAGACTACCTTCCATAATGACAAGGCTACCATCCATTGGAGTAACAAAGATATCGACAACATACTACCTTCCATAATGACAAGGCTACAATCCATTGTAGTAGAAAAAAAAACTCGACAACATACTACCTTCCATAATGACAAGGCTACCATCCATTGTAGTAACAAAAACTCGACAACCGACTACCTTCCATAATAAGAAGGCTACCATCCATTGAAGTAACAAAAATCTCGAAAAAGAATACCTAACATAATGACAAGGCTACAATCCATTGGAGTAACAAAAATCTCGACAACAGACTACCTTCCATAATGACAAGGCTACTATCCATTGGAGTAGCAAAAATCTCGACAAAAAACTACCTTCCGTAATGACAAGGCTACCATCCAATGGAATAACAAAAATCTCGACAACAGACTACCTTCCATAATGACAAGGCTACCATCCATTGGAGTAACAGAAATCTCAACGATAGACTACCTTCCATAATGACAAGGCTAATATCCAATGGAGTAACAAAAATCTCAACAAAACTACCTTCCATAATGACAAGGCTAACATATATTGTAGTAACAAAAATCGTGACAACAGACTACCTTCCATAATGACAAGACTACCATCCATTGGAGTAACAAAGATATTGACAACATACTACCTTCCATAATGAAAAGGCTACCATCCATTGGAGTAACAGATATCTCCACAACAGACTACCTTCCATAATGACAAGGCTACTATCTAATGGAGTAACAAAAATCTCGACAACAGACTACCTTCCAAAATGACAAGGCTACCATCCTTGGAGTAACAAAAATCTCGACAATAGACTACCTTCCATAATGAAAAGGCTACCATCCATTGGAGTAACAAAGATATTGACAACATACTACCTTCCATAATGACAAGGCTACAATCCATTGTAGTATAAAAAAAAACTCGACAACAAACTACTTTCCATAATGACAAGGCTACCATCCATTGTAGTAACAAAAACTCGACAACCGACTACCTTCCATAATAAGAAGGCTACCATTCATTGGAGTAACAAAAATCTCGACAAAAGAATACATACCATAATTACAAGGCTACCATCCAATGGAATAACAAAAATCTCGACAACAGACTACCTTCCATAATGACAAGGCTACCATCCATTGGAGTAAAATAAATCTTAATGATAGACTACCTTCCATAATGACAAGGCTATAATCCATTGTAGTATCAAAATAATCTCAACAACAGACTACCTTCTATAATGACAAGGCTATAATCCATTGGAGTAACAAAAATCTCGACAAAAAACTACCTTCCATAATGACAAGGCTACCGTCAAATGGAATAACAATCATCTCGAAACCAGACAACCTTCCATAATGACAAGGCTACCATCCATTGGAGTAACAGAAATCTCAATGATAGACTACCTTCTATAATGACAAGACTACAATCCATTATAGTATCAAAATAATCTCAACAACAGACTACCTTCCATAATGACAAGGCTACAATCTATTGGAGTAACAAAAATCTCGACAACAGACTACCTTCCATAATGACAAGGCTACCATCCATTGGAGTAACAAAAATCACAAAGACAAACTACCTTCCATAATGACAAGGATACCATCCATTAAAGTAAAAAAAATATCGACAATAGACTACCTTCCATAATGACAAGGCTACCATTCATTGGAGTAACAAAAATCTCAAAAATAGACTACCATCCATAATGACTAGGCTACCATCCACTGGAATAACAAAAATATAAAAAAAAAACTACCTTCTATAATGACAAGGCTACAATCCAATGGAGTAACAAAAATATCGACAACAAACTACCTTCCATAATGACAAGGCAAACATATATTGTAGTAACAAAAATTTGAACAACAGACTACCTTCCGTAATGACAAGGCTACCATCCATTGGAGTAACAAAAATCTCAACGATAGACTACCTTCCATAATGACAAGGCTACCATCCAATGGAATAACAAAAATCTCGACAACAGACTACCTTCCATAATGACAAGGCTACCATCCATTGGAGTAACAGAAATCTCAACGATAGACTACCTTTCATAATGACAAGGCTACAATCCATTGTAGTTTCAAAATAATCTCGACAATAGACTACCTTCCATAATGACAAGGATACCATCTAACGGAGTAACAAAAATCTCGACAACATACTACCTTCCATAATGACAAGGCTACCATCCTTGGAGTAACAAAAATCTCGACAATAGACTACCTTCCATAATGACAAGGCTACCATCCATTGGAGTAACAAAGATATCGACAACATACTACCTTCCATAATGACAAGGCTACAATCCATTGTAGTAGAAAAAAAACTCGACAACAGGCTACCTTCCATAATGACAAGCCTACAATCCATTGTAGTAACAAAAACTCGACAACCGACTACCTTCCATAATAAGAAGGCTACCATCCATTGGAGTAACAAAAATCTCGACAAAAGAATACCTTTCATAATGACAAGGCTACAATCCATTGGAGTAACAAAAATCTCGACAACAAACTACCTTCCATAATGACAAGGCTACAATCCATTGTAGTATCAAAATAATCTCGACAACAGACTACATTCCATAATGACAAGGCTACCATCCACTTGAATAACAAAAATATCAAAAATAAACTACCTTCCATAATGACAAGGCTACAATCCAATGGAGTAACAAAAATGTCGACAACAGACTACCTTCCATAATGACAAGGCTACCATCCATTTGAGTAACAGAAATCTCAATGATAGACTACCTTCCATAATGACAAGGCTACAATCCATTGTAGTATCAAAATAATCTCCACAACAGACTACCTTCCATAATGACAAGGCTATAATCCATTGGAGTAACAAAAATCTCGACAACAGACTACATTCCAGAAAGACAAGTCTACCATCCATTGGAGTAACAAAGATATCGACAACATACTACCTTCCATAATGACAAGGCTACATTCCATTGTAGTATAAAAAAAACTCGACAATAGACTACCTTCCATAATGACAAGGCTACCATCCATTGTAGTAACAAAAACTCGACAACCGACTACCTTCCATGATAAGAAGGCTACAATCCATTGGGGTAACAAAAATCTCGACAAAAGAATACCTTCTATAATGACAAGGCTACAATCCATTGGAGTAACAAAAATATCGGCAACAAACTACCTTCCATAATGACAAGGCTACTATCCATTGGAGTAACAAAAATCTCGACAAAAAACTACCTTCCATAATGACAAGGCTACCATCCAATGGAATAACAAACATCTCGAAACCAGACTACCTTCCATAATGACAAGGCTACCATCCATTGGAGTAACAGAAATCTCAATGATAGACTACCTTCTATAATGACAAGACTATAATCCATTGTAGTATCAAAATAATCTCGACAACAGACTACCTTCCATAATGACAAGGCTACAATCTATTGGAGTAACAAAAATCTCGACAACAGACTACCTTCCATAATGACAAGGCTACCATCCATTGGAGTAACATAAATCTCCGCAACAGACTACCTTCCATAATGACAAGCGTACTACCCAATGGAGTAACAAAAATCTCGAAACCAGACTACCTTCCATAATGACAAGGCTACCATCCATTGGAGTAACAGAAATCTCAACGATATACTACCTTCTATAATGACAAGACTACAATCCATTGTAGTATCAAAATAATCTCAACAACAGACTACCTTCCATAATGACAAGGCTACAATCTATTGGAGTAACAAAAATCTCGACAACAAACTACCTTCCATAATGACAATGCTACCATCCATTGGAGTAACAAAAATCTCCGCAACAGACTACCTTCCATAATGACAAGGCTATTATCCAATGGAGTAACAAAAATCTCGACAACAAACTACCTTCCATAATGACAAGGCTAACATTCATTATAGTAACAAAAATCTAAACAACAAACTACCTTTCATAATGACAAGGCTACCATCCATTGGAGTAACAAAAATCACAAAGACAAACTACCTTCCATAATGACAAGGATACCATCCATTAAAGTAAAAAAAATATCGACAATAGACTACCTTCCATAATGACAAGGCTACCATTCATTGGAGTAACAAAAATCTCAAAAACAGACTACCATCCATAATGACTAGGCTACCATCCACTGGAATAACAAAAATATAAAAAAAAACTACCTTCCATAATGACAAGGCTACAATCCAATGGAGTAACAAAAATATCGACAACAAACTACCTTCCATAATGACAAGGCAAACATATATTGTAGTAACAAAAATTTTAACAACAGACTACCTTCCGTAATGACAAGGCTACCATCCATTGGAGTAACAAAAATCTCAACGATAGACTACCTTCCATAATGACAAGGCTACCATCCAATGGAATAACAAAAATCTCGACAACAGACTACCTTCCATAATGACAAGGCTACCATCCATTGGAGTAACAGAAATCTCAACGATAGACTACCTTCCATAATGACAAGGCTACAATCCATTGTAGTTTCAAAATAATCTCGACAATAGACTACCTTCCATAATGACAAGGCTACCATCCATTGGAGTAACAAAGATATCGACAACATACTACCTTCCATAATGACAAGGCTACAATCCATTGTAGTAGAAAAAAAAACTCGACAACATACTACCTTCCATAATGACAAGGCTACCATCCATTGTAGTAACAAAAACTCGACAACCGACTACCTTCCATAATAAGAAGGCTACCATCCATTGAAGTAACAAAAATCTCGAAAAAGAATACCTAACATAATGACAAGGCTACAATCCATTGGAGTAACAAAAATCTCGACAACAGACTACCTTCCATAATGACAAGGCTACTATCCATTGGAGTAGCAAAAATCTCGACAAAAAACTACCTTCCGTAATGACAAGGCTACCATCCAATGGAATAACAAAAATCTCGACAACAGACTACCTTCCATAATGACAAGGCTACCATCCATTGGAGTAACAGAAATCTCAACGATAGACTACCTTCCATAATGACAAGGCTAATATCCAATGGAGTAACAAAAATCTCAACAAAACTACCTTCCATAATGACAAGGCTAACATATATTGTAGTAACAAAAATCGTGACAACAGACTACCTTCCATAATGACAAGACTACCATCCATTGGAGTAACAAAGATATTGACAACATACTACCTTCCATAATGAAAAGGCTACCATCCATTGGAGTAACAGATATCTCCACAACAGACTACCTTCCATAATGACAAGGCTACTATCTAATGGAGTAACAAAAATCTCGACAACAGACTACCTTCCAAAATGACAAGGCTACCATCCTTGGAGTAACAAAAATCTCGACAATAGACTACCTTCCATAATGAAAAGGCTACCATCCATTGGAGTAACAAAGATATTGACAACATACTACCTTCCATAATGACAAGGCTACAATCCATTGTAGTATAAAAAAAAACTCGACAACAAACTACTTTCCATAATGACAAGGCTACCATCCATTGTAGTAACAAAAACTCGACAACCGACTACCTTCCATAATAAGAAGGCTACCATTCATTGGAGTAACAAAAATCTCGACAAAAGAATACATACCATAATTACAAGGCTACCATCCAATGGAATAACAAAAATCTCGACAACAGACTACCTTCCATAATGACAAGGCTACCATCCATTGGAGTAAAATAAATCTTAATGATAGACTACCTTCCATAATGACAAGGCTACAATCCATTGTAGTATCAAAATAATCTCAACAACAGACTACCTTCTATAATGACAAGGCTATAATCCATTGGAGTAACAAAAATCTCGACAAAAAACTACCTTCCATAATGACAAGGCTACCGTCAAATGGAATAACAATCATCTCGAAACCAGACAACCTTCCATAATGACAAGGCTACCATCCATTGGAGTAACAGAAATCTCAATGATAGACTACCTTCTATAATGACAAGACTACAATCCATTATAGTATCAAAATAATCTCAACAACAGACTACCTTCCATAATGACAAGGCTACAATCTATTGGAGTAACAAAAATCTCGACAACAGACTACCTTCCATAATGACAAGGCTACCATCCATTGGAGTAACAAAAATCACAAAGACAAACTACCTTCCATAATGACAAGGATACCATCCATTAAAGTAAAAAAAATATCGACAATAGACTACCTTCCATAATGACAAGGCTACCATTCATTGGAGTAACAAAAATCTCAAAAATAGACTACCATCCATAATGACTAGGCTACCATCCACTGGAATAACAAAAATATAAAAAAAAAACTACCTTCTATAATGACAAGGCTACAATCCAATGGAGTAACAAAAATATCGACAACAAACTACCTTCCATAATGACAAGGCAAACATATATTGTAGTAACAAAAATTTGAACAACAGACTACCTTCCGTAATGACAAGGCTACCATCCATTGGAGTAACAAAAATCTCAACGATAGACTACCTTCCATAATGACAAGGCTACCATCCAATGGAATAACAAAAATCTCGACAACAGACTACCTTCCATAATGACAAGGCTACCATCCATTGGAGTAACAGAAATCTCAACGATAGACTACCTTTCATAATGACAAGGCTACAATCCATTGTAGTTTCAAAATAATCTCGACAATAGACTACCTTCCATAATGACAAGGATACCATCTAACGGAGTAACAAAAATCTCGACAACATACTACCTTCCATAATGACAAGGCTACCATCCTTGGAGTAACAAAAATCTCGACAATAGACTACCTTCCATAATGACAAGGCTACCATCCATTGGAGTAACAAAGATATCGACAACATACTACCTTCCATAATGACAAGGCTACAATCCATTGTAGTAGAAAAAAAACTCGACAACAGGCTACCTTCCATAATGACAAGCCTACAATCCATTGTAGTAACAAAAACTCGACAACCGACTACCTTCCATAATAAGAAGGCTACCATCCATTGGAGTAACAAAAATCTCGACAAAAGAATACCTTTCATAATGACAAGGCTACAATCCATTGGAGTAACAAAAATCTCGACAACAAACTACCTTCCATAATGACAAGGCTAATATCCATTGGAGTAACAAAAATCTCGACAAAAAACTACCTTCCATAATGACAAGGCTACCATCCAATGGAATAACAAAAATCTCGACAACAGACTACCTTCCATAATGACAAGGCTACCATCCATTGGAGTAACAGAAATCTCAACGATAGACTACCTTCCATAATGACAAGGCTACAATCAATTGTAGTATCAAAATAATCTCGACAACAGACTACCTTCCATAATGACAAGGCTACAATCCATTGGAGTAACAAAAATTTCAACAACAGACTACCTTCCATAATGACAAGTCTACCATCCATTGGAGTAACAAAGATATCGACAACATACTACCTTCCATAATGACAAGGCTACCATCCATTGTAGTAACAAAAACTCGACAACCGACTACCTTCCATAATAAGAAGGCTACCATCCATTGAAGTAACAAAAATCTCGACAAAAGAATACCTAACATAATGACAAGGCTACAATCCACTGGAGTAACAAAAATATCGACAACAGACTACCTTCCATAATGACAAGGCTACTATCCATTGGAGTAACAAAAATCTCGACAAAAAACTACCTTCCATAATGACAAGCCTACCATCCAATGGAATAACAAAAATCTCGACAACAGACTACCTTCCATAATGACAAGGCTACCATCCATTGGAGTAACAGAAATCTCAAAAACAGACTACCTTCCATAATGACTAGGCTACCATCCATTGGAATAACAAAAATATCAAAAAAAAGACTACCTTCCATAATGACAAGGCTAATATCCAATGGAGTAACAAAAATCTCAACAAAAACTACCTTCCATAATGACAAGGCTAACATATATGGTAGTAACAAAAATCTTGACAACAGACTACCTTCCATAATGACAAGGGTACCATCCATTGGAGTAACAGAAATCTCCATAACAGACTACCTTCCATAATGACAAGGCTACTATCCAATGGAGTAATAAAAATATCGACAACAAACTACATTTCATAATGACAAGGCTACCATCTCATAGAGTAACAAAAATCTCGACAACAGACTACCTTCCTTAATGATAAGGCTACCATCCTTGGAGTAACAAAAATCTCGACAATAGACTACCTTCCATAATGACAAGGCTACCATCCATTGGAGTAACAAAAATCTCGACAATAGACTACCTTCCATAATGACAAGGCTAACATCCATTGGAGTAACAAAAATCTCAAAAAAAACTACCATCCATAATGACTAGGCTACCATCCACTGGAATAACAAAAATATCAAAAATAAACTACCTTCCATAATGACAAGGCTACCATCCATTGGAGTAACAGAAATCTCAATGATAGACTACCTTCCATAATGACAAGGCTACAATCCATTGTAGTATCAAAATAATCTCGACAACAGACTACATTCCATAATGACAAGGCTACCATCCACTTGAATAACAAAAATATCAAAAATAAACTACCTTCCATAATGACAAGGCTACAATCCAATGGAGTAACAAAAATGTCGACAACAGACTACCTTCCATAATGACAAGGCTACCATCCATTTGAGTAACAGAAATCTTAATGATAGACTACCTTCCATAATGACAAGGCTACAATCCATTGTAGTATCAAAATAATCTCCACAACAGACTACCTTCCATAATGACAAGGCTATAATCCATTGGAGTAACAAAAATCTCGACAACAGACTACATTCCAGAAAGACAAGTCTACCATCCATTGGAGTAACAAAGATATCGACAACATACTACCTTCCATAATGACAAGGCTACATTCCATTGTAGTATAAAAAAAACTCGACAATAGACTACCTTCCATAATGACAAGGCTACCATCCATTGTAGTAACAAAAACTCGACAACCGACTACCTTCCATGATAAGAAGGCTACAATCCATTAGGGTAACAAAAATCTCGACAAAAGAATACCTTCTATAATGACAAGGCTACAATCCATTGGAGTAACAAAAATATCGGCAACAAACTACCTTCCATAATGACAAGGCTACTATCCATTGGAGTAACAAAAATCTCGACAAAAAACTACCTTCCATAATGACAAGGCTACCATCCAATGGAATAACAAACATCTCGAAACCAGACTACCTTCCATAATGACAAGGCTACCATCCATTGGAGTAACAGAAATCTCAATGATAGACTACCTTCTATAATGACAAGACTACAATCCATTGTAGTATCAAAATAATCTCGACAACAGACTACCTTCCATAATGACAAGGCTACAATCTATTGGAGTAACAAAAATCTCGACAACAGACTACCTTCCATAATGACAAGGCTACCATCCATTGGAGTAACATAAATCTCCGCAACAGACTACCTTCCATAATGACAAGGGTACTACCCAATGGAGTAACAAAAATCTCGAAACCAGACTACCTTCCATAATGACAAGGCTACCATCCATTGGAGTAACAGAAATCTCAACGATATACTACCTACTATAATGACAAGACTACAATCCATTGTAGTATCAAAATAATCTCAACAACAGACTACCTTCCATAATGACAAGGCTACAATCTATTGGAGTAACAAAAATCTCGACAACAGACTACCTTCCATAATGACAAGGCTACTATCCATTGGAGTAACAAAAATCTCGACAAAAAACTACCTTCCATAATGACAAGCCTACCATCCAATGGAATAACAAAAATCTCGACAACAGACTACCTTCCATAATGACAAGGCTACCATCCATTGGAGTAACAGAAATCTCAAAAACAGACTACCTTCCATAATGACTAGGCTACCATCCATTGGAATAACAAAAATATCAAAAAAAGACTACCTTCCATAATGACAAGGCTACTATCCAATGGAGTAACAAAAATCTCAACAAAACTACCTTCCATAATGACAAGGCTAACATATATTGTAGTAACAAAAATCGTGACAACAGACTACCTTCCATAATGACAAGGCTACCATCCATTGGAGTAACAAAGATATTGACAAAATACTACCTTCCATAATGAAAAGGCTACCATCCATTGGAGTAACAGAAATCTCCATAACAGACTACCTTCCATAATGACAAGGCTACTATCTAATGGAGTAACAAAAATCTCGACAACAGACTACCTTCTGTAATGACAAGGCTACCATCCTTGGAGAAACAAAAATCTCGACAATAGACTACCTTCCATAATGACAAGGCTACCATCCATTGGAGTAACAAAGATATCGACAACATACTACCTTCCATAATGACAAGGCTACAATCCATTGTAGTATAAAAAAAAACTCGACAACAAACTACTTTCCATAATGACAAGGCTACCATCCATTGTAGTAACAAAAACTCGACAACCGACTACCTTCCATAATAAGAAGGCTACCATCCATTGGAGTAACAAAAATCTCGACAAAAGAATACCTTCCATAATTACAAGGCTACCATCCAATGGAATAACAAAAATCTCGACAACAGACTACCTTCCATAATGACAAGGCTACCATCCATTGGAGTAAAATAAATCTTAATGATAGACTACCTTCCATAATGACAAGGCTACAATCCATTGTAGTATCAAAATTATCTCAACAACAGACTACCTTCTATAATGACAAGGCTATAATCCATTGGAGTAACAAAAATCTCGACAAAAAACTACCTTCCATAATGACAAGGCTACCGTCCAATGGAATAACAAACATCTCGAAACCAGACAACCTTCCATAATGACAAGGCTACCATCAATTGGAGTAACAGAAATCTCAGTGATAGACTACCTTCTATAATGACAAGACTACAATCCATTGTAGTATCAAAATAATCTCGACAACAGACTACCTTCCATAATGACAAGGCTACAATCTATTGGAGTAACAAAAATCTCGACAACAGACTACCTTCCATAATGACAAGACTACCATCCATTGGAGTAACATAAATCTCCACAACAGACTACCTTCCATAATGACAAGGCTACTATCCAATGGAGTAACAAAAATCTCGAAACCAGGCTACCTTCCATAATGACAAGGCTACCATCCATTGGAGTAACAGAAATCTCAATGATAGACTACCTTCTATAATGACAAGACTACAATCCATTGTAGTATCAAAATAAATCTCCGCAACAGACTACCTTCCATAATGACAAGGCTATAATCTATTGGAGTAACAAAAATCTCGACAACAGACTACCTTCCATAATGACAAGGCTACCATCCAATGGAGTAACACAAATCTCGATAACAGACTACCTTCCATAATGATAAGGCTAACATTCATTATAGTAACAAAAATCTAAACAACAAACTACCTTTCATAATGACAAGGCTACCATCCATTGGAGTAACAAAAATCACAAAGACAAACTACCTTCCATAATGACAAGGATACCATCCATTAAAGTAAAAAAAAATCTCGACAACAGACTACCTTCCATAATGACAAGGCTACCATTCATTGGAGTAACAAAAATCTCAAAAGCAGACTACCATCCATATTGACTAAGCTACCATCCACTGGAATAACAAAAATATAAAAAAAAACTACCTTCCATAATGACAAGGCTACAATCCAATGGAGTAACAAAAATATCGACAACAAACTACCTTCCATAATGACAAGGCAAACATATATTGTAATAACAAAAATTTGAACAACAGACTACCTTCCGTAATGACAAGGCTACCATCCATTGGAGTAAAAAAATCTCTACGATAGACTACCTTCCATAATGACAAGGCTACCATCCAATGGAATAACAAAAATCTCGACAACAGACTACCTTCCATAATGACAAGGCTATAATCCATTGTAGTTTCAAAATAATCTCGACAATAGACTACCTTCCATAATGACAAGGATACCATCTAACGGAGTAACAAAAATCTCGACAACAGACTACCTTCCGTAATGACAAGGCTACCATCCTTGGAGTTACAAAAATCTCGACAATAGACTACCTTCCATAATGACAAGGCTACCATCCATTGGAGTAACAAAGATATCGTCAACATACTACCTTCCATAATGACAAGGCTACAATCCATTGTAGTAGAAAAAAAACTCGACAACAGGCTACCTTCCATAATGACAAGCCTACAATCCATTGTAGTAACAAAAACTCGACAACCAACTACCTTCCATAATAAGAAGGCTACCATCCATTGGAGTAACAAAAATCTCGACAAAAGAATACCTTCCATAATGACAAGGCTACAATCCATTGGAGTAACAAAAATCTCGACAACAAACTACCTTCCATAATGACAAGGCTAATATCCATTGGAGTAACAAAAATCTCGACAAAAAACTACCTTCCGTAATGACAAGGCTACCATCCAATGGAATAACAAAAATCTCGACAACAGACTACCTTCCATAATGACAAGGCTACCATCCATTGGAGTAACAGAAATCTCAACGATAGACTACCTTCCATAATGACAAGTCTACCATCCATTGGAGTAACAAAGATATCGACAACATACTACCTTCCATAATGACAAGGCTACCATCCATTGTAGTAACAAAAACTCGACAACCGACTACCTTCCATAATAAGAAGGCTACCATCCATTGAAGTAACAAAAATCTGGACAAAAGAATACCTAACATAATGACAAGGCTACAATCCACTGGAGTAACAAAAATATCGACAACAGACTACCTTCCATAATGACAAGGCTACTATCCATTGGAGTAACAAAAATCTTGACAAAAAACTACCTTCCATAATGACAAGCCTACCATCCAATGGAATAACAAAAATCTCGACAACAGACTACCTTCCATAATGACAAGGCTACCATCCATTGGAGTAACAGAAATCTCAAAAACAGACTACCTTCCATAATGACTAGGCTTCCATCCATTGGAATAACAAAAATATCAAAAAAAGACTACCTTCCATAATGACAAGGCTATTATCCAATGGAGTAACAAAAATCTCAACAAAACTACCTTCCATAATGACAAGGCTAACATATATTGTAGTAACAAAAATCGTGACAACAGACTACCTTCCATAATGACAAGGCTACCATCCATTGGAGTAACAAAGATATTGACAACATACTACCTTCCATAATGACAAGGCTACCATCCATTGGAGTAACAGAAATCTCCACAACAGACTACCTTCCATAATGACAAGGCTACTATCTAATGGAGTAACAAAAATCTGGACAACAAACTACCTTCAATAATGACAAGGCTACCATCCTTGGAGTAACAAAAATCTCGACAATAGACTACCTTCCATAATGACAAGGCTACCATCCATTGAAGTAACAAAGATATCGACAACATACTACCTTCCATAATGACAAGGCTACAATCCATTGTAGTATAAAAAAAACTCGACAACAGACTACTTTCCATAATGACAAGGCTACCATCCATTGTAGTAACAAAAACTCGACAACCGACTACCTTCCATAATAAGAAAGCTACCATCCATTATGGAAGGCTACCATCCATTAATGTAACAAAAATCTCGACAACAGACTACCTTCCATAATGACAAGGCTACCATCCATTGGAGTAACAAAAATCACAAAAACAGACTACCTTCCATAATGACTAGGCTACCATCCATTGGAATAACAAAAATATCCAAAAAAGACTACCTTCCATAATGACAAGGCTACTATCCAATGGAGTAACAAAAATCTCGACAACAAACTACCTTCCATAATGACAAGGCTAACATATATTGTAGTAACAAAAATCTGAACAACAGACTACCTTCCATAATGACAAGGCTACCATTCATTGGAGTAACAAAAATCACAATGACAGACTACCTTCCATAATGACAAGGCTACCATCCATTGGAGTAACAAAAATCTCTACAACAGACTACCTTCCATAATGACAAGGCTACCATCCATTGGAGTAACAAAGATATCGACAACATACTACCTTCCATAATGACAAGGCTACCATCCATTGGAGTACCAAAAATCTCCACAACAGACTACCTTTCATAATGACAAGGCTATTATCCAATGGAGTAACAAAAATATCGACAACAGACTACCTTCCATAATGACAAGGCTACAATCCATTGTAGTATCAAAAAAATCTCGACAATAGACTACCTTCCATATGACTAGGCTATCATCCATTGTAGTAACAGAAATCTCCACAACAGACTATCTTCCATAATGACAAGGCTATTATCCAATGGAGTAACAAAAATATCGAAAACAGATGACCTTCCATAATGACAAGGCTACCATCTAATGGAGTAACAAAAATCTGAACAACAGACTACCATCCATAATCACAAGGCTACCATCCTTGGAGTAACAAAAATCTCGACAACAGACTACCTTCCATAATGACAAGGCTACCATCCATTGGAGTAACAAAGATATCGACAACATACTACCTTGCATAATGACAAGGCTACAATCCATTGTACTATAAAAAAATCGACAATAGGCTACCTTCCATAATGACAAGGTTACCATCCATTGTAGTAACAAAAACTCGACAACTGACTACCTTCCATAAGAAGAAGGCTTTCATCCATTGGAATAACAAAAATCTCGACAAAAGAATACCTTTCATAATGACAAGGCTACAATCCATTGGAGTAACAAAAATATCGACAACAGACTACCTTCCATAATAACAAAGCTACCATCCATTGGAGTAACAAAAATATCAACCAAAAACTACCTTCCATAATGACAAGGCTACCATCCAATGGAATAACAAAAATCACGACAACAGACTACCTTCCATAATGACAAGGGTACCATCAATTGGAGTAACAGAAATCTCCACAACAGACTACCTTCCATAATGACAAGGCTACTATCCAATGGAGTAACAAAAATCTCGACAACAGACTACCTTCCATAATGACAAGGCTAACATACATGCTAGTAACAAAAATATGAACAACAGACTACCTTCCATAATGACTAGGCTACCATCCAGTTGAATAACAAAAATATCAAAAAAAGACTACCTTCTATAATGACAAGGCTACTATCCAATGGAGTAACCAAAATCTCGACAACAAACTACCTTCCATAATGACAAGGCTAACATATATTGTAGTAACAAAAATTTGAACAACAGACTACCTTCCATAATGACAAGGCTACCATCCATTGGAGTAACAAAAATCTCGACAACAGACTACCTTCCATAATGACAAGGCTACCATCCATTGGAGTAACAAAGATATCGACAACATACTACCTTCCATAATGACAAGGCTACCATCCATTGGAGTAACAAAAACTCGACAACCGACTACCTTCCATAAGAAGAAGGCTATCATCCATTGGAGTAACAAAAATCTCGACAAAAGAATACCTTCCATAATGACAAGGCTACAATCCATTAGAGTAACAAAAATATTGACAACAGACTACCTTCCATGATGACAAGGCTACCATCCATTGGAGTAACAAAAATCTTGACAACAAAGTATCTTCCATAAAGACAAGGCTACCATCCATTGGAGTAACAGAAATCTCGAGAACAGACTACATTCCATAATGACAAGGGTACCATCCATTGGAGTAACAGAAATCTAGACAACAGACTACCTTCCATAATGACAAGGCTAACATACATGCTCGTAACAAAAATCTGAACAACAGACTACCTTCCATAATGACAAGGATACCATCCATTGGAGTAACAAAAATCACAATGACAGACTACCTTCCATATTGACAAGGCTACCATCCATTGGAGTAACAAAGATATCGACAACATAATATCTTCCATAATGACAAGGCTACCATCCATTGGAGTATCAAAAATCAAGACAACAAACTACCTTCCATAATGACAAGGCTACCATCCATTGGAGTAACAGAAATCTCGACAACAGACTACCTCCCATTATGACAAGGCTAACATACATTATAGTAACAAAAATCTAAACAACAGACTACCTTCCATAATGACAAGGCTACCATCCATTGGAGTAACAAAAATCACAACGACATACTACGTTCCATAATGACAAGGCTACCATCCATTAAAGTAACAAAAATCTCGACAACAGACTACCTTCCATAATGACAAGGCTACCATACATTGGAGTAACAAAAATCTCAAAAACAGACTACCTTCCATAATGACTAGGCTACCATCCATTGGAATAACAAAAATATCCAAAAAAGACTACCTTCCATAATGACAAGGCTACTATCCAATGGAGTAACAAAAATCTCGACAACAAACTACCTTCCATAATGACAAGGCTACCATTCATTGGAGTAACAAAAATCACAATAACAGACTACCTTCCATAATGACAAGGCTACCATCCATTGGAGTAACAAAAATCTCGACAACAGACTACCTTCCATAATGACAAGGCTACCATCCATTGGAGCAACAAAGATATCGACAACATACTACCTTCCATAATGACAAGGCTACCATCCATTGGAGTACCAAAAATCTCCACAACAGACTACCTTTCATAATGACAAGGCTATTATCCAATGGATTAACAAAAATATCGACAACAGACTACCTTCCATAATGACAAGGCTATAATCCATTGTAGTATCAAAAAAATCTCGACAACAGACTACCTTCCATATGACTAGGCTATCATCCATTATAGTAACAGAAATCTCCACAACAGACTATCTTCCATAATGACAAGGCTATTATCCAATGGAGTAACAAAAATATCGATAACAGACTACCTTCCATAATGACAAGGCTACCATCTAATGGAGTAACAAAAATCTGAACAACAGACTACCATCCATAATGACAAGGCTACCATCCTTGGAGTAACAAAAATCTCGACAACAGACTACCTTCCATAATGACAAGGCTACCATCCATTGGAGTAACAAAGATATCGATAACATACTACATTCTATAATGACAAGGCTACAATCCATTGTAGTATAAAAAAAATCGACTGTAGACTACCTTCCATAATGACAAGGCTACAATCCATTGGAGTAACAAAAATATCGACAACAGACGACCTTCCATAATGTTAAGGCTACCATCCATTGGAGTAAAAAAAATCTCAACAAAAAACTACCTTCCATAATGACAAGGCTACCATCCAATGGTATAACAAAAACCTCGACAACAGACTACCTTCCATAATGACAAGGCTACCATCCATTGGAGTAATAGAAACATCAACGATAAACTACCTTCCATAATGACAAGGATACAATCCATTGTAGTATCAAAATAATCTCGACAACAGACTACCTTCCATAATGACAAGGCTAACATACATGGTAGTAACAAAAATCTGAACAACAGACTACCTTCCATAATGACAAGGCTACCATCCATTAAAGTAACAAAAATCTCGACAATAGACTACCTTCTAGAATGACAAGGCTACCATCCATTGGAGTAACAAAAATCACAATGACATACTACCTTCCATAATGACAAGGCTACCATCCATTGGAGTAACAAAAATCTCGACAATAGACTACCTTTCATAATGACAAGGCTACCATCCATTGGAGTAACAAAGATATCGACAACATGCTACCTTCCATAATGAAAAGGCTACCATCCATTGGAGTAACAGAAATCTCAACAACAGACTACCTTCCATAATGACAAGGCTATTATCCAATGCAGTAACAAAAATATCGACAACAGACTACCTTCCATAATGACATGGCTACCATCTAATGGAGTAACAAAAATCTGAACAACAGACTACCTTCCATAATGACAAGACTACCATGCTTGGAGTAACAAAAATCTCGACAACAAACTACCTTCCATAAAGACAAGGCTACCATCCAATGGAGTAACAAAAATATCGACAATAGACTACCTTCCATAATGATAAGGCTACCATCTAATGGAGTAACAAAAATCTGAACAACAGACTACCTTCCAAAATAACAAGGCTACCATCCTTGGAGTAACAACAATCTCGACAACAGACTACCTTCCATAATGACAAGGCTACCATCCATTGGAGTAAAAAAGATATCGACAACATACTACCTTCCATAATAACAAGGCTATAATCCATTGTAGTATAAAAAAAATCGATAATAGACTACCTTCCATAATGACAAGGCTACTATCCAATGGAGTAACAAAAATCTCGACAACAGATTACCTTCCATAATGACAAGGCTAACATACATGCTAGTAACAAAAATATGAACAACAGACTACCTTCCATAATGACAAGGCTACCATCCATTGGAGTAACAAAAATCACAATGACAGACTACCTTTCATATTGACAAAGCTACCATCCATTGGAGTAACAAAGATATCGACAGCATACTACCTTCCATAATGACAAGACTACCATCCATTGGAGTATCAAAAATCACGGCAACAAACTATCTTCCATAATGACAAGGCTACCATCCATTGGAGTAACAGAAATCTCGACAACAGACTACCATCCATAATGACAAGGCTAACATACATTATAGTAACAAAAATCTAAACAACAGACTACCTTCCATAATGACAAGGCTACTATCCATTGGAGTAACAAAAATCACAACGACATACTACCTTCCATAATGACAAGGCTACCATCCATTAAAGTAACAAAAATCTCGTCAACAGACTACCTTCCATAATGACAAGGCTACCATCCATTGGAGTAACAAAAATCTCAAAAATAGACTACCTTCCATAATGACTAGGCTACCATCCAGTTGAATAACAAAAATATCAAAAAAAGACTACCTTCCATAATGACAAGGCTACTATCCAATGGAGTAACAAAAATCTCGACAACAAACTACCTTCCATAATGACAAGGCTAACATATATTGTAGTAACAAAAATCTGAACAACAGACTACCTTCCATAATGACAAGGCTACCATTCATTGGAGTAACAAAAATCATAATGGCAAACTACCTTCCATAATGACAAGGCTACCATCCATTGGAGTAACAAAAATCTCGACAACAGACTACCTTCCATAATGACAAGGCTACCATCCATTGGAGTAACAAAGATATCGACAACATACTACCTTCCATAATAACAAGGCTACCATCCATTGGAGTAACAAAAACTCGACAACCGACTACCTTCAATAAAAAGAAGGCTATCATCCACTGAAGTAACAAAAATCTCGACAAAAGAATACCTACCATAATGACAAGGCTACAATCCATTGGAGTAACAAAAATATCGACAACAGACTACCTTCCATAATGACAAGGCTACCATCTATTGGAGTAACAAAAATCTCAACAAAAAACTACCTTCCATAATGACAAGGCTACCATCCAATGGAATAACAAAAATCACGACAACAGACTACCTTCCATAATGACAAGGGTACCATCCATTAGAGTAACATAAATCTCGACGACAGACTACCTTCCATAATGACAAGGCTAACATACATGCTAGTAACAAAAATCTGAACAACAGACTGCCTTCCATAATGACAAGGATACCATCCATTGGAGTAACAAAAATCACAATGACAGACTACCTTCCATATTGACAAGGCTACCATCCATTGGAGTAACAAAGATATCGACAACATAATAACTTCCATAATGACAATGATTCCATCCATTGGAGTATCAAAAATCAAGACTACAAACTACCTTCCATAATGACAAGGCTACCATCCATTGTAGTAACAGAAATCTCGACAACAGACTACCTCCCATTATGACAAGGCTAACATACATTATAGTAACAAAAATCTAAACAATAGACTACCTTCCATAATGACAAGGCTACCATCCATTGGAGTAACAAAAATCACAATGACATTCTACCTTCCATAATGACAAGGCTACCATCCATTAAAGTAATAAAAATCTCGACAACAGACTACCTTCCATAATGACAAGGCTACAATCCATTGGAGTAACAAAAATCTCAAAAACAGACTACCTTCCATAATGACTAGGCTACCATCCATTGGAATAACAAAAATATCCAAAAAAGACTATCTTCCATAATGACAAGGCTACTATCCAATGGAGCAACAAAAATCTCGACAACAAACTACCTTCCATAATGACAAGGCTAACATATATTTTATTAACAAAAATCTGAACAACAGACTACCTTCCATAATGACAAGGCTACCATTCATTGGAGTAACAAAAATCACAATGACAGACTACCTTCCATAATGACAAGGCTACCATCCATTGGAGTAACAAAAATCTCGACAACAGACTACCTTCCATAATGACAAGGCTACCATCCATTGGAGTAACAAAGATATCGATAACATACTACCTTCCATAATGACAAGCCTACCATCCATTGGAGTAACAAAAATCTCGACAATAGACTACCTTTCATAATGACAAGGCTACCATCCATTGGAGTAACAAAGATATCAACAACATACTACCTTCCATAATGAAAAAGGCAACCATCCATTGGAGTAACAGAAATCTCAACAACATACTACCTTCCATAATGACAAGGCAATTATCCAATGGAGTAACAAAAATATCGACAACAGACTACCTTCCATAATGACATGGCTACCATCTAATGGAGTAACAAAAATCTGAACAACAGACTACCTTCCATAATGACAAGGCTACCATCCTTGGAGTAACAAAAATCTCGACAACAGACTACCTTCCATAATTACAAGGCTACCATCCATTGGAGTAACAAAGATATCGACAACATACTACCTTCTATAATGACAAGGCTATAATCCATTGTAGTATAAAAAAAACGACAATAGACTACCTTCCATAATGACAAGGCTACAATCCATTGGAGTAACAAAAATATCGACAACAGACTACCTTCCATAATGATAAGGCTACCATCCATTGGAGTAACAAAAATCTCAACAAAAAACTACCTTCCATAATGACAAGGCTACCATCCAATGGAATAACAAAAACCTCGACAACAGACTACCTTCCATAATGACAAGGCTACCATCCACTGGAGTAATAGAAATATCAACGATAAACTACCTTCCATAATGACAAGACTACAATCCATTATAGTATCAAAATAACTCGACAACAGACTACCTTCCATAACGACAAGGCTAACATACATTATAGTAACAAAAATCTAAACCACATACTACCTTCCATAATGACAAGGCTACCATCCATTGGAGTAACAAAAATCACAACGACAAACTACCTTCTATAATGACAAGGCTACCATCCATTAAAGTAAAAAAAACCTCGACAATAGACTACCTTCCATAATGACAAGGCTACCATCCATTGGAGTAACAAAAATCACAATGACATACTACCTTCCATAATGACAAGGCTATTATCCAATGGAGTAACAAAAATATCGACAACAGACTACCTTCCATAATGACATGGCTATCATCTAATGGAGTTACAAAAATCTGGGCAAAAGACTACCTTCCATAATGACAAGGCTACAATCCTTGGAGTAGCAAAAATCACGACAACAGACTACCTTCCATAATGACTAGGCTACCATCCATTGGAGTAACAAAGATATCAACAACAGACTACCTTCCAAAATGAAAAGGCTACAATCCATTGGAGTAACAAAAATCTTGACAACAGACTACCTTCCAAAATGACAAGGCTACCATCTAATGGAGTAATAAAAATCACGACAGAAGACTACCTTCCCTAATGACATGGCTACCATCTAATGGAGTAACAAAAATCTCGACAAAAAACTACCTTCCATAATGACAAGGCTACAATCCTTGGAGTAACAAAAATCACGACAATAGAGTACCTTCCATAATGACTAGGCTAGCATCCATTGGAGTAACATAGATATCGACAACAGACTACCTTCCATAATGACATGGCTACAATCCATTGGAGTAACAAAAATCTTGACAACAGACTACCTTCCAAAATGACAAGGCTACCATCTAATGGAGTAACAAAAATCACGACAGAAGACTACCTTCCATAATGAAAAGGCTACAATCCATTGGAGTAACAAAAATCTTGACAACAGACTAGCTTCCATAATGACAAGGCTACCATCCTTGGAGTTACAAAAATCTCAACAATAGACTACCTTTCGTAATGACAAGGCTACCATCCATTGGAGTAACAAAAATATCGACAATAGGCTACCTTCCATAATGACTTGGCTTCCATCCATTGCCGTAACAAAGATATCGATAACAGACTACCTTCCTTAATGACAAGGCTACAACCCATTGTAGTATCAAAATAATCTCGACAACAGACTACCTTCCATAATAAGAAGGCTACCATCCATTAGAGTAACAAAAATCTTGACAAAAGAATACCTTCCATAATGACAAGGTTACAATCCATTGGAGTAACAAAAATCTCGACAATAGACTACCTTCGATAATGACAAGGCTACCATCCATTGGAGTAACAGAAATCTCCACAACAGACTACCTTCCATAATGACAAGGCTACTATCCAATGTAGTAACAAAAATCTCGACAACAGACTACCTTCCATAATTACTAGGCTACCATCCATTGGAATAACAAAAATATGAAAAAAAGACTACCTTCCATAATGACAAGGCTACAATCCAATCGAGTAACAAAAATCTCGACAACAAACTACCTTCCATAATAACAAGGCTAACAGATATTGTATTAACAAAAATCTGAACAACAGACTACCTTCCATAATGACAAGGCTACCATTAATTGGAGTAACAAAAATCACAATGACAGGCTACCTTCCATAATGACAAGGCTACCATCCATTGGAGTAACATAAATCTCAACGATAGACTACCTTCTATAATGACAAGGCTACAATCCATTGTAGTATCAAAATAATCTCGACAACAGACTACCTTCCATAGAGACAAGGCTACAATCCATTGGAGTAACAAAAATCTCGACAATAGACTACCTTCTATAATGACAAGTCTACCATCCATTGGAGTAACAAAGATATCGACAACATACTACCTTCCAAAATGACACGGCTATAATCCATTGTAGTATAAAAAAATCTCGACAACAGACTACCTTCCATAATGACTAGGCTACCATCCATTGGAGTAACAAAGATATCGACAACAGACTACCTTCCATAATGACAAGGCTACAATCCATTGGAGTAACAAAAATCTTGACAACAGACTACCTTCCAAAATGACAAGGCTACCATCTAATGGAGTAACAAAAATAACGACAGAAGACTACCTTCCATAATGACATGGCTACCATCTAATGGAGTAACAAAAATCTCGACAAAAGACTACCATCCATAATGACAAGGCTACAATCCTTGGAGTAACAAAAATCACGACAACAGAGTACCTTCCATAATGACTAGGCTACCATCCATTGGAGTAACATAGATATCGACAACAGACTACCTTCCATAATGACATGGCTACAATCCATTGGAGTAACAAAAATCTTGACAACATACTACCTTCCAAAATGACAAGGCTACCATCTAAAGGAGTAACAAAAATCACGACAGAAGACTACCTTCCATAATGACAAGGCTACAATCCATTGGAGTAACAAAAATCTTGACAACAGACTACCTTCCATAATGACAAGGCTACCATCCTTGGAGTTACAAAAATCTCAACAATAGACTACCTTTCGTAATGACAAGGCTACCATCCATTGGAGTAACAAAAATCTCGACAACAGGCTACCGTCCATAATGACTAGGCTTCCATCCATTGGCGTAACAAAGTTATTGATAACAGACTACCTTCCATAATGACAAGGCTACAATCCATTGTAGTATCAAAATAATCTCGACAACAGACTACCTTCCATAATAAGAAGGCTAACATCCATTAGAGTAACAAAAATCTTGACAAAAGAATACCTTCCATAATGACAAGGTTACAATCCATTGGAGTAACAAAAATCTCGACAATAGACTACCTTCCATAATGACAAGGCTACCATCCATTGGAGTAACAGAAATCTCCACAACAGACTACCTTCCATAATGACAAGGCTACTATCCAATGTAGTAACAAAAATCTCGACAACAGACTACCTTCCATAATTACTATGCTACCGTCCATTGGAATAACAAAAATATCAAAAAAAGACTACCTTCCATAATGACAAGGCTACAATCCAATCGAGTAACAAAAATCTCGACAACAAACTACCTTCCATAATGACAAGGCTAACAAATATTGTATTAACAAAAATCTGAACAACATACTACCTTCCATAATGACAAGGCTACCATTAATTGGAGTAACAGAAATCTCAATGATAGACTACCTTCTATAATGACAAGGCTACAATCCATTGTAGTATCAAAATAATCTCGACAACAGACTACCTTCCATAAAGACAAGGCTATAATCCATTGGAGTAACAAAAATCTCCTAAATAGACTACCTTCCATAATGACAAGTCTACCATCCATTGGAGTAACAATGATATCGACAACATACTACCTTCCATAATGACACAGCTACAATCCATTGTAGTATAAAAAAAACTCGACAACAGACTACCTTCCATAATGACAAGGCTACCACCCATTGTAGTAACAAAAATCTCGACAACAGACTACCCCCCATAATGACAAGGCTACTATCGATTGGAGTAACAAAAATCTCGACAAAAAACTACTTTCCATAATGACAAGGCTACCATCCAATGGAATAACAAAAATCTCGACAACAGACTACCTTCCATAATGACAAGGCTACCATCCATTGGAGTAACAAAAATCTCAAAAACAGACTACCTTCCATAATGACTAGGCTACCATTCATTGGAATAACAAAAATATAAAAAAAGACTACCTTCCAAAATGACAAGGCTACTATCCAATGGAGTAACAAAAATCTCAATAAAAACTACCTTCCATAATGACAAGGCTAACATATATTGTAGTACCAAAAATCTGAACAACAGACTACCTTCCATAATGACAAGGCTACCATTCATTGGAGTAACAAAAATCACAATGACAGACTACCTTCCATAATGACAACGCTACCATCCATTAGAGTAACAAAAATATCGACAACAGACTAACTTCCATAATGACAAGGCTACCATCCATTGGAGAAACAAAGATATCGACAACATACTACCTTCCATAATGGCAAGGCTACCATCCATTGGAGTAACAGAAATCTCCACAACAGACTACCTTCCATAATTACAAGGCTACTATCCAATGGAGTAACAAAAATATCGATAACAGACTACCTTCCATAATGACAAGGCTACCATCTAATGGAGTAACAAAAATCTCGACAACAGACTACCTTCCATAATGACAAGGCTACCATCCTTGGAGTAACAAAAATCTCGACAATAGACTACCTTCCATAATGACAAGGCTACCATCCATTGGAGAAACAAAGATATCGACAACATACTACCTTCCATAATGACAAGGCTACAATCCATTGTTGTATAAAAATGAACTCGACAACAAACTACCTTCCATAATGACAAGGCTATCATCCATTGTAGTAACAAAAACTTGACAACCAACTACCTTCCATAATAAGAAGGCTACCATCCATTGGAGTAACAAAAATCTCGACAAAAGAATACCTTCCCTAATGACAAGGCTACCATCCAATGGAATAAAAAAAATCTCGAAAACAGGCTACCTTCCATAATGACAAGGCTACCATCCATTGGAGTAACAGAAATCTCAACGATATACTACCATCCATAATGACAAGGCTACCATCCGTTGGAGTAACAAAGATATCGACAACATACTACCTTCCATATGACAAAGCTACAATCCATTGTAGTATAAAAAAAAACTCGACAACATACTACCTTCCATAATGACAGACTACCTTCCATAATAAGAAGGCTACCATCAATTGGAGTAACAAAAATCTCGACAAAAGAATACCTTCCATAATGACAAGGATACCATCCAATGGAATAACAAAAATCTCGACAGCAGACTACCTTCCAAAATGACAAGGCTACCATCCAAAGGAATAACAAAAATCTCGACAAGAGACTACCTTCCATAATGAAAGGCTACCATCTATTGGAGTAACAGAAATCTCATTGATAGACTACCTTCCATAATGACAAGGCTACAATCCATTGTAGTATCAAAATAATCTCGACAACAGACTACCTTCCATAATGACAAGGGTACTATACATTGGAGTAACAAAAATCTTGACAACAGACTACCTTTCAAAATGACAAGGCTACCATGTAATGGAGTAACAAAAATCACGACAATAGACTACCTTTCGTAATGACAAGGCTACCATCCATTGGAGTAACAAAAATCTCGACAACAGACTGCCTTCCATAATGACTAGGCTTCCATCCATTGGCGTAACAAAGATATCGATAACATACTACCTTCCATAATGACAAGGCTACAATCCATTGTAGTATCAAAATAATCTCGACAACAGACTACCTTCCATAATAAGACGGCCACCATCCGTTGGAATAACAAAAATCTTGACAAAAGAATACCTTCCATAATGACAAGGCTTCAATCCATTGGAGTAACAAAAATCTCGACAATAGACTACCTTCCATAATGACAACGCTACCATTCATTGGAGTAACAGAAATCTCCACAACATACCACCTTCCATAATGACAAGGCTATTATCCAATGAGATAACAAAAATCTCGACCACAGACTACCTTCGATAATGACAACGCTACCATCCATTGGAGTAACAAATATATCGACAACATACTACCTTCCATAATGACAACGCTACCATCCATTGGAGTAACAAAAATCTCGACAACAAACTACCTTCCATAATGACAAGGCTACCATCCATTGGAGTAACATAAATCTCCACAGTAGACTACCTTCCATAATGACAAGGCTATTATCCAATGGAGTACCAAAACTCTCGACAACAGACTACCTTCCATAATGACAAGGCTAACATACATGGTAGTAACAAAAATATGAACAACAAACTACCTTCCATAATGACAAGGCTACCATCCATTGGAGTAACAAAAATCACAATGACATACTACCTTCCATATTGACAAGGCTACCATCCATTGGAGTAACAAAGATATTGACAACATACTACCTTCCATAGTGACAAGGCTACCATCCATTGGAGTAACAAAAATCACTACAAAAGAATACCTTCCATAATGACAAGGCTACCATCCAATGGAATAACAAAAATCTTGACAACAGACTACCTTCCTTAATGACGAGGCTAGCATCCATTGGAGTAACAGAAAACTCAAAGATTGACTACCTTCTATAATGACAAGGCTACTATCCTTTGGAGTAACAAAAATCTCGACAAAAAACTACCTTCCATAATTACAAGGCTACCATCCAATGGAATAAAAAAAATCTCCACAACAGACTACCTTCCATAATGACAAGGCTACCATCCATTGGAGTAACAGAAATCTCAATGATAGACTACCTTCCATAATGACAAGGCTACAATCCATTGTACTATAAAATAATATCGACAACAAACTACCTTCCATAATGACAAGGGTACTATCAATTGGAGTAACAAAAATCTTGACAACAGACTACCTTCCAAAATGACAAGGCTACCATCTAATGGACTAACAAAAATCACGACTGTAGACTACCTTTTGTAATGACAACGCTACCATCCATTGGAGTAACAAAAATCTCAACAACACGCTACCTTCCATAATGACTAGGCTTCCATCCATTGGCATAACAAAGATATCCATAACAGACTACCTTCCATAATGACAAGTCTACAATCCATTGTAGTATCAAAATAATCTCGACAACAGAATACCTTCCATAATAAGAAGGCTACCATCCATTGGAGTAACAAAAATCTTGACAAAACAATACCTTTCATAATGACAAGGCTACAATCCATTGGAGTAACAAAAATCTCGACAATAGACTACCTTCCATAATGACAAGGCTACTATCCATTGGAGTAACAAAAATCTCCACAACAGACTACCTTCCAAAATGAAAAGGCTGCTATCCAATGGAGTAAAAAATCCCGACAACAGACTACCTTCCATAATTTAAAGGCTAACATACATGGTAGTAATAAAAATCTGAACAACAGACTACCTTCCATATTGACAAGGCTACCATCCATTGGAGTAACAAAGATATTGACAACATACTACCTTCCATAATGACAAGGCTACCATCCATTGGAGTAACAAAAATCACGAAAACAGACTACCTTCCATAATGACAAGGCTACTATCCATTGGAGTAACAAAAATCTCCACAACAGACTACCTTCCCTAATGACAAGGCTACTATCCAATGGAGTAAAAAAAATATCGACAACAGACTACCTTCCATAATGACAAGGCTAACATACATGGTAGTAACAAAAATCTGAACAACAGACTACCTTCCATAATGACAAGGCTACCATCCATTGGAGTAACAAAAATCACAATGACAGACTACCTTCCATATAGACAAGGCTACCATCCATTGAAGTAACAAAGATATCGACAACATACTACCTTCCATAATGACAAGGCTACCATCCATTGGAGTAACAAAAATCACGACAACAAACTACCTTCCATAATGACAAGGCTACCATCCATTGGAGTAACAGAAATCTCGACAACAAACTACCTTCCATAATGACAAGGCTACCATCCATTGGAGTAACATAAATCTCAATGATAGATTACATTCCATAATGACAAGGCTACAATCCATTGTAGTATCAAAATAATCTCGACAATAGACTACCTTCCATAATGACAAGGCTACAATCCATTGGAGTAACAAAAATCTCGACAACAGACTACCTTCCATAATGTCAAGGCTACCATCCTTGGAGTTACAAAAATATCAACAATAAAATACCTTCCATAATGACAAGGCTACCATCCATTAGAGTAACAAAGATATCGACAAGATACTACCTTACATAATGACAAGGATACAATCCATTGTAATATAAAAAAAAACTCGACAACAAACTACCTTCCATAATGACAAGGCTACCATCCATTATAGTAACAAAAACTCGACAACCGACTACCTTCCATAATAAGAAGGCTACCATCCATTAGAGTACCAAAAATCTCGACAAAAGAATACCTTCCATAATGACAAGGCTACCATCCAATGGAATAACAAAAATCTCGACAACAGAGTACCTTCCATAGTGACAAGGCTACAATCCATTGGAGTAACAAAAATCTCGACAAAAGACTACCTTCCATAACGACAAGTCTACCATCCATTGGAGTAACAAAGATATCGACAACATACTACCTTCCATAATGACAAGGCTACAATCCATTGTAGTATAAAAAAAACTCGACAATCGTCTACCTTCCATAATATGAAGGCTACCATCCATTGGAGTAACAAAAATCTCGACAAAAGAATACCTTCCATAATGACAAGGCTACAATCCATTGGAGTAAGAAAAATCTCGACAACAGACTACCTTCCATAATGACAAGGCTACTATCCATTGGAGTAATAAAAATCTCGACAAAAAACTACCTTCCATAATAACAAGGCTACCATCCAATGGAATAATCAATATCTCGACAACACACTACCTTCCATAATGACAAGGCTACCATCCACTGGAGTAACAGAAATCTCAATGATAGACTACCTTCCATAATGACAAGGCTACAATCCAATGTAGCATCAAAATAATCTCAACAACAGACTACCTTCCATAATGACAAGGGTACTATCCATTGGAGTAACAAAAATCTTGACAACAGACTACCTTCCAAAATGACAAGGCTACCATCTAATGGAGTAACAAAAATCACGATAGTAGACTACCTTTCGTAATAACAAGGCTACAATCCATTGGAGTAACAAAAATCTCGACAACAGGCTACCTTCCATAATGACTAGCCTTCCATCCATTGGCGTAACAAAGATATCGATAACAACCTACCTTCCATAATGACAAGGCTACAATCCATTGTAGTATCAAAATAATCTCGACAACAGACTACCTTCCATAATAAGAAGGCTACCATGCATTGAAGTAACAAAAATCTTGACAAAATAATACCTTCCATAATGACAAGGCTACAATCCATTGGAATAAAAAAAATCTCGACAATAGACTACCTTCCATAATGACAAGGCTACCATCCATTAGAGTAACAAAAATCCCCAAAACCGACTACCTTCCATAATGACAAGGCTACTATCCAATGGAGTAATAAAAATCTCGACAACAGACTACTTTCCATAATTACAAGGCTAACATACATGGTAGTAACAAAAATCTGAACAACAGACTACCTTCCACAATGACAAAGCTACCATCCATTGGAGTAACAAAAATCACAATGACAGACTACCTTCCATATTAACAAGGCTACCATCCATTAGAGTAACAAAGATATCGACAACATAATACCTTCCATAATGACAAGGCTACTATCCCTTGGAGTAACAAAAATCATGATAACAGACTACCTTCCATAATGACAAGGCTACCATCCATTGGAGTAACAGAAATCTCGATAACAAACTACCTTCCATAATGACAAGGCTAACATACATTATAGTAACAAAAATCTACACAACAGACTACCTTCCATAATGACAAGGCTACCATCCATTGGAGTAACAAAAATCACAACGACATACTACCTTCCATAATGACGAGGCTACCATCCATTAAAGTAACAAAAATCTCGACAATAGACTACCTTCCATAATGACAAGGCTACCATCAATTGGAGTAACAAAAATCTCAAAAACAGACTACCTTCCATAATGACTAGGCTACCATCCATTGGAATAATAGAAATATCAACAAAAGACTACCTTCCATAATGACAAGGATACTATCCAATGGATTAACAAAAATCTCGACAACAAACTACCTTCCATAATGTCAAGGCTAACATATATTGTAGTAACAAAAATCTGAACAACAGACTACCTTCCATAATGACAAGGCTACCATTCATTGGAGTAATAAAAATCACAATGACAGACTACCTTCCATAATGACCAGGCTACCATCCATTGGAGTAACAAAAATATCGACAAAATACTACCTTCCATAATGACAAGGCTACCATCCATTGGAGTAACAAAGATATCGACAACATACTACCTTCCATAATGACAAGGCTACCATCCATTGGAGTAACAGAAATCTCCACAACAGGCTACCTTCCATAATGACAAGGCTATTATCCAATGGAGTAACAAAAATATCGACAACAGACTACCTTCCATAATGACAAGTCTACAATCCATTGTAGTATCAAAATAATCTCGACAACAGAATACCTTCCATAATAAGAAGGCTACCATCCATTGGAGTAACAAAAATCTTGACAAAACAATACCTTTCATAATGACAAGGCTACAATCCATTGGAGTAACGAAAATCTCGACAATAGACTACCTTCCATAATGACAAGGCTACTATCCATTGGAGTAACAAAAATCTCCACAACAGACTACCTTCCAAAATGACAAGGCTGCTATCCAATGGATTAAAAAAAAATCCCGACAACAGACTACCTTCCATAATTTAAAGGCTAACATACATGGTAGTAATAAAAATCTGAACAACAGACTGCCTTCCATAATGACAAGGCTACCATCAATTGGAGTAACAAAAATCACAATGACAGACTACCTTCCATATTGACAAGGCTACCATCCATTGGAGTAACAAAAATCACTACAAAAGAATACCTTCCATAATGGAATAACAAAAATCTTGACAACAGACTACCTTCCTTAATGACAAGGCTAGCATCCATTGGAGTAACAGAAAACTCAAAGATATACTACCTTCCATAATGACAAGGCTACTATCCTTTGGAGTAACAAAAATCTCGACAAAAAACTACCTTCCATAATGACAAGGCTACCATCCAATGGAATAAAAAAAATCTCCACAACAGACTACCTTCCATAATGACAAGGCTACCATCCATTGGAGTAACAGAAATCTCAATGATAGACTACCTTCCATAATGACAAGGCTACAATCCATTGTACTATAAAATAATCTCGACAACAAACTACCTTCCATAATGACAAGGGTATTATCCATTGGAGTAACAAAAATCTTGACAACAGACTACCTTCCAAAATGACAAGGCTACCATCTAATGGAGTAACAAAAATCACGACTGTAGACTACCTTTTGTAATGACAACGCTACCATCCATTGGAGTAACAAAAATCTCAACAACAGGCTACCTTCCATAATGACAAGGCTATTATCCAATGGAGTAACAAAAATCTCGACAAAAGAATACCTTCCATAATGACAAGGCTACAATCCATTGGAGTAACAAAAATCTCGACAACAGACTACCTTCCATAATGACAAGGCTACTATCCATTGGAGTAATAAAAATCTCGACAAAAAACTACCTTCCATAATGACAAGGCTACCATCCAATGGAATAATCAAAATCTCGACAACACACTACCTTCCATAATGACAAGGCTACCATCCACTGGAGTAACAGAAATCTCAATGATAGACTACCTTCCATAATGACAAGGCTACAATCCAATGTAGCATCAATATAATCTCGACAACAGACTACCTTCCATAATGACAATGGTACTATCCATTGGAGTAACAAAAATCTTGACAACAGACTACCTTCCAAAATGACAAGGCTACCATCTAATGGAGTAACAAAAATCACGATAGTAGACTACCTTTCGTAATGACAAGGCTACAATCCATTGGAGTAACAAAAATCTCGACAACAGGCTACCTTCCATAATGACTAGCCTTCCATCCATTGGTGTAACAAAGATATCGATAACAACCTACCTTCCATAATGACAAGGCTACAATCCATTGTAGTATCAAAATAATCTCGACAAAAGACTACCTTCCATAATAAGAAGGCTACCATCCACTGGAGTAACAAAAATCTTGACAAAATAATACCTTCCATAATGACAAGGCTACAATCCATTGGAATAAAAAAAATCTCGACAATAGACTACCTTCCATAATGACAAGGCTACCATCCATTAGAGTAACAAAAATCTCCAAAACAGACTACCTTCCATAATGACAAGGCTACTATCCAATGGAGTAATAAAAATCTCGACAACAGACTACCTTCCATAATTACAAGGCTAACATACATGGTAGTAACAAAAATCTGAACAACAGACTACCTTCCATAATGACAAGGCTACCATCCATTGGAGTAACAAAAATCACAATGAAAGACTACCTTCCATATTGACAAGGCTACCATCCATTAGAGTAACAAAGATATCGACAACATAATACCTTCCATAATGACAAGGCTACCATCCCTCGGAGTAACAAAAATCACGACAACATAATACCTTCCATAATGACAAGGCTACCATCCATTGGAGTAACAGAAATCTCAATGATAGACTAACTTCCATAATGACAAGGCTACATTCCATTGTACTATAAAATAATCTTGACAACAGACTACCTTCCAAAATGACAAGGCTACCATCTAATGGAGTAACAAAAATCACAACTGTAGACTACCTTTTGTAATGACAAGGCTACCATCCATTGGAGTAATAAA
This sequence comes from Vicia faba, assembly GCA_948472305.1. Classification (NCBI taxonomy): domain Eukaryota; kingdom Viridiplantae; phylum Streptophyta; class Magnoliopsida; order Fabales; family Fabaceae; genus Vicia; species Vicia faba. The sequence goes on along the minus strand of OX451737.1, from coordinate 802,520,432 downwards.
AATCTCAACAACAGGCTACCTTCCATAATGACTAGGCTTCCATCCATTGGCGTAACAAAGATATCGATAACAGACTACCTTCCATAATAACAAGTCTACAATCCATTGTAGTATCAAAATAATCTCGACAACAGAATACCTTCCATAATAAGAAGGCTACCATCCATTGGAGTAACAAAAATCTTGACAAAAGAATACTTTCCATAATGACAAGGCTACAATCCATTGGAGTAACAAAAATCTCGACAATAGACTACCTTCCATAATGACAAGGCTACTATCCATTGGAGTAACAAAAATCTCCACAACAGACTACCTTCCATAATGACAAGGCTTCTATCCAATGGAGTAAAAAAAAATCCCGACAACAAACTACCTTCCATAATTTAAAGGCTAACATACATGGTAGTAACAAAAATCTGAACAACAGACTACCTTCCATAATGACAAGGCTACCATCAATTGGAGTAACAAAAATCACAATGACAGACTACCTTCCATATTGACAAGGCTACCATCCATTGGAGTAACAAAGATATCGACAACATACTACCTTCCATAATGACAAGGCTACCATCCATTGGAGTAACAAAAATCACGACAACAAACTACCTTCCATAATGACAAGGCTACCATCCATTGGAGTAACAGAAATGTCGACAACAGACTACCTTCCATAATGACAAGGCTACCATCCAATGGAATAATCAAAATCTCGACAACACACTACCTTCCATAATGACAAGGCTACCATCCACTGGAGTAACAGAAATCTCAATGATAGACTACCTTCCATAATGACACGGCTACAATCCAATGTAGCATCAAAATAATCTCGACAACAGACTACCTTCCATAATGACAAGGGTACTATCCATTGGAGTAACAAAAATCTTGACAACAGACTACCTTCCAAAATGACAAGGCTACCATCTAATGGAGTAACAAAAATTACGATAGTAGACTACCTTTCGTAATGACAAGGCTACAATCCATTGGAGTAACAAAAATCTCGACAACAGGCTACCTTCCATAATGACTAGCCTTCCATCCATTGGCGTAACAAAGATATCGATAACTACCTACCTTCCATAATGACAAGGCTACAATACATTGTAGTATCAAAATAATCTCTACAACAGACTACCTTCCATAATAAGAAGGCTACCATCCATTGGAGTAACAAAAATCTTGACAAAATAATACCTTCCATAATGACAAGGCTACAATCCATTGGAATAAAAAAAATCTCGACAATAGACTACCTTCCATAATGACAAGGCTACCATCCATTAGAGTAACAAAAATCTCCAAAACAGACTACCTTCCATAATGACAAGGCTACTATCCAATGGAGTAATAAAAATCTCGACAACAGACTACCTTACATAATTACAAGGCTAACATACATGGCAGTAACAAAAATCTGAACAACAGACTACCTTCCATAATGACAAGGCTACCATTCATTGGAGTAACAAAAATCACAATGACAGACTACCTTCCATATTGACAAGGCTACCATCCATTAGAGTAACAAAGATATCGATAACATAATACCTTCCATAATGACAAGGCTACCATCCCTTTGAGTAACAAAAATCACGACAACATAATACCTTCCATAATGACAAGGCTACCATCCATTGGAGTAACAGAAATCTCAATGATAGACTACCTTCCATAATGACAAGGCTACAATCCATTGTACTATAAAATAATCTCGACAACAGACTACCTTCCATAATGACAAGGGTACTATCCATTGGAGTAACAAAAATCTTGACAACAGACTACCTTCCAAAATGACAAGGCTACCATCTAATGGAGTAACAAAAATCACGATTGTAGACTACCTTTTGTAATGACAAGGCTACCATCCATTAGAGTAATAAAAATCTCAACAACAGGCTACCTTCCATAATGACTAGGCTTCCATCCATTGGCGTAACAAAGATATCGATAACAGACTACCTTCCATAATGACAAGTCTACAATCCATTGTAGTATCAAAATAATCTCGACAACAGACTACCTTCCATAATAAGAAGGCTACCATCCATTGGAGTAACAAAAATCTTGACAAAAGAATACCTTCCATAATGACAAGGCTACCATCCATTGGAGTAACAAAAATCACGACAACAAACTACCTTCCATAATGACAAGGCTACCATCCATTGGAGTAACAGAAATGTCGACAACAGACTACCTTCCATAATGACAAGGCTACCATCCAATGGAATAATCAAAATCTCGACAACACACTACCTTCCATAATGACAAGGCTACCATCCACTGGAGTAACAGAAATCTCAATGATAGACTACCTTCCATAATGACAAGGCTACAATCCAATGTAGCATCAAAATAATCTCGACAACAGACTACCTTCCATAATGACAAGGGTACTATCCATTGGAGTAACAAAAATCTTGACAACAGACTACCTTCCAAAATGACAAGGCTACCATCTAATGGAGTAACAAAAATTACGATAGTAGACTACCTTTCGTAATGACAAGGATACAATCCATTGGAGTAACAAAAATCTCGACAACAGGCTACCTTCCATAATGACTAGCCTTCCATCCATTGGCGTAACAAAGATATCGATAACAACCTACCTTCCATAATGACAAGGCTACAATCCATTGTAGTATAAAAATAATCTCGACAACAGACTACCTTCCATAATAAGAAGGCTACCATCCATTGGAGTAACAAAAATATTGACAAAATAATACCTTCCATAATGACAAGGCTACAATCCATTGGAATAAAAAAAATCTCGACAATAGACTACCTTCCATAATGACAAGGCTACCATCCATTAGAGTAACAAAAATCTCCAAAACAGACTACCTTCCATAATGACAAGGCTACTATCCAATGGAGTAATAAAAATCTCGACAACAGACTACCTTACATAATTACAAGGCTAACATACATGGTAGTAACAAAAATCTGAACAACAGACTACCTTCCATAATGACAAGGCTACCATTCATTGGAGTAACAAAAATCACAATGACAGACTACCTTCCATATTGACAAGGCTACCATCCATTAGAGTAACAAAGATATCGACAACATAATACCTTCCATAATGACAAGGCTACCATCCCTTGGAGTAACAAAAATCACGACAACATAATACCTTCCATAATGACAAGGCTACCATCCATTGGAGTAACAGAAATCTCAATGATAGACTACCTTCCATAATGACAAGGCTACAATCCATTGTACTATAAAATAATCTCGACAACAGACTACCTTCCATAATGACAAGGGTACTATCCATTGGAGTAACAAAAATCTTGACAACAGACTACCTTCCAAAATGACAAGGCTACCATCTAATGGAGTAACAAAAATCACGACTGTAGACTACCTTTTGTAATGACAAGGCTACCATCCATTAGAGTAATAAAAATCTCAACAACAGGCTACCTTCCATAATGACTAGGCTTCCATCCATTGGCGTAACAAAGATATCGATAACAGACTACCTTCCATAATGACAAGTCTACAATCCATTGTAGTATCAAAATAATCTCGACAACAGACTACCTTCCATAATAAGAAGGCTACCATCCATTGGAGTAACAAAAATCTTGACAAAAGAATACCTTCCATAATGACAAGGCTACCATCCATTGGAGTAACAAAAATCACGACAACAAACTACCTTCCATAATGACAAGGCTACCATCCATTGGAGTAACAGAAATGTCGACAACAGACTACCTTCCATAATGACAAGGCTACCATCCAATGGAATAATCAAAATCTCGACAACACACTACCTTCCATAATGACAAGGCTACCATCCACTGGAGTAACAGAAATCTCAATGATAGACTACCTTCCATAATGACAAGGCTACAATCCAATGTAGCATCAAAATAATCTCGACAACAGACTACCTTCCATAATGACAAGGGTACTATCCATTGGAGTAACAAAAATCTTGACAACAGACTACCTTCCAAAATGACAAGGCTACCATCTAATGGAGTAACAAAAATTACGATAGTAGACTACCTTTCGTAATGACAAGGATACAATCCATTGGAGTAACAAAAATCTCGACAACAGGCTACCTTCCATAATGACTAGCCTTCCATCCATTGGCGTAACAAAGATATCGATAACAACCTACCTTCCATAATGACAAGGCTACAATCCATTGTAGTATAAAAATAATCTCGACAACAGACTACCTTCCATAATAAGAAGGCTACCATCCATTGGAGTAACAAAAATATTGACAAAATAATACCTTCCATAATGACAAGGCTACAATCCATTGGAATAAAAAAAATCTCGACAATAGACTACCTTCCATAATGACAAGGCTACCATCCATTAGAGTAACAAAAATCTCCAAAACAGACTACCTTCCATAATGACAAGGCTACTATCCAATGGAGTAATAAAAATCTCGACAACAGACTACCTTACATAATTACAAGGCTAACATACATGGTAGTAACAAAAATCTGAACAACAGACTACCTTCCATAATGACAAGGCTACCATTCATTGGAGTAACAAAAATCACAATGACAGACTACCTTCCATATTGACAAGGCTACCATCCATTAGAGTAACAAAGATATCGACAACATAATACCTTCCATAATGACAAGGCTACCATCCCTTGGAGTAACAAAAATCACGACAACATAATACCTTCCATAATGACAAGGCTACCATCCATTGGAGTAACAGAAATCTCAATGATAGACTACCTTCCATAATGACAAGGCTACAATCCATTGTACTATAAAATAATCTCGACAACAGACTACCTTCCATAATGACAAGGGTACTATCCATTGGAGTAACAAAAATCTTGACAACAGACTACCTTCCAAAATGACAAGGCTACCATCTAATGGAGTAACAAAAATCACGACTGTAGACTACCTTTTGTAATGACAAGGCTACCATCCATTAGAGTAATAAAAATCTCAACAACAGGCTACCTTCCATAATGACTAGGCTTCCATCCATTGGCGTAACAAAGATATCGATAACAGACTACCTTCCATAATGACAAGTCTACAATCCATTGTAGTATCAAAATAATCTCGACAACAGACTACCTTCCATAATAAGAAGGCTACCATCCATTGGAGTAACAAAAATCTTGACAAAAGAATACCTTCCATAATGACAAGGCTACAATCCATTGGAGTAAAAAAATCTTGACAATAGACTACCTTCCATAATGACAAGGCTACTATCCATTGGAGTAACAAAAATCTCCACAACAGACTACCTTCCATAATGACAAGGCTGCTATCCAATGGAGTAAAAAAAAATCGCGACAACAGACTACCTTCCATAATTTAAAGGCTAACATACATGGTAGTAACAAAAATCTGAACAACAGACTACCTTCCATAATGACAAGGCTACCATCAATTGGAGTAACAAAAATCACAATGACAGACTACCTTCCATATTGACAAGGCTACCATCCATTCGAGTAAAAAAGATATTGACAACATACTACCTTCCATAATGACAAGGCTACCATCCATTGGAGTAACAAAAATCACGAAAACAGACTACCTTCCATAATGACAAGGCTACTATCCATTGGAGTAACAAAAATCTCCACAACAGACTACGTTCCCTAATGACAAGGCTACTATCCAATGGAGTAAAAAAAATATCGACAACAGACTACCTTCCATAATGACAAGGCTAACATACATGGTAGTAACAAAAATCTGAACAACAGACTACCTTCCATAATGACAAGGCTACCATCCATTGGAGTAACAAAAATCACAATGACAGACTACCTTCCATATTGACAAGGCTACCATCCATTGGAGTAACAAAGATATCGACAACATACTACCTTCCATAATGACAAGGCTACCATCCATTGGAGTAACAAAAATCACGACAACAAACTACCTTCCATAATGACAAGGCTACCATCCATTGGAGTAACAGAAATCTCGACAACAGACTACCTTCCATAATGACAAGGCTACCATCCATTGGAGTAACAGAAATCTCAATGATAGATTACCTTCCATAATGACAAGGCTACAATCCATTGTAGTATCAAAATAATCTCGACAATAGACTACCTTCCATAATGACAAGGCTACCATCCATTGGAGTAACAGAAATCTCAACGATAGACTACCTTCCATAATAACAAGGCTACAATCCATTGTAGTATCAAAATAATATCGACAACAGAGTACCTTCCATCGTGACAAGGCTACAATCCATTGGAGTAACAAAAATCTCGACAAAAGACTACCTTCCATAACGACAAGTCTACCATCCATTGGAGTAACAAAGATATCAACAACATACTACCTTCCATAATGACAAGGCTACAATCCATTGTAGTATAAAAAAAACTCGACAATCGTCTACCTTCCATAATATGAAGGCTACCATCCATTGGAGTAACAAAAATATCGACAAAAGAATACCTTCCATAATGACAAGGCTACAATCCATTGGAGTAACAAAATTCTAGACAACAGACTACCTTCCATAATGACAAGGCTACTATCCATTGGAGTAATAAAAATCTCGACAAAAAACTACCTTCCATAATGACAAGTCTACCATCCAATGGAATAATCAAAATCTCGACAACAGACTACCTTCCAAAATGACAAGGCTACCATCCACTTGAGTAACAGAAATCTCAATGATAGACTACCTTCCATAATGACAAGGCTACAATCAAATGTAGCATCAAAATAATCTCGACAACAGACTACCTTCCATAATGACAAGGCTACAATCCGTTGGAGTACCAAAAATCTCGACAACATGCTACCTTCCATAATGACTAGCCTTCCATCCATTGGCGTAACAAAGATATCGATAACAACCTACCTTCCATAATGACAAGGCTACAATCCATTGTAGTATCAAAATAATCTCGACAACAGACTACCTTCCATAATAAGAAGGCTACCATCCATTGGAGTAACAAAAATCTTGACAAAATAATACCTTCCATAATGACAAAGCTACAATCCATTGGAATAACAAAAATCTCGACAATAGACTACCTTCCATAATGACAAGGCTACCATCCATTAGAGTAACAAAAATCTCCAAAACAGACTACCTTCCATAATGACAAGGCTACTATCCAATGGAGTAATAAAAATCTCGACAACAGACTACCTTCCATAATTACAAGGGTAACATACATGGTAGTAACAAAAATCTGAACAACAGACTACCTTCCATAATGACAAGGGTACCATCCATTGGAGTAACAAAAATAGCAATGACAGACTACCTTCCATATTGACAAGGCTACCATCCATTAAAGTAACAAAGATATCGACAACATAATACCTTCCATAATGACAAGGCTACCATCCCTTGGAGTAACAAAAATCACGACAACAGACTACCTTCCATAATGATAAGGCTACCATCCATTGGAGTAACAGAAATCTCGACAACAAACTACCTTCAATAATGACAAGTCTACCATCCAATGGAATAAAAAAAATCTCGAAAACAGACTACATTCCATAATGACAAGGCTACCATCCATTGGAGTAACAGAAATCTAAATGATAGACTACCTTCCATAATGACAAGGTTACAATCCATTGTACTATAAAATAATCTCGACAACAGACTACCTTCCATAATGACAAGGGTACTATCCATTGGAGTAACAAAAATCTTGACAACAGACTACCTTCCAAAATGACAAGGCTACCATCTAATGGAGTAACAAAAATCACGATTGTAGACTACCTTTTGTAATGACAAGGCTACCATCCATTGGAGTAACAAAAATCTCAACAACAGGCTACCTTCCATAATGACTAGGCTTCCATCCATTGGCGTAACAAAGATATCGATAACAGACTACCTTCCATAATGACAAGTCTACAATCCATTGTAGTATCAAAATAATCTCGACAACAGAATACCTTCCATAATAAGAAGGCTACCATCCATTGGAGTAACAGAAATCTTGACAAAAGAATACCTTCCATAATGACAAGGCTACAATCCATTGGAGTAACAAAAATCTCCACAATAGACTACCTTCCATAATGACAAGGCTGTTATCCAATGGAGTAAAGAAAAATCCCGACAACAGACTTCCTTCCATAATTTAAAGGCTAACATACATGGTAGTAACAAAAATCTGAACAACAGACTACCTTCCATAATGACAAGGCTACCATCAATTGGAGTAACAAAAATCACAATGACAGACTACCTTCCATATTGACAAGGCTACCATCCATTCGAGTAAAAAAGATATTGACAACATACTACCTTCCATAATGACAAGGCTACCATCGATTGGAGTAACAAAAATCACGAAAACAGACTACCTTCCATAATGACAAGGCTACTATCCATTGGAGTAACAAAAATCTCCACAACAGACTACCTTCCCTAATGACAAGGCTACTATCCAATGGAGTAAAAAAAATATCGACAACAGACTACCTTCCATAATGACAAGGCTAACATACATGGTAGTAACAAAAATCTAAACAACAGACTACCTTCCATAATGACAAGGCTACCATCCATTGGAGTACAAAAATCACAATGACAGACTACCTTCCATATTGACAAGGCTACCATCCATTGGAGTAACAAAGATATCGACAACATACTACCTTCCATAATGACAAGGCTACCATCCATTGGAGTAACAAAAATCACGACAACAAACTACCTTCCATAATGACAAGGCTACCATCCATTGGAGTAACAGAAATCTCGACAACAGACTACCTTCCATAATGACAAGGCTACCATCCATTGGAGTAACAGAAATCTCAATGATAGATTACCTTCCATAATGACAAGGCTACAATCCATTGTAGTATCAAAATAATCTCGACAATAGACTACCTTCCATAATGACAAGGCTACAATCCATTGGAGTAACAAAAATCTCGACAACAGACTTCCTTCCATAATGACAAGGCTACCATCCTTGGAGTTACAAAAATATCAACAATAAAATACCTTCCATAATGACAAGGCTACCATCCATTGGAGTAACAAAGATATCGACAACATACTACCTTACATAATGACAAGGAATCAATCCATTGTAATATACAAAAAAACTCGACAACAAACTACCTTCCATAATGACAAGGCTACCATCCATTATAGTAACAAAAACTCGACAACCGACTACCTTCCATAATAAGAAGGCTACCATCCATTAGAGTACCAAAAATCTCGACAAAAGAATACCTTCCATAATGACAAGGCTACCATCCAATGGAATAACAAAAATCTCGACAGCAGACTACCTTCCATAATGACAAGGCTACCATCAATTGGAGTAACAGAAATCTCAACGATAGACTACCTTCCATAATAACAAGGCTACAATCCATTGTAGTATCAAAATAATCTCGACAACAGAGTACCTTCCATCGTGACAAGGCTACAATCCATTGGAGTAACAAAAATCTCGACAAAAGACTACCTTCCATAACGACAAGTCTACCATCCATTGGAGTAACAAAGATATCAACAACATACTACCTTCCATAATGACAAGGCTACAATCCATTGTAGTATAAAAAAAACTCGACAATCGTCTACCTTCCATAATATGAAGGCTACCATCCATTGGAGTAACAAAAATATCGACAAAAGAATACCTTCCATAATGACAAGGCTACAATCCATTGGAGTAACAAAAATCTAGACAACAGACTACCTTCCATAATGACAAGGCTACTATCCATTGGAGTAATAAAAATCTCGACAAAAAACTACCTTCTATAATGACAAGTCTACCATCCAATGGAATAATCAAAATCTCGACAACAGACTACCTTCCAAAATGACAAGGCTACCATCCACTTGAGTAACAGAAATCTCAATGATAGACTACCTTCCATAATGACAAGGCTACAATCAAATGTAGCATCAAAATAATCTCGACAACAGACTACCTTCCATAATGACAAGGCTACAATCCGTTGGAGTACCAAAAATCTCGACAACATGCTACCTTCCATAATGACTAGCCTTCCATCCATTGGCGTAACAAAGATATCGATAACAACCTACCTTCCATAATGACAAGGCTACAATCCATTGTAGTATCAAAATAATCTCGACAACAGACTACCTTCCATAATAAGAAGGCTACCATCCATTGGAGTAACAAAAATCTTGACAAAATAATACCTTCCATAATGACAAGGCTACAATCCATTGGAATAACAAAAATCTCGACAATAGACTACCTTCCATAATGACAAGGCTACCATCCATTAGAGTAACAAAAATCTCCAAAACAGACTACCTTCCATAATGACAAGGCTACTATCCAATGGAGTAATAAAAATCTCGACAACAGACTACCTTCCATAATTACAAGGGTAACATACATGGTAGTAACAAAAATCTGAACAACAGACTACCTTCCATAATGACAAGGCTACCATCCATTGGAGTAACAAAAATCACAATGACAGACTACCTTCCATATTGACAAGGCTACCATCCATTAAAGTAACAAAGATATCGACAACATAATACCTTCCATAATGACAAGGCTACCATCCCTTGGAGTAACAAAAATCACGACAACAGACTACCTTCCATAATGACAAGGCTACCATCCATTGGAGTAACAGAAATCTCGACAACAAACTACCTTCAATAATGACAAGTCTACCATCCAATGGAATAAAAAAAATCTCGAAAACAGACTACATTCCATAATGACAAGGCTACCATCCATTGGAGTAACAGAAATCTAAATGATAGACTACCTTCCATAATGACAAGGTTACAATCCATTGTACTATAAAATAATCTCGACAACAGACTACCTTCCATAATGACAAGGGTACTATCCATTGGAGTAACAAAAATCTTGACAACAGACTACCTTCCAAAATGACAAGGCTACCATCTAATGGAGTAACAAAAATCACGATTGTAGACTACCTTTTGTAATGACAAGGCTACCATCCATTGGAGTAACAAAAATCTCAACAACAGGCTACCTTCCATAATGACTAGGCTTCCATCCATTGGCGTAACAAAGATATCGATAACAGACTACCTTCCATAATGACAAGTCTACAATCCATTGTAGTATCAAAATAATCTCGACAACAGAATACCTTCCATAATATGAAGGCTACCATCCATTGGAGTAACAGAAATCTTGACAAAAGAATACCTTCCATAATGACAAGGCTACAATCCATTGGAGTAACAAAAATCTCCACAATAGACTACCTTCCATAATGACAAGGCTGTTATCCAATGGAGTAAAGAAAAATCCCGACAACAGACTACCTTCCATAATTTAAAGGCTAACATACATGGTAGTAACAAAAATCTGAACAACAGACTACCTTCCATAATGACAAGGCTACCATAAATTGGAGTAACAAAAATCACAATGACAGACTACCTTCCATATTGACAAGGCTACAATCCATTGGAGTAACAAAGATATTGACAACATACTACCTTCCATAATGACAAGGCTACCATCCATTGGAGTAACAAAAATCACGAAAACAGACTACCTTCCATAATGACAAGGCTACTATCCAGTGGAGTAACAAAAATCTCCACAACAGACTACCTTCCCTAATGACAAGGCTACTATCCAATGGAGTAAAAAAAATATCGACAACAGACTACCTTCCATAATGACAAGGCTAACATACATGGTAGTAACAAAAATCTGAACAACAGACTACCTTCCATAATGACAAGGCTACCATCCATTGGAGTAACAAAAATCACAATGACAGACTACCTTCCATATTGACAAGGCTACCATCCATTGGAGTAACAAAGATATCGACAACATACTACCTTCCATAATGACAAGGCTACCATCCATTGGAGTAACAAAAATCACGACAACAAACTACCTTCCATAATGACAAGGCTACCATCCATTGGAGTAACAGAAATCTCGACAACAGACTACCTTCCATAATGACAAGGCTACCATCCATTGGAGTAACAGAAATCTCAATGATAGATTACCTTCCATAATGACAAGGCTACAATCCATTGTAGTATCAAAATAATCTCGACAATAGACTACCTTCCATAATGACAAGGCTACAATCCATTGGAGTAACAAAAATCTCGACAACAGACTACCTTCCATAATGACAAGGCTACCATCCTTGGAGTTACAAAAATATCAACAATAAAATACCTTCCATAATGACAAGGCTACCATCCATTGGAGTAACAAAGATATCGACAACATACTACCTTACATAATGACAAGGATACAATCCATTGTAATATAAAAAAAAACTCGACAACAAACTACCTTCCTAAATGACAAGGCTACCATCCATTATAGTAACAAAAACTCGACAACCGACTACCTTCCATAATAAGAAGGCTACCATCCATTAGAGTACCAAAATTCTCGACAAAAGAATACCTTCCATAATGACAAGGCTACCATCCAATGGAATAACAAAAATCTCGACAGCAGACAACCTTCCATAATGACAAGGATACCATCCATTGGAGTAACAGAAATCTCAACGATAGACTACCTTCCATAATAACAAGGCTACAATCCATTGTAGTATCAAAATAATCTCGACAACAGAGTACCTTCCATAGTGACAAGGCTACAATCCATTGGAGTAACAAAAATCTCGACAAAAGACTACCTTCCATAACGACAAGTCTACCATCCATTGAAGTAACAAAGATATCGACAACATGCTACCTTCCATAATGACAAGGCTACAATCCATTGTAGTATAAAAAAAACTCGACAATCGTCTACCTTCCATAATATGAAGGCTACCATCCATTGGAGTAACAAAAATCTCGACAAAAGAATACCTTCCATAATGACAAGGCTACTATCCATTAGAGTAATAAAAATCTCGACAAAAAACTACCTTCCATAATGACAAGGCTACCATCCAATGGAATAATCAAAATCTCGACAACAGACTACCTTCCATAATGACAAGGCTACCATCCACTGGAGTAACAGAAATCTCAATGATAGACTACCTTCCATAATGACAAGGCTACAATCCAATGTAGCATCAAAATAATCTCGACAACAGACTACCTTCCATAATGACAAGGGTACTATCCATTGGAGTAACAAAAATCTTGACAACAGACTTCCTTCCAAAATGACAAGGCTACCATCTAATGGAGTAACAAAAATCACGATAGTAGACTACCTTTCGTAATGGCAAGGCTACAATCCATTGGAGTAACAAAAATCTCGACAACAGGCTACCTTCCATAATGACTAGCCTTCCATCCATTGGCGTAACAAAGATATCGATAACAACCTACCTTCCATAATGACAAGGCTACAATCCGTTGTAGTATCAAAATAATCTCGACAACAGACTACCTTCCATAATAAGAAGGCTACCATCCATTGGAGTAACAAAAATCTTGACAAAATAATACCTTCCATAATGACAAGGCTACAATCCATTGGAATAACAAAAATCTCGACAATAGACTACCTTCCATAATGACAAGGCTACCATCCATTAGAGTAACAAAAATCTCCGAAACAGACTACCTTCCATAATTACAAGGCTACTATCCAATGGAGTAATAAAAATCTCGACAATAGACTACCTTCCATAATTACAAGGCTAACATACATGGTAGTAACAAAAATCTGAACAACAGACTACCTTCCATAATGACAAGGCTACCATCCATTGGAGTAACAAAAATCACAATGACAGACTACCTTCCATATTGACAAGGCTACCATCCATTAGAGTAACAAAGATATGGACAACATAATACCTTCCATAATGACAAGGCTACCATCCCTTGGAGTAATAAAAATCACGACAATAGACTACCTTCCGTAATGACAAGGCTACCATCCATTGGAGTAACAAAAATCTCGACAACAAACTACCTTCCATAATGACAAGGCTAACATACATTATAGTAACAAAAATCTACACAACAGACTACCTTCCATAATGACAAGGCTACCGTCCATTGGAGTAACAAAAATCACACCGACATACTACCTTCCATAATGACGAGGCTACCATCCTTTAAAGTAACAAAAATATCGACAATAGACTACCTTCCATAATGACAAGGCTACCATCAATTGGAGTAACAAAAATCTCAAAAACAGACTACCTTCCATAATGACTAGGCTACCATCCATTGGAATAACAGAAATATCAACAAAAGACTACCTTCCATAATGACAAGGCTACTATCCAATGGATTAACAAAAATCTCGACAACAAACTACCTTCCATAATGACAAGGCTAACATACATTATAGTAACAAAAATCTACACAACAGACTACCTTCCATAATGACAAGGCTACCGTCCATTGGAGTAACAAAAATCACACCGACATACTACCTTCCATAATGACGAGGCTACCATCCTTTAAAGTAACAAAAATCTCGACAATAGACTACCTTCCATAATGACAAGGCTACCATCAATTGGAGTAACAAAAATCTCAAAAACAGACTACCTTCCATAATGACTAGGCTACCATCCATTGGAATAACAGAAATATCAACAAAAGACTACCTTCCATAATGTCAAGGCTACCATCCATTGGAGTAACAAAAATCTCGACAAAATACTACCTTCCATAATGACAAGGCTACCATCCATTGGAGTAACAAAGATATCGACAACATACTACCTTCCATAATGACAAGGCTATTATCCAATGGAGTAACAAAAATATCGACAACAGACTACCTTCCATAATGACAAGGCTACAATCCATTGTAGTATCAAAAAAATCTCGACAACAGACTACCTTCCATAATAACAAGGCTATTATCCAATGGAGTAACAAAAATATCGACAACAGACTACCTTCCATAATGACAAGGCTACAATCCATTGTAGTATCAAAAAAATCTCGACAAAATACTACCTTCCATAATGACAAGGCTACCATCCATTGTAGTAACAAAAATCTCCATAACAGACTATCTTCCATAATGACAAGGCTGCTATCCAATAGAGTAACAAAAATATCGACAACAAACTACCTTCCATAATGACAAGGCTACCATCTAATAGAGTAACAAAAATATGAACAACAGACTACCTTCCATAATGACAAGGCTACCATCCTCTGAGTAACAAAAATCTCGACAACAGACTACCTTCCATAATCACAAGCCTACCATCCATTGGAGTAACAAAGATATCGACAACTTACTACCTTCCATAATGACAAGGCTACAATCCATTGTAGTATAAAAGAATTGACAATAGACTACCTTCCATAATGACAAGGCTATTTTCCAATGAAGAAATAAAAATATCGACAACAGACTACCTTCCATAATGACATGGCTACCATCTAATGGAGTAACAAAAATCTCGACAAAAGACAACCTTCCATAATGACAAGGCTACAATCCTTGGAGTAACAAAAATCACGACAACAGACTACCTTCCATAATGACGAGGTTACCATCCATTGGAGTAACAAAGATATCGACAACAGACTACCTTCCATAATAACAAGGCTACCATCCATTGGAGTAACAAAAATCAAGACAACAGACTACCTTCCATAATGACAAGGCTAATATCCAATGGAGTAACAAAAATCTCGACAACAGACTACCTTCCATAATTACAAGGCTAACATACATGGTAGTAACAAAAATCTGAACAACAAACTACCTTCCATAATGTCAAGGCTACCATCCATTGGAGTAACAAAAATCACAATGACAGACTACCTTCCATATTGACAAGGCTACCATCCATTGGAGTAACAAAGATATCGAAAACATACTACCTTCCATAATGACAAGGCTACCATCCATTGGAGTAACAAAAATCACGACAACAGACTACCTTCCATAATGACAAGGCTACCATCCATTGGAGTAATAGAAATCTCCACAACAGACTACCTTCCATAATGACAAGGCTACCATCCATTGGAGTAACAAAAATCACGACAATAGACTACCTTCCATAATGACAAGGCTACCATCCATTGGAGTAACAGAAATCTCCACAATAGACTACCTTCCATAATGACAAGGCTACTATCCAATGGAGTAACAAAAATCTCGACAACAGACTACCTTCCATAATGACAAGGCTAACATACATGCTAGTAACAAAAATCTGAACAACAGACTACCTTCCATAATGTCAAGGCTACCATCCATTGGAGTAACAAAAATTAGAATGGCAGTCTACCTTCCATATTGACAAGGCTACCATCCATTGGAGTAACAAAGATATCGACAACAAACTACCTTCCATAATGACAAGGCTACCATCCATTGGAGTAACAAAAATCACAACCACATGCTACCTTCCATAATGACAAGGATACCATCCATTAAAGTAACAAAAATCTCGACAACAGACTACCTTCCATAATGACAAGGCTACCATCCATTGGAGTAACAAAAATCTCCACAACAGACTATCTTCCATAATGACAAGGCTATTATCCAATGGAGTAACAAAAATATCGACAACAGACCACCTTCCATAATGACAAGGCTACCATCTAATGGAGTAACAAAAATCTGAACAACAGGCTACCTTCCATAATGACAATGCTGCCATCCTTGGAGTAACTAAAATCTCGACAACAGACTACCTTCCATAATAACAAGGCTACCATCCATTGGAGTAACAAAGATATTGACAATAGACTACCTTCCATAATGACAAGGCTACCATCCATTGTAGTAACAAAAACTCGACAACTGACTACCTTCCATAAGAAGAAGGCTGCCATCCATTGGAGTAACAAAAATCTTGACAAAAGAATACCTTCCATAATGACAAGGCTACAAT
Organism: Vicia faba; assembly: GCA_948472305.1. Taxonomy (NCBI): domain Eukaryota; kingdom Viridiplantae; phylum Streptophyta; class Magnoliopsida; order Fabales; family Fabaceae; genus Vicia; species Vicia faba. The sequence continues at coordinate 802,503,576 of OX451737.1, read as the reverse complement.
CCATTGGAATAACAAAAGTCTCGACAATAGACTACCTTCCATAATGACAAGGCTACCATCCATTAGAGTAACAAAAATCTCCAAAACAGACTACCTTCCATAATGACAAGGCTACTATCCAATGGAGTAATAAAAATCTCGACAATAGACTACCTTCCATAATTACAAGGCTAACATACATGGTAGTAACAAAAATCTGAACAACAGACTACCTTCCATAATGACAAGGCTACCATCCATTGGAGTAACAAAAATCACAATGACAGACTACCTTCCATATTGACAAGGCTACCATCCATTAGAGTAACAAAGATATCGACAACATAATACCTTCCATAATGACAAGGCTACCATCACTTGGAGTAACAAAAATCACGACAACAGACTACCTTCCATAATGACAAGGCTACAATCCATTGGAGTAACAGAAATATCAACAACAGACTACCTTCCATAATGAAAAGGCTACCATCCATTTGAGTAACAAAAATCACAATGACAGACTACCTTCCATAATGACAAGGCTACCATCCAATGGAATAACAAAAATCTCGACAACAGACTACCTTCCATAATGACAAGGCTACCATACATTGGAGTAACAGAAATATCAATGATAGACTACCTTCCATAATGACAAGGCTAACATACATGGTAGTAACAAAAATATGAACAATAGACTACCTTCCATAATGACAAGGCTACCATCCATTGGAGTAACAAAAATCACAATGACAGACTACCTTCCATATTGACAAGGTTACCATCCATTAGAGTAACAAAGATATCGACAACATACTACCTTCCATAATGACAAGGCTACCATCCATTGGAGTAACAGAAATCTCGACAACAGACTACCTTCCGTAATGACAAGGCTAACATACATTATGGCAACAAAAATCTAAACAACATACTACCTTCCATAATGACAAGCCTACCATCCATTGGAGTAACAAAAATCACAACGACAAACTACCTTCCATAATGACTAGGCTACCATCCATTAAGGAAACAAAAATATCGACAACAGACTACCTTCCATAATGACAAGGCTACCATCCCTTGGAGTAACAAAAATCTCAAAAACAGACTACCTTCCATAATGACTAGGCTACCATCCATTGTAATAACAAAAATATCAAAAAAAGACTACCTTCCATAATGACAAGGCTACTATCCAATGGAGCAACAAAAATCTCGACAACAAACTACCTTCCATAATGGCAACGCTAACATATATTGTAGTAACAAAAATTTGAACAACCGACTACCTTCCATAATAACAAGGCTACCATTCATTGGAGTAACAAAAATCACAATGACAGACTACCTTCCATAATGAAAAGGCTACCATCCATTGGAGTAACAAAAATCTCGACTACAAACTACCTTCCATAATGACAAGGCTACCATCCATTGGAGTAACAAAGATATCGATAACATACTACCTTCCATAATGACAAGCCTACCATCCATTGGAGTAACAAAAATCTCCACAACAGACTAGATTCCATAATGACAAGGCTATTATCCAATGGAGTAACAAAAATATCGACAACAGACTACCTTCCATATTGACATGGCTACCATCTAATGGAGTAACAAAAATCTCGACAAAAGACTACCTTCCATAATGACAAGGCTACAATCCTTGGAGTAACAAAAATCACGACAACAGACTACCTTCCATAATGACTAGGCTACCATCCATTGGAGTAACAAAGATATCGACAACAGACTACCTTCCATAATGACAAGGCTACCATCCATTGGAGTAACAAAAATCAAGACAGCAGACAACCTTCCATAATGACAAGGCTACTATCCAATGGAGTAACAAAAATCTCGAAAACAGACTACCTTCCATAATTACAAGGCTAACATACATGGTAGTAACAAAAATCTGAACAACAGACTACCTTCCATAATGTCAAGGCTACCATCCATTGAAGTAACGAAAATCACAATGACATACTACTTTCCATATTGACAAGGCTACCATCCATTGGAGTAACAAAGATATCGACAAGATACTACCTTCCATAATGACAAGGCTACCATTCATTGGAGTAACAAAAATCACAACCACATACTACCTTCCATAATGACAAGGCTACCATCCATTGGAGTAACAGAAATCTCCACAACAGACTACCTTCCATAATGACAAGGCTACCATCCATTGGAGTAGAAAAAATCACGACAACAGACTACCTTCCATAATGACAAGCCTACCATCCATTGGAGTAACAAAAATCTCCACAATAGACTACCTTCCATAATGACAAGGCTACTATCCAATGGAGTAACAAAAATCTCGACAACAGACTACCTTCCATAATGACAAGGCTAACATACATGCTAGTAACAAAAATCTGAACAACAGACTACCTTCCATAATGTCAAGACTACCATCCATTGGAGTAACAAAAATTAGAATGACAGTCTACCTTCCATATTGATAAGGCTACCATCCATTGGAGTAACAAAGATATCGACAACAAACTACCTTCCATAATGACAAGGCTACCATCCATTGGATTAACAAAAATCACAACCACATGCTACCTTCCATAATGACAAGGATACCATCCATTAAAGTAACAAAAATCTCGACAACAGACTACCTTCCATAATGACAAGGCTACCATCCATTGGAGTAACAAAAATCTCCACAACAGACTATATTCCATAATGACAAGGCTATTATCCAATGGAGTAACAAAAATATCGACAACAGACCACCTTCCATAATGACAAGGCTACCATCTAATGGAGTAACAAAAATCTGAACAACAGACTACCTTCCATAATGACAATGCTGCCATCCTTGGAGTAACAAAAATCTCGACAACAAACTACCTTCCATAATGACAAGGCTACCATCCATTGGAGTAACAAAGATATCGACAATAGACTACCTTCCATAATGACAAGGCTACCATCCATTGTAGTAACAAAAACTCGACAACCGACTACCTTCCATAAGAAGAAGGCTGCCATCCATTGGAGTAACAAAAATCTTGACAAAAGAATACCTTCCATAATGGCAAGGCTACCATCCATTGGAGTAACAAAAATCTCGACAACAGACTACCTTCCATAATGACAAGGCTACCATCCATTGGAGAAACAAAGATATCGACAACATACTACCTTCCATAATGACAAGGCTACCATCCATTAGAGTAACAGAAATCTCCACAACAAACTACCTTCTATAATGATAAGGCTATTATCCAATGGAGTAACAAAAATATCGACAACAGACTACCTTCCATAATGACAAGGCTAACATACATGGTAGTAACAAAAATATGAACAATAGACTACCTTCCATAATGACAAGGCTACCATCCATTGGAGTAACAAAAATCACAATGACAGACTACCTTCCATATTGACAAGGTTACCATCCATTAGAGTAACAAAGATATCGACAACATACTACCTTCCATAATGACAAGGCTACCATCCATTGGAGTAACAGAAATCTCGACAACAGACTACCTTCCGTAATGACAAGGCTAACATACATTATGGCAACAAAAATCTAAACAACATACTACCTTCCATAATGACAAGCCTACCATCCATTGGAGTAACAAAAATCACAACGACAAACTACCTTCCATAATGACTAGGCTACCATCCATTAAAGAAACAAAAATATCGACAACAGACTACCTTCCATAATGACAAGGCTACCATCCCTTGGAGTAACAAAAATCTCAAAAACAGACTACCTTCCATAATGACTAGGCTACCATCCATTGTAATAACAAAAATATCAAAAAAAGACTACCTTCCATAATGACAAGGCTACTATCCAATGGAGCAACAAAAATCTCGACAACAAACTACCTTCCATAATGGCAACGCTAACATATATTGTAGTAACAAAAATTTGAACAACCGACTACCTTCCATAATAACAAGGCTACCATTCATTGGAGTAACAAAAATCACAATGACAGACTACCTTCCATAATGAAAAGGCTACCATCCATTGGAGTAACAAAAATCTCGACTACAAACTACCTTCCATAATGACAAGGCTACCATCCATTGGAGTAACAAAGATATCGATAACATACTACCTTCCATAATGACAAGCCTACCATCCATTGGAGTAACAAAAATCTCCACAACAGACTAGATTCCATAATGACAAGGCTATTATCCAATGGAGTAACAAAAATATCGACAACAGACTACCTTCCATATTGACATGGCTACCATCTAATGGAGTAACAAAAATCTCGACAAAAGACTACCTTCCATAATGACAAGGCTACAATCCTTGGAGTAACAAAAATCACGACAACAGACTACCTTCCATAATGACTAGGCTACCATCCATTGGAGTAACAAAGATATCGACAACAGACTACCTTCCATAATGACAAGGCTACCATCCATTGGAGTAACAAAAATCAAGACAGCAGACAACCTTCCATAATGACAAGGCTACTATCCAATGGAGTAACAAAAATCTCGAAAACAGACTACCTTCCATAATTACAAGGCTAACATACATGGTAGTAACAAAAATCTGAACAACAGACTACCTTCCATAATGTCAAGGCTACCATCCATTGAAGTAACGAAAATCACAATGACATACTACTTTCCATATTGACAAGGCTACCATCCATTGGAGTAACAAAGATATCGACAAGATACTACCTTCCATAATGACAAGGCTACCATTCATTGGAGTAACAAAAATCACAACCACATACTACCTTCCATAATGACAAGGCTACCATCCATTGGAGTAACAGAAATCTCCACAACAGACTACCTTCCATAATGACAAGGCTACCATCCATTGGAGTAGAAAAAATCACGACAACAGACTACCTTCCATAATGACAAGCCTACCATCCATTGGAGTAACAAAAATCTCCACAATAGACTACCTTCCATAATGACAAGGCTACTATCCAATGGAGTAACAAAAATCTCGACAACAGACTACCTTCCATAATGACAAGGCTAACATACATGCTAGTAACAAAAATCTGAACAACAGACTACCTTCCATAATGTCAAGACTACCATCCATTGGAGTAACAAAAATTAGAATGACAGTCTACCTTCCATATTGATAAGGCTACCATCCATTGGAGTAACAAAGATATCGACAACAAACTACCTTCCATAATGACAAGGCTACCATCCATTGGATTAACAAAAATCACAACCACATGCTACCTTCCATAATGACAAGGATACCATCCATTAAAGTAACAAAAATCTCGACAACAGACTACCTTCCATAATGACAAGGCTACCATCCATTGGAGTAACAAAAATCTCCACAACAGACTATATTCCATAATGACAAGGCTATTATCCAATGGAGTAACAAAAATATCGACAACAGACCACCTTCCATAATGACAAGGCTACCATCTAATGGAGTAACAAAAATCTGAACAACAGACTACCTTCCATAATGACAATGCTGCCATCCTTGGAGTAACAAAAATCTCGACAACAAACTACCTTCCATAATGACAAGGCTACCATCCATTGGAGTAACAAAGATATCGACAATAGACTACCTTCCATAATGACAAGGCTACCATCCATTGTAGTAACAAAAACTCGACAACCGACTACCTTCCATAAGAAGAAGGCTGCCATCCATTGGAGTAACAAAAATCTTGACAAAAGAATACCTTCCATAATGGCAAGGCTACCATCCATTGGAGTAACAAAAATCTCGACAACAGACTACCTTCCATAATGACAAGGCTACCATCCATTGGAGAAACAAAGATATCGACAACATACTACCTTCCATAATGACAAGGCTACCATCCATTAGAGTAACAGAAATCTCCACAACAAACTACCTTCTATAATGATAAGGCTATTATCCAATGGAGTAACAAAAATATCGACAACAGACTACCTTCCATAATGACAAGGCTACAATCCATTGTAGTATCAAAAAAATCTCGACAACAGACTACCTTCCATAATAACAAGGCTACCATCCATTGTAGTAACAAAAATCTCCACAACAGACTATCTTCCATAATGACAAGGCTACTATCAAATGGAGTAACAAAAATATCGACAACAGACTACCTTCCATAATGACAAGGCTACCATCTAATGGAGTAACAAAAATCTGAACAATAGACTACCTTCCATAATGACAAGGCTACCATCCATTGGAGTAACAAAAATATCGATAACAGACTACCTTCCATAATGACAAGGCTACCATCCATTGGAGTAACAAAAATCTCGACAAAAAACTACCTTCCATATTGACAAGGCTACCATCCAATGGAATAACAAAAATCTCGACAACATACTACCTTCCATAATTACAAGGCTACCATCCATTGGAGTAACAGAAATCTCAACGATAGACTACCTTCCATAATGACAAGGCTACAATCCATTGTAGTATCAAAATAATCTCGACAACAGACTACCTTCCATAATGACAAGGCTAACATACATGGTAGTAACAAAAATCTGAGCAACAGACTATCTTCCATAATGACAAGGCTACCATCCTTTGTAGTAACAAAAATCACAATGACATACTACCTTCCATATTGACAATGCTACCATCCATTCGAGTAACAAAGATATCGATAACATACTACCTTCAATAATGACAAGGCTACCATCCATTGGAGTAACTGAAATCTCGACAACAGACTACCTTCCATAATGAGAAGGCTAACATACATTATAGTAACAAAAATCTAAACAACAAACTACCTTCCATAATGACAAGGCTACCATCCATTGGAGTAAAAAAAATTACAACGACAAACTACCTTCCATAATGACAAGGCTACCATCCATTAAAGTAACAAAAATCTCGACAACAGACTACCTTCCATAATGACAAGGCTACCATCCATTGGAGTAACAAAAATCTCAAAAACAGACTACCTTCCATAATGACTAGGCTACCATCCATTGGAATAACAAAATTATCAAAAAAGGACCACCTTCCATATTGACAAGGCTATTATGCAATGGAGAAACAAAAATCTCGACAACAAACTACCTTCCATAATGACAAGGCTAATATATATTATAGTAACAAAAATCTGAACAACAAACTACCTTCCATAATGACAAGGCTACCATTCATTGGAGTAACGAAAATCACAATGACAGACTACATTCCATAATGACAAGGCTACCATCCATTGGAGTAACAAAAATATCGACAACAGACTACCTTCCATAATGACAAGGCTACCATCCATTGCAGTAACAGAAATCTCCACAAGAGATAACCTTCCATAATGACAAGGCTACCATCCATTGGAGTAACAAAGATATCGACAAAGGACTACCTTTCATAATGACAAGGATACCATCCATTGGAATAACAAAACTCACGACAACAGAGTACCTTCCATAATGACAAGGATACCTTCCATTGGAGTAACAAAAATCTCGACAACAGACTACCTTCCATAAGGATAAGGCTACCATCCATTGGAGTAACAAAAATCTCGACAACAAACTACCTTCCATAATGACAAGGCTACCATCCATTGGAGTAACAAAGATATCGACAACATACTACCTTCTATAATGACAAGGCTACCATCCATTGGAGTAACAGAAATCTCCACAACAAACTACCTTCCATAATGACAAGGCTATTATCCAATGGAGTAACAAAAATATCGACAACAGACTACCTTCCATAATGACATGGCTACCATCTAATGGAGTAACAAAAATCTCGACAAAAGACTACCTTCCATAATGACAAGGCTACAATCCTTGGGGTAACAAAAATCACGACAACAGACTACCTTCCATAATGACCAGGTTACCATCCATTAGAGTAACAAAGATATCGACTACAGACTACCTTCCATAATGACAAGGCTACAATCCATTGTTGTATCAAAAAAATCTCAACAACAGACTACCTTCCATAATGACAAGGCTACCTTCCATTATAGTAACAAATATCTGGACAACCAACTACCTTCCATAATAAGGATGCTACCATCCATTGGAGTAACAAAAATTTCGACAAAAGAATACCTTCCATAATGACAAGGCTACAATCCATTGGAGTAACAAAAATATTGACAACAGACTACCTTCCATAATGACAAGGCTACCATCCATTGGAGTAACAAAAATGTCGACAAAAAACTACCTTCCATAATGACAAGGCTACCATCCAATGGAATAAAAAAAACCTCGACAAAAGACTACCTTCCATAATGACAAGGCTAACATCCATTGGAGTAACAGAATTCTCAATGATAGACTACCTTCCATAATGACAAGGCTACAATCCATTGTAGTATCAAAATAATCTCGACAACAGACTACCTTCCATAATGACAAGCCTAACATACATGGTAGTAACTAAAATCTGAACAACAGACTACCTTCCATAATGACAAGGCTACCATCCATTGGAGTAACAAAAATCACAATGACAGACTACCTTCCATATTGACAAGGCTACCATTCATTGGAGTAACAAAGATATCGACAACATACTACCTTCCATAATGACACGGCTACCATCCATTGGAGTAACAAAAATCACGACAATAGATTACCTTGCATAATGACAAGGCTACCATCCATTGGAGTAACAGAAATCTCGACAACAGACTACCTTCCATAATGACAAGGCTACCATCCATTGGAGTAACAAAAATCACAACGACAAAGTACCTTCCATAATGAGAAGGCTACCATCCATTGGAGTAATAAAAATATCAAATAAAGACTACCTTCCATAATGACAAGGCTACTATACAATGGAGTAACAAAAATCTCGATAACAAACTACCTTCCATAATGACAAGGCTAACATATATTGTAGTACAAAAATCTGAACAACATACTACCTTCCATAATGAGAAGGCTACCATTCATTGGAGTAACAAAAATCACAATGACAGACTACCTTCCATAATGACAAGGCTACCATCAATTGGAGTAACAAAAATCTCGACAAAAGACTACTTTCCATAATGACAAGGCTACCATCCATTGGAGTAACAAAGATATCGACATCATACTACCTTCCATAATGACAAGGCTACCATCCATTGGAGTAACAGAATCTCCACAATAGACTACCTTCCATAATGACAAGGCTATTATCCAATGGAGTTACAAAAATATCGACAACCGACTACCTTCCATAATGACAAGGCTACCATATAAAGGAGTCACAAAAATCTCGACAAAAGACTACCTTCCATAATGACAAGGCTACCATCCTTAGAGTAAAAAAAATCTCGACAAAAGACTACCTTCCATAATGATAAGGCTACCATCCATTGGAATAACAAAGATATCGACAACATACTACCATCCATAATGACAAGGCTACAATCCATTGTAGTATAAAAAAAAACTCGACAATAGACTACCTTCCATAATGACAAGGCTACCAATAATTGTAGTAACAAAAACTCGACAACCGACTACCTTCCATAATAAGAAGGCTACCATCCATTGGAGTAACAAAAATATCGACAAAAGACTACCTTCTATATTGACAAGGCTACAATCCATTGGAGTAACAAAAATCTCGACAACAGTCTACCTTCCATAATGACAAGGCTACCATCCAATGGAATAACAAAAATATCGACAGACTACCTTCCATAATTACAAGGCTACAATCCATTGTAGTATCAAAATAATCTCGACAACAGACTACCTTCCATAATGACAAGGCTAACATACATTGTAGTAACAAAAATCCGAACAACAAACTACCTTCCATAATGACAAGGCTACCATCCATTGGAGTAACAAAAATCACAATGACAGACTACCTTCCATATTGACAAGGCTACCATCCATTGGAGTAACAAAGATATCGACAACATACTACCTTCCATAATGACAAGGCTACTATCCATTGGAGTAACAAAAATCACGACAACAGACTACCTTCCATAATGACAAGGCTACCATCCATTGGAGTAACAGAAATCTCGACAACGGACTACCTTCGATAATGACAAGGCTACCATCCAATGGAATAACAAAAATATCGACAACAGACTACCTTCCATAATGACAAGGCTACCATCCATTGGAGTAACAGAAATATCATCGATAGACTACCTTCCATAATTACAAGGCTACAATCCATTGTAGTATCAAAATAATCTCGACAACAGACTACCTTCCATAATGACAAGGCTAACATACATTGTAGTAACAAAAATCTAAACAACATACTACCTTCCATAATGACAAGGCTACCATCCATTGGAGTAACCAAAAACACAAAGACAGACTACCTTCCATAATGACAAGGCTACCATCCATTAAAGTAATAAAAATTTCGACAACAGACTGCCTTCCATAATGACATGGCTACCATCTAATGGAGTAACAAAAATCTCGACAAAAGACTACCTTCCATGATGATAAGGCTATAATCCTTGGAGTAACAAAAATCACGACAACAGACTACCTTCCATAATGACTAGGTTACCATCCATTAGAGTAACAAAGATATCGACAACAGACTACCTTCCATAATGACAAGGCTATAATCCATTGTAGTATCAAAAAAATCTCGACAACAGACTACCTTCCATAATGACAAGGCTACCATCCATTATAGTAACAAATATGTCGACAACAGACTACCTTCCATAAAGACAAGGCTAACATACATTGTAGTAACAAAAATCTGAACAACAAACTACCTTCCATAATGACAAGGCTACCATCCATTGGAGTAACAAAAATCACAATGACAGACTACCTTCCATATTGACAAGGCTACCATCCATTGGAGTAACAAAGATATCGACAACATACTACCTTCCATAATGACAAGGCTACTATCCATTGGAGTAACAAAAATCACGACAACAGACTACCTTCCATAATAACAGGGCTACCATCCATTGGAGTAACAGAAATCTCGACAACAGACTACCTTCCATAATGACAAGGCAAACATACATTATAGTACCAAAAATCTAAACAACATACTACCTTCCATAATGACAAGGCTACCATCCATTGGAGTAACCAAAAACACAAAGACAGACTACCTTCCATAATGACAAGGCTACCATCCATTAAAGTAATAAAAATTTCGACAACAGACTGCCTTCCATAATGACATGGCTACCATCTAATGGAGTAACAAAAATCACGACAAAAGACTACCTTCCATGATGATAAGGCTATAATCCTTGGAGTAACAAAAATCACGACAACAAACTACCTTCCATAATGACTAGGTTACCATCCATTAGAGTAACAAAGATATCGACAACAGACTACCTTCCATAATGACAAGGCTACAATCCATTGTAGTATCAAAAAAATCTCGACAACAGACTACCTTCCATAATGACAAGGCTACCATACATTATAGTAACAAACATCTCGACAACAGACTACCTTCCATAATGACAAGGCTAACATACATGGTAGTAACAAAAATCTGAACAATAGACTACCTTCCATAATGACAAGGCTATCATCCATTGGAGTAACTAAAATCACAATGACAGACTACCTTCCATATTGACAAGGCTACCATCCATTGGAGTAACAAAGATATCGACAACATACTACCTTACATAATGACAAGGCTACCATCCATTGGAGTAACAAAAATCACGACAACAGACTACCTACCATAATGACAAGGCTACTATCCATTGGAGTAACAAAAATCACGACAACAGACTACCTTCCATAATGACAAGGCTACCATCCATTGGAGTAACAGAAATCTCGACAACGGACTACCTTCGATAATGACAAGGCTACCATCCAATGGAATAACAAAAATATCGACAACAGACTACCTTCCATAATGACAAGGCTACCATCCATTGGAGTAACAGAAATATCATCGATAGACTACCTTCCATAATTACAAGGCTACAATCCATTGTAGTATCAAAATAATCTCGACAACAGACTACCTTCCATAATGACAAGGCTAACATACATTGTAGTAACAAAAATCTAAACAACATACTACCTTCCATAATGACAAGGCTACCATCCATTGGAGTAACCAAAAACACAAAGACAGACTACCTTCCATAATGACAAGGCTACCATCCATTAAAGTAATAAAAATTTCGACAACAGACTGCCTTCCATAATGACATGGCTACCATCTAATGGAGTAACAAAAATCTCGACAAAAGACTACCTTCCATGATGATAAGGCTATAATCCTTGGAGTAACAAAAATCACGACAACAGACTACCTTCCATAATGACTAGGTTACCATCCATTAGAGTAACAAAGATATCGACAACAGACTACCTTCCATAATGACAAGGCTATAATCCATTGTAGTATCAAAAAAATCTCGACAACAGACTACCTTCCATAATGACAAGGCTACCATCCATTATAGTAACAAATATGTCGACAACAGACTACCTTCCATAAAGACAAGGCTAACATACATTGTAGTAACAAAAATCTGAACAACAAACTACCTTCCATAATGACAAGGCTACCATCCATTGGAGTAACAAAAATCACAATGACAGACTACCTTCCATATTGACAAGGCTACCATCCATTGGAGTAACAAAGATATCGACAACATACTACCTTCCATAATAACAAGGCTACTATCCATTGGAGTAACAAAAATCACGACAACAGACTACCTTCCATAATAACAGGGCTACCATCCATTGGAGTAACAGAAATCTCGACAACAGACTACCTTCCATAATGACAAGGCAAACATACATTATAGTACCAAAAATCTAAACAACATACTACCTTCCATAATGACAAGGCTACCATCCATTGGAGTAACCAAAAACACAAAGACAGACTACCTTCCATAATGACAAGGCTACCATCCATTAAAGTAATAAAAATTTCGACAACAGACTGCCTTCCATAATGACATGGCTACCATCTAATGGAGTAACAAAAATCACGACAAAAGACTACCTTCCATGATGATAAGGCTATAATCCTTGGAGTAACAAAAATCACGACAACAAACTACCTTCCATAATGACTAGGTTACCATCCATTAGAGTAACAAAGATATCGACAACAGACTACCTTCCATAATGACAAGGCTACAATCCATTGTAGTATCAAAAAAATCTCGACAACAGACTACCTTCCATAATGACAAGGCTACCATACATTATAGTAACAAACATCTCGACAACAGACTACCTTCCATAATGACAAGGCTAACATACATGGTAGTAACAAAAATCGGAACAATAGACTACCTTCCATAATGACAAGGCTATCATCCATTGGAGTAACTAAAATCACAATGACAGACTACCTTCCATATTGACAAGGCTACCATCCATTGGAGTAACAAAGATATCGACAACATACTACCTTACATAATGACAAGGCTACCATCCATTGGAGTAACAAAAATCACGACAACAGACTACCTACCATAATTACAAGGCTACTATCCATTGGAGTAACAAAAATCACGACAACAGACTACCTTCCATAATGACAAGGCTACCATCCATTGGAGTAACAGAAATCTCGACAACGGACTACCTTCGATAATGACAAGGCTACCATCCAATGGAATAACAAAAATATCGACAACAGACTACCTTCCATAATGACAAGGCTACCATCCATTGGAGTAACAGAAATATCATCGATAGACTACCTTCCATAATTACAAGGCTACAATCCATTGTAGTATCAAAATAATCTCGACAACAGACTACCTTCCATAATGACAAGGCTAACATACATTGTAGTAACAAAAATCTAAACAACATACTACCTTCCATAATGACAAGGCTACCATCCATTGGAGTAACCAAAAACACAAAGACAGACTACCTTCCATAATGACAAGGCTACCATCCATTAAAGTAATAAAAATTTCGACAACAGACTGCCTTCCATAATGACATGGCTACCATCTAATGGAGTAACAAAAATCTCGACAAAAGACTACCTTCCATGATGATAAGGCTATAATCCTTGGAGTAACAAAAATCACGACAACAGACTACCTTCCATAATGACTAGGTTACCATCCATTAGAGTAACAAAGATATCGACAACAGACTACCTTCCATAATGACAAGGCTATAATCCATTGTAGTATCAAAAAAATCTCGACAACAGACTACCTTCCATAATGACAAGGCTACCATCCATTATAGTAACAAATATGTCGACAACAGACTACCTTCCATAAAGACAAGGCTAACATACATTGTAGTAACAAAAATCTGAACAACAAACTACCTTCCATAATGACAAGGCTACCATCCATTGGAGTAACAAAAATCACAATGACAGACTACCTTCCATATTGACAAGGCTACCATCCATTGGAGTAACAAAGATATCGACAACATACTACCTTCCATAATGACAAGGCTACTATCCATTGGAGTAACAAAAATCACGACAACAGACTACCTTCCATAATAACAGGGCTACCATCCATTGGAGTAACAGAAATCTCGACAACAGACTACCTTCCATAATGACAAGGCAAACATACATTATAGTACCAAAAATCTAAACAACATACTACCTTCCATAATGACAAGGCTACCATCCATTGGAGTAACCAAAAACACAAAGACAGACTACCTTCCATAATGACAAGGCTACCATCCATTAAAGTAATAAAAATTTCGACAACAGACTGCCTTCCATAATGACATGGCTACCATCTAATGGAGTAACAAAAATCACGACAAAAGACTACCTTCCATGATGATAAGGCTATAATCCTTGGAGTAACAAAAATCACGACAACAAACTACCTTCCATAATGACTAGGTTACCATCCATTAGAGTAACAAAGATATCGACAACAGACTACCTTCCATAATGACAAGGCTACAATCCATTGTAGTATCAAAAAAATCTCGACAACAGACTACCTTCCATAATGACAAGGCTACCATACATTATAGTAACAAACATCTCGACAACAGACTACCTTCCATAATGACAAGGCTAACATACATGGTAGTAACAAAAATCTGAACAATAGACTACCTTCCATAATGACAAGGCTATCATCCATTGGAGTAACTAAAATCACAATGACAGACTACCTTCCATATTGACAAGGCTACCATCCATTGGAGTAACAAAGATATCGACAACATACTACCTTACATAATGACAAGGCTACCATCCATTGGAGTAACAAAAATCACGACAACAGACTACCTACCATAATGACAAGGCTACCATCCATTGGAGTAACAGAAATCTCGACAACAGACTACCTTCCAAAATGACAAGGCTAACATACACTAAAGTAACAAAAATCTAAACAACATACTACCTTCCATAATGATAAGGCTACCATCCATTGGAGTAACAAAAATCACAACGACAAAGTACCTTCCATAATGACAAGGCTACCATCCATTAAAGTAATAAAAATATCGAAAACAAATTACCTTCCATAATGACAAGGCTACCATCCATTGGAGTAACAAAAATATCAAAAAAAGACTACCTTCCATAATGACAAGGCTACTATCCAATGGAGTAACAAAATTCTCGATAACAAACTACCTTCCATAATGACAAGGCTAACATATATTGTAGTATAAAAAATATGAACAACATACTACCTTCCATAATGACAAGGCTACCATTCATTGGAGTAACAAAAATCACAATGACAGACTACCTTCCATAATGACAAGGCTACCATCAATTGGAGTAACAAAAATCTCGACAAAAGACTACTTTCCATAATGACAAGGCTACCATCCATTGGAGTAACAAAGATATCGACAACATACTACCTTCCATAATGACAAGGCTGCCATCCATTGGAGTAACAGAATCTCCACAACAGACTACCTTCCATAATGACAAGGCTATTATCCAATAGAGTTACAAAAATATCGACAACAGACTACCTTCCATAATGACAAGGCTACCATATAAACGAGTAACAAAAATCTCGACAAAAGACTACCTTCCATAATGACAAGGCTACCATCCTTAGAGTAAAAAAAATCTCGACAAAAGATTACCTTCCATAATGATAAGGCTACCATCCATTGGAATAACGAAGATATCGACAACATACTACCATCCATAATGACAAGGCTACAATCCATTGTAGTATAAAAAAAAACTCGACAATAGACTACCTTCCATAATGACAAGGCTACCATCAATTGTAGTAACAAAAACTCGACAACCGACTACCTTCCATAATAAGAAGGCTACCATCCATTGGAGTAACAAAAATCTACACAAAAGAATACCTTCCATAATGACAAGGCTACAATCCATTGGAGTAACAAAAATCTCGACAACAGACTACCTTCCATAATGACAAGGCTACCATCCAATGGAATAACAAAAATATCGACAACAGACTACCTTCCATAATGACAAGGCTACCATCCATTGGAGTAACAGAAATCTCATGGATAGACTACCTTCCATAATTACAAGGCTACAATCGATTGTAGTATCAAAATAATCTCGACAACAGACTACCTTCCATAATGACAACGCTACAATCCATTGGAGTAACAAAAATCTCGACAACAGACTACCTTCCATAATGACAAGGCTACCATTCATTGGAGTAACAAAAATCAAATGACAGACTACCTTCCATAATGACAAGGCTACCATCCATTGGAGTAACACAAATCTCGACAACAGACTACCTTCCATAATGAAAAGGCTACCATCCATTGGAGTAACAAAGACATCGACAACATACTACCTTCCATAATGACAAGGCTATCATCCAATGGAGTAACAAAAATCTCCACAACAGACTACCTTCCACAATGACAAGGCTATCATCCAATGGAGTAACAAAAATATCGACAATAGACTACCTTCCATAATGACAAGGCTACCATTTAATGGAGTAACAAAAATCTCGACAAAAGACTACCTTCCATAATGACAAGGCTACCATCCTTGGGGTAACAAAAATCACGACAACAGACTACCTTCCATAATGACTAGGCTACCATCCATTAGAGTAACAAAGATATCGACAACAGACTTCCTTCCATAATGACAAGGCTACAATCCATTGTAGTATAAAAAAAAATCTCGAAAACAGACTACCTTTCATAATAACAAGGCTACCATCCATTGTAGTAACAAAAATCTCGACAACCGACTACCTTCCATAATAAGAAGGCTACCATCCATTGGAGTAACAAAAATCTCGACAAAAGAATACCTTCCATAATTACAAGGCTACCATCCATTGGAGTAACAAAAATCTCGACAAAAAACTACCTTCCATAATGACAAGGCTACCATCCAATGGAATACCAAAAATCTCGACAACCGACTACATTACATAATGACAAGGCTACCATCCATTGTAGTATCAAAATAATCTCGACAACAGACTACCTTCCATAATGACAAGGCTAACATACATGGTAGTAACAATAATCTGAACAACAAACTACCTTCAATATTGACAAGGCTACCATCCATCGGAGTAACAAAGATATCGACAACATACTACCTTCCATAATGACAAGGCTACCATCCATTGGAGTAACAAAAATCACAAGAACAGACTACCTTCCATAATGATAAGGCTACCATCCATTGGAGTAACAGAAATCTCGACAACAGACTACCTTCCATAATGACAAGGCTGACATACATTATAGTAACAAA
The DNA here is from genome assembly GCA_948472305.1 of Vicia faba. Lineage (NCBI taxonomy): Eukaryota > Viridiplantae > Streptophyta > Magnoliopsida > Fabales > Fabaceae > Vicia > Vicia faba. Next base: position 802,485,905 of record OX451737.1, on the reverse strand, counting down.
AATCTAAACAACATACTACCTTCCATAATGACAAGGCTACCATCCATTGGAGTAACAAAAAACACAACGACAGACTACCTTCCATAATGACAAGGCTACCATCCTTTAAAGTAATAAAAATTTCGACAACAGACTGCCTTCCATAATGACAAGGCTACCATCCATTGGAGTAACAAAAATCTCAAAAACAGACTACCTTCCATAATGACTAGGCTACCATCCATTGGAATAACAAAAATAGCAAAAAAAGACTACCTTCCATAATGACAAGGCTACTATCCAATGGAGTAACAAAAATCTCGATAACAAACTACCTTCCATAATGACAAGGCTAACATATATTGTAGTAACAAAAATCTGTACAACATACTACCTTCCATAATAACAAGGCTACCATTCATTGGAGTAATAAAAATCAAAATGACAGACTACCTTCCATAATGACAAGGCTACCATCCATTGGAGTAACAAAAATCTTGACAAAAGACTACCTTCCATAATGAAAAGGCTACCATCCATTGGAGTAACAAAGATATCGACAACATACTACCTTCCATAATGACAAGGCTACCATCCATTGAAGTAACAGAAATCTCCACAACAGACTACCTTCCATAATGACAAGGCTATTATTCAATGAAGTTACAAAAATATCGACAACAGACTACTTTCCATAATGACAAGGCTACCATCTAATGGAGTAACAAAAATCTCGACAACAGACTACCTTCCACAATGAGAAGGCTACCACCCTTGGAGTAACAAAAATCTCGACAACATACTACCTTCCATAATGACAAGGCTAACATCCATTGGAGTAACAAAGATATCGACAACAGACTTCCTTCCATAATGACAAGGCTACAATCCATTGTAGTATAAAAAAAAATCTCGAAAACAGACTACCTTTCATAATAACAAGGCTACCATCCATTGTAGTAACAAAAATCTCGACAACCGACTACCTTCCATAATAAGAAGGCTACCATCCATTGGAGTAACAAAAATCTCGACAAAAGAATACCTTCCATAATTACAAGGCTACCATCCATTGGAGTAACAAAAATCTCGACAAAAAACTACCTTCCATAATGACAAGGCTACCATCCAATGGAATACCAAAAATCTCGACAACCGACTACATTACATAATGACAAGGCTACCATCCATTGTAGTATCAAAATAATCTCGACAACAGACTACCTTCCATAATGACAAGGCTAACATACATGGTAGTAACAATAATCTGAACAACAAACTACCTTCAATATTGACAAGGCTACCATCCATCGGAGTAACAAAGATATCGACAACATACTACCTTCCATAATGACAAGGCTACCATCCATTGGAGTAACAAAAATCACAAGAACAGACTACCTTCCATAATGATAAGGCTACCATCCATTGGAGTAACAGAAATCTCGACAACAGACTACCTTCCATAATGACAAGGCTGACATACATTATAGTAACAAAAATCTAAACAACATACTACCTTCCATAATGACAAGGCTACCATCCATTGGAGTAACAAAAAACACAACGACAGACTACCTTCCATAATGACAAGGCTACCATCCTTTAAAGTAATAAAAATTTCGACAACAGACTGCCTTCCATAATGACAAGGCTACCATCCATTGGAGTAACAAAAATCTCAAAAACAGACTACCTTCCATAATGACTAGGCTACCATCCATTGGAATAACAAAAATAGCAAAAAAAGACTACCTTCCATAATGACAAGGCTACTATCCAATGGAGTAACAAAAATCTCGATAACAAACTACCTTCCATAATGACAAGGCTAACATATATTGTAGTAACAAAAATCTGTACAACATACTACCTTCCATAATAACAAGGCTACCATTCATTGGAGTAATAAAAATCAAAATGACAGACTACCTTCCATAATGACAAGGCTACCATCCATTGGAGTAACAAAAATCTTGACAAAAGACTACCTTCCATAATGAAAAGGCTACCATCCATTGGAGTAACAAAGATATCGACAACATACTACCTTCCATAATGACAAGGCTACCATCCATTGAAGTAACAGAAATCTCCACAACAGACTACCTTCCATAATGACAAGGCTATTATTCAATGAAGTTACAAAAATATCGACAACAGACTACCTTCCATAATGACAAGGCTACCATCTAATGGAGTAACAAAAATCTCGACAACAGACTACCTTCCACAATGAGAAGGCTACCACCCTTGGAGTAACAAAAATCTCGACAACATACTACCTTCCATAATGACAAGGCTAACATCCATTGGAGTAACAAAGATATCGACAACATACTGCCATCCATAATGACAAGGCTACAATCCATTGTAGTATAAAAAAAAACTCGACAATAGACTACCTTCCATAATGACAAGGCTACTATCCATTGTAGTAACAAAAACTCGACAACCGACTACCTTCCATAATAAGAAGGGTACCATCCATTGGAGTAACAAAAATATCAACAAAATAATACCATCCATAATGACAAGGCTACAATCTATTGGAGTAACAAAAATCTCGAAAACAGACTACCTTCAATAATGATTAGGCTACCATCCATGGAGTAACAAAAATCTCAAAAACAGACTACCTTCCATAATGACTAGGCTACCATCCATTGGAATAACAAAAATATCAAAAAAAGACTACCTTCCATAATGACAAAGCTACTATCCAATGGAGTAACAAAAATCTGGACAAAAAACTACCTTCCATAATGACAAGGCTACCATCCATTGTAGTAACAAAGATATCGACAACCGACTACCTTCCATAATTACAAGGCTACCATCCATTGGAGTAACAAAAATCACAATGACAGGCTACCTTCCATAATGACAAGGCTACCATCCATTGGAGTAACAAAAATCTTGACAACAGACTACCTTCCATAATGACAAGGCTACCATCCATGGGAGTAACAAAGATATCGACAACATACTACCTTCCATAATGAAAAGGCTACCATCCATTAAAGTAACAAATATCTCCACAACAGACTACCTTCCACAATGACAAGGCTATTATCCAATGGAGTAACAAAAATATCGACAACAAACTACCTTCCATAATGACAAGGCTACCATCTAATGGAGTAACAAAAATCTCGACAAAAGACTACCTTCCATAATGACAAGGTTACCATCCTTGGAGTAACAAAAATCACGACAACAGACTACCTTCCATAATAAGAAGGCTACCATCCAATGGAGTAACAAAAATCTCAACAAAAGAATACCTTCCATAATGTCAAGGCCACAATCTATTGGAGTAACAAAAATCTCGAAAATAGACTACCTTCCATAATGATTAGGCTACTATCCATTAGAATAACAATAATCTCGATAAAAAACTACCTTCCATAATGACAAGGCTATCATCCAATGGAATACCAAAAATCTCGACAACAGACTATCTTTCATAATGACAAGGCTACCATCCATTGGAGTAACATATATCTCAATGATAGACTACCTTCCATAATGACAAGGCTACAATCCATTATAGTATCCAAATAATCTCGACAACAGACTACCTTCCATAATGACAAGGCTACCATCCATTGGAGTAACAAAAATCTCAACAAAATACTACCTTCAATAATGACAAGGCTACCAATCAATGGAATACCAAAAATCTCGACAACCGACTACCTTCGATAATTACAAGGCTACCATCCATTGGAGTAACAGAAATCTCAATGATAGACTACATTCCATAATGACAAGGCTACAATCCATTGTATTATCAAAATAATCTCGACAATAGATTACCTTTCATAATGCCAAGGCTAACATACATGGTAGTAACAAAACTCTGAACAACAGACTACCTTCCATAATGACAAGGCTACCATCCATTGGAGTAACAAAAATCACGACAACAGACTACCTTCCATAATGACAAGGCTACCATCCATTGGAGTAACAGAAATCTCGACAACATAATACCTTCCATAATGACAAGGCTAACATACATTATAGTAACAAAAATCTAAACAACATACTACCTTCCATAACGACAAGGCTACCATCCATTGGAGTAACAAAAATCACAATGATAGACTACCTTCCATAATGACAAGGCTACCATCAATTAAAGTAATAAAAATTTTGACAACAGACTACCTTCCATAATGACAAGGCTATCATCCATGGAGTAACAAAAATCTCAGAAACAGACTACCTTCCATAATGACTAGGCTACCATCCATTGGACTAACAAAAATATCAAAAAAAGACTACCTTCCATAATGACAAGGCTACTATCCAATGGAGTAACAAAAATCTCGATAACAAAATACCTTCCATAATGACAAGGCTACCATCCATTGGAGTAACAAAGATATCTACAACATACTACCTTCCATAATGACAAGGCTACCATCCATTGGAGTAACCGAAATCTCCACAATAGACTACCTTCCATAATGACAAGGCTATTATCCAATGGAGTTACAAAAATATCGACAACAGACTACCTTCCATAATGACAAGGCTACCATCTAATGGAGTAACAAAAATCTCGACAACAGACAACCTTTCATAATGACAAGGCTACCATCCTTGGAGTAACAAAAATCTCGACAACAGACTACCTTCCATAATGACAAGGCTAACATCCATTGGAGTAACAAAGATATCGACAACATACTGCCATCAATAATGACAAGGCTATAATCCATTATAGTATAAAAAAAACTCGACAATAGACTACCTTCCATAATGACAAGGCTACCATCCATTGTAGTAACAAAAATTCGACAACCGACTACCTTCCATAATAAGAAGGCTACCATCCAACGGAGTAACAAAAATCTCAACAAAAGAATACCTTCCATAATGACAAGGCTACAATCTATTGGAGTAACAAAAATCTCGAAAACAGACTACCTTCAATAATGATTAGGCTACTATCCATTGGAATAACAAAAATCTCGACAAAAAACTACCTTCCATAATGACAAGGCTACCATCCAATGGAATAACAAAAATCTCGACAACAGACTACCTTTCATAATGACACGGCTACCATCCATTGGAGTAACATAAATATCAATGATAGACTACCTTCCATAATGACAAGGCTACAATCCATTGTATTATCAAAATAATCTCGACAACAGATTACCTTCCATAATGACAAGGCTTACATACATGGTAGTAACATAACTCTGAACAACAGACTACCTTCCATAATGACAAGGCTACCATCCATTGGAGTAACAAAAATCACAATGACAGACTACCTTCCATATTGACAAGGCTTCCATCCATTGGAGTAACAAAGATATCAACAACATAAAACCTTCCATAATGACAAGGCTACCGTCCATTGGAGTAACAAAAATCACGACAACAGACTAACTTCCATAATGACAAGGCTACCATCCATTGGAGTAACAGAAATCTCGACAACAGACTACCTTCCATAATGACAAGGCTAACATACATTATAGTATCAAAAATCTAAACAACATACTACCTTCCATAATGACAAGGCTACCATCCATTGGAATAATTAAAATCACAACGACAGACTACCTTCCATAATGAGAATGCTACCATCAATTAAAGGAATAAAAATTTCGATAACAGACTACCTTCCATAATGACAAGGCTACCATCCATGGAGTACCAAAAATCTCAAAAATAGACTACCTTCCATAATGACTAGGCTACCATCCATTGGAATAACAAAAATATCAAAAAAATACTACCTTCCATAATGACAAGGCAACTATCCAATGGAGTAACAAAAATCTCAATAACAAACTACCTTCCATAATGACAAGGCTAACATAAATTGTAGTAACAAAAATCTGAACAACATACTACCTTCCATAATGACAAGGCTACCATTCATTGGAGTAACAAAAATCACAATGACATAATACCTTCCATAATGACAAGGCTACCATATATTGGAGTAACAAAAATCTCGACAAAAGACTACCTTCCATAATGACAAGGCTAACATCCATTGGAGTAACAAAGATATCGACAACATACTACCATCCATAATGACAAGGCTACAATCCATTGTAGTATAAAAAAAAACTCGACACTAGACTACCTTCCATAATGACAAGGCTACTATCAATTGTAGTAACAAAAACTCGACAACCGACTACCTTCCATAATAAGAAGGCTACCATCCATTGGAGTAACAAAAATCTCAACAAAAGAATACCTTCCATATGACAAGGCTACAATCCATTTGAGTATCAAAAATCTCGAAAACAGACTACCTTCCAAAATGACAAGGCTACCATCTAATGGTGTAACAAAAATCTCGACAACAGACTACCTTCCATAATGACAAGGCTACCATCCAATGGAATAACAAAAATCTCGACAACAGACTACCTTCCATAATGACAAGGCTACAATCCATTGTAGTATCAAAATAATCTCGACAACAGACTACCTTCCATAATGACAAGGCTAAAATACATGGTTGTAACAAAAATCTGAACAACAATCTACCTTCCATAATGACAAGGCTACCATCCATTGGAGTAACAAAAATCACAATGACAGACTACCTTCAGTATTGACAAGGCTACCATCCATTGGAGTAACAAAGATATCGACAACATACTAACTTCCATAATGACAAGGCTACCATCCATTGGAGTAACAAAAATCACGACAACAAACTACCTTCCATAATGACAAGGCTACCATCCATTGGAGTAACAGAAATCTCGACAACAGACTACCTTCCATAATTACAAGGATAACATACATTATAGTAACAAAAATCTAAACAACATACTACCTTCCATAATAACAAGGCTGCCATCCATTGGAGTAACAAAAACCACAACGACAGACTACCTTCCATAATGACAAGGCTACCATACATTAAAGTAACAAAAATCTCGACAACAGACTACCTTCCATAATGACAAGGCTACCATCCATTGGAGTAACAAAAATCTCAAAAACAGACTACCTTCCATAATGATTAGGCTACCATCCATTGGAATAACAAAAATATCAAAAAAAGACTACCTTCCATAATGACAAGGCTATTATCCAATGGAGTAACAAAAATCTCGACAACAAACTACCTTCCATAATGACAAGGCTAACATATATTGTAGTAACAAAAATCTGAACAACATACTACCTTCCATAATGACAAGGCTACCATTCATTGGAGTAACAAAAATCACAATGACAGACTACCTTCCATAATGAAAAGGCTACCATCAATTGGAGTAACAAAAATCTCGACAACATACTACTTTCCATAATGACAAGGCTACCATCCATTGGAGAAACAAAGATATCGACAACATACTACCTTCCATAATGACAGGGCTATCATCCATTGGAGTAACAGAAATCTCCACAACAGACTACCTTCCATAATGACAAGGCTATTATCCAATGGTGTAACAAAAATATCGACAACAAACTATCCTCCATAATGACAAGGCTACCATCTAATGGAATAACAAAAATCTCGACAAAATACTACCTTCCGTAATGACAAGGCTACCATCCTTGGAGTAACAAAAATCTCGACAACAGACTACATTCCATAATGACAAGGCTACCATCCATTGGAGTAACAAAGATATGGCCAACAAACTACCTTCCATAATGACAAGGCTACAATCCATTGTAGTTTAAAAAAAAACTCGACTATTCACTACCTTCCATAATGACAAGGCTACCATCCATTGTAGTAACAAAAACTCGACAACCGACTACCTTCCATAATAAGAAGGCTACCATCCATTGGAGTAACAAAAATCTCGACAAAAGAATACCTTCCATAATGACAAGGCTACAATCCATTGGAGTAACAAAAATCTCGACAACTGACTACCTTCCATAATGACAAGGCTACTATCCATTGGAGTAACAAAAATATCGACAAAAAACTACCTTCCATAATGACAAGGCTACCATCCAATGGAATAACAAAAATCTCGACAACAGAATACCTTCCATAATGACAAGGCTACCATCCATTGGAGTAACAAAAATCACAATGACATACTACCTTCCATATTGACAAGGCTACCATCCATTGGAGTAACAAAGAGATCGACAACATACTACCTTCCATAATGACAAGGCTACCATCCATTGGAGTAACAAAAATCACGACAACAGACTACCTTCCATAATGACAAGGCTACCATCCATTGGTGTAACAGAAATCTCGAAAACAGACTACCTTCCATAATGACAAGGCTAACATACATTATAGTAACAAAAATCTAAACAACAGACTACCTTCCATAATGACAAGGCTACCATCCATTGGAGTAACAAAAATCACAATGACATACTACCTTCCATAATGACAAGGCGACCATCCATTAAAGTAACAAAAATCTCGACAACAGACTACCTTCCATAATGACAAGGCTACCATCCATTGGAGTAACAAAAATCTCAAAAACAGACTACCTTCCATAATGACTAGGCTACTGTCCATTGGAATAGCAAAAGTATCAAAAAAAGACAACCTTCCATAATGATAAGGCTAGTATCCAATGGAGTAACAAAAATCTCGACAACAAACTACCTTCCATAATGACAAGGCTAACATATATTGTAGTAACAAAAATCTGAACAACAGACTACCTTCCATAATGAAAAGGCTATCATTCATTGGAGTAACAAAAACCACAATGGCAGACTACCTTCCATAATGATAAGGATACCATCCATTGGAGTAACAAAAATCTCGACAACAGACTACCTTCCAAAATGACAACGCTACCATCCATTGGAGTATCAAAGATATCGACAACATACTACCTTCCATAATGACATGGCTACCATCCATTGGAGTAACAGAAATCTCCACAACAAACTACCTTTCATAATGACAAGATTATTATCCAATGGAGTAACAAAAATATCGACAACAGACTACCTTCCATAATGACAAGGCTACCATCTAATGGAGTAACAAAAATCTGAACAACAGACTACCTTCCATAATGATAAGGCTACCATCCTTGGAGTAACAAAAATCTCGACAACAGACTACCTTCCATAAAGACAAGGCTACCATCCATTGGAGTAACAAAAATCTCGACAACATACTGCCTTCCATAATGGCAAGGCTACAATCCATTGGAGTAACAAAAATCTCGACAAGAGACTACCTTCCATAATGACAAGACTACCATCCATTGAAGTAACAAAAACTCGACAAAAAACTACCTTGCATAATAAGAAGGCTACCATCCATTGGAGTAACAAAAATCTCGAAAAAAGAATAACTTCCATAATATCAAGGCTACAATCCATTGGAGTAACAAAAATCTCGACAACAGACTATCTTCCATAATGACAAGGATACTATCCATTGGAGTAACAAAAATCTCGACAAAAACTACCTTCCATAATTACAAGGCTACCATTCATTGTAGTAACAAAAACTCGACAACTGACTATCATCCATAATAAGAAGGCTACCATCCATTGGAGTAACAAAAATCTCAACAAAAGAAAACTTTGCATAATGACAATTCTACAATCCATTGTAGTATCAAAATAATCTCGACAACAGACTACCTTCCATAATGACAAGGCTACAATCTATTGGAGTAACAAAAATCTCGACAACAGACTACGTTCCATAATGACAAGTCTACCATCCATTGGAGTTACAAAAATGTCCACAAAAGACTACCTTCCATAATGAAAAGGCTTCTATCTAATGGATAAACAAAAATATTGACAACAAACTACCTTCCATAATGGCAAGGCTACCATCTAATGGAGTAACAAAAATCTCGACAACAGACAACCTTCTATAATGACAAGGCTACCATCCATTGGAGTAACAGAAATATCAACGATAGACTACCTTCCATAATGACAAGGTTACAATCCATTGTAGTATCAAAATAATCTCGACAACAGACTACCTTCCATAATTACAAGGCTAACATACATGGTAGTAACAAAAATCTGAACAACAGACTACCTTCAATAATGACAAGGCTACCATCCATTGGAGTACAAAAAATCACAATGACAGACTACCTTCCAAAATGACAAGACTACCATCCTTTGGAGTAACAAAGATATTGACAACATACCACCTTCCATAACGACAAGGCTACCATCCATTGGAGTAACAAAAATCACGACAACGTACTACCTTCAATAATGACAAGGCTACCATCCATTGGTGTAACAGAAATCTCGACAACAGACTACCTTCCATAATGACAAGGCAAACATACATTATAGTAACAAAAATCTAAACAACAGACTACCTTCCATAATGTCAAGGCTACCATCCATTGGAGTTACAAAAATCACAATGATAGTCTACCTTCCATAAGGACAAGGCTACCATCCATTAAAGTAACAAAAACTCGACAACATACTACCTTCCATAATGACAAGCCTACCATCCATTGGACTAACAAAAATCTCAAAAACAGACTACCTTCCATAATGACTAGGCTTCCGTCCATTGGAATAACAAAAATATTAAAAAAAGACTACCTTCCATAATGACAAGGCTACTATCCAATGGAGTAACAAAAATCACGACAACAAACTACCTTCCATAATGACAAGGCTAACATATATTGTAGTAACAAAAATCTGAACAACAGACTACCTTCCATAATGACAAGGCTAACATTCATTGGAGTAACAAAAATCAAAATGACAGACTACCTTCCATAATGACAAGGCTACCATCCATTGGAGTAACAAAAATCTCGACAACAGACTACCTTCCATAATGACAAGGCTACCATCCATTGGAGTATCAAAGATATCGATAACATACTACCTTCCATAATGACATGGCTACCATCCATTGGAGTAACATAAATCTCCACAACAGACTACATTCCATAATGACAAGGTTATTATCCAATGGAGTAACAAAAATATCGACAACAGTCTACCTTCCATAATGACAAGGCTACCATCTAATGGAGTAACAAAAATCTGAACAACAGACTACCTTCCATAATGATAAGGCAACCATCCTTGGAGTAATAAAAATCTCGACAACAGACTACCTTCCATAATGACAAGGCTACCATCCATTGGAGTAACAAAAATCTCGACAACATACTACCTTCCATTAAGACAAGGCTACAATCCATTGGAGTAACAAAAATCTCGACAACAGACTTCCTTCCATAATGACAAGGCTACCATCCATTGAAGTAACAAAAACTCGACAAAAAACTACCTTGAATAATAAGAGGGCTACCATCCATTGGTGTAACCAAAATCTCAACAAAGGAATAGCTTCCATAATGACAAGGCTACAATCCATTGGAGTAACAAAAATCTCGACAACAGACTACCTTCCATAATGACAAGGATACTATCCATTGGAGTAACAAAAATCTCGACAAAAAACTACCTTCCATAATGACAAGGCTACCATTCATTATAGTAACAAAAACTCGACAACCGACTACCATCCATAATAAGAAGGCTACCATCCATTGGAGTAACAAAAATCTCAACAAAAGAAAACCTTCCATAATGAAAAGGCTACAATCCATTGTAGTATCAAAATAATCTCGACAACAGACTACCTTCCATAATGACAAGGCTACAATCTATTGGAGTAACAAAAATCTCGACAACAGACTACCTTCCATAATGACAAGTCTACCATCCATTGGAGTTACAAAAATGTCCACAACAGACTACCTTCCATAATGACAAGGCTTCTATCTAATGGATAAACAAAAATATTGACAACAAACTACCTTCCATAATGGCAAGGCTACCATCTAATGGAGTAACAAAAATCTCGACAACAGACAACCTTCTATAATGACAAGGCTACCATCCATTGGAGTAACAGAAATATCAACGATAGACTACCTTCCATAATGACAAGGTTACAATCCATTGTAGTATCAAAATAATCTCGACAACAGACTACCTTCCATAATTACAAGGCTAACATACATGGTAGTAACAAAAATCTGAACAACAAACTACCTTCAATAATGACAAGGCTACCATCCATTGGAGTACAAAAAATCACAATGACAGACTACCTTCCATATTGACAAGGCTACCATCCATTGGAGTAACAAAGATATCGACAACATACTACCTTCCATAATGACAAGGCTACCATCCATTGGAGTAACAAAAATCACGACAACGGACTACCTTCAATAATGACAAGGCTACCATCCATTGGTGTAACAGAAATCTCGACAACAGACTACCTTCCATAATGACAAGGCAAACATACATTATAGTAACAAAAATCTAAACAACAGACTACCTTCTATAATGACAAGGCTACCATCCATTGGAGTTACAAAAATCACAACGACATACTACCTTCCATAATGACAAGGCTACCATCCATTAAAGTAACAAAAATCTCGACAACAGACTACCTTCCATAATGACAAGCCTACCATCCATTGGACTAACAAAAATCTCAAAAACAGACTACCTTCCATAATGACTAGGCTACTGTCCATTGGAATAGCAAAAGTATCAAAAAAAGACAACCTTCCATAATGATAAGGCTAGTATCCAATGGAGTAACAAAAATCTCGACAACAAACTACCTTCCATAATGACAAGGCTAACATATATTGTAGTAACAAAAATCTGAACAACAGACTACCTTCCATAATGAAAAGGCTATCATTCATTGGAGTAACAAAAATCACAATGGCAGACTACCTTCCATAATGACAAGGATACCATCCATTGGAGTAACAAAAATCTCGACAACAGACTACCTTCCAAAATGACAAGGCTACCATCCATTGGAGTATCAAAGATATCGACAACATACTACCTTCCATAATGACATGGCTACCATCCATTGGAGTAACAGAAATCTCTACAACAGACTACCTTTCATAATGACAAGATTATTATCCAATGGAGTAACAAAAATATCGACAACAGACTACCTTCCATAATGACAAGGCTACCATCTAATGGAGTAACAAAAATCTGAACAACAGACTACCTTCCATAATGATAAGGCTACCATCCTTGGAGTAACAAAAATCTCGACAACAGACTACCTTCCATAAAGACAAGGCTACCATCCATTGGAGTAACAAAAATCTCGACAACATACTGCCTTCCATAATGACAAGGCTACCATCCATTGGAGTAACAGAAATCTCGACAACATAATACCTTCCATAATGACAAGGCTAACATACATTATAGTAACAAAAATCTAAACAACATACTACCTTCCATAACGACAAGGCTACCATCCATTGGAGTAACAAAAATCACAATGATAGACTACCTTCCATAATGACAAGGCTACCATCAATTAAAGTAATAAAAATTTTGACAACAGACTACCTTCCATAATGACAAGGCTATCATCCATGGAGTAACAAAAATCTCAGAAACAGACTACCTTCCATAATGACTAGGCTACCATCCATTGGACTAACAAAAATATCAAAAAAAGACTACCTTCCATAATGACAAGGCTACTATCCAATGGAGTAACAAAAATCTCGATAACAAAATACCTTCCATAATGACAAGGCTACCATCCATTGGAGTAACAAAGATATCTACAACATACTACCTTCCATAATGACAAGGCTACCATCCATTGGAGTAACCGAAATCTCCACAATAGACTACCTTCCATAATGACAAGGCTATTATCCAATGGAGTTACAAAAATATCGACAACAGACTACCTTCCATAATGACAAGGCTAGCATCTAATGGAGTAACAAAAATCTCGACAACAGACAACCTTTCATAATGACAAGGCTACCATCCTTGGAGTAACAAAAATCTCGACAACAGACTACCTTCCATAATGACAAGGCTAACATCCATTGGAGTAACAAAGATATCGACAAAATACTGCCATCAATAATGACTAGGCTATAATCCATTGTAGTAAAAAAAAACTCGACAATAGACTACCTTCCATAATGACAAGGCTACCATCCATTGTAGTAACAAAAATTCGACAACCGACTACCTTCCATAATAAGAAGGCTACCATCCAACGGAGTAACAAAAATCTCAACAAAAGAATACCTTCCATAATGACAAGGCTACAATCTATTGGAGTAACAAAAATCTCTAAAACAGACTACCTTCAATAATGATTAGGCTACTATCCATTGGAATAACAAAAATCTCGACAAAAAACTACCTTCCATAATGACAAGGCTACCATCCAATGGAATAACAAAAATCTCGACAACAGACTACCTTTCATAATGACACGGCTACCATCCATTGGAGTAACATAAATATCAATGATAGACTACCTTCCATAATGACAAGGCTACAATCCATTGTATTATCAAAATAATCTCGACAACAGATTACCTTCCATAATGACAAGGCTTACATACATGGTAGTAACATAACTCTGAACAACAGACTACCTTCCATAATGACAAGGCTACCATCCATTGGAGTAACAAAAATCACAATGACAGACTACCTTCCATATTGACAAGGCTTCCATCCATTGGAGTAACAAAGATATCAACAACATACAACCTTCCATAATGACAAGGCTACCGTCCATTGGAGTAACAAAAATCACGACAACAGACTAACTTCCATAATGACAAGGCTACCATCCATTGGAGTAACAGAAATCTCGACAACAGACTACCTTCCATAATGACAAGGCTAACATACATTATAGTATCAAAAATCTAAACAACATACTACCTTCCATAATGACAAGGCTACCATCCATTGGAATAATTAAAATCACAACGACAGACTACCTTCCATAATGAGAATGCTACCATCAATTAAAGGAATAAAAATTTCGATAACAGACTACCTTCCATAATGACAAGGCTACCATCCATGGAGTACCAAAAATCTCAAAAATAGACTACCTTCCATAATGACTAGGCTACCATCCATTGGAATAACAAAAATATCAAAAAAATACTACCTTCCATAATGACAAGGCAACTATCCAATGGAGTAACAAAAATCTCAATAACAAACTACCTTCCATAATGACAAGGCTAACATAAATTGTAGTAACAAAAATCTGAACAACATACTACCTTCCATAATGACAAGGCTACCATTCATTGGAGTAACAAAAATCACAATGACATAATACCTTCCATAATGACAAGGCTACCATATATTGGAGTAACAAAAATCTCGACAAAAGACTACCTTCCATAATGACAAGGCTAACATCCATTGGAGTAACAAAGATATCGACAACATACTACCATCCATAATGACAAGGCTACAATCCATTGTAGTATAAAAAAAAACTCGACACTAGACTACCTTCCATAATGACAAGGCTACTATCAATTGTAGTAACAAAAACTCGACAACCGACTACCTTCCATAATAAGAAGGCTACCATCCATTGGAGTAACAAAAATCTCAACAAAAGAATACCTTCCATATGACAAGGCTACAATCCATTTGAGTATCAAAAATCTCGAAAACAGACTACCTTCCAAAATGACAAGGCTACCATCTAATGGTGTAACAAAAATCTCGACAACAGACTACCTTCCATAATGACAAGGCTACCATCCAATGGAATAACAAAAATCTCGACAACAGACTACCTTCCATAATGACAAGGCTACAATCCATTGTAGTATCAAAATAATCTCGACAACAGACTACCTTCCATAATGACAAGGCTAAAATACATGGTTGTAACAAAAATCTGAACAACAATCTACCTTCCATAATGACAAGGCTACCATCCATTGGAGTAACAAAAATCACAATGACAGACTACCTTCAGTATTGACAAGGCTACCATCCATTGGAGTAACAAAGATATCGACAACATACTAACTTCCATAATGACAAGGCTACCATCCATTGGAGTAACAAAAATCACGACAACAAACTACCTTCCATAATGACAAGGCTACCATCCATTGGAGTAACAGAAATCTCGACAACAGACTACCTTCCATAATTACAAGGATAACATACATTATAGTAACAAAAATCTAAACAACATACTACCTTCCATAATAACAAGGCTGCCATCCATTGGAGTAACAAAAACCACAACGACAGACTACCTTCCATAATGACAAGGCTACCATACATTAAAGTAACAAAAATCTCGACAACAGACTACCTTCCATAATGACAAGGCTACCATCCATTGGAGTAACAAAAATCTCAAAAACAGACTACCTTCCATAATGATTAGGCTACCATCCATTGGAATAACAAAAATATCAAAAAAAGACTACCTTCCATAATGACAAGGCTATTATCCAATGGAGTAACAAAAATCTCGACAACAAACTACCTTCCATAATGACAAGGCTAACATATATTGTAGTAACAAAAATCTGAACAACATACTACCTTCCATAATGACAAGGCTACCATTCATTGGAGTAACAAAAATCACAATGACAGACTACCTTCCATAATGAAAAGGCTACCATCAATTGGAGTAACAAAAATCTCGACAACATACTACTTTCCATAATGACAAGGCTACCATCCATTGGAGAAACAAAGATATCGACAACATACTACCTTCCATAATGACAGGGCTATCATCCATTGGAGTAACAGAAATCTCCACAACAGACTACCTTCCATAATGACAAGGCTATTATCCAATGGTGTAACAAAAATATCGACAACAAACTATCCTCCATAATGACAAGGCTACCATCTAATGGAATAACAAAAATCTCGACAAAATACTACCTTCCGTAATGACAAGGCTACCATCCTTGGAGTAACAAAAATCTCGACAACAGACTACATTCCATAATGACAAGGCTACCATCCATTGGAGTAACAAAGATATGGACAACAAACTACCTTCCATAATGACAAGGCTACAATCCATTGTAGTTTAAAAAAAAACTCGACAATTCACTACCTTCCATAATGACAAGGCTACCATCCATTGTAGTAACAAAAACTCGACAACCGACTACCTTCCATAATAAGAAGGCTACCATCCATTGGAGTAACAAAAATCTCGACAAAAGAATACCTTCCATAATGACAAGGCTACAATCCATTGGAGTAACAAAAATCTCGACAACTGACTACCTTCCATAATGACAAGGCTACTATCCATTGGAGTAACAAAAATATCGACAAAAAACTACCTTCCATAATGACAAGGCTACCATCCAATGGAATAACAAAAATCTCGACAACAGAATACCTTCCATAATGACAAGGCTACCATCCATTGGAGTAACAAAAATCACAATGACATACTACCTTCCATATTGACAAGGCTACCATCCATTGGAGTAACAAAGAGATCGACAACATACTACCTTCCATAATGACAAGGCTACCATCCATTGGAGTAACAAAAATCACGACAACAGACTACCTTCCATAATGACAAGGCTACCATCCATTGGTGTAACAGAAATCTCGAAAACAGACTACCTTCCATAATGACAAGGCTAACATACATTATAGTAACAAAAATCTAAACAACAGACTACCTTCCATAATGACAAGGCTACCATCCATTGGAGTAACAAAAATCACAATGACATACTACCTTCCATAATGACAAGGCGACCATCCATTAAAGTAACAAAAATCTCGACAACAGACTACCTTCCATAATGACAAGGCTACCATCCATTGGAGTAACAAAAATCTCAAAAACAGACTACCTTCCATAATGACTAGGCTACTGTCCATTGGAATAGCAAAAGTATCAAAAAAAGACAACCTTCCATAATGATAAGGCTAGTATCCAATGGAGTAACAAAAATCTCGACAACAAACTACCTTCCATAATGACAAGGCTAACATATATTGTAGTAACAAAAATCTGAACAACAGACTACCTTCCATAATGAAAAGGCTATCATTCATTGGAGTAACAAAAACCACAATGGCAGACTACCTTCCATAATGATAAGGATACCATCCATTGGAGTAACAAAAATCTCGAGAACAGACTACCTTCCAAAATGACAACGCTACCATCCATTGGAGTATCAAAGATATCGACAACATACTACCTTCCATAATGACATGGCTACCATCCATTGGAGTAACAGAAATCTCCACAACAGACTACCTTTCATAATGACAAGATTATTATCCAATGGAGTAACAAAAATATCGACAACAGACTACCTTCCATAATGACAAGGCTACCATCTAATGGAGTAACAAAAATCTGAACAACAGACTACCTTCCATAATGATAAGGCTACCATCCTTGGAGTAACAAAAATCTCGACAAGAGACTACCTTCCATAATGACAAGACTACCATCCATTGAAGTAACAAAAACTCGACAAAAAACTACCTTGCATAATAAGAAGGCTACCATCCATTGGAGTAACAAAAATCTCGAAAAAAGAATAACTTCCATAATATCAAGGCTACAATCCATTGGAGTAACAAAAATCTCGACAACAGACTATCTTCCATAATGACAAGGATACTATCCATTGGAGTAACAAAAATCTCGACAAAAACTACCTTCCATAATTACAAGGCTACCATTCATTGTAGTAACAAAAACTCGACAACCGACTATCATCCATAATAAGAAGGCTACCATCCATTGGAGTAACAAAAATCTCAACAAAAGAAAACTTTGCATAATGACAATTCTACAATCCATTGTAGTATCAAAATAATCTCGACAACAGACTACCTTCCATAATGACAAGGCTACAATCTATTGGAGTAACAAAAATCTCGACAACAGACTACGTTCCATAATGACAAGTCTACCATCCATTGGAGTTACAAAAATGTCCACAAAAGACTACCTTCCATAATGAAAAGGCTTCTATCTAATGGATAAACAAAAATATTGACAACAAACTACCTTCCATAATGGCAAGGCTACCATCTAATGGAGTAACAAAAATCTCGACAACAGACAACCTTCTATAATGACAAGGCTACCATCCATTGGAGTAACAGAAATATCAACGATAGACTACCTTCCATAATGACAAGGTTACAATCCATTGTAGTATCAAAATAATCTCGACAACAGACTACCTTCCATAATTACAAGGCTAACATACATGGTAGTAACAAAAATCTGAACAACAGACTACCTTCAATAATGACAAGGCTACCATCCATTGGAGTACAAAAAATCACAATGACAGACTACCTTCCAAAATGACAAGACTACCATCCTTTGGAGTAACAAAGATATTGACAACATACCACCTTCCATAACGACAAGGCTACCATCCATTGGAGTAACAAAAATCACGACAACGTACTACCTTCAATAATGACAAGGCTACCATCCATTGGTGTAACAGAAATCTCGACAACAGACTACCTTCCATAATGACAAGGCAAACATACATTATAGTAACAAAAATCTAAACAACAGACTACCTTCCATAATGTCAAGGCTACCATCCATTGGAGTTACAAAAATCACAATGATAGTCTACCTTCCATAAGGACAAGGCTACCATCCATTAAAGTAACAAAAACTCGACAACATACTACCTTCCATAATGACAAGCCTACCATCCATTGGACTAACAAAAATCTCAAAAACAGACTACCTTCCATAATGACTAGGCTTCCGTCCATTGGAATAACAAAAATATTAAAAAAAGACTACCTTCCATAATGACAAGGCTACTATCCAATGGAGTAACAAAAATCACGACAACAAACTACCTTCCATAATGACAAGGCTAACATATATTGTAGTAACAAAAATCTGAACAACAGACTACCTTCCATAATGACAAGGCTAACATTCATTGGAGTAACAAAAATCAAAATGACAGACTACCTTCCATAATGACAAGGCTACCATCCATTGGAGTAACAAAAATCTCGACAACAGACTACCTTCCATAATGACAAGGCTACCATCCATTGGAGTATCAAAGATATCGATAACATACTACCTTCCATAATGACATGGCTACCATCCATTGGAGTAACATAAATCTCCACAACAGACTACATTCCATAATGACAAGGTTATTATCCAATGGAGTAACAAAAATATCGACAACAGTCTACCTTCCATAATGACAAGGCTACCATCTAATGGAGTAACAAAAATCTGAACAACAGACTACCTTCCATAATGATAAGGCAACCATCCTTGGAGTAATAAAAATCTCGACAACAGACTACCTTCCATAATGACAAGGCTACCATCCATTGGAGTAACAAAAATCTCGACAACATACTACCTTCCATTAAGACAAGGCTACAATCCATTGGAGTAACAAAAATCTCGACAACAGACTTCCTTCCATAATGACAAGGCTACCATCCATTGAAGTAACAAAAACTCGACAAAAAACTACCTTGAATAATAAGAGGGCTACCATCCATTGGTGTAACCAAAATCTCAACAAAAGAATAGCTTTCATAATGACAAGGCTACAATCCATTGGAGTAACAAAAATCTCGACAACAGACTACCTTCCATAATGACAAGGATACTATCCATTGGAGTAACAAAAATCTCGACAAAAAACTACCTTCCATAATGACAAGGCTACCATTCATTATAGTAACAAAAACTCGACAACCGACTACCATCAATAATAAGAAGGCTACCATCCATTGGAGTAACAAAAATCTCAACAAAAGAAAACCTTCCATAATGAAAAGGATACAATCCATTGTAGTATCAAAATAATCTCGACAACAGACTACCTTCCATAATGACAAGGCTACAATCTATTGGAGTAACAAAAATCTCGACAACAGACTACCTTCCATAATGACAAGTCTACCATCCATTGGAGTTACAAAAATGTCCACAACAGACTACCTTCCATAATGACAAGGCTTCTATCTAATGGATAAACAAAAATATTGACAACAAACTACCTTCCATAATGGCAAGGCTACCATCTAATGGAGTAACAAAAATCTCGACAACAGACAACCTTCTATAATGACAAGTCTACCATCCATTGGAGTAACAGAAATATCAACGATAGACTACCTTCCATAATGACAAGGTTACAATCCATTGTAGTATCAAAATAATCTCGACAACAGACTACCTTCCATAATTACAAGGCTAACATACATGGTAGTAACAAAAATCTGAACAACAGACTACCTTCAATAATGACAAGGCTACCATCCATTGGAGTACAAAAAATCACAATGACAGACTACCTTCCATATTGACAAGGCAAACATACATTATAGTAACAAAAATCTAAACAACAGACTACCTTCCATAATGACAAGGCTACCATCCATTGGAGTTACAAAAATCACAACGATATACTACCTTCCATAATGACAAGGCTACCATCCATTAAAGTAACAAAAATCTCGACAACAGATTACCTTCCATAATGACAAGCCTACCATCCATTGGACTAACAAAAATCTCAAAAACAGACTACCTTCCATAATGACTAGGCTACCGTCCATTGGAATAACAAAAATATCAAAAAAATACTACCTTCCATAATGACAAGGCTACTATCCAATGGAGTAACAAAAATCTCGACAACAAACTACCTTCCATAATGACCAGGCTAACATATATTCTAGTAACAAAAATCTGAACAACAGACTACCTTCCATAATGACAAGGCTACCATTCATTGGAGTTACAAAAATCACAATGACAGACTACCTTCCATAATGACAAGGCTACCATCCATTGGAGTAACAAAAATCTCGACAACAGACTACCTTCCATAATGACAAGGCTACCATCCATTGGAGTATCAAAGATATCGACAACATACTACCTTCCATAATGACATGGCTACCATCCATTGGAGTAACAGAAATCCCCACAACAGACAACATTCCATAATGACAAGGTTATTATCCAATGGAGTAACAAAAATATCGACAACAGACTACCTTCCATAATGACAAGGCTACCATCTAATTGAGTAACAAAAATATGAACAACAGACTACCTTCCATAATGATGAGGCAACCGTCCTTGGAGTAACAAAAATCTCGACAACAGACTACCTTCCATAATGACAAGGCTACCATCCATTAGAGTAACAAAAATCTCGACAACATACTCCCTTCCATTATGACAAGGCTACAATCCATTGGAGTAACAAAAATCTCGACAAAAGAATACCTTCCATAATGACAAGGCTACAATCAATCGGAGTAACAAAAATCTCGACAACAGACTACCTTCCATAATGATAAGGCTACTATCCATTGGAGTAATAAAAATCTCGACAAAAAACTACCTTCCATAATGAAAAGGCTACCATCCAATGGAATAACAAAAATCTCGACAACAGACTACCTTTCATAATGACAAGGCTACCATCCATTGGAGTAACAGAAATCTCAATGATAGACTACCTTCCATAATGACAAGGCCACAATCCATTGTAGTATCAAAATAATCTCGACAACGGACTACCTTCCATAATGACAAGGCTACAATCCATTGGAGTAACAAAAATCTCGATAACAGACTACCTTCCATAATGACAAGGCTTCTATCCAATGGAGTAACAAAAATATCGACAACAGACTACCTTCCATAATGACAAGGCTACCATCTAATGGAGTAACAAAAATCTCGACAACAGACTACCTTCCATAATGACAAGGCTACCATCCATTGTAGTCTCAAAATAATCTCGACAACAGACTACCTTCCATAATGACAAGGCTAAAATACATGGTAATAACAAAAATCTGAACAACAAACTACCTTCCATAATGACAAGGCTACCATCCATTGGAGTAACAAAAATCACAATGGCAGACTACCTTCCATATTGACAAGGCTACCATCCATTGGAGTAACAAAGATATCGACAACATACTACCTTCCATAATGACAAGGCTACCATCCTTTGGAGTAACAAAGATATCGACAACATACTACCTTCCATAATGACATGGCAACCATCCATTGGAGTAACAGAAATCTCCACAACAAACTACCTTCCATAATGACAAGGCTAACATACTTTATAGTAAAAAAAAATATAAACAACAGACTACCTTTCATAATGACAAGGCTACCATCCATTGGAGTAACAAAAATCACAACGACATAATACCCTCCATAATACAAGGCTACCATCCATTAAAGTAACAAAAATCTCGACAATAGACTACCTTCCATAATGACAAGGCTACCATCCATTGGAGTAACAAAAATCTCAAAAACAGACTACCTTCCATAATGACTAGGCTACTGTCCATTGGAATAACAAAAATATCAAAAAAGACTAACTTCCATAATGACAAGGCTACTATCCAATGGAGTAACAAAAATCTCGACAACAAACTACCTTCCATAATGACAAGGCTAACATATATTGTTGTAACAAAAATCTGAACAACAGACTACCTTCCATAATGACAAGGCTACCATTCATTGGAGTAACAAAAATAACAATGACAGACTACCTTCCATAATGACAAGGCTACCATCCATTGGAGTAACAAAAACTCGACAACAGACTACCTTCCATAATGACAAGGCTACCATCATTTGGAGTAACAAAGATATCGACAACATACTACCTTCCATAATGACAAGGCTACCATCCATTGGAGTAACAGAAATCTCCACAACGGACTACCTTCCATAATGACAAGGTTATTATCCAATGGAGTAACAAAAATATCGACAACAGACTACCTTCCATAATGACAAGGCTACCATCTAATGTAGTAACAAAAATCACGACAAAAGACTACCTTCCATAATGACAAGGCTACCATCCTTTGAGTAACAAAAATCTCGACAACAGACTATCGTCCATAATGACAAGGCTACCATCCATTGGAGTAACAAATATATCGACAACATACTACCTTCCATAATGACAAGGCTACCATCCTTTGGAGTAACAAAGATATCGACAACATACTACCTTCCATAATGACATGGCTACCATCCATTGGAGTAACAGAAATCTCCACAACAGACTACCTTCCATAATGACAAGGCTACCAGCCATTGGAGTAACAAAAATCTCGACAAAAAACTAACTTCCATAATGACAAGGCTACCATCCAATAAAATAACAACAATCTCGACAACAGACTACCTTCCATAATGACAAGGCTACAATCCATTGTAGTATCAAAATAATCTCGACAACAGACTACCTTCCATAATGACAAGGCTTCTATCCAATGGAGTAACAAAAATATCGACAACAGACTACCTTCCATAATAACAAGGCTACCATCTAATGGAGTAAAAAAAATCTCGACAACAGACTACCTTCTATAATGACAAGGCTACCATCCATTGGAGTAACAAAAATATCGAAAACAGACTACCCTTCATAATGACTAGGCTACCATCCATTGGAGTAACAAAGATATTGAAAACAGACTATCTTCCATAATGACAAGGCTACAATCTACTGTAGTATCAAAAATATCTCGACAACAGACTACCTTCTATAATGACAAGGCTACCATCCATTGTAGTAACAAAAATCTCCACAACAGACTATCTTCCATAATGACAAGGATACTATCCAATGGAGTAACAAAAATATCGACAACAGACTACCTTCCATAATGACAAGGCTACCGTCCTTCGAGTAACAAAAATCTCGACAACAGAGTACCTTCCATAATGACAAGGCTACCATCCATTGGAGTAAAAAAGATATCGACAACATACTACCTTCCATAATGACAAAGCTACAATCCATTGTAGTATAAAAAAAAACTCGACAACATACTACCTTCCATAATGACAAGGCTACCATCCATTGGAGTAACAAAAATCTCGACAAAAGAATACCTTCCATAATGACAAGGCTACAATCCATCGGAGTAACAAAAATCTCGACAACAGATTACCTTCCAAAATGACAAGGCTACTATCCATTGGAGTAAAAAAAATCTCGACAAAAAACTACCTTCCATAATGACAAGGCTACCATCTAATGGAATAACAAAAATCTCGACAATAGACTACCTTCCATAATGACAAGGCTACCATCCATTGGAGTAACAAAAATCTCAATGATAGACTACCTTCCCTAATGACAAGGCTACAATCCATTGTAGTATCAAAATAATCTCGACAACAGACTACCTTCCATAATGACAAGGTTAACATACATGGTAGTAACAAAAATCTGAACAACAGACTACCTTCCATAATGACAAGGCTACCATCCATTGGAGTAACAAAAATCACAATGATAGACTACCTTCCATATTGACAAGGCTACCATCCATTGGAGTAAAAAAGATATCGACATCATACTACCTTCCATAATGACAATGCTACCATCCATTAGAGTAACAAAAATCACGACAACAGACTACCTTCCATAATGACAAGGATACCATCCATTGGAGTAACAGAAATCTCGACAACAGACTACCTTCCATAATGACAAGGCTAACATACATTATAGTAACAAAAATCTAAACAACAGACTACCTTCCATAATGACAAGGCTACCATCCATTAGAGTAACAAAAATCACAACGACAGATTACCTTCCATAATGACAAGGCTACCATCCATTAAAGTAACAAAAATATCGACAACAGACTACCTTCCATAATGACTAGGCTACTATCCATGGGAATAACAAAAATATCAAAAAAAGACTACCTTCCATAATGACAAGGCTTCTATCCAATGGAGTAACAGAAATCTCGACAACAGACTACCTTCCATAATGACAAGGCTAACATATATTGTAGTAACAAAAATCTGAACAACAGACTACCTTCCATAATGGCAAGGCTACCATTCATTGGAGTAACAAAAATCACAATGACAGACTACCTTCCATAATGAAAAGGCTACCATCCATTGGAGTAACAAAAATCTCTACAACAGACTACCTTCCATAATGACAAGGCTACCATCCATTGGAGTAACAAAGATATCGACAACATACTACCTTCCATAATGACAAGGCTACCATCCATTGGAGTAACAGAAATCTCCACAACAGAATACCTTCCATAATGACAAGGCTACCATCCATTGTAGTAACAAAAATCTCCACAACAGACTATCTTCCATAATGACAAGGCTACTATCCAATGGAGTAACAAAAATCTGAACAATAGACTACCTTCCATAATGACAAGGCTACCATCCTTGGAGTAACAAAAATCTCGATAACAGACTACCTTCCACAATGACAAGGCTACCATCCATTGGAGTAACAAAGATATCGACAACATACTACCTTCCATAATGACAAGGCTACAATCCATTGTAGTATAAAAAAAAACTCGACAATAGACTACCTTCCATAATGACAAGGCTACCATCCATTGTAGTAACAAAAACTCGACAACTGACTACCTTCCATAATAAGAAGGCTACCATCCATTGGAGTAACAAAAATCTCGACAAAAGAATACCTTCCATAATGACAAGGCTACAATCCATTGGAGTAACAAAAATCTCGACAACAGATTACCTTCCATAATGACAAAGCTACTATCCATTGCAGTAACAAAAATCTCGACAAAAAACTACCTTCCATAATGACAAGGCTACAATCCAATGGAATAACAAAAATCTCGACAACAGACTACCTTCCATAATGAGAAGGTTATTATCCAATGGAGTAACAAAAATATCGACAACAGACTACCTTCCATAATGACAAGGCTACCATCTAATGGAGTAACAAAAATCTGAACAACAAACTACCTTCCATAATGATAAGGCTACCATCGTTGGAGTAGCAAAAATCTCGGCAACAGACTACCTTCCATAATGACAAGGCTACCATCCTTGGAGTAACAAAAATCTCGATAACAGACTACCTTCCACAATGACAAGGCTACCATCCATTGGAGTAACAAAGATATCGACAACATACTACCTTCCATAATGACAAGGCTACAATCCATTGTAGTATAAAAAAAAACTCGACAATAGACTACCTTCCATAATGACAAGGCTACCATCCATTGTAGTAACAAAAACTCGACAACTGACTACCTTCCATAATAAGAAGGCTACCATCCATTGGAGTAACAAAAATCTCGACAAAAGAATACCTTCCATAATGACAAGGCTACAATCCATTGGAGTAACAAAAATCTCGACAACAGATTACCTTCCATAATGACAAAGCTACTATCCATTAGAGTAACAAAAATCTCGACAAAAAACTACCTTCCATAATGACAAGGCTACCATCCAATGGAATAACAAAAATCTCGACAACAGACTACCTTCCATAATGAGAAGGTTATTATCCAATGGAGTAACAAAAATATCGACAACAGACTACCTTCCATAATGACAAGGCTACCATCTAGTGGAGTAACAAAAATCTGAACAACAAACTACCTTCCATAATGATAAGGCTACCATCGTTGGAGTAGCAAAAATCTCGGCAACAGACTACCTTCCATAATGACAAGGCTACCATCCATTGGAGTAACAAAAATCTCGACAACATACTACCTTCCATTATGACAAGGCTACAATCCATTGGAGTAACAAAAATCTCGACAACAGACTACCTTCCATAATGACAAGTCTACCATCCATTGAAGTAACAAAAACTCGACAAAAAACTACCTTGCATAATAAGAAGGCTACCATCCATTGGAGTAACAAAAATCTAGACAAAAGAATAGCTTCCATAATGACAAGGCTACAATCCATTGGAGTAACAAAAATCTCGACAACAGACTACCTTCCATAATGACAAGGATACTATCCATTGGAGTAACAAAAATCTCGACAAAAAACTACCTTCCATAATGACAAGGCTACCATTCATTGTAGTAACAAAAACTCGACAACCGACTACCATCCATAATAAGAAGGCTACCATCCATTGGAGTAACAAAAATCTCAACAAAAGAAAACCTTCCATAATGACAAGGCTACAATCCATTGTAGTATCAAAATAATCTCGACAACAGACTACCTTCCATAATGACAAGGCTACAATCCATTGGAGTAACAAAAATCTCGACAACAGACTACCTTCCATAATAACAAGTCTACCATCCATTAGAGTTACAAAAATCTCCACAACAGACTACCTTCCATAATGACAAGGCTACCATCCATTGGAGTAACAGAAATCTCAATGATATACTACCTTCCATAATGACAAGGCTACAATCCATTGTAGTATCAAAATAATCTCGACAACAGACTACCTTCCATAATGACAAGGCTTCTATCCAATGGAGTAACAAAAATATCAACAACAGACTACCTTCCATAATAACAAGGCTACCATCTAATGGAGTAAAAAAAATCTTGACAACAGACTACCTTCTATAATGACAAGGCTACCATCCATTGGAGTAACAAAAATATCGAAAACAGACTACCCTTCATAATGACTGGGCTATCATCCATTGGAGTAACAAAGATATCGACAACAGACTACCTTCCATAATGACAAGGCTACAATCCATTGTAGTATCAAAAATATCTCGACAACAGACTACCTTCCATAATGACAAGGCTATCATCCATTGTAGTAACAAAAATCTCCACAACAGACTATCTTCCATAATGACAAGGCTACTATCCAATGGAGTAACAAAAATATCGACATAAGACTACCTTCCATAATGAAAAGGCTACCGTCCTTGGAGTAACAAAAATCTCGACAACAGAGTACCTTCCATAATGACAAGGCTACCATCCATTGGAGTAACAAAGATATCGACAACATACTACCTTCCATAATGACAAAGCTACAATCCATTATAGTATAAAAAGAAACTCGACAACATACTACCTTCCATAATGACAAGGCTACCATCCATTGGAGTAACAAAAATCTCGACAAAAGAATACCTTCCATAATGACAAGGCTACAATCCATCGGAGTAACAAAAATCTCGACAACAGATTACCTTCCATAATGACAAGGCTACTATCCATTGGTGTAAAAAAAATCTCGACAAAAAACTACCTTCCATAATGACAAGGCTACCATCTAATGGAATAACAAAAATCTCGACAATAGACTACCTGCCATAATGACAAGGCTACCATCCATTGGAGTAACAGAAATCTCAACGATAGACTACCTTCCCTAATGACAAGGCTACAATCCATTGTAGTATCAAAATAATCTCGACAGCAGACTACCTTCCATAATGACAAGGCTAACATACATGGTAGTAACAAAAATCTGAGCAACAGACTACCTTCCATAATGACAAGGCTACCATCCATTGGAGTAACAAAAATCACAATGACAGACTACCTTCCATATTGACAAGGCTACCATCCATTGGAGTAAAAAAGATATCGACAACATACTATCTTCCATAATGACAAGGCTACCATCCATTAGAGTAACAAAAATCACGACAACAGACTACCTTCCATAATGACAAGGATACCATCCATTGGAGTAACAGAAATCTCGACAACAGACTACCTTCCATAATGACAAGGCTAACATACATTATAGTAACAAAAATCTAAACAATAGACTACCTTCCATAATGACAAGGCTACCATCCATTAAAGTATAAAAAATCACAACGGCAGACTACCTTCCATAATGACAAGGCTACCATCCATTAAAGTAACAAAAATATCGACAACAGACTACCTTCCATAATGACTAGGCTACTATCCACGGGAATAACAAAAATATCAAAAAAAGACTACCTTCCATAATGACAAGGCTTCTATCCAATGGAGTAACAAAAATCTCGACAACAAACTACCTTCCATAATGACAAGGCTAACATATATTGTAGTAACAAAAATCTGAACAACAGACTACCTTCCATAATGGCAAGGCTACCATTCATTGGAGTAACAAAAATCACAATGACAGACTACCTTCCATAATGAAAAGGCTACCATCCATTGGAGTAACAAAAATCTCGACAACAGACTACCTTCCATAATGACAAGGCTACCATCCATTGGAGTAACAAAGATATCGACAACATACTACCTTCCATAATGACAAGGCTACTATCCATTGGGGTAACAGAAATCTCCACAACAGAATACCTTCCATAATGACAAGGCCGCCATCCATTGTAGTAACAAAAATCTCCACAACAGACTATCTTCCATAATGACAAGGCTACTATCCAATGGAGTAACAAAAATATGAACAATAGACTACCTTCCATAATGACAAGGCTACCATCCTTGGAGTAACAAAAATCTCGATAACAGACTACCTTCCATAATGACAAGGCTACTATCCATTGGAGTAACAAAGATATCGACAACATACTACCTTCCATAATGACAAGGCTACAATCCATTGTAGTATAAAAAAAAAACTCGACAATAGACTACCTTCCATAATGACAAGGCTACCATCCATTGTAGTAACAAAAACTCGACAACTGACTACCTTCCATAATAAGAAGGCTACCATCCATTGGAGTAACAAAAATCTCGACAAAAGAATACCTTCCATAATGACAAGTCTACAATCCATTGGAGTAACAAAAATCTCGACAACAGATTACCTTCCATAATGACAAAGCTACTATCCATTGGAGTAACAAAAATCTCGACAAAAAACTACCTTCCATAATGACAAGGCTACCATCCAATGGAATAACAAAAATCTCGACAACAGACTACCTTCCATAATGAGAAGGTTATTATCCAATGGAGTAACAAAAATATCGACAACAGACTACCTTCCATAATGACAAGGCTACCATCTAATGGAGTAACAAAAATCTGAACAACAGACTACCTTCCATAATGATAAGGCTACCATCCTTGGAGTAACAAAAATCTCGACAACAGACTACCTTCCATAATGACAAGGCTACCATCCATTGGAGTAACAAAAATCTCGACAACATACTACCTTCCATTATGACAAGGCTACAATCCATTGGAGTAACAAAAATCTCGACAACAGACTACCTTCCATAATGACAAGGCTACCATCCATTGAAGTAACAAAAACTCGACAAAAAACTACCATGCATAATAAGAAGGCTACCATCCATTGGAGTAACAAAAATCTCGACAAAAGAATAGCTTCCATAATGACAAGGCTACAATCCATTGGAGTAACAAAAATCTCGACAACAGACTACCTTCCATAATGACAAGGCTACCATCCATTGGAGTTACAAAAATCTCCACAACAGACTACCTTACATAATGACAAGGCTTCTATCTAATGGATTAACAAAAATCTCGACAAAAAACTACCTTCCATAATGACAACGCTACCATTCATTGTAGTAACCAAAACTCGACAACCGACTACCGTCCATAATAAGAAGGCTACCATCCATTGGAGTAACAAAAATCTCAACAAAAGAAAACCTTCCATAATGACAAGGCTACAATCCATTGTAGTATCAAAATAATCTCGACAACAGACTACCTTCCATAATGACAAGGATACCATCCATTGGAGTAACAGAAATCTCGACAGCAGACTACCTTCCATAATGACAAGGCTACCATCCATTGGAGTTACAAAAATCTCCACAACAGACTACCTTACATAATGACAAGGCTTCTATCTAATGGATTAACAAAAATATTGACAACAAACTACCTTCCATAATGGCAAGGCTACCATATAATAGAGTAACAAAAATCTCGACAACAGACAACCTTCTATAATGACAATGCTACCATCCATTGGAGTAACAGAAATATCAACGATAGACTACCTTCCATAATGACAAGGCTACAATCCATTGTAGTATCAAAATAATCTCGACAACAGACTACCTTCCATAGTTACAAGGCTAACATACATGGTAGTAACAAAAATCTGAACAACAGACTACCTTCAATAATGACAAGGCTACCATCCATTGGAGTAACAAAAATCACAATGACAGACTACCTTCCATATTGACAAGGCTACCATCCATTAGAGTAACAAAGATATCGACAACATACTACATTCCATAATGACAAGGCTACCATCCATTGGAGTAATAAAAATCAAGACAACATACTACCTTCCATAATGACAAGGCTACCATCCATCGGTGTAACAGAAATCTCGACAATAGACTACCTTCCATAATGACAAGGCAAACATACATTATAGTAACAAAAATCTAAACAACAGACTACCTTCCATAATGACAAGGCTACCATCCATTGGAGTTACAAAAATCACAATGACAGACTACCTTCCATAATGACAAAGCTACCATCCATTAAAGTAACAAAAATCTCGACAACGGACTACCTTCCATAATGACAAGGCTACCATCCTTTGGAGTAACAAAAATCTCAAAAACAGACTACCTTCCATAATGACTAGGCTATCGTCCATTGGAATAACAAAAATATCAAAAAAAGATTACCTTCCATAATGACAAGGCTCCTATCCATTGGAGTAACAAAAATCTCGACAAAAAACTACTTTCCATAATGACAAGGCTACCATCCATTGTAGTAACAAAGATATCGACAGCAGACTACCTTCCAAAATGACAAGGCTACCATCCATTGGAGCAACAAAAATCACAACGACAGACTACCTTCCTTAATGACAAGGCTACCATCCATTAAAGTAACAAAAATCTCGATAATATACTACCTTCCATAATGACTAGGCTATTATCCATTGGAATAACAAAAATATCAAAAAAAGACTACCTTCCATAATGACAAGGCTTCTATCCAATGGAGTAACAAAAATCTCGACAACAAACGACCTTCTATAATGACAAGGCTAAC
Source organism: Vicia faba (assembly GCA_948472305.1). Lineage (NCBI taxonomy): Eukaryota > Viridiplantae > Streptophyta > Magnoliopsida > Fabales > Fabaceae > Vicia > Vicia faba. Next base: position 802,453,276 of record OX451737.1, on the reverse strand, counting down.
ATATATTGTAGTAACAAAAATCTGAACAACAGACAACCTTCCATAATGACAAGGCTACCATTCATTGGTGTAACAAAAATCACAATGACAGACTACCTTCCATAATGAAAAGGCTACCATCCATTGGAGTAACAAAAATCTCGACAACAGACTACCTTCCATAATGACAAGGCTACCATCCATTGGAGTAACAAAGATATCGACAACATACTACCTTCCATAATGACAAGGCTTCAATCCATTGTAGTATCAAAAAAATCTCGACAACAGACTACCTTCCATGATGACAAGGCTACCATCCATTGTAGTAACAAAAATCTCCACAACATAATATCTTCCATAATGACAAGGCCACTATCAAATGGAGTAACAAAAATATCAACAACAGACTACCTTCCATAATGACAAGGCTACCATCCTTGGAGTAACAAAAATCTCGACAACAAACTACCTTCCATAATGACAAGGCTACCATCCACTAGAGTAACAAAGATATCAACAACATACTACCTTCCATAATGACATGGCTACAATCCATTGTAGTATAAAAAAAATCGACAATAGACTACCTTCCATAATGACAAGGCTACCATCCATTGGAGTAACAAAAATATTGACAAAAGAATACCTTCCATAATGACAAGGCTAAAATCCATTGGAGTAACAAAATCTCGACAACAAATTACCTTCCATAATGACAAGGCTACTATCCATTGGAGTAACAAAAATCTCGATAAAAAACTACCTTCCATAATGACAAGGCTACCATCCATTGGAGTAACAAAGATATCGACAACATACTACCTTCCATAATGACAAGGCTACCATCCATTGGAGTAACAAAAATCACGAGAAAAGACTACCTTCCATAATGACAAGGCTAACATACATTATAGTAACAAAAATCTAAAAAACAGACTACCTTCCATAATAACAAGGCTACCATCCATTGGAGCAACAAAAATCACAACGACAGACTACCTTCCATAATGACAAGGCTACCATCCATTAAAGTAACAAAAATCTCGATAACATACTACCTTCCATAATGACTAGGCTAATATCCATTGGAGTAACAAAAATCTCGACAAAAAACTACCTTCCATAATGACAAGGCTACCATCCATTGGAGTAACAAAGATATCGACAACATACTACCTTCCATAATGACAAGGCTACCATCCATTGGAGTAACAAAAATCACGACAACAGACTACCTTCCATAATTACAAGACTATCATCCATTGGAGTAACATAAATCTCGACAACAGACTACCTTCCATAATGACAAGGCTAACATACATTACAGTAACAAAAATCTAAACAACAGACAACCTTCCATAATGTCAAGGCTACCATCCATTGGAGCAACAAAAATCACAACGACAGACTACCTTCCATAATGACAAGGCTACCATCCATTAAAGTAACAAAAATGTCGATAACATACTACCTTCCATAATGACTAGGCTATTATCCATTGGAATAACAAAAATATCAAAAAAAGACTTCCTTCCATAATGGCAAGGCTTCTATCCAATGGAGTAACAAAAATCTCGACAACAAACGACCTTTCATAATGACAAGGCTAACATATATTATAGTAACAAAAATCTAAACAACAGATTACCTTCCATAATGACAAGGCTACCATCCATTGGAGCAACAAAAATCACAACGACAGACTACCTTCCTTAATGACAAGGCTACCATCCATTAAAGTAACAAAAATCTTGATAACATACTACCTTACATAATGACTAGGCTATTATCCATTGGAATAACAAAAATATCAAAAAAAGACTACCTTCCATAATGACAAGGCTTCTATCCAATGGAGTAACAAAAATCTCGACAACAAACGACCTTCTATAATGACAAGGCTAACATATATTATAGTAACAAAAATCTGAACAACAGACTACCTTCCATAATGACAAGGCTACCATTCATTGGTGTAACAAAAATCACATTGACAGACTACCTTCCATAATGAAAAGGCTACCATCCATTGGAGTAACAAAAATCTCGATAACAGACTACCTTCCATAATGACAAGTCTAACATACATTATAGTAACAAAAATCTAAAAAACAGACTACCTTCCATAATGACAACGCTACCATCCATTGGAGCAACAAAAATCACAACGACAGACTACCTTCCATAATGACAAGGCTACCATCCATTAAAGTAACAAAAATCTCGATAACATACTACCTTCCATAATGACTAGGCTACTATCCATTGGAGTAACAAAAATCTCGACAAAAAACTAACTTCCATAATGAGAAGGCTACCATCCATTGGAGTAACAAAGATATCGACAACATACTACCTTCCATAATGACAAGGCTACCATCCATTGGAGTAACAAAAATCACGACAACAGACTACCTTCCATAATTACAAGACTATCATCCATTGGAGTAACAAAAATCTCGACAACAAACTACCTTCCATAATGACAAGGCTAACATACATTACAGTAACAAAAATCTAAACAACAGACAACCTTCCATAATGTCAAGGCTACCATCCATTGGAGCAACAAAAATCACAACGACAGACTACCTTCCATAATGACAAGGCTACCATCCATTAAAGTAACAAAAATGTCGATAACATACTACCTTCCATAATGACTAGGCTATTATCCATTGGAATAACAAAAATATCAAAAAAAGACTACCTTCCATAATGACAAGGCTTTTATCCAATAGAGTAACAAAAATCTCGACAACAAACGACCTTCTATATTGACAAGGCTAACATATATTGTAGTAACAAAAATCTGAACAACAGACTACCTTCCATAATGACAAGGCTACCATTCATTGGTGTAACAAAAATCACAATGACAGACTACCTTCCATAATGACAAGGCTACCATCCATTGGAGCAACAAAAATCACAACGACAAACTACCTTCCATAATGACAAGGCTACCATCCATTAAAGTAACAAAAATCTCGATAACATACTACCTTCCATAATGACTAGGCTATTATCCATTGGAATAACAAAAATATCAAAAAAAGACTACCTTCCATAATGGCAAGGCTTCTATCCAATGGAGTAACAAAAATCTCGACAACAAACGACCTTTCATAATGACAAGGCTAACATATATTATAGTAACAAAAATCTAAACAACAGACTACCTTCCATAATGACAAGGCTACCATCCATTGGAGCAACAAAAATCACAACGACAGACTACCTTCCTTAATGACAAGGCTACCATCCATTAAATTAACAAAAATCTTGATAACATACTACCTTACATAATGACTAGGCTATTATCCATTGGAATAACAAAAATATCAAAAAAAGACTACCTTCCATAATGATAAGGCTTCTATCCAATGGAGTAACAAAAATCTCGACAACAAACGACCTTCTATAATGACAAGGCTAACATATATTATAGTAACAAAAATCTAAACAACAGACTACCTTCCATAATGACAAGGCTACCATTCATTGGTGTAACAAAAATCACATTGACAGACTACCTTCCATAATGAAAAGGCTACCATCCATTGGAGTAACAAAAATCTCGATAACAGACTACCTTCCATAATGATAAGGCTAACATACATTATAGTAACAAAAATCTAAAAAACAGACTACCTTCCATAATGACAACGCTACCATCCATTGGAGCAACAAAAATCACAACGACAGACTACCTTCCATAATGACAAGGCTACCATCCATTAAAGTAACAAAAATCTCGATAACATACTACCTTCCATAATGACTAGGCTACTATCCATTGGAGTAACAAAAATCTCGAAAAAAAACTAACTTCCATAATGACAAGGCTACCATCCATTGGAGTAACAAAGATATCGACAACATACTACCATCCATAATGACAAGGCTACCATCCATTGGAGTAACAAAAATCACGACAATAGACTACCTTCCATAATTACAAGACTATCATCCATTAGAGTAACAGAAATCTCGACAACAGACTACCTTCCATAATGACAAGGATAACATACATTATAGTAACAAAAATCTAAACAACAGACTACCTTCCATAATGACAAGGCTACCATCCATTGGAGCAACAAAAATCACAACGACAGACTACCTTCCATAATGACAAGGCTACCATCCATTAAAGTAACAAAAATCTCGATAACATACTACCTTCCATAATGACTAGGCTATTATCCATTGGAATAACAAAAATATCAAAAAAAGACTACCTTCCATAATGGCAAGGCTTATATCCAATGGAGTAACAAAAATCTCGACAACAAACGACCTTTCATAATGACAAGGCTAACATATATTATAGTAACAAAAATCTAAACAACAGATTACCTTCCATAATGACAAGGCTACCATCCATTGGAGCAACAAAAATCACAACGACAGACTACCTTCCTTAATGACAAGGCTACCATCCATTAAAGTAACAAAAATCTTGATAACATACTACCTTACATAATGACTAGGCTATTATCCATTGGAATAACAAAAATATCAAAAAAAGACTACCTTCCATAATGACAAGGCTTCTATCCAATGGAGTAACAAAAATCTCGACAACAAACGACCTTCTGTAATGACAAGGCTAACATATATTATAGTAACAAAAATCTGAACAACAGACTACCTTCCATAATGACAAGGCTACCATTCATTGGTGTAACAAAAATCACATTGACAGACTACCTTCCATAATGAAAAGGCTACCATCCATTGGAGTAACAAAAATCTCAATAACAGACTACCTTCCATAATGACAAGGCTAACATACATTATAGTAACAAAAATCTAAAAAACAGACTACCTTCCATAATGACAACGCTACCATCCATTGGAGCAACAAAAATCACAACGACAGACTACCTTCCATAATGACAAGGCTACCATCCATTAAAGTAACAAAAATCTCGATAACATACTACCTTCCATAATGACTAGGCTACTATCCATTGGAGTAACAAAAATCTCGACAAAAAACTAACTTCCATAATGACAAGGCTACCATCCATTGGAGTAACAAAGATATCGACAACATACTACCTTCCATAATGACAAGGCTACCATCCATTGGAGTAACAAAAATCACGACAACAGACTACCTTCCATAATTACAAGACTATCATCCATTGGAGTAACAGAAATCTCGACAACAAACTACCTTCCATAATGACAAGGCTAACATACATTACAGTAACAAAAATCTAAACAACAGACAACCTTCCATAATGTCAAGGCTACCATCCATTGGAGCAACAAAAATCACAACGACAGACTACCTTCCATAATGACAAGGCTACCATCCATTAAAGTAACAAAAATGTCGATAACATACTACCTTCCATAATGACTAGGCTATTATCCATTGGAATAACAAAAATATCAAAAAAAGACTACCTTCCATAATGACAAGGCTTCTATCCAATGGAGTAACAAAAATCTCGACAACAAACGACCTTCTATAATGACAAGGCTAACATATATTGTAGTAACAAAAATCTGAACAACAGACTACCTTCCATAATGACAAGGCTACCATTCATTGGTGTAACAAAAATCACAATGACAGACTACCTTCCATAACGAAAAGGCTACCATCCATTGGAGTAACAAAAATCTCGACAACAGACTACCTTCCATAATGACAAGGCTACCATCCATTGGAGTAACAAAGATATCGACAACATACTACCTTCCATAATGAACAGGTTACAATCCATTGTAGTATCAAAAAAATCTCGACAACAGACTACCTTCCATGATGACAAGGCTACCATCCATTGTAGTAACAAAAATCTCGACAAAAAACTACCTTCCATAATGACAAGGCTACCATCCATTGGAGTAACAAAGATATCGACAACATACTACCTTCCATAATGACAAGGCTACCATCCATTGGAGTAACAAAAATCACGAGAATAGACTACCTTCCATAATTACAAGGCTACCATCCATTGGAGCAACAAAAATCACAACGACAGACTACCTTCCATAATGACAAGGCTTCCATCCATTAAAGTAACAAAAATCTCGATAACATACTACCTTCCATAATGACTAGGCTACTATCCATTGGAGTAACAAAAATCTCGACAAAAAACTACCTTCCATAATGACAAGGCTACCATCCATTGGAGTAACAAAGATATCGACAACATACTACCTTCCATAATGACAAGGCTACCATCCATTGGAGTAACAAAAATCACGACAATAGACTACCTTTCATAATTACAAGACTATCATCCATTGGAGTAACAGAAATCTCGGCAACAGAATACCTTCCATAATGACAAGGCTAACATACATTATAGTAACAAAAATCTAAACAACAGACTACCTTCCATAATGACAAGGCTACCATCCATTGGAGCAACAAAAATCACAACGACAGACTACCTTCCATAATGACAAGGCTACCATCCATTAAAGTAACAAAAATCTCGATAACATACTACCTTCCATAATGACTAGGCTATTATCCATTGGAATAACAAAAATATCAAAAAAATACTACCTTCCATAATGACAAGGCTTATATCCAATGGAGTAACAAAAATCTCGACAACAAACGACCTTCTATAATGACAAGGCTAACATATATTGTAGTAACAAAAATCTGAACAACAGACTACCTTCCATAATGACAAGGCTACCATTCATTGGTGTAACAAAAATCACAATGACAGACTACCTTCCATAATGAAAAGGCTACCATCCATTGGAGTAACAAAAATCTCGACAACAGACTACCTTCCATAATGACAAGGCTACCATCCATTGGAGTAACAAAGATATCGACAACATACTACCTTCCATAATGAACAGGCTACAATCCATTGAGTATCAAAAAAATCTCGACAACAGACTACCTTCCATGATGACAAGGCTACCATCCATTGTAGTAACAAAAATCTCGACAAAAAACTACCTTCCATAATGACAAGGCTACCATCCATTGGAGTAACAAAGATATCGACAACATACTACCTTCCATAATGACAAGGCTACCATCCATTGGAGTAACAAAAATCACGAGAACAGACTACCTTCCATAATTACAAGGCTATCATCCATTGGAGTAACAGAAATCTCGACAACAGACTACCTTCCATAATGACAAGGCTAACATACATTATAGTAAAAAAAATCTAAAAAACAGACTACCTTCCATAATGACAAGGCTACCATCCATTGGAGCAACAAAAATCACAACGACAGACTACCTTCCATAATGACAAGTCTACCATCCATTAAAGTAACAAAAATCTCGATAACATACTACCTTCCATAATGACTAGGCTATTATCCATTGGAATAACAAAAATATCAAAAAAAGACTACCTTCCATAATGACAAGGCTTCTATCCAATGGAGTAACAAAAATCTCGACAACAAACGACCTTCCATAATGACAAGGCTAACATATATTGTAGTAACAAAAATCTGAACAACAGACTACCTTCCATAATGACAAGGCTACCATTCATTGGTGTAACAAAAATCACAATGACAGACTACCTACCATAATGAAAAGGCTACCATCCATTGGAGTAACAAAAATCTCGACAACAGACTACCTTCCATAATGACAAGGCTACCATCCATTGGAGTAACAAAGATATCGACAACATACTACCTTCCATAATGACAAGGCTACCATCCATTGGAGTAACAGAAATCTCCACAACAGACTACCTTCCATAATGACAAGGCTATTATCCAATGGAGTAACAAAAATATCGACAACAGACTACCTTCCATAATGACAAGGCTACCATCTAATGGAGTAACAAAATTTTTGACAAAAGACTACCTTCCATAATGATAAGGCTACCATCCTTGGAGTAACAAAAATCACGACTACAGACTACCTTTCATAATGACAAGGCTACCATCCATTGGAGTAACAAAGATATCGACAACATACTACCTTCCATAATGACAAGGATACAATTCATTGTAGTATAATAAAAAACTCGACTATAGACTACCTTCCATAATGACAAGGCTACCATCCATTGTAGTAACAAAAACTAGACAACTGACTACCTTCCATAATAAGAAGGCTACCATCCATTAGAGTAACAAAAATCTCGACAAAAGAATACCTTCCATAATGACAAGGCTACAATCCATTGGAGTAACAAAACTCTCGACAATAGACTACCTTCCATAATGACAAGGCTACTATCCATTGGAGTAACAAAAGTCTTGATAAAAAACTACCTTCCATAATGACAAGGCTACCATGCAATGGAATAACAAAAATCTCGACAACAGACTACCTTCCATAATGACAAGGCTACCATCCATTAGAGTAACAAAAATATCGAAAATAGACTACCCTTCATAATGACTATGCTACCATCCGTTGGAGTAACAAAGATATCGATAACAGACTACCTTCCATAATGACAAGGCTACAATCCATTGTAGTATCAAAAAAATCTCGACAACAGACTACCTTCCATGATGACAAGGCTACCATCCGTTGTAGTAACAAAAATCTCCACAACAGAATATCTTCCATAATGACAAGGCTACTATCCAATGGAGTAACAAAAATATCTACAACAGACTACCTTCCATAATGACAAGGCTACCATCCATTAGAGTAATAGAAATCTCAACGATAGACTACCTTCCATAATGACAAGGCTATAATCCATTGTAGTATCAAAATAATCTCGACAAAAGACTACCTTCCATAATGACAAGGCTAACATACATGGTAGTAACAAAAATCTGAACAACAGACTGCCTTCCATAATGACAAGGCTACAATCCATTGGAGTAACAAAAATCTCGACAACAGACTACCTTCCATGATGACAAGGCTACCATCCATTGTAGTAACAAAAATCTCCACAAAAGAATATCTTCCATAATTACAAGGCTACTATCCAATGGAGTAACAAAAATATCGACAACAGACTACCTTCCATAATGACAAGGCTACCATCCATTGGAGTAACAGAAATCTCAACGATAGACTACCTTCCATAATGACAAGGCTACAATTCATTGTATTATCAAAAAAATCTCGACAACAGACTACCTTCCGTGATGACAAGGCTACCATCCATTGTAGTAACAAAAATCTCCACAACAGACTACCTTCAATAATGACAAGGCTACCAACTAATGAAGTAACAAAAATCTGATCAACAGACTACCTTCCATAATGACAAGTCTACCATCCTTGGAGTAACAAAAATCTCGACAACAGACTACCTTCCATAATGACAAGGCTACCATCCACTGGAGTAACAAAGATATCGACAACATACTACCTTCCATAATGACAAGGCTACAATCCATTGTAGTATAAAAAAATTCGACAATAGACTACCTTCCATAATGACAAGGCTACCATCCATTGTAGTAACAAAAACTCGACAACTGACTGCCTTCCATAATGAGAAGGCTACCATCCATTAAAGTAACAAAAATCACAATGACAGACTACCTTCGATAATGAAAAGGCTACCATCCATTGGAGTAACAAAAATCTCGACAACAGACTACCTTCCATAATGACAAGGCTACCATCCATTGGAGTAACAAAGATATCGACAACATACTACCTTCCATAATGACAAGGCTACCATCCATTGGAGTAACATAAATCTCCACAACAGACTACATTCCATAATGACAAGGCTATTATCCATGGGGGAACATAAATATCGACAACAGACTACCTTCCATAATGACAAGGCTACCATCTAATGGAGTAAAAATAATCTTGACAAAATACTACCTTCAATAATGATAAGGCTACCATCCTTGGAGTAACAAAAATCACGACAACAAACTACCTTCCATAATGACAAGGCTACCATCCATTGGAGTAACAAAGATATCGACAACATACTACCTTCCATAATTACAAGGCTACAATTCATTGTAGTATAATAAAAAACACGACTATAGACTACCTTCTATAATGACAAGGCTACCATCCATCGTAGTAACAAAAACTCGACAACCGACTACCTTCCATAATAAGAAGTTTACCATCCAGTAGAGTAACAAAAATCTCGACAAAACAATACCTTCCATAATGACAAGGCTACAATCCATTGGAGTAACAAAAATCTCGACAATAGACTACCTTCCATAATGACAAGGCTACTATCCATTGGAGTAACAAAAATCTTTACAAAAAACTACTTTCCATAATGACAAGGCTACCATCCAATGGAATAACAAAAATCTCCACAACAGACTACCTTCCATAATGACAAGGCTACCATCCATTGGAGTAACAAAAATATCGAAAATAGACTACCCTTCATAATGACTAGGCTACCATCCATTGGAAAAGATATCGACAACAGACTACCTTCCATAATGACAAGGCTACAATCCATTGTAGTTTCAAAAAAATCTCGACAACAGACTACCTTCCATGATGATAAGGCTACCATCCATTGTAGTAATAAAAATCTCCACAACAGAATATCTTCCATAATGACAAGGCTACCATCTAATGGAGTAACAAAAATCTGAACAACAGACTACCTTCCATAATGACAAGGCTACCATCCATTGGAGTAACAAAAATCCCGACAACAAACTACCTTCCATAATGACAAGGCTACCATTCACTGGAGTAACAAAGATATCGACAACATACTACCTTCCATAATGACAAGGCTACAATCCATTGTAGTATAAAAAAAACTCGACAATAGACTACCTTCCATAATGATAAGGCTACCATCCATTGTAGTAACAAAAACTCGAAAACTGACTACCTTCTATAATGAGAAGGCTACCATCCATTGGAGTAACAAAAATCTTGACAGAAGAATACCTTCCATAATGACAAGGCTACTATCCATTGGAGTAACAAAAATCTCGACAAAAAACTACCTTCCATAATGACAAGGCTACAATCCAATGGAATAACAAAAATATCGACAATAGACTACCTTCCATAATGACAAGGCTATCGTCCATTGGAGTAACAGAAATCTTAATGATAGACTACCTTCCATAATGAGAAGGCTATAATCCATTGTAGTAATAAAATAATCTCGACAACATACTACCTTCCATAATGACAAGGCTAACATACATGGTAGTAACAAAAATCTGAACAACAGACTACCTTCCATAATGACAAGGCTACAATCCATTGGAGTAACAAAAATCACAATGACAGACTACCTTCCATATTGACAAGGCTACCATCCATTGGAGTAACAAAGATATCGACAACATTATACCTTCCATAATGATAAGGCTACCATCCATTGGAGTAACAAAAATCACGACAACAGACTACCTTCCATAATGACTAGGCTATCATCCATTGGAGTAACAGAAATCTCGACAACAGACTACCTTCCATAATGACATGGCTAACATACATTATAGTAACAAAAATCTAAACAACAGACTACCTTCCATAATGACAAGGCTACCATCCATTGGAGTAACAAAAATCACAACGACAAACTACCTTCTATAATGACAAAGCTACCATCCACTAAAGTAACAAAAATCTCGACAACAGACTACCTTCCATAATGACAAGGCTACCATCCATTGGAGTAACAAAAATATCAAAAACAGACTACCTTCCATAATGACTATGCTACCAACCATTGGAATAACAAAAATTTCAAAAAAAGACTACCTTCCATAATGAGAAGGCTTCTATCCAATGGAGTAACAAAAATCTAGACAAAAAACTACCTTCCATAATGACAAGGCTAACATATATTGTAGTAACAAAAATCTGAACAATAGACTACCTTCCATAATGACAAGGCTACCATCCATTGGAGTAACAAAAATCTTGACAAAAGAATACCTTCCATAATGACAAGGCTAAAATCCATTGGAGTAACAAAAATCTCGACAACAAATTACCTTCCATAATGACAAGGCTACTATCCATTGGAGTAACAAAAATCTCGACAAAAAACTACCTTCCATAATGACAAGGCTACCATCCATTGGAGTAACAAAGATATCGACAACATACTACCTTCCATAATGACAAGGCTACCATCCATTGGAGTAACAAAAATCACGACAACAGACTACCTTCCATAATTACAAGGCTATCATCCATTGGAGTAACAGAAATCTCGACAACAGACTACCTTCCATAATGACAAGGCTAACATACATTATAGTAACAAAAATCTAAACAACAGACTACCTTCCATAATGACAAGGCTACCATCCATTGGAGCAACAAAAATCACAACGACAGACTACCTTCCATAATGACAAGGCTACCATCCATTAAAGTAACAAAAATCTCGATAACATACTACCTTCCATAATGACTAGGCTATTATCCATTGGAATAACAAAAATATCAAAAAAAGACAACCTTCCATAATGACAAGGCTTCTATCCAATGGAGTAACAAAAATCTCGACAACAAACGACCTTTCATAATGACAAGGCTAACATATATTGTAGTAACAAAAATCTGAACAATAGAATACCTTCCATAATGACAAGGCTACCATTCATTGGTGTAACAAAAATCACAATGACAGGCTACCTTCCATAATGAAAAGGCTACCATCCATTGGAGTAACAAAAATCTCGACAACAGACTTCCTTCCATACTGACAAGGCTGCCATCCATTGGAGTAACAAAGATATCGACAACATACTACCTTCCATAATGACAAGGCTACAATCCATTGTAGTATCAAAAAAATCTCGACAACAGACTGCCTTCCATGATGACAAGGCTACCATCCATTGTAGTAACAAAAATCTCCACAACATAATATCTTCCATAATTACAAGGCCAATATCAAATGGAGTAACAAAAATATCGACAACAGACAACCTTCCATAATGACAAGGCTACCATCTAATGAAGTAACAAAAATTTGAGCAACGGACTACCTTCCATAATGACAAGGCTACCATCCTTGGAGTAACAAAAATCTCGACAACAAACTACCTTCCATAATGACAAGGCTACCATCCACTAGAGTAACAAAGATATCGACAACATACTACCTTCCATAACGACATGGCTACAATCCATTGTATTATAAAAAAAACTAGACAATAGACTACCTTCCATAATGACAAGGCTACCATCAATTGGAGTAACAAAAATCTTGACAAAAGAATACCTTCCATAATGACAAGGCTAAAATCCATTGGAGTAACAATAATCTCGACAACAAATTACCTTCCATAATGACAAGGCTACTATCCATTGGAGTAACAAAAATCTCGACACAAAATTACCTTCCATAATGACAAGGCTACCATCCATTGGAGTAACAAAGATATCGACAACATTCTACCTTCCATAATGACAAGGATACCATCCATTGGAGTAACAAAAATCACGACAACAGACTACCTTCCATAATTACAAGGCTATCATCCATTGGAGTAACAGAAATCTCGACAACAGACTACCTTCCATAATGACAAGGCTACCATCCATTGGAGCAACAAAAATCACAACGACAGACTACCATCCATAATGACAAGGCTACCATCCATCAAAGTAACAAAAATCTTGATAACATACTACCTTCCATAATGACTAGGCTATTATCCATTGGAATAACAAAAATATCAAAAAAAGACTACCTTCCATAATGACAAGGCTTCTATCCAATGGAGTAACAAAAATCTCGACAACAAACGACCTTCCATAATGACAAGGCTAACATATATTGTAGTAACAAAAATCTGAACAACAGACTACCTTCCATAATGACAAGGCTACCATTCATTGGTGTAACAAAAATCACAATGACAGACTACCTTCCATAATGAAAAGGCTACCATCCATTGGAGTAACAAAAATCTCGACAACAGACTACCTTCCATAATGACAAGGCTACCATCCATTGGAGTAACAAAGATATCGACAACATACTACCTTCCATAATGACAAGGCTACCATCCATTGGAGTAACAGAAACCTCCACAACAGAATATCTTCCATAATGACAAGGCTACCATCCATTGTAGTAACAAAAATCTAAACAACAGACTACCTTCCATAATGACAAGGCTACCATCCATTGGAGCAACAAAAATCACAACGACAGACTACCTTCCATAATGACAAGGCTACCATCCATCAAAGTAACAAGAATCTCGATAACATACTACCTTCCATAATGACTAGGCTATTATCCATTGGGATAACAAAAATATCAAAAAAAGACTACCTTCCATAATGACAAGGCTTTTATCCAATGGAGTAACAAAAATCTCGACAACAAACGACCTTCCATAATGACAAAGCTAACATATATTGTAGTAACAAAAATCTGAACAACGGACTACCTTCCATAATGACAAGGCTACAATTCATTGGTGTAACAAAAATCACAATGACAGACTACCTTCCATAATGAAAAGGCTACCATCCATTGGAGTAACAAAGATATCGACAACATACTACCTTCCATAATGACAAGGCTACAATCCATTGTAGTATCAAAAAAATGTCGACAACAGACTACCTTCCATTATGACAAGGCTACCATCCATTGTAGTAACAAAAATCTCAACAACAAACTACCTTCCATAATGACAAGGCTACCATCTAATGAAGTAACAAAAATCTGAACAACAGACTACCTTCCATAATGACAAGGCTACCATCCTTGGAGTAACAAAAATCTCGACAACAAACTACCTTCCATAATGACATGGCTACAATCCATTGTAGTATAAAAAAAACTCGACAATAGACTACCTTCCATAATGACAAGGCTACCATCCATTCGAGTAACGAAAATCTTGACAAAAGAATACCTTCCATAATGACAAGGCTAAAATCCATTGGAGTAACAAAAATCTCTACAACAAATTACCTTCCATAATGACAAGGCTACTATCCATTGGAGTAACAAAAATCTTGACAAAAAACTACCTTCCATAATGACAAGGATACCATCCATTGGAGTAACAAAGATATCGACAACATACTACCTTCCTTAATGACAAGGCTACCATCCATTGGAGTAACAAAAATCACGACAATAGACTACCTTCCATAATTACAAGGCTATCATCCATTGGAGTAACGAAAATATCGACAACAGACTACCTTCCATAATGACAAGGCTACCATCTAATGGAGTAACAAAAATCTTGACAAAAGACTACCTTCCATAATGATAAGGCTACCATCCTTGGAGTAACAAAAATCACGACAACATACTACCTTCCATAATGACAAGGCTACCATCCATTGGAGTAACAAAGATATCGACAACATACTACCTTCCATAATGACAAGGATACAATTCATTGTAGTATAATAAAAAACTCGACTATAGACTACCTTCCATAATGACAGGGCTACCATCCATTGTAGTAACAAAAACTAGACAACTGACTACCTTCCATAATAAGAAGGCTACCATCCATTAGAGTAACAAAAATCTCGACTAAAGAATACCTTCCATAATGACAAGGCTTCAATCCATTGGAGTAACAAAAATATCGACAATAGACTACCTTCCATAATGACAAGGCTACTATCCATTGGAGTAACAAAAATCATGACAAAAAACTACCTTCCATAATGACAAGGCTACCATCCAATGGAATAATAAAAATCTCGACAACAGACTACCTTCCATAACGACAAGGCTACCATCCATTAGAGTAACAAAAATATCAAAAATAGACTACCCTTCATAATGACTATGCTACCATCCGTTGGAGTAACAAAGATATCGACAACAGACTACCTTCCATAATGACAAGGCTACAATCTATTGTAGTATCAAAAAAATATCGACAACAGACTACCTTCCATGATGACAAGGCTACCATCCATTGTAGTAACAAAATTGTCTACAACAGAATATCTTCCATAATGACAAGGCTTCTATCCAATGGAGTAACAAAAATATCGACAACAGACTACCTTCCATAATGACAAGGCTACCTTCTAATGAAGTAACAAAAATCTGAATAACAGACTACCTTCCATAATGACAAGGCTACAATCCTTGGAGTAACAAAAACCTCCACAACAGACTACCTTCTATAATGACAAGGCTACCATCCACTGGAGTAACAAAGATATCGACAACATACTACCTTGCATAATGACAAGGCTACAATCCATTGTAGTATAAAACAAAACTCGACAATAGACTACCTTCCATAATGACAAGGCTACCATCCATTGTAGTAACAAAAACCTCCACAACAGACTACCTTCCATAATGACAAGGCTACCATCCATTAAAGTAACAAAAATCTCGACAACAGACTACCTTCCATAATGACAAGGCTACCATACATTGGAGTAACAAAAATCATAATGACAGGCTACCTTCCATAATGAAAAGGCTACCATCCAATTGAGTAACAAAAAATCTCGACAACAGACTACCTTCCATAATGACAAGGCTACCATCCATTGGAGTAACAAAGATATCGACAACATACTACCTTCCATAATGACAAGGCTACCATCCATTGGAGTAACAGAAATCTCCACAACATACTACCTTCCATAATGACAAGGCTATTATCCAATGGAGTAACAAAAATATCAACAACAGACTACCTTCCATAATGACAAGGCTACCATCTAATGGAGTAACAAAAATCTTGACAAAATACTTCCTTCCATAATGATAAGGCTACCATCCTTGGAGTAACAAAAATCACGACAACAAACTACCTTCCATAATGACACGGCTACAATTCATTATAGTATAATAAAAAACTCGACTATAGACTACCTTCCATAATGACAAGGCTACCATCCATCGTAGTAACAAAAACTCGACAACCCACTACCTTCCATAGTAAGAAGTCTACCATCCATTAGAGTAACAAAAATCTCGACAAAATAATACCTTCCATAATCACAAGGCTACAATCCATTGGAGTAACAAAAATCTTGACAATAGACTACCTTCCATAATGACAAGGCTACTATCCATTAGAGTAACAAAAATCATGACAAAAAACTACCTTCCATAATGACAAGGCTACCATCCAATGGAATAACAAATATCTCGACAACAGACTACCTTCCATAATGACAAGGCTACCATCCATTGGAGTAACAAAAATATCGAAAACAGACTACCCTTCATAATGACTAGGCTACCATCCATTGGAGTAACAAAGATATCGACAACAGACTACCTTCCATAATGACAAGGCTACAATCCATTGTAGTTTAAAAAAAATCTCGACAACAAACTACCTTCCATGATGACAAGGCTACCATCCATTGTAGTAATAAAAATCTCCACAACAGAATATCTTCCATAATGACAAGGCTACTATCCAATGGAGTAACAAAAATATCGACAATAGACTACCTTCCATAATGACAAGGCTACCATCTAATGAAGTAACAAAAATATGAACAACATACTACCTTCCATAATGACAAGGCTACCATCCTTGGAGTAACAAAAATCTCGACAACAAACTACCTTCCATAATGACAAGGCTACCATCCACTGGAGTAAAAAAGATATCGATAACATACTACCTTCCATAATGACAAGGCTACAATCCATTGTAGTATAAAAAAAACTCGACAATAGACTACCTTCCATAATGATAAGGCTACCATCCATTGTAGTAACAAAAACTCGACAACTGACTACCTTCCATAATGAGAAGGCTACCATCCATTGGAGTAACAAAAATCTTGACAAAAGAATACCTTCCATAATGACAAGGCTAAAATCCATTGGAGTAACAAAAATCTCGACAACAGATTACCTTCCATAATGACAAGTCTACTATCCATTGGAGTAACAAAAATCTCGACAAAAAACTACCTTCCATAATGACAAGGCTACAATCCAATGGAATACCAAAAATATCGACAATAAACTACCTTCCATAATGACAAGGCTACCATCCATTGGAGTAACATATATCTCAACGATAGACTACCTTCCATAATGACAAGGCTATAATCCATTGTAGTATCAAAATAATCTCGACAACAGACTACCTTCCATAATGACAAGGCTAACATACATGGTAGTAACAAAAATCTGAACAACAGACTACCTTCCATAATGACAAGGCTACAATCCATTGGAGTAACAAAAATCACAATGACAGACTACCTTGCATAATTACAAGGCTACCATCCATTTGAGTAACAAAGATATCGACAACATACTACCTTCCATAATAATAAGGCTACCATCCATTGGAGTAACAAAAATCTCGACAACAGACTACCTTCCATAATGACAAGGCTACCATCCATTGGAGTAACAAAAATATCAAAAACAGACTACCTTCCATAATGACTAGGCTACCAACCATTGGAATAACAAAAATATCAAAAAAAGACTACCTTCCATAATGACAAGGCTTTTATCCAATGGAGTAACAAAAATCTCAACAAAAAACTACCTTCCATAATGACAAGGCTAACATATATTGCAATAACAAAAATCTGAACAATAGAATACCTTCCATAATGACAAGGCTACCATTCATTGGAGTAACAAAAATCACAATGACAAACTACCTTCAATAATGAAAAGGCTACCATCCATTGGAGTAACAAAAATATCGACAACAGACTACCTTCCATAATGACAAGGCTACCAACCATTGGAGTAACAAAGATATCGACAACATACTACCTTCCATAATGACAAGGCTACCATCCATTGGAGTAACAGAAATCTCCACAACAGACTACCTTCCATAATGACAAGGCTATTATCAAATGGAGTAACAAAAATATCGACAATAGACTACCTTCCATAATGACAAGGCTACCATCTAATGGAGTAACAAAAATCTTGACAAAAGACTACCTTCCATAATGATAAGGCTACCATCCTTGGAGTAACAAAAATCACGACAACAAACTACCATCCATAATGACAAGGCTACCATCAATTGGAGTAACAAAGATATCGACAACATACTACCTTCCATAATGACAAGGCTACAATCCATTGTAGTATAATAAAAAAGTCAACTATAGACTACCTTCCATAATGACAAGGCTATCATCCATTGTAGTAACAAAAACTCGACAACCGACTACCTTCCATAATAAGAAGGCTACCATCCATTAGAGTAACAAAAATCTCGACAAAAGAATACCTTATGTAATGACAAGGCTACAATCCATTGGAGTAACAAAAATCTCGACAATAGACTACCTTCCATAATGACAAGGCTACTATCCATTGGAGTAACAAAAATCTTGACAAAAAACTACCTTCCATAATGACAAGGCTACCATCCAATGGAATAACAAAAATCTCGACAACAGACTACCTTCCATAATGACAAGGCTACCATCCATTGGAGTAACAGAAATCTCAACGATAGACTACCTTCCATAATGACAAGGCTACAATCCATTGTAGTATCAAAATAATCTCGACAACAAACTACCTTCCATAATGACAAGGCTAAAATCCATTGGAGTAACAAAAATCTCGACAACAGACTACCTTCCATAATGACAAGTCTACCATCCATTAGAGTAACCAAAATCTCCACAACAGACTACCTTCCATAATGACAAGGCTTCTATCCAATGGAGTAACAAAAATATCGACAACAGACTACGTTCCATATTGACAAGGCTATCATCTAATGGAGTAACAAAAATCTCGACAATAGACTACCTTCCATAATGACAAGGCTACCATCCATTGGAGTAACAAAAATATCGAAAACAGACTACCGTTAATAATGACTAGGCTACCATCCATTGGAGTAACAAAGATATCGATAACATACTACCTTCCATAATGACAAGGCTACCATCCATTGGAGTAACAAAAATCACGACAACAGACTAACTTCCATAATGACAAGGCTTCTATCCAATGGAGTAACAGAAATCTCGACAACAGACTACCTTCCATAATGACAAGGCTAACATACATTATAGTAACAAAAATCTAAACAACAGACTACCTTCCATAATGACAATGCTACCATTCATTGGAGTAACAAAAATCTCAATGACAGACTACCTTCCATAATGAACAGGCTACCATCCATTGGAGTAACAAAAATCTCGACAACAGACTACCTTCCATAATGACAAGGCCATCATCCATTGGAGTAACAAAGATATCAACAACATACTACCTTCCATAATGACAAGGCTACCATCCATTGTAGTTTCAAAAAAATCTCCACAACAGACTACCTTCCATAATGACAAGGCTATTATCCAATGGAGTAACAAAAATATCGACAACAGACTACCTTCCATAATGACAAGGCTACCATCTAATGGAGTAACAAAAATCTCGACAAAAGACTACCTTCCATAATGATAAGGCTACCATCCTTGGAGTAACAAAAATCACGACAACAGACTACCTTCCATAATGACAAGGCTACCATCCAATTGAGTAACAAAGATATCGACAACATACTACCTTCCATAATGACAAGGCTACAATCCATTGTAGTATAATAAAAAACTCGACTACAGACTACCTTCCATAATGACAAGGCTACCATCCATTGTAGTAACAAAAACTCGACAACCGACTACCTTCCATAATAAGAAGGCTACCATCCATTAGAGTAAGAAAAATCTCGACAAAAGAATAACTTCCATAATGACAAGGCTACCATCCATTGGAGTAAAAAAAATCTCGACAACAGACTACCTTCCATAATGACAAGGCTACAATCCATTGTAGTATCAAAATAATCTCGACAACAGACTACCTTCCATAATGACAAGGCTAACATACATGGTAGTAACAAAAATCTGAACAACAGACTACCTTCCATAATGACAAGGCTACCATCCATTGGAGTAACAAAAATCACAATGACAGACTACCTTCCATATTGACAAGGCTACCATCCATCGGAGTAGCAAAAGATATTGACAACATATTACCTTCCATAATGACAAGGCTACCATCCATTGGAGTAACAAAAATCACGACAACAGACTACCTTCTATAATGACAAGGCTATCATCCATTGGAGTAACAGAAATCTCGACAACAGACTACCTTCCATAATGACAAGGCTAACATATATTATAGTAACAAAAATCTAAACAATAGACTACCTTCCATAATGACTAGGCTACCATCCATTGGAGTAACAAAAATCACAACGACAGACTACCTTCCATAATGACAAGGCTACCATCCATTAAAGTAACAAAAGTCTCGACAACAGACTACCTTCCATAATGACAAGGCTACCATCCATTGGAGTAACAAAAATATCAAAAACAGACTACCTTCCATAATGACTAGGCTACCATCCATTGGAATAACAAAAATATCAAAAAAAGACTACCTTCCATAATGACATGGCTTCTATCCAATGGAGTAACCAAAATCTATACAAAAAACTACCTTCCATAATGACAAGGCTAACATATACTGTAGTAACAAAAATATGAACAATAGACAACCTTCCATAATGACAATGCTACCATTCATTGGAGTCACGAAAATATCAATGACAGACTACCTTCCATAATGAACAGGCTACCATCCATTGGAGTAACAAAAATCTCGACAACAGACTACCTTCCATAATGACAAGGCCATCATCCATTGGAGTAACAAAGATATCGACAACATACTACCTTCCATAATGACAAGGATACCATCCATTGGAGTAACAGAAATCTCCACAACAGACTACCTTCCATAATGACAAGGCTATTATCCAATGGATAACAAAAATATCGACAACATACTACCTTCCATAATGACAAGGTTACCATCTAATGGAGTAACAAAAATCTCGACAAAAGACTACCTTCCATAATGATAAGACTACCATCCTTGGAGTAACAAAAATCACGACAACAGACTACCTTCCATAATGACAAGGCTACCATCCAATTGAGTAACAAAGATATCGACAACATACTACCTTCCATAATGACAAGGCTACAATCCATTGTAGTATAATAAAAAACTCGACTATAGACTACCTTCCATATTGACAAAGCTACCATCCATTGTAGTAACAAAAACTCGACAATCGACTACCTTCCATAATAAGAAGGCTACCATCCATTAGAGTAACAAAAATCTCGACAAAAGAATAACTTCCATAATGACAAGGCTACCATCCATTGGAGTAACAAAAATCTCGACAACAGACTACCTTCCATAATGACAAGGCTACAATCCATTGTAGTATCAAAATAATCTCGACAACAGACTACCTTCCATAATGGCAAGGCTAACATACATGGTAGTAACAAAAATCTGAACAACACACTACCTTCCATAATGACAAGGCTACCATCCATTGGAGTAACAAAAATCACAATGACAGACTACCTTCCATATTGACAAGGCTACCATCCATCGGAGTAGCAAAAGATATTGACAACATACTACCTTCCATAATGACAAGGCTACCATCCATTGGAGTAACAAAAATCACGACAACAGACTACCTTCCATAATGACAAGGCTATCATCCATTGGAGTAACAGAAATCTCGACAACAGACTACCTTCCATAATGACAAGGCTAACATATATTATAGTAACTAAAATCTAAACAATATACTACCTTCCATAATGACAAGGATACCATCCATTGGTGTAACAAAAATCACAACGACAGACTACCTTCCATAATGACAAGGCTACCATCCATTAAAGTAACAAAAATCTCGACAACACACTACCTTCCATAATGACAAGGCTACCATCCATTGGAGTAACAAAAATCACAATGACAGACTACCTTCCATATTGACAAGGCTACCATCCATCGGAGTAGCAAAAGATATTGACAACATACTACCTTCCATAATGACAAGGCTACCATCCATTGGAGTAACAAAAATCACAACAACAGACTACCTTCCATAATGACAAGGCTATCATCCATTGGAGTAACAGAAATCTCGACAACAGACTACCTTCCATAATGACAAGGCTAACATATATTATAGTAACAAAAATCTAAACAATATACTACCTTCCATAATGACAAGGATACCATCCATTGGTGTAACAAAAATCACAACGACAGACTACCTTCCAAAATGACAAGGTTACCATCCATTAAAGTAACAAAAATCTCGACAACACACTACCTTCCATAATGACAAGGCTACCATCCATTGGAGTAACAAATATATACACAAGAGTTTACCTTCCATAATAACAAGGCTACCATCCAATGGAGTATCAAAAATCTCGGCAACAGACTACCTTCCATAATGACTAGGCTACCATTCATTGGAGTATAAAAAATTTGGACAATAGACTACCTTCCATAATGACAAGGCTACCATCCATTGGAGTAACAAAAATCTCGACAACAGACTATATTCCATAATGACAAGGGAACCATCCATTGGAGTAACAAAAATCTCGACAACAAACTACCTTCTATAATGACAAGTCCACAATCCATTGGAATAACAAAAATCTCGACAACAGACTACCTTCCATAATAACAAGGCTACTATCCATTGGAGTAACAGATATCGACAACATACTAACTTCAAAAATGACAAGGCTAACATCCATTGGAGTAACAAAAATCAAGACAATAGACTACCTTATATAATGATAAGGCTATCATCCATTGGAATAACAAAGATCTCGAAAAATGACTACCTTCCATAATGACAAGGCTACCATCCATTTGAGTAACAAAAATCTCGACAAAAGACTACCTTCCATAATGATAAGGGTACCATCAATTAGAGTAACAAAAATCTCGACAACAGACTACCTTCCATAATGACAAGTCTACCATCCATTGGAATAACAAAAATCTTGACAATAGACTACCTTTCATAATGACAAGGCTACAATCCAATGGAGTAACAAAAATATCGACAATAGACTACATTCCATAATGACAAGTGTACCATCGATTGGAGTAACAAAAATTTGAATAAGAAACTACCTTCCATAATTACAAGGCTACCATCCATTTGAGTAATAATAATTGGGATAACAGACTACCTTCCATATTGACAAGGCTATCATCCATTAAAGTAACAAAAATCACAACGACAGACTACCTTCCATAATGACAAGGCTACCATCCATTTGAGTAACAAAAATCTCGACAACCGACTACCTTCCATAATGACAAGTCTACCATCCATTGGAATAACAAAAATCACGACAAGAGACTACCTTCCATAATGACAAGGCTACCATCCATTGGAGTAACAAAAATCTCGACAAAAAGAGTACCTTCCATAATGAAAGGACTACCATCCATTGGAGTAACAAAGATATCGACAACATACTACCTTCCATAATGACATGCCTACCATCCATTGGAGTAAAAAAAATCACGACAACACACTACCTTCCATAATGACAAGGCTACCATCCAATGGAATAACAAAAATCTCGACAATAGACTACCTTACATAATGACAAGGCTACCATCCAATCCAGTAACAAAAATATCGACAACGGACTACCTTCCATAATGACAAGGCTACCATCCATTAGAGTAACAAAAATCTGGAAAACAGACTACCTTCAATAATTAGAAGGCTACTATCCATTGGAGTAACAAAAATATCAACAAGAGTCTACCTTCCAAAATGACAAGGATACCATCCATTTGAGTAACAAAAATCTCGAAAATTGACTACCTTCCATAATGATAAGGGTACCATCCATTAGAGTAAAAAAAATCTCGACAACAGACTACCTTCCATAATGACAAGTCTACCATCCATTGGAATAACAAAAATCTCGACAATAGACTACCTTTCATAATGACAAGGCTACAATCCAATGGAGTAACAAAAATATCGACAACAGACTACCTTCCATAATGACAAGTCTACCATCAATTGGAGTAACAAAAATCTGAATAATAGACTACCTTCCATAATTACAAGGCTATCATCCATCGAGTAACTGAAATCACAACGACAGATTACCTTCCATAATGACAAGGCTACCATCCATTTGAGTAACAAAAATCGGGACAACAGACTACCTTTCATAATGACAAGGCTACCATCCATTGGAGTAACAAAAATATCAACAAGAGACTACCTTCCATAATGACAAGGCTACCATTCATTAGAGTAACAAAAATCACGACAAAAAGACTACCTTCCATAATGACAAGACTACCATCCATTGGAGTAACAAAGATATCGACAACATACTACCTTCCATAATGACAAGGCTACCATCCATTGGAATAACAAAAATCTCGATAACAGACTACCTTCCATAATGAGAAGGCTACCATCCAATCCAGTAACAAAAATATCGACAATAGACTACCTTCCATAATGACAAGGCTACCATCCATTAGAGTAACAAAAATCTGGACAACAGACTACCTTGAATAATGAGAAGGCTGCCATCCATTGGAGTAACAAAAATATCAACAAGAATCTACCTTCAAAAATGACAAGGCTACGATCCAATGGAGTAACAAAAATATCGGCAACAAACAACCTTCCATAATAACTAGGCCACCATCCATTGGAGTATAAAAATTTTGGACAACAGACTACCTTCCATAATGACAAGGCTACCATCCATTGGAGTAACAAAAATCTCGACAACAGACTATCTTTCATAATGACAAGGGTTCCATCCATTGGAGTAACAAAAATCTCGACAACAGACTACCTTCCAAAATGGCAAGTCCACAATCCATTGGAATAACAAAAATCTCGATAATAGACTACCTTTCATAATGACAAGGATACAATCCAATGGAGTAACAAAAATATCGACAACAAAATACCTTCCATAATGACAAGTCTAGCATCGATTGGAGTAACAAAAATCTGAATAACAGACTTCCTTCAATAATTACAAGGCTATCATCCATTGAGTAACTGAAATCACAACGACAAACTACATTCCATAATTACAAGGCTACCATCCATTTGAGTAACAATAATCGAGACAACAGACTACCTTCCACAATGACAAGTCTACCATCCAATGGAGTAACAAAAATATCAACCAGAGACTACCTTCCAGAATGTCAAGGCTACCATCCATTGGAGTAATAAAAATCTCGACAACGGATTACCTTCCATAATGACAAGGCTACTATCCGTTAGAGTAACAAAGATATCAACAACATACTACCTTCCATAATGACATGGCTACCATCCATTGGAGTAATAAAAATCACGACAACAGACTACCTTCCATAACGAGAAGGCTACCATCCATTGGAATAACAAAAATCATAACAACAGACTACCTTCCGTAATGACAAGGCTACCATCCATTGGAGTAACAAAAATCACAACGACAGACTACCTTCCATAATGACAAGGCTACCATCAATTTGAGTAATAATAATCGGGACAACATACTACCCTCCATAATGACAAGGTTACCATCCAATGGAGTAACAAAAATATCAACAAGAGACTACCTTCCATAATGTCAAGGCTACCATCCATTGGAGTAACAAAAATCTCGACAATGGACTACCTTCCATAATGAAAAGGCTACCATCCATTAGAGTAACAAAGATATCGACAACATACTACCTTCCATAATGACATGCCTACCATCCATTGGAGTAATAAAAATCACTACAACAGACTACCTTCCATAACGAGAAGGCTACCATCGATTGGAATAACAAAAATCTGAACAACATACTACCTTCCATAATGACAAGGCTACCATCCATTGGAGTAAGAAAAATCTCGACAACAAACTATCTTCCATAATGACAAGGGTACCATCCATTGGAGTAACAAAAATCACGACAACAGACTACCATCCATAATGACAAGTCCACAATCCATTCGAATAACAAAAATCTCGACAACAGGCTACCTTTCATGATAACAAGGCTACCATCCATTAGAGTAACAAAGATATCGACAGCATACTAACCTAAAAATTGACAAGGCTAACATCCATTGCAGTATCAAAAATCACGACAATAGACTACCTTCCATAATGACAAGACTATCATCCATTGAATTAACAAAAATCTCGAAAAATGACTACACTCCATAATGACAAGGCTACCATCCATCGGAGTAACAAAAATCTCGACAACAGACTACCTTCCATAATGACAAGTCCACAATCCATTGGAATAACAAGAATCTCGACAACAGACTACCTTCCATAATAACAAGGCTACCATCCATTGGAGTAACAAAGATATCGACAACGAACTAACTTAAAAAATGACAAGGCTAACATCCATTGGAATAACAAAAATCACGACAATAGATTACGTTCCATAATTACAAGGCTATCATCCATTGGAATAACAAAAATCTCGAAAAATGACTACCTTCCATAATGACAAGGCTACCATCTATTTGAGTAACAAAAATCTCGACAATTGACTACCTTCCATAATGATAAGGGTACCATCCATTAGAGTAACAAAAATCTCGACAACAGACTACCTTCCATAATGACAAGTCTACCGTCCATTGGAATAACAAAAATCTCGACAATAGACTACCTTTCATAATGACAAGGCTACAATCCAATGGAGTAACAAAAATATCGACAACAGACTACCTTCCATAATGACAAGTCTACCATCGATTGGAGTAACAAAAATCTGAATAATAGACTACCTTCCATAATTACAAGGCTATCATCCATCGAGTAACTGAAATCACAACGACAGATTACCTTCCATAATGACAAGGCTACCATCCATTTGAGTAACAAAAATCGGGACAACAGACTACCTTCCATAATGACAAGGCTACCATCCATTGGAGTAACAAAAATATCAACAAGACACTACCTTCCATAATGACAAGGCTACCATTCATTAGAGTAACAAAAATCACGACAAAAAGACTACCTTCCATAATGACAAGACTACCATCCATTGGAGTAACAAAGATATCGACAACATACTACCTTCCATAATGACAAGGCTACCATCCATTGGAATAACAAAAATCTCGATAACAGACTACCTTCCATAATGAGAAGGCTACCATCCAATCCAGTAACAAAAATATCGACAACAGACTACCTTCCATAATGACAAGGCTACCATCCATTAGAGTAACAAAAATCTGGACAACAGACTACCTTGAATAATGAGAAGGCTGCCATCCATTGGAGTAACAAAAATATCAACAAGAATCTACCTTCAAAAATGACAAGGCTACCATCCAATGGAGTAACAAAAATATCGGCAACAAACAACCTTCCATAATAACTAGGCCACCATCCATTGGAGTATAAAAAATTTGGACAACAGACTACCTTCCATAATGACAAGGCTACCATCCATTGGAGTAAAAAAAATCTCGACAACAGACTATCTTTCATAATGACAAGGGTTCCATCCATTGGAGTAACAAAAATCTCGACAACAGACTACCTTCCAAAATGGCAAGTCCACAATCCATTGGAATAACAAAAATCTCGACAATAGACTACCTTTCATAATGACAAGGATACAATCCAATGGAGTAACAAAAATATCGACAACAAACTACCTTCCATAATGACAAGTCTAGCATCGATTGGAGTAACAAAAATCTGAATAACAGACTTCCTTCAATAATTACAAGGCTATCATCCATTGAGTAACTGAAATCACAACGACAAACTACATTCCATAATTACAAGGCTACCATCTATTTGAGTAACAATAATCGAGACAACAGACTACCTTCCATAATGACAAGTCTACCGTCCAATGGAGTAACAAAAATATCAACCAGAGACTACCTTCCAGAATGTCAAGGCTACCATCCATTGGAGTAATAAAAATCTCGACAACGGATTACCTTCTATAATGACATGGCTACCATCCATTGGAGTAATAAAAATCACGACAACAGACTACCTTCCATAACGAGAAGGCTACCATCCATTGGAATAACAAAAATCATAACAACAGACTACCTTCCGTAATGACAAGGCTACCATCCATTGGAGTAACAAAAATCACAACGACAGACTACCTTCCATAATGACAAGGCTACCATCAATTTGAGTAATAATAATCGGGACAACATACTACCTTCCATAATGACAAGGTTAC
The DNA here is from genome assembly GCA_948472305.1 of Vicia faba. Taxonomy (NCBI): domain Eukaryota; kingdom Viridiplantae; phylum Streptophyta; class Magnoliopsida; order Fabales; family Fabaceae; genus Vicia; species Vicia faba. Next base: position 802,424,285 of record OX451737.1, on the reverse strand, counting down.
CATCCAATGGAGTAACAAAAATATCAACGAGAGACTACCTTCCATAATGAAAAGGCTACCATCCATTAGAGTAACAAAGATATCGACAACATACTACCTTCCATAATGACATGCCTACCATCCATTGGAGTAATAAAAATCACGACAACAGACTACCTTCCATAATGACAAGGCTACCATCCATTAGAGTAAGAAAAATCTCGAGAACAAACTATCTTCCATAATGACAAGGGTACCATCCATTGGAGTAACAAAAATCACGACAACAGACTACCATCCATAATGACAAGTCCACAATCCATTCGAATAACAAAAATCTCGACAACAGGCTACCTTTCATGATAACAAGGCTACCATCCATTAGAGTAACAAAGATATCGACAACATACTAACTTAAAAAATGACAAGGCTAACATCCATTGGAGTATCAAAAATCACGACAATAGACTACCTTCCATAATGACAAGACTATCATCCATTAAATTAACAAAAATCTCGAAAAATGACTACACTCCATAATGACAAGGCTACCATCCATTGGAGTAACAAAAATCTCGACAACAGACTACCTTCCATAATGACAAGTCCACAATCCATTGGAATAACAAGAATCTCGACAACAGACTACCTTCCATAATAACAAGGCTACCATCCATTGGAGTAACAAAGATATCGACAACGAACTAACTTAAAAAATGACAAGGCTAACATCCATTGGAATAACAAAAATCACGACAATAGATTACGTTCCATAATTACAAGGCTATCATCCATTGGAATAACAAAAATCTCGAAAAATGACTACCTTCCATAATGACAAGGCTACCATCTATTTGAGTAACAAAAATCTCGACAATTGACTACCTTCCATAATGATAAGGGTACCATCCATTAGAGTAACAAAAATCTCGACAACAGACTACCTTCCATAATGACAAGTCTACCGTCCATTGGAATAACAAAAATCTCGACAATAGACTACCTTTCATAATGACAAGGCTACAATCCAATGGAGTAACAAAAATATCGACAACATACTACCTTCCATAATGACAAGTCTACCATCGATTGGAGTAACAAAAATCTGAATAACAGACTACCATCCATAATTACAAGGCTATCATCCATTGAGTAACTGAAATCACAACGACAGACTACCTTCCATAATGACAAGGCTACCATCCATTTGAGTAACAATAATCGGCACAACAGACTACCTTCCATAATGACAAGGCTACCATCCATTGGAGTAACAAAAATATCAACAAGAGACTACCTTCCATAATGACAAGGCTACCATTCATTAGAGTAACAAAAATCACGACAAAAAGACTACCTTCCATAATGACAAGACTACCATCCATTGGAGTAACAAAGATATCGACAACATACTACCTTCCATAATGACAAGGCTACCATCCATTGGAATAACAAAAATCTCGATAACAGACTACCTTCCATAATGAGAAGGCTACCATCCAATCCAGTAACAAAAATATCGACAACAGACTACCTTCCATAATGACAAGGCTACCATCCATTAGAGTAACAAAAATCTGGACAACAGACTACCTTGAATAATGAGAAGGCTGCCATCCATTGGAGTAACAAAAATATCAACAAGAATCTACCTTCAAAAATGACAAGGCTACCATCCAATGGAGTAACAAAAATATCGGCAACAAACAACCTTCCATAATAACTAGGCCACCATCCATTGGAGTATAAAAAATTTGGACAACAGACTACCTTCCATAATGACAAGGCTACCATCCATTGGAGTAAAAAAAATCTCGACAACAGACTATCTTTCATAATGACAAGGGTTCCATCCATTGGAGTAACAAAAATCTCGACAACAGACTACCTTCCAAAATGGCAAGTCCACAATCCATTGGAATAACAAAAATCTCGACAATAGACTACCTTTCATAATGACAAGGATACAATCCAATGGAGTAACAAAAATATCGACAACAAACTACCTTCCATAATGACAAGTCTAGCATCGATTGGAGTAACAAAAATCTGAATAACAGACTTCCTTCAATAATTACAAGGCTATCATCCATTGAGTAACTGAAATCACAACGACAAACTACATTCCATAATTACAAGGCTACCATCTATTTGAGTAACAATAATCGAGACAACAGACTACCTTCCATAATGACAAGTCTACCGTCCAATGGAGTAACAAAAATATCAACCAGAGACTACCTTCCAGAATGTCAAGGCTACCATCCATTGGAGTAATAAAAATCTCGACAACGGATTACCTTCTATAATGACATGGCTACCATCCATTGGAGTAATAAAAATCACGACAACAGACTACCTTCCATAACGAGAAGGCTACCATCCATTGGAATAACAAAAATCATAACAACAGACTACCTTCCGTAATGACAAGGCTACCATCCATTGGAGTAACAAAAATCACAACGACAGACTACCTTCCATATTGACAAGGCTACCATCAATTTGAGTAATAATAATCGGGACAACATACTACCTTCCATAATGACAAGGTTACCATCCAATGGAGTAACAAAAATATCAACGAGAGACTACCTTCCATAATGAAAAGGCTACCATCCATTAGAGTAACAAAGATATCGACAACATACTACCTTCCATAATGACATGCCTACCATCCATTGGAGTAATAAAAATCACGACAACGGACTACCTTCCATAATGACAAGGCTACCATCCATTAGAGTAAGAAAAATCTCGAGAACAAACTATCTTCCATAATGACAAGGGTACCATCCATTGGAGTAACAAAAATCACGACAACAGACTACCATCCATAATGACAAGTCCACAATCCATTCGAATAACAAAAATCTCGACAACAGGCTACCTTTCATGATAACAAGGCTACCATCCATTAGAGTAACAAAGATATCGACAACATACTAACTTAAAAAATGACAAGGCTAACATCCATTGGAGTATCAAAAATCACGACAATAGACTACCTTCCATAATGACAAGACTATCATCCATTAAATTAACAAAAATCTCGAAAAATGACTACACTCCATAATGACAAGGCTACCATCCATTGGAGTAACAAAAATCTCGATAACAGACTACCTTCCATAATGACAAGTCCACAATCCATTGGAATAACAAGAATCTCGACAACAGACTACCTTCCATAATAACAAGGCTACCATCCATTGGAGTAACAAAGATATCGACAACGAACTAACTTAAAAAATGACAAGGCTAACATCCATTGGAATAACAAAAATCACGACAATAGATTACGTTCCATAATTACAAGGCTATCATCCATTGGAATAACAAAAATCTCGAAAAATGACTACCTTCCATAATGACAAGGCTACCATCTATTTGAGTAACAAAAATCTCGACAATTGACTACCTTCCATAATGATAAGGGTACCATCCATTAGAGTAACAAAAATCTCGACAACAGACTACCTTCCATAATGACAAGTCTACCGTCCATTGGAATAACAAAAATCTCGACAATAGACTACCTTTCATAATGACAAGGCTACAATCCAATGGAGTAACAAAAATATCGACAACAGACTACCTTCCATAATGACAAGTCTACCATCGATTGGAGTAACAAAAATCTGAATAACAGACTACCATCCATAATTACAAGGCTATCATCCATTGAGTAACTGAAATCACAACGACAGACTACCTTCCATAATGACAAGGCTACCATCCATTTGAGTAACAATAATCGGCACAACAGACTACCTTCCATAATGACAAGGCTACAATCCAATGGAGTAACAAAAATATCAACAAGAGACTACCATCCATAATGTCAAGGCTACCATCCATTGGAGTAATAAAAATCTCGACAACGGACTACTTTCCATAATGACAAGGCTACCATCCATTAAAGTAACAAAGATATCGACAACATACAACCTTGCATAATTACATGGCTACCATCCATTGGATTAATAAAAATCACGACAACAGACTACCTTCTATACCGAGAAGGCTACCATCCATTGGAATAACAAAAATCTGAACAACAAACTACCTTCCATAATGACATGGCTATTATCCATTGGAGTAACAAAAATCACAACGACAGACTACCTTCCATAATGACAAGGCTACCATCCATTTGAGTAACAATAATAGGGACAACCGACTACCTTCCATAATGACAAGTTACCATCCATTGGAGTAACTTAAATCACGACGACATACTACCTTCCATAATGACAAGGCTACAATCCATTTGAGTAAAAAAAATCGGGACAACGGACTACCTTCCATAATGACAAGGCTACCATCCATTGGAGTAACAAACATATCAACAAGAGACTACCTTCCATTATGACAAGGCTACCATCCATTGGAGTAAAGAAAATCTCGACAAAAAGACTACCTTCCATAATGACAAGACTACCATCCATTGGAGTAACGAAGATATCGACAACATACTACCATCCATAATTACATGCCTACCATCCATTGGATTAACAAAAATCACGACAACACACTACCTTCCATAATGACAAGGCTAACATACAATGGAGTAACAAAAATCACGACAAAAGACTACTTTCCATAATGACAAGGCTACCATCCAATCCAGTAACAAAAACATCGACAATAGACTACCTTCCATAATGACAAGGCTACCATCCATAAGAGTAAAAAAAATATGGACAACAGACTACCTTCAATAATGAGAAGGCTACCATCCATTGGAGTAACAAAAATATCAACAAGAGTCTACCTTCCATAATGACAAGGCTACCATCCAATGGAGTAAAAAAAATCTCGGCAACAGACTACCTTCCATGATGACTAGGCCACCATCCATTGGAGTAACAAAAATCTCGACAACAGACCATCTTCCATAATCACAAGGGTACTATCCATTCGAGTAACAAAAATCTCGACAACAGACTACCTTCCATAATGACAAGTCCACAATCCATTGGAATAACAAAAATCTCGACAACAAACTACCTTTCATAATGACAAGGCTACCATCGATTGGAGTAACAAAAATCTGAATAACAAACTACCTTCAATAATTAAAAGGCTATCATCCATTGAGTAACTGAAATCACAACGACAGACTACCTTCCATAATTACAAGGCTACCATCCATTTGAGTAACAATAATCGGGACAACAGACTACCTTCCATAATGACAAGTCTACCATCCAATGGAGTAACAAAAATATCAACCAGAGACTACCTTCCATAATGTCAAGGCTACCATCCATTGGAGTAAAAAAAATCTCGACAATGGATTACCTTCCATTATGACAAGGCTACCATCCGTTAAAGTAACAAAGATATCGACAACATACTACTTTCCATAATGACATGGCTATCATCCATTGGAGTAATAAAAATCACGACAACAAACTACCTTCCATAATCACAAGGCTACCATCCATTGGAGTAACAAAGATATCGACAACATACTAACTTAAAAAATGACAAGGCTAACATCCATTGGAGTAACAAAAATCACGACAATAGACTACCTTCCATAATTACAAGGCTATCATCCATTGGAATAACAAAAATCTCGAAAAATGACTACCTTCCATAATGACAAGGCTACCATCCATTGGAGTAACAAAAATTTCGACAACAAACTATCTTCCATAATGACAAGGGTACCATCCATTGGAGTAACAAAAATCTCGAAAACAGACTACCTTCCATAATGACAAGTCCACAATCCATTGGAATAACAAAAATCTCGACAACAGACTACCTTCCATAATAACAAGGCTACCATCCATTGGAGTAACAAAGATATCGACAACATACTAACTTAAAAAATTTCAAGTCTAACATCCATTGGAATAACAAAAATCATGACAATAGATTACCTTCCATAATGACAAGGCTATCATCCATTGGAATAACAAAAATATCGAAAAATGACTACCTTCCATAATGACAAGGCCACCATCTATTTAAGTAACAAAAATCTCGACAATAGACTACCTTCCATAATGATAAGGGTACCATCCATTAAAGTAACAAAAATCTCGACAACAGACTACCTTCCATAATGACAAGTCTACCATCCATTGGAATAACAAAAATCTCGACAATAGACTACCTTTCATAATGACAAGGCTACAATCCAATGGAGTAACAAAAATATCGACAACAAACTACCTTCCATAATGACAAGTCTACCATCGATTGGAGTAACAAAAATCTGAATAACAAACTTCCATCCATAATTACAAGGCTATCATCCATTGAGTAACTGAAATCACAACGACAGACTACCTTCCATAATGACAAGGCTACCATCCATTTGAGTAACAATAATCGGGACAACAGACTACCTTCCATAATGACAAGGCTACCATCCAATGGAGTAACAAAAATATCAACAAGAGACTACCTTCCATAATGTCATGGCTACCATCCATTGGAGTAATAAAAATCACGACAATAGACTACCTTCCATAACGAGAAGGCTATCATCCATTGGAATAACAAAAATCTGAACAACAAACCACCTTCCATAATGACAAGGCTACAATCCATTGGAGTAACAGAAATCACAACGACAGACTACCTTCCATAACGACAAGGCTACCATCCATTTGAGTAACAATAATCGGGACAACAGACTACCTTCCATAATGACAAGGCTACCATCCAATGGAGTAACAAAAATATCAACAAGAGACTACCTTCCATAATGTCAAGGCTACCATCCATTGGAGTAATAAAAATCTCGACAACGAACTACCTTCCATAATGACAAGGCTACCATCCATTAGAGTAACAAAGATATCGACAACATACTACCTTCCATAATGACATGGCTACCATCCATTGGAGTAATAAAAATCACGACAATAGACTACCTTCCATAACGAGAAGGCTACCATCCATTGGAATAACAAAAATCTGAACAACAGACCACCTTCCATAATTACAAGGCTACAATCCATTGGAGTAACAGAAATCACAACGACAGACTACCTTCCATAATGACAAGGCTACCATCCATTTGAGTAACAATAATCGGGATAACATACTACCTTCCATAATGACAAGGCTACCATCCATTAGAGTAACAAAGATATCGACAACATACTACCTTCCATAATTACATGGCTACCATCCATTGGATTAATATAAATCACGACAATAGACTACCTTCCATAACGAGAAGGATACCATCCATTGGAATAATAAAAATCTGAACAACATCCTACCTTCCATAATGACATGGCTACCATCCATTGGAGTAACAAAAATCACAACGACAGACTACCTTCCATAATGACAAGGCTACCATCCATTTGAGTAACAATAATCGGGACAACAGACTACCTTCCATAATGACAAGTTACCATCCATTAGAGTAACTTAAATCATAATGACATACTACCTTCCATCATGACAAGGCTACCATCCATTTGAGTAACAAAAATCGGGACAACGGAATACCTTCCATAATGACAAGGCTTTCATCCATTGGAGTAACAAAAATATCAACAAGAGACTACCTTACATAATGACAAAGCTACCATCCATTGGAGTAACAAAAATCTCGACAAAAAGACTACCTTCCATAATGGCAAGACTACCATCCATTGGAGTAACAAAGATATCGACAACATACTTCCATCCATAATGACATGCCTACCATCCATTGGATTAACAAAAATCACGATAACACACTACCTTCCATAATGACAAGGCTAACATCCAATGGAGTAACAAAAATCAGGATAACAGACTACCTTCCATAATGACAAGGCTACCATCGAATCCAGTAACAAAACTATCGACAACAGACTACCTTCCATAATGACAAGGCTAACATCCAATGGAGTAACAAAAATCAGGATAACAGACTACCTTCCATAATGACAAGGCTACCATCCAATCCAGTAACAAAACTATCGACAACAGACTACCTTCCATAATGACAAGGCTACCATCCATTAGAGTAACAAAAATCTGGACAACATACTATGTTCAATAATGAGAAGGCTACCATCCATTGGAGTAACAAAAATATCAACAAGAGTCTACCTTCCTTAATGATAAGGCTACTATCCAATGGAGTAACAAAAATCTCGGCAACAGACTACCTTCCATGATGACTAGGCCACCATCCATTGGAGTATAAAATATTTGGACAACATACAACCTTCCATAATGACAAGGCTACCATCCATTGGAGTAACAAAAATCTCGACAACAGACCATCTTCCATAATGACAAGGGTACCATCCATTGGAGTAACAAAAATCTCGACAACAGACTACCTTCCATAATGACAAGAGCACAATCCATTGGAATAACAAAAATCTCGACAACAGACTACCTTTCATAATGACAAGGCTACAATCCAATGTAGTAACAAAAATATCGACAACAGACTACCTTCCATAATGACAAGTCTACCATAGATTGGAGTTACAAAAATCTGAATAACAGACTACCTTCCATAATGACAAGGCTACCATCCATTGGAGTAACAAAAATATCAACAAGAGTCTACCTTCCTTAATGATAAGGCTACTATCCAATGGAGTAACAAAAATCTCGGCAACAGACTACCTTCCATGATGACTAGGCCACCATCCATTGGAGTATAAAATATTTGGACAACAGACAACCTTCCATAATGACAAGGCTACCATCCATTGGAGTAACAAAAATCTCGACAACAGACCATCTTCCATAATGACAAGGGTACCATCCATTGGAGTAACAAAAATCTCGACAACAGACTACCTTCCATAATGACAAGACCACAATCCATTGGAATAACAAAAATCTCGACAACAGACTACCTTTCATAATGACAAGGCTATAATCCAATGTAGTAACAAAAATATCGACAACAGACTACCTTCCATAATGACAAGTCTACCATAGATTGGAGTTACAAAAATCTGAATAACAGACTACCTTCCATAATGACAAGGCTACCATCCATTTGAGTAACAATAATCGGGACAACAGGCTACCTTCTATAATGACAAGGCTACCATCCAATGGAGTAACAAAAATATCAACAAGAGACTACCTTCCATAATGTCAAGGCTACCATCCATTGGAGTAATAAAAATCTCGACAACGGACTACCTTCCATAACGACAAGTCTACCATCCATTGGAGTAACAAAGATATCGACAACATACTAACTTAAAAAATTACAAGGCTAACATCCATTGGAGTAACAAAAATCACGACAAGAGACTACCTTCCATAATGACAAGGCTATCATTCATTGGAATAACAAAAATCTCAAAAAATGACTACCTTCCATAATGACAAGGCTACCATCCATTTGAGTAACAAAAATCTCGACAATAGACTACCTTCCATAATGATAAGGGTACCATCCATTAGAGTAACAAAAATCTCGACAACAGACTACCTTCCATAATGACAAATCTACCATCCATTGGAATAACAAAAATCTCGACAATAGACTACCTTTCATAATGAAAAGGTTACAATCCAATGGAGTAACAAAAATATCGACAACAGACTACCTTCCATAATGACATTTCTACCATCGATTGGAGTAACAAAAATCTGAATAACAGACTACTTTCCATAATTACAATGCTATCATCCATTGAGTAACTAAAATCACAACGACAGACTACCTTCCATAATGACAAGGCTACCATCCATTTGAGTAACAATAATCGGGACAACAGACTACCTTCCATAATGACAAGGCTACCATCCAATGGAGTAACAAAAATATCAACAAGAGACTACCTTCCATAATGTCAAGGCTACCATCCATTGGAGTAATAAAAATCTCGACTACGGACTACCTTCCATAATGACAAGGCTACCATCCATTAGAGTAACAAAGATATCGACAACATACTACCTTTAAAAATGACAAGGCTAACATCCATTGGAGTAAAAAAAATCACGACAACAGACTACCTTCAATGATGACAAGGCTACCATCCATCGGAGTAACAAAAATATCGAAAAGAGACTACCTTCCATAATGACAACGCTACCATCCATTGGAGTAACAAAGATATCGACAACATACTACCTTTAAAAATGACAAGGCTAACATCCATTGGAGTAACAAAAATCACGACAACAGACTACCTTCCATAATTACAGGGCTACCATCGAATGTAATAAGAAAAATATCGAAAACAGACTACCTTCCATAATGACAAGGCTACCATCCATTAGATTAACCAAAATCGGGACGACAATCTACCTTCCATAATGACAACGCTAACATCCATTGGAGTAACAAAAATATAAACAAGAGACTACCTTGCATAATTACAAGGCTATCATCCATTGGAGTAACAAAAATATCAAAAAGAGACTGCCTTCCATAATGACAAGGCTACCATCCATTGGAGTAACAAAGATATCGACAACATACTACCTTTAAAAATGAAAATATTAACATCCATTGGAGTAACAAAAATCACGACAATAGACTACCTTCCATAATGACAAGGCTACCATCCATTGGAATAACTAAAATATCAAAAATAGACTACCTTCCATAATGGCAAGGCTACCATCCATTTGAGTAACAAAAATCTCGACAATAGACTACCTTCCATAATGACAACGCTATCATCCATTGAGTAACAGAAATCCTAAAGACATACTACCATCCATAATGACAATGCTACCATCCATTGGAGTAAGAAAAATATAAACAAGAGACTACCTTGCATAATGACAAGGTTACCATCCATTGGAGTAACAAAAATCTCGACAACAGACTACCTTCCATAATGACAAGGCGATCATCCATTGGAGTAACAAAAATCACGACAACAAATTACCTTCCATAATGACAAGGCTACCATCCATTTAGTAATAAAAATCTCGACAACGGACTACCTTCCATAATGACAAGGCTACCATCCATTAGAGTAACAAAGATATCGACAACATACTACCTTCCATAATGACATGGCTACCATCAATTGGAGTAATAAAAATCACGACAACAGACTACCTTACATAACGAGAAGGTTACCATCCATTGGAATAACAAAAATCTGAACATTAGACTACCTTCCATAATGACATGGCTACCATCCATTGGATTAACAAAAATCACGACAACAGACTACCTTTCATAATGACAAGGCTACCATCCATTTGAGTAACAAAAATCAGACAACGGACTACCTTCCATAATGACAAGGCTACCATCCATTGGAGTAACAAAAGTATCAACAAGAGACTACCTTCCATAATGGCAAGGCTACCATCCATTTGAGTTACAAAAATCTCGACAATAGACTACCTTTCATAATGACAACGCTATCATCCATTGAGTAACAGAAATCACTACGACAGACTACCTTCCATAATGACAACGCTACCATCCATTGGAGTAACAAAAATATAAACAAGAGACTACCTTGCATAATGACAAGGTTACCATCCATTGGAGTAACAAAAATCTCGACAACAGACTACCTTCCATAATGACAAGGCGATCATCCATTGGAGTAACAAAGATATCGACAACATACTACCTTTAAAAATGACAAGGCTAACATCCATTGGAGTAACAAAAATCACGACAACAAATTACCTTCCATAATGACAAGGCTACCATCCATTTAGTAATAAAAATCTCGACAACAGACTACCTTCCATAATGACCAGGCTACCATCCATTAGAGTAACAAAGATATCGACAACATACTACCTTCCATAATGACATGGCTACCATCAATTGGAGTAATAAAAATCACGACAACAGACTACCTTACATAACGAGAAGGTTACCATCCATTGGAATAACAAAAATCTGAACATTAGACTACCTTCCATAATGACATGGCTACCATCCATTGGATTAACAAAAATCACGACAACATACTACCTTCCATAATGACAAGGCTACCATCCATTTGAGTAACAAAAATCAGACAACGGACTACCTTCCATAATGACAAGGCTACCATCCATTGGAGTAACAAAAGTATCAACAAGAGACTACCTTCCATAATGGCAAGGCTACCATCCATTTGAGTTACAAAAATCTCGACAATAGACTACCTTTCATAATGACAACGCTATCATCCATTGAGTAACAGAAATCACTACGACAGACTACCTTCCATAATGACAACGCTACCATCCATTGGAGTAACAAAAATATAAACAAGAGACTACCTTGCATAATGACAAGGTTACCATCCATTGGAGTAACAAAAATCTCGACAACAGACTACCTTCCATAATGACAAGGCGATCATCCATTGGAGTAACAAAGATATCGACAACATACTACCTTTAAAAATGACAAGGCTAACATCCATTGGAGTAACAAAAATCACGACAACAAATTACCTTCCATAATGACAAGGCTACCATCCATTTAGTAATAAAAATCTCGACAACAGACTACCTTCCATAATGACCAGGCTACCATCCATTAGAGTAACAAAGATATCGACAACATACTACCTTCCATAATGACATGGCTACCATCAATTGTAGTAATAAAAATCACGACAACAGACTACCTTACATAATGAGAAGGCTACCATCCATTGGAATAACAAAAATCTGAACATTAGACTACCTTCCATAATGACATGGCTACCATCCATTGGATTAACAAAAATCACGACAATAGACTACCTTCCATAATGACAAGGCTACCATCCATTTGAGTAACAAAAATCAGACAACGGACTACCTTCGATAATGACAAGGCTACCATCCATTGGAGTAACAAAATTATCAGCAAGAGACTACCTTCCATAATGGCAAGGCTACCATCCATTTGAGTAACAAAAATCTCGACAATAGACTACCTTCCATAATGACAATGCTATCATCCATTGAGTAACAGAAATCACAACGACAGACTACCTTCCATAATGACAACGCTACCATCCATTGGAGTAACAAAAATATAAACAAGAGACTACCTTGCATAATGACAAGGTTACCATCCATTGGAGTAACAAAAATCTCGACAACAGACTACCTTCCATAATGACAAGGCGATCATCCATTGGAGTAACAAAGATATCGCTAACATACTACCTTTAAAAATGACAAGGCTAACATTCATTGGAGTAACAAAAATCACGACAACAAATAACCTTCCATAATGACAAGGATCCCATCCATTTAGTAATAAAAATCTCGACAACGGACTACCTTCCATAATGACAAGGCTACCATCCATTAGAGTAACAAAGATATCGACAACATACTACCTTCCATAATGACATGGCTACCATCAATTGGAGTAATAAAAATCACGACAACAGACTACCTTACATAACGAGAAGGCTACCATCCATTGGAATAACAAAAATCTGAACATTAGACTACCTTCCATAATGACTGGGCTACCATCCATTGGATTAACAAAAATCACGACAACAGACTACCTTCCATAATGACAAGGCTACCATCCATTTGAGTAACAAAAATCGGACAACGGACTACCTTCCATAATTTCAAGGCTACCATCCATTGGAGTAACAAAAATATCAACAAGAGACTACCTTCCATAAGGACAAGGCTACCATCCATTGGAGTAATAAAAATCTCGACAACTGACTACCTTCCATAATGACAAGGCTACCATCCATTGGAGTAACAAAAATCTCGACAACAGACTACCTTCCATAATGACAAGGCTACCATCCAAACCAGTAACAAAAATATCAACAACATACTACCTTCCATAATTACAAGGCTACCATCCATTAAAGTAACAAAAATCTGGACAACATACTAGCTTTAATAATGACAAGGCTACCATCCATTGGAGTAACAAAAATATCAACAAGAGTCTACCTTCCATAATGACAAGGCTACCATCCAATGGAGTAACAAAAATCTCGCCAACAGACTACCTTCCATAATGACAAGGCTACCATCCATTGGAGTAACAAAAATCTCGACAACAAATTGTCTTCCATAATGACAAGGGTACCATCCATTGGAGTAACAAAAAACACGACAACAGACTACCTTCCATAATCACAACGCTACCATCCATTGGAGTAACAAAAATATAAACAAGAGACTACCTTGCATAATGACAAGGCTACCATCCATTGGAGTAACAAAAATATCGACAATATACTACCTTTAAAAATGACAAGGCTAACATCTATTGGAGTAACAGAAATCACGACAACAGACTACCTTCCATAATGACAAGGCTACCATCCATTGGAATAAAAAAAATATTGAAAACAGACTACCTTCCATAATGGCAAGGCTACCATCCATTTGAGTAACAAAAATCTCGACAACAGACTACTTCCATAATGACAAGGCTATCATCCATTGTGTAACAGAAATCACAACGACAGACTACCTTCCATAATGACAAGGCTGCCATCCAATGGAGTAACAAAAAAATCAACAAGAGACTACCTTCCATAATGACAACGCTACCATCCATTGGAGTAACAAAAATCTCGACAACGGACTACCTTCCATAATGACAAGGCTACTATCCATTAAAGTAACAAAGATATCGACAACATACTACCTTCCATAATGACATGGCTACCATCCATTGGAGTAATAAAAATCACGACAACAGACTACCTTCCATAATGAGAAGGCTACCATCCATTGGAATAACAAAAATATGAACAACAGACTACCTTCCATAATAACAAGGCTACCATCCATTGGAGTAACAGAAATCACAACGACATACTACCTTCCATAATGACAAGGCTACCATCCATTTGAGTAACAAAAATCGGGACAACGGACTACCTTTCATAATGACAAGGCTACCATCCAATGGAGTAACATAAATATCAACAAGAGACTACCTTCCATAATGACAACGCTACCATCCATTGGAGTAACAAAAATCTCGACAACGGACTACCTTCCATAATGACAAGGCTACTATCCATTAAAGTAACAAAGATATCGACAACATACTACCTTCCATAATGACATGGCTACCATCCATTGGAGTAATAAAAATCACGACAACAGACTACCTTCCATAATGAGAAGGCTACCATCCATTGGAATAACAAAAATATGAACAACAGACTACCTTCCATAATAACAAGGCTACCATCCATTGGAGTAACAGAAATCACAACGACATACTACCTTCCATAATGACAAGGCTACCATCCATTTGAGTAACAAAAATCGGGACAACGGACTACCTTTCATAATGACAAGGCTACCATCCATTGGAGTAACATAAATATCAACAAGAGACTACCTTCCATAATGACAAGGCTACCATCCATTGGAGTAAAAAAATCTCGAAAAAAAGACTACCTTCCATAATGACAAGACTACCATCCATTGGAGTAACAAAGATATCGACAACATACTACCTTCCATAATGACATGCCTACCATCCATTGGAGTAACAAAAATCACGACAACACACTACCTTCCATAATGACAAGGCTACCATCCATTGGAATAAAAAAATCTCGACAACAGACTACCTTCTATAATGACAAGGCTACCATCCAATCCAGTAACAAAAATATCGACAACAGACTACCTTCCGTAATGACATGGCTACCATTCATTGGAGTAATACAAATCACGACAACAGACTACCTTCCATAACGAGAAGGCTACCATCCATTGGAATAACAAAAATTTGAACAATAGACTACCTTCCATAATGACATGGCTACCATCCATTGGATTAACAAAAATCACGACAACAGACTACCTTCCATAATGACAAGGCTACCATCCATTTGAGTAACAAAAATCAGACAACGGACTACCTTCCATAATGACAAGGCTACCATCCATTGGAGTAACAAAAGTATCAACAAGAGACTACATTCCATAATGGCAAGGCTACCATCCATTTGAGTAACAAAAATCTCGACAATAGACTACCTTCCATAATGACAACGCTATCATCCATTGAGTAACAGAAATCACAACGACAGACTACCTTCCATAATGACAACGCTACCATCCATTGGAGTAACAAAAATATAAACAAGAGACTACCTTGCATAATGACAAGGTTACCATCCATTGGAGTAACAAAAATCTCGACAACAGACTACCTTCCATAATGACAAGGCGATCATCCATTGGAGTAACAAAGATATCGACAACATACTACCTTTAAAAATGACAAGGCTAACATCCATTGGAGTAACAAAAATCACGACAACAAATTACCTTCCATAATGACAAGGCTACCATCCATTTAGTAATAAAAATCTCGACAACGGACTACCTTCCATAATGACAAGGCTACCATCCATTAGAGTAACAAAGATATCAACAACATACTACCTTCCATAATGACATGGCTACCATCAATTGGAGTAATAAAAATCATGACAACAGACTACCTTACATAACGAGAAGCTACCATCCATTGGAATAACAAAAATCTGAACATTAGACTACCTTCCATAATGACATGGCTACCATCCATTGGATTAACAAAAATCACGACAACAGACTACCTTCCATAATGACAAGGCTACCATCCATTTGAGTAACAAAAATTAGACAACGGACTACCTTCCATAATGACAAGGCTACCATCCATTGGAGTAACAAAAGTATCAACAAGAGACTACCTTCCATAATGGCAAGGCTACCATCCATTTGAGTAACAAAAATCTCGACAATAGACTACATTCCATAATGACAATGCTATCATCCATTGAGTAACAGAAATCACAACGACAGACTACCTTCCATAATGACAAGGCTACCATCCGTTGGAGTAACAAAAGTATCAACAAGAGACTACCTTCCATAATGGCAAGGCTACCATCCATTTGAGTAACAAAAATCTCGACAATAGACTACCTTCCATAATGAAAATGCTATCATCCATTGAGTAACAGAAATCACAACAACAGACTACCTTCCATAATGACAACGCTACCATCCATTGGAGTAACAAAAATATAAACAAGAGCCTACCTTGCATAATGACAAGGTTACCATCCATTGGAGTAACAAAAATCTCGACAACAGACTACCTTCCATAATGACAAGGCGATCATCCATTGGAGTAACAAAGATATCGACAACATACTACCTTTAAAAATGACAAGGCTAACATCCATTGGAGTAACAAAAATCACGACAACAAATAACCTTCCATAATGACAAGGCTACCATCCATTTAGTAATAAAAATCTCGACAACGGACTACCTTCCATAATGACAAGGCTACCATCCATTAGAGTAACAAAGATATCGACAACATACTACCTTCCATAATGACATGGCTACCATCCATTGGAGTAATAAAAATCACGACAACAGACTACCTTCCATAATGAGAAGGCTACCATCCATTGGAATAACAAAAATATGAACAACAGACTACCTTCCATAATAACAAGGCTACCATCCATTGGAGTAACAGAAATCACAACGACATACTACCTTCCACAATGACAAGGCTACCATCCATTTGAGTAACAAAAATCGGGACAACGGACTACCTTTCATAATGACAAGGCTACCATCCATTGGAGTAACAAAAATATCAACAAGAGACTACCTTCCATAATGACAAGGCTACCATCCATTGGAGTAAAAAAATCTCGAAAAAAAGACTACCTTCCATAATGACAAGACTACCATCCATTGGAGTAACAAAGATATCGACAACATACTACCTTCCATAATGACATGCCTACCATCCATTGGAGTAACAAAAATCACGACAACACACTACCTTCCATAATGACAAGGCTACCATCCATTGGAATAAAAAAAGACTCGACAACAGACTACCTTCTATAATGACAAGGCTACCATCCAATCCAGTAACAAAAATATCGACAACAGACTACCTTCCATAATGACATGGCTACCATCCATTGGAGTAATACAAATCACGACAACAGACTACCTTCCATAACGAGAAGGCTACCATCCATTGGAATAACAAAAATTTGAACATTAGACTACCTTCCATAGTGACATGGCTACCATCCATTGGATTAACAAAAATCACGAAAACAGACTACCTTCCATAATGACAAGGCTACCAATCATTTGAGTAACAAAAATCAGACAACGGACTACCTTCCATAATGACAAGGCTACCATCCATTGGAGTAACAAAAGTATCAACAAGAGACTACATTCCATAATGGCAAGGCTACCATCCATTTGAGTAACAAAAATCTCGACAATAGACTACCTTCCATAATGACAACGCTATCATCCATTGAGTAACAGAAATCACAACGACAGACTACCTTCCATAATGACAACGCTACCATCCATTGGAGTAACAAAAATATAAACAAGAGACTACCTTGCATAATGACAAGGTTACCATCCATTGGAGTAACAAAAATCTCGACAACAGACTACCTTCCATAATGACAAGGCGATCATCCATTGGAGTAACAAAGATATCGACAACATACTACCTTTAAAAATGACAAGGCTAACATCCATTGGAGTAACAAAAATCACGACAACAAATTACCTTCCATAATGACAAGGCTACCATCCATTTAGTAATAAAAATCTCGACAACGGACTACCTTCCATAATGACAAGGCTACCATCCATTAGAGTAACAAATATATTGACAACATACTACCTTCCATAATGACATGGCTACCATCAATTGGAGTAATAAAAATCACGACAACAGACTACCTTACATAACGAGAAGGCTACCATCCATTGGAATAACAAAAATCTAAACATTAGACTACCTTCCATAATGACTGGGCTACCATCCATTGGATTAACAAAAATCACGACAACAGACTACCTTCCATAATGACAAGGCTACCATCCATTTGAGTAACAAAAATCGGACAACGGACTACCTTCCATAATTTCAAGGCTACCATCCATTGGAGTAACAAAAATATCAACAAGAGACTACCTTCCATAAGGACAAGGCTACCATCCATTGGAGTAATAAAAATCTCGACAACTGACTACCTTCCATAATGACAAGGCTACCATCCATTGGAGTAACAAAAATCTCGACAACAGACTACCTTCCATAATGACAAGGCTACCATCCAAACCAGTAACAAAAATATCAACAACATACTACCTTCCATAATTACAAGGCTACCATCCATTAAAGTAACAAAAATCTGGACAACATACTAGCTTTAATAATGACAAGGCTACCATCCATTGGAGTAACAAAAATATCAACAAGAGTCTACCTTCCATAATGACAAGGCTACCATCCAATGGAGTAACAAAAATCTCGCCAACAGACTACCTTCCATAATGACAAGGCTACCATCCATTGGAGTAACAAAAATCTCGACAACAAACTGTCTTCCATAATGACAAGGGTACCATCCATTGGAGTAACAAAAAACACGACAACAGACTACCTTCCATAATCACAACGCTACCATCCATTGGAGTAGCAAAAATATAAACAAGAGACTACCTTGCATAATGACAAGGCTACCATCCATTGGAGTAACAAAAATATCGACAATATACTACCTTTAAAAATGACAAGGCTAACATCTATTGGAGTAACAGAAATCACGACAACAGACTACCTTCCATAATGACAAGGCTACCATCCATTGGAATAACAAAAATATCGAAAACAGACTACCTTCCATAATGGCAAGGCTACCATCCATTTGAGTAACAAAAATCTCGACAACAGACTACTTCCATAATGACAAGGCTATCATCCATTGTGTAACAGAAATAACAACCACAGACTACCTTCCATAATGACAAGGCAACCATCCATTTGGGTAATAATAATCGGGACAACCGACTACCTTCCATAATGACAAGGCTGCCATCCAATGGAGTAACAAAAATATCAACAAGAGACTACCTTCCATAATGACAACGCTACCATCCATTGGAGTAACAAAAATCTCGACAACGGACTACCTTCCGTAATGACAAGGCTACTATCCATTAAAGTAACAAAGATATCGACAACATACTACCACCCATAATGACATGGCTACCATCCATTGGAGTAATTAAAATCACGACAACAGACTACCTTCCATAATGAGAAGGCTACCATCCATTGGAATAACAAAAATATGAACAACAGACTACCTTCCATAATAACAAGGCTACCATCCATTGGAGTAACAGAAATCACAACGACATACTACCTTCCACAATGACAAGGCTACCATCCATTTGAGTAACAAAAATCGGGACAACGGACTACCTTTCATAATGACAAGGCTACCATCCATTGGAGTAACAAAAATATCAACAAGAGACTACCTTCCATAATGACAAGGCTACCATCCATTGGAGTAAAAAAATCTCGAAAAAAAGACTACCTTCCATAATGACAAGACTACCATCCATTGGAGTAACAAAGATATCGACAACATACTACCTTCCATAATGACATGCCTACCATCCATTGGAGTAAGAAAAATCACGACAACACACTACCTTCCATAATGACAAGGCTACCATCCATTGGAATAAAAAAAGACTCGACAACAGACTACCTTCTATAATGACAAGGCTACCATCCAATCCAGTAACAAAAATATCGACAACAGACTACCTTCCATAATGACATGGCTACCATCCATTGGAGTAATACAAATCACGACAACAGACTACCTTCCATAACGAGAAGGCTACCATCCATTGGAATAACAAAAATTTGAACATTAGACTACCTTCCATAGTGACATGGCTACCATCCATTGGATTAACAAAAATCACGAAAACAGACTACCTTCCATAATGACAAGGCTACCATCCATTTGAGTAACAAAAATCAGACAACGGACTACCTTCCATAATGACAAGGCTACCATCCATTGGAGTAACAAAAGTATCAACAAGAGACTACATTCCATAATGGCAAGGCTACCATCCATTTGAGTAACAAAAATCTCGACAATAGACTACCTTCCATAATGACAACGCTATCATCCATTGAGTAACAGAAATCACAACGACAAACTACCTTCCATAATGACAACGCTACCATCCATTGGAGTAACAAAAATATAAACAAGAGACTACCTTGCATAATGACAAGGTTACCATCCATTGGAGTAACAAAAATCTCGACAACAGACTACCTTCCATAATGACAAGGCGATCATCCATTGGAGTAACAAAGATATCGACAACATACTACCTTTAAAAATGACAAGGCTAACATCCATTGGAGTAATAAAAATCACGACAACAAATTACCTTCCATAATGACAAGGCTACCATCCATTTAGTAATAAAAATCTCGACAACGGACTACCTTCCATAATGACAAGGCTACCATCCATTAGAGTAACAAAGATATCGACAACATACTACCTTCCATAATGACATGACTACCATCAATTGTAGTAATAAAAATCATGACAACAGACTACCTTACATAACGAGAAGCTACCATCCATTGGAATAACAAAAAACTGAACATTAGACTACCTTCCATAATGACATGGCTACCATCCATTGGATTAACAAAAATCACGACAACAGACTACCTTCCATAATGACAAGGCTACCATCCATTTGAGTAACAAAAATCAGACAACGGACTACCTTCCATAATGACAAGGCTACCATCCATTGGAGTAACAAAACTATCAACAAGAGACTACCTTCCATAATGGCAAGGCTACCATCCATTTGAGTAACAAAAATCTCGACAATAGACTACCTTCCATAATGACAATGCTATCATCCATTGAGTAACAAAAATCACAATGACAGACTACCTTCCATAATGACAAGGCTACCATCCATTGGAGTAACAAAAGTATCAACAAGAGACTACCTTCCATAATGGCAAGGCTACCATCCATTTGAGTAACAAAAATCTCGACAATAGACTACCTTCCATAATGACAATGCTATCATCCATTGAGTAACAGAAATCACAACGACAGACTACCTTCCATAATGACAACGCTACCATCCATTGGAGTAACAAAAATATAACCAAGAGACTACCTTGCATAATGACAAGGTTACCATCCATTGGAGTAACAAAAATCTCGACAACAGACTACCTTCCATAATGACAAGGCGATTATCCATTGGAGTAACAAAGATATCGACAACATACTACCTTTAAAAATGACAAGGCTAACATCCATTGGAGTAACAAAAATCACGACAACAAATAACCTTCCATAATGACAAGGCTACCATCCATTTAGTAATAAAAATCTCGACAACGGACTACCTTCCATAATGACAAGGTTACCATCCATTAGAGTAACAAAGATATCGACAACATACTACCTTCCATAATGACATGGCTACCATCAATTGGAGTAATAAAAATCACGACAACAGACTACCTTACATAACGAGAAGGCTACCATCCATTGGAATAACAAAAATCTGAACATTAGACTACCTTCCATAATGACAGGGCTACCATCCATTGGATTAACAAAAATCACGACAACAGACTACCTTCCATAATGACAAGGCTACCATCCATTTGAGTAACAAAAATCGAACAACGGACTACCTTCCATAATGACAAGGCTACCATCCATTGGAGTAACAAAAATATCAACAAGAGACTACCTTCCATAAGGACAAGGCTACCATCCATTGGAGTAATAAAAATCTCGACAACTGACTACCTTGCATAATGACAAGGCTACCATCCATTGGAGTAACAAAAATCTCGACAACAGACTACCTTCCATAATGACAAGGCTACCATCCATTGGAGTAACAAAAATCTCGACAACGGACTACCTTCCATAATGACAAGGCTACTATCCATCAAAGTAACAAAGATATCAACAACATACTACCTTCCATAATGACATGGCTACCATCCATCGGAGTAATAAAAATCACGACAACAGACTACCTTCCATAATGAGAAGGCTACCATCCATTGGATTAACAAAAATATGAACAACAGACTACCTTCCATAATAACAAGGCTACCATCCATTGGAGTAGCAGAAATCACAACGACATACTACCTTCCATAATGACAAGGCTACCATCCATTTGAGTAACAAAAATCGGAACAACGGACTACCTTTCATAATGACAAGGCTACCATCCATTGGAGTAACAAAAATATCAACAAGAGACTACCTTCCATAATGACAAGGCTACCATCCATTGGAGTAAAAAAATCTCGAAAAAAAGACTACCTTCCATAATGACAAGACTACCATCCATTGGAGTAACAAAGATATCGACAACATACTACCTTCCATAAGGGCATGCCTACCATCCATTGGAGTAACAAAAATCACGACAACACACTACCTTCCATAATGAGAAGGCTACCATCCATTGGAATAAAAAAATCTCGACAACAGACTACCTTCTATAATGACAAGGCTACCATCCAATCCAGTAACAAAAATATCGACAACAGACTACCTTCCATAATGACATGGCTACCATCCATTGGAGTAATACAAATCACGACAACAGACTACCTTCCATAACGAGAAGGCTACCATCCATTGGAATAACAAAAATCTTAACAACAGACTTCCTTCCATAATGACAAGGCTACAATCCATTGGAGTAACAAAAATCACAACGACATACTACCTTCCATAATGACAAGGCTACCATCCATTTGAGTAACAATAATCGGGACAACGGACTACCTTCCATAATGACATGGCTACCATCCATTGGAGTAACAAAAATCACAACGACATACTACCTTCCATAATGACAAGGCTACCATCCATTTGAGTAACAAAAATCGGGACAATAGACTACCTTCCATAATGACAAGGCTACCATCCATTGGAGTAACAAAAATATCAACAAGAGACTACCTTCCATAATGACAAGGCTACCATCCATTGGAGTAACAAAAATATCAAAAAAAAGACTACCTTCCATAATGACAAGTATACCATCCATTGGAGTAACAAAGATATCGACAACATACTACCTTCCATAATGACATGCCTACCATCCATTGGAGTAAAAAAAATCACGACAACACACTACCTTCCATAATGACAAGGCTACCATCCATTGGAATAAAAAAAATCTCGACAACAGACTACCTTCCATAATGACAAGGATACCATCCAATCCAGTAACAAAAATATCAACAACAGACTACCTTCCATAATGACAAGGCTACAATCCATTAGAGTAACAAAAATCTGGAAAATAGACTACCTTCAATAATTAGAAGGCTACTATCCATTGGAGTAACAAAAATATCAAAAAGAGTCTACCTTCCAAAATGACAAGGCTACCATCCATTTGAGTAACAAAAATCTCGACAATAGACTACCTTCCATATTGACAAGGCTACCATCCATTGGAGTAACAAAGATATCGACAACATACTACCTTTAAAAATGACAAGGCTAACATCCATTGGAGTAACAAAAATCACGACAACAGACTACCTTCCATAATGACATGGCTACCATCCATTGGAATAACAAAAATATCGAAAACAGACTACCTTCCATAATGGCAAGGCTACCATCCATTTGAGTAACAAAAATCTCGACAACAGACTACCTTCCATAATGACAAGGCTACCATCCATTTAGTAATAAAAATCTCGACAATGGACTACCTTCCATAATGAAAAGGTTACCATCCATTAGAGTAACAAAGATATCGATAACATACTACCTTCCATAATGACATGGCTACCATCCATTGGAGTAATAAAAATCACGACAAGAGACTACCTTCCATAATGACAACGCTACCATCCAGTGGAGTAACAAAAATCTCAACAACGGACTACCTTCCATAATGACAAGGCTACTATCCATCAAAGTAACAAAGATATCAACAACATACTACCTTCCATAATGACATGGCTACCATCCATTAGAGTAACAAAAATATGGAGAACATACTACCTTTAATAATGACAAGTCTACCATCCATTGGAGTAACAAAAATATCAACAAGAGTCTACCTTCAATAATGACAAGGCTACCATCCAATGGAGTAGCAGAAATCACAACGACATACTACCTTCCATAATGACAAGGCTACCATCCATTTGAGTAACAAAAATCGGAACAACGGACTACCTTTCATAATGACAAGGCTACCATCCATTGGAGTAACAAAAATATCAACAAGAGACTACCTTGCATAATGACAAGGCTACCATCCATTGGAGTAACAAAAATATCGAAAAGAGACTACCTTCCATAATGGCAAGGCTACCATCCATTGGAGTAACAAAAATATCGACAACATACTACCTTTAAAAATGACAAGGCTAACATCCATGGGAGTAACAAAAATCACGACAACAGACTACCTTCCATAATGACAAGGCTACCATCCATTGGAATAACAAAAATATCGAAAATAGACTACCTTCCATAATGGCAAGGCTACCATCCATTTGAGTAACAAAAATCTCGACAACAGACTACCTTCCATAATGACAAGGATATCATCCATTGAGTAACCGAAATCACAACGATAGACTACCTTCCATAATGACAAGGATACCATCCATTTGAGTCATAATAATCGGGACAATAGACTACCTTCCATAATGACAAGGCTGCCATCCAATGGAGTAACAAAAATATCAACAGGAGACTACCTTCCATAATGACAAGGCTACCATCCATTGGAGTAACAAAAATCTCGACAACGGACTACCTTCCATAATGACAAGGCTACCATCCATTAGAGTAACAAAAATATCAACAAGAGACTACCTTCCATAATGACATGGCTACCATCCATTGGAGTAACAAAAATATCAAAAAAAAGAGTACCTTCCATAATGACAAGTATACCATCCATTGGAGTAATAAAGATATCGACAACATACTACCTTCCATAATGACATGCCTACCATCCATTGGAGTAAAAAAAATCACGACAACACACTACCTTCCATAATGACAAGGCTACCATCCATTGGAATAAAAAAAATCTCGACAACAGACTACCTTCCATAATGACAAGGATACCATCCAATCCAGTAACAAAAATATCAACAACAGACTACCTTCCATAATGACAAGGCTACCATCCATTAGAGTAATAAAAATCTGGAAAACAGACTACCTTCAATAATTAGAAGGCTACTATCCATTGGAGTAACAAAAATATCAAAAAGAGTCTACCTTCCAAAATGACAAGGCTACCATCCATTTGAGTAACAAAAATCTCGACAATAGACTACCTTCCATATTAACAAGGCTACCATCCATTGGAGTAACAAAGATATCGACAACATACTACCTTTAAAAATGACAAGGCTAACATCCATTGGAGTAACAAAAATCACGACAACAGACTACCTTCCATAATGACAAGGCTACCATCCATTGGAATAACAAAAATATCGAAAACAGACTACCTTCCATAATGGCAAGGCTACCATCCATTTGAGTAACAAAAATCTCGATAACAGACTACCTTCCATAATGACAAGGCTACCATCCATTTAGTAATAAAAATCTCGACAATGGACTACCTTCCATAATGAAAAGGTTACCATCCATTAGAGTAACAAAGATATCGATAACATACTACCTTCCATAATGACATGGCTACCATCCATTGGAGTAATAAAAATCACGACAACAGACTACCTTCCATAATGACAAGGCTACCATCCAGTGGAGTAACAAAAATCTCGACAATAGACTACCTTCCATAATGTCAAGGCTACCATCCAAACCAGTAACAAAAATATCGACAACATACTACCTTCCATAATTACAAGGCTACCATCCATTAGAGTAACAAAAATATGGACAACATACTACCTTTAATAATGACAAGTCTACCATCCATTGGAGTAACAAAAATATCAACAAGAGTCTACCTTCAATAATGACAAGGCTACCATCCAATGGAGTAACAAAAATCTCGGCAACAGACTACCTTCCATAATGACAAGGCTACCATCCATTGGAGTAACAAAAATCTCGACAACGGACTACCTTCCATAATGACAAGGCTACCATCCATTAGAGTAACAAAAATATCAACAAGAGACTACCTTCCATAATGACATGGCTACCATCCATTGGAGTAACAAAAATATAAAAAAAAGAGTACCTTCCATAATGACAAGTATACCATCCATTGGAGTAACAAAGATATCGACAACATACTACCTTTAAAAATGACAAGGCTAACATCCATGGGAGTAACAAAAATCACGACAACAGACTACCTTCCATAATGACAAGGCTACCATCCATTGGAATAACAAAAATATCGAAAATAGACTACCTTCCATAATGGCAAGGCTACCATCCATTTAAGTAACAAAAATCTCGACAACAGACTACCTTCCATAATGACAAGGCTATCATCCATTGAGTAACCGAAATCACAACGACAGACTACCTTCCATAATGACAAGGATACCATCCATTTGAGTCATAATAATCGGGACAATAGACTACCTTCCATAATGACAAGGCTGCCATCCAATGGAGTAACAAAAATATCAACAGGAGACTACCTTCCATAATGACAAGGCTACCATCCATTGGAGTAACAAAAATCTCGACAACGGACTACCTTCCATAATGACAAGGCTACCATCCATTAGAGTAACAAAAATATCAACAAGAGACTACCTTCCATAATGACATGGCTACCATCCATTGGAGTAACAAAAATATAAAAAAAAAGAGTACCTTCCATAATGACAAGTATACCATCCATTGGAGTAACAAAGATATCGACAACATACTACCTTCCATAATGACATGCCTACCATCCATTGGAGTAAAAAAAATCACGACAACACACTACCTTCCATAATGACAAGGCTACCATCCATTGGAATATAAAAAATCTCGACAACAGACTACCTTCCATAATGACAAGGATACCATCCAATCCAGTAACAAAAATATCAACAACAGACTACCTTCCATAATGACAAGGCTACCATCCATTAGAGTAATAAAAATCTGGAAAACAGACTACCTTCAATAATTAGAAGGCTACTATCCATTGGAGTAACAAAAATATCAAAAAGAGTCTACCTTCCAAAATGAAAAGGCTACCATCCATTTGAGTAACAAAAATCTCGACAATAGACTACCTTCCATATTAACAAGGCTACCATCCATTGGAGTAACAAAGATATCGACAACATACTACCTTTAAAAATGACAAGGCTAACATCCATTGGAGTAACAAAAATCACGACAACAGACTACCTTCCATAATGACAAGGCTACCATCCATTGGAATAACAAAAATATCGAAAACAGACTACCTTCCATAATGGCAAGGCTACCATCCATTTGAGTAACAAAAATCTCGACAACAGACTACCTTCCATAATGACAAGGCTACCATCCATTTAGTAATAAAAATCTCGACAATGGACTACCTTCCATAATGAAAAGGTTACCATCCATTAGAGTAACAAAGATATCGATAACATACTACCTTCCATAATGACATGGCTACCATCCATTGGAGTAATAAAAATCACGACAACAGACTACCTTCCATAATGACAAGGCTACCATCCAGTGGAGTAACAAAAATCTCGACAATAGACTACCTTCCATAATGTCAAGGCTACCATCCAAACCAGTAACAAAAATATCGACAACATACTACCTTCCATAATTACAAGGCTACCATCCATTAGAGTAACAAAAATATGGACAACATACTACCTTTAATAATGACAAGTCTACCATCCATTGGAGTAACAAAAATATCAACAAGAGTCTACCTTCAATAATGACAAGGCTACCATCCAATGGAGTAACAAAAATCTCGGCAACAGACTACCTTCCATAATGACAAGGGTACCATCCATTGGAGTAACAAAAATCACGACAACAGACTACCTTCTATAATCACAACGCTACTATCCATTGGAGTAACAAAAATATAAACAAGAAACTACCTTGCATAATGACAAGGCTACCATCCATTGGAGTAACAAAAATATCGAAAAGAGACTACCTTCCATAATGACAAGGCTACCATCCATTGGAGTAACAAAAATATCGACAACATACTACCTTTAAAAATGACAAGGCTAACATCCATGGGAGTAACAAAAATCACGACAACAGACTACCTTCCATAATGACAAGGCTACCATCCATTGGAATAACAAAAATATCGAAAACAGACTACCTTCCATAATGGCAAGGCTACCATCCATTTAAGTAACAAAAATCTCGACAAGAGACTACCTTCCATAATGACAAGGCTATCATCCATTGAGTAACCGAAATCACAACGACAGACTACCTTCCATAATGACAAGGATACCATCCATTTGAGTCATAATAATCGGGACAATAGACTACCTTCCATAATGACAAGGCTGCCATCCTATGGAGTAACAAAAATATCAACAGGAGACTACCTTCCATAATGACAAGGCTACCATTCATTGGAGTAACAAAAATCTCGACAACGGACTACCTTCCATAATGACAAGGCTACCATCCATTAGAGTAACAAAGATATCGAAAACATACTACCTTCCATAATGACATGGCTACCATCCATTGGAGTAACAGAAATCACAACGACATACTACCTTCCATATTGACAAGGCTACCATCAATTTGAGTAACAAAAATTGGGACAAGGACTACCTTTCATAATGACAAGGCTACCATCCATTGGAGTAACAAAAATATCAACAAGAGACTACCTTCCATAATGACAAGGCTACCATCCATTGGAGTAAAAAAAATCTCGAAAAAAAGACTACCTTCCATAATGACAAGACTACCATCCATTAGAGTAACAAAGATGTCGACAACATACTACCTTCCATAATGACATGCCTACCATCCATTGGAGTAACAAATATCACGACAACACACTACCTTCCCTAATGACAAGGCTACCATCCATTGGAATAAAAAAAATCTCGACAACAGACTACCTTCCATAATGACAAGGCTACCATCCAATCCAGTAACAAAATTATCGACAACAGACTACCTTCCATAATGACAAGGTTACCATCCATTAGAGTAACAAAAATCTGGACAACATACTACCTTCAATAATGAGAAGGCTACCATCCATTGGAGTAAAAAATATATACACAAGAGTTTACCTTCCATAATGACAAGGCTACCATCCAATGGAGTAACAAAAATCTCGAAAACAAACTACCTTCCATAATTACTAGGCTACCATCCATTGGAGTATAAAAGATTTGGAAAACAAACTACCTTCATTAATGACAAGGATACCATCCATTGGAGTAACAAAAATCTCGACAACAGACTATATTCCATAATGACAAGGGTACCATCCATTGGAGTAACAAAAATCTCGACAACAAACTACCTTCTATAATGACAAGTCCACAATCCATTGGAATAACAAAAATCTCGACAATGGACTACCTTTCATAATGACAAGGCTACAATCAAATGGAGTAACAAAAATATCGACAACAGACTACCTTCCATAATGACAAATGTACCATCGATTGGAGTAACAAAAATCCGAATAACAGACTACCTTCCATAATTACAAGGATATCATCCATTAAGTAACTGAAATCACAACGACAGACTACCTTCCATAATGACAAGGCTACCATCCATTTGAGTAAAAATAATCGGGACAACAGACTACCTTCCATAATGACAAGGCTACCATCCATTAGAGTAACAAAGATATCAACAACATACTACCTTCAATAATGTCATGGCTACCATCCATTGGAGTAATAAAAATCACGACAACACACTACCTTCCATAATGAAAAGGTTACAATCCATTGGAATGACAAAAATCTTGACAACCTTACATAATGACAAGGCTACCATCGAATCCAGTAACAAAAATATCGACAATAGACTACCTTCCATAATGACACGGCTACCATCCATTAGAGTAACAAAAATCTGGAAAACAGACTACCTTCAATAATTAAAAGGCTATTATCCATTGGAGTAACAAAAATATCAACAAGAGTCTACCTTCCAAAACGACAAGGCTACCATCCATTTGAGTAACAAAAATCTCGACAATAGACTACCTTCCATAATGATAAGGGTACCATCCATTAGAGTAACAAAAATCTCGACAACAGACTACCTTCCATAATGACAAGTCTACCATCCATTGGAATAACAAAAATCTCGACAATAGACTACCTTTCATAATGACAAGGCTACAATCTAATGGAGTAACAAAAATATAGACAACAGACTACCTTCCATAATGACAAGTCTACCATCGATTGGAGTAATAAAAATCTGAATAAAAGACTACCTTCCATAATTACAAGGCTATCATCCATTGAGTAACTGAAATCACAACGACATACTATCTTCCATAATGACAAGCCTACCATCCATTTGAGTAACAATAATCGAGACAACAGACTACCTTCCATAATGACAAGGCTACCATCCATTAGAGTAACAAAGATATCAACAACATACTACCTTCCATAATGTCATGGCTACCATCCATTGGAGTAATAAAAATCACGACAACAGACTACCTTCCATAACGAGAAGGCTACCATCCATTGGAATAACAAAAATCTGAGTAACAGACTACCTTCAATAATGACAAGGCTACCATCCATTGGAGTAATAAAAATCACAACGACATACTACCTTCCATAATGATAAGGCAACCATCCATTTGAGTAACAATAATCGGGATAACAAACTACCTACCATAATGCCAAGGTTACCATCCACTGGAGTAACTGAAATCACAACAACATACTACCTTCCATAATGACAAGGCTACCATCCATTTGAGTAACAAAAATCGGGACAATAGACTACCTTCCATAATGACAAGGCTACCATCAATTGGAGTAACAAAAATATCAACAAGAGACTACCTTCCATAATGACAAGGCTACCATCCATTGGAGTAACATAAATCACGACAAAAAGACTACCTTCCATAATGACAAGACTACCATCCATTGGAGTAACAAAGATATCGACAACATACTACCTTCCATAATGACAAGGCTACCATCAATTGGAATAACAAAAATATCGACAACAGACTACCTTCCGTAATGACAAGGCTACCATCCAATCCAGTAACAAAAATATCGACAACAGACTACCTTCCATAATGACAAGGCTACCACCCATTAGAGTAACAAAAATCTGGACAACAGACTACCTTCAATAATGAGAAGGCTACCATCCATTGGAGTAACAAAAATATCAACAAGAATCTACCTTCCAAAATGACAAGGCTACCATCCAAACGGTTGTCTCAACACAACTCTAAACATCAGGGACAGAGACATATGAAGAAGAGGTACCAAAGATGGAAATGTCATCATTGTGGGAGATATGGTCACATAAAGCCCTTCTGCTTCAGATTACATGGATACCCTAATCAGAACTCAGGTGTCAAACCTAAGTCTAAAAAGGTACCACATGCTCCTCAATGGAAGAAAAAGACTACTGCACTGATAGCTCACACTTCCCTGAGGGTCTCTGCAAAGGAAGACTGGTACTTTGACAGTGGATGTTCTAGACATATGACTGGAATCAAGAACCTCCTCAATAATGTTAAGCCTCACACCAACAGTTTTGTGACCTTTGGAGATGGGGCTAAAGGTGAAATCAAAGGAGTTGGTGATTTAGACTGCCCTGGAGTTCCAAGTCTGAATGAAGTACTGCTGGTGAAAGGACTGACCGCTAATCTCATTAGTATCAGTCAACTGTGTGATCTAGGATTCAAGGTCAATTTCTCAAGATCTGAATGCCTTGTAATCAATGACAAACAAGAGATAGTAATGAAAGGAGTCAGATCCAAAGACAACTGTTACTTGTGGGAGGCTGAGAACACTAATTTCTCATCTGTGTGTTCCATTGCAAAAGAAGAAAAAGAGGTGAAACTGTGGCACCAAAAACTTGGCCATCTTCATCTAAGGGGTATGAAGAGGATTATCTCCTTGGAGGCAGTCAGAGGGATTCCAAAACTGCAAATTGATGAAGGAAGAGTTTATGGTGAATGTCAGGTTGGTAAGAAGACTAGGATGTCACATCCAAAGTCAAGACATGTGACCACCTCTAAGGTTCTAGAACTCCTCCATATGGATCTGATGGGACCAATGCAAGTAGAGAGTCTTGGTGGTAAAAGATATGCCTATGTGGTTGTGGATGATTTTTCCAGATTCACCTGGATTAATTTCATTAGGGAAAAATCAGATGCATTTGAAGTTTTTAGAGAACTGTGCAAGAGAATTCAAAGAGAGAAGGAAGGATGTATTGTCAGAATCAGAAGTGATCATGGCAAGGAATTTGAAAACAGCAAGTTTGATGACTTCTGTGCTTCAGAAGGAATCAGTCATGAGTTTTCTTCTCCCATAACACCTCAGCAAAATGGAGTTGTGGAAAGAAAAAACAGGACCATACAAGAATCTGCCAGAGCAATGTTACATGCCAAAAGACTTCCTATGTATTTTTGGGCTGAAGCTATGAATACAGCTTGCTATGTTCATAACAGGGTCACCTTGAGAAAGGGAACCTCATCCACCATATATGAACTTTGGAAAGGAAGAAAACCAACTGTGAAGTACTTCCATATGTTTGGCAGCAAATGCTATATCCTGTCTGATCGTGAACAAAGAAGAAAACTGGACTCCAAAAGTGATGAAGGCATATTTCTAGGATACTCCTCAAACAGCAGAGCTTATAGAGTATTCAACTCCAGAACCAAAACCATGATGGAATCAATAAATGTTGTAATTGATGACTATCATGAAGAAATAGATGTTCCTTGTATTGTTGAGACATTCTTTGAGACTTCAACCCAACAGGATGATCTACCCAACTCCACCACAACAGAATCTGAATCAAAGGAAGCCAGCAAGACTCCTTCCATCAGAATTCAGAAGGATCATCCAAAAGAGCTCATCATAGGAAATCCAAATAGTGGAGTCATCACAAGATCTAGAGAAATCATCTCAAACTCTTGTTTTGTGTCCAAACTGGAACCAAGAAATGTCAAGGAAGCCTTAACTGATGAATATTGGATTGGTGCAATGCAAGATGAACTGAACCAATTCAAGCAACATGAAGTTTGGGAACTGGTTCCTAGACCTGAAGGAACTAACATCATTGGGACAAAATGGATATTCAAGAACAAGTCAGATGCTGAAGGAGTTGTCACCAGAAATAAGGCAAGACTTGTTGCTCAAGGATACACCCAGGTTGAAGGGGTTGATTTTGATGAAACCTTTGCACCTGTAGCCAGGTTGGAATCAATCAGACTCTTGCTGTCAATGGCTTGTCTTCTGAAGTTCAAGTTATTTCAGATGGATGTGAAAAGTGCCTTTCTAAATGGGTACTTAAATGAGGAAGCTTATGTGGAACAACCTAAAGGTTTTGTGGATCCAACCCATCCTGATCATGTCTACAAATTGAGAAAAGCTCTATATGGGCTGAAACAAGCTCCTAGAGCATGGTATGACAGGTTAACAAAGTTTCTCTCAGACAAAGGCTACAGAAAAGGAGGCTTGGACAAAACTCTATTTGTCAAAACTGAAGGAGGGAAGTTGATGGTTGCCCAAATATATGTTGATGACATAGTGTTTGGAGGAATGTCAGAACATATGGTTAAACACTTTGCTGACCAGATGCAGGCTGAATTTGAAATGAGTCTCATGGGAGAACTAACTTATTTTCTTGGACTACAAGTCTCACAGATGGAGGACTCAATCTTCTTATCTCAAAGCAAGTATGCTAAGAATGTTGTAAAGAAGTTTGGTATGGAGAATGCAAGTCACAAAAGGACTCCTGCTCCTACTCATCTAAAGCTTTCCAAAGATTCAAGTGGGGTTAAGGTGGATCAAAGTCTGTACAGAAGCATGATAGGAAGCTTGTTGTACTTAACTGCCAGCAGACCTGATATTGCCTTTGCAGTTGGAGTTTGTGCTAGATACCAAGCTGATCCCAAAGTCAGTCATATCAATCAAGTGAAGAGAATTTTGAAGTATGTAAGTGGTACTTACAACTATGGATTGTTGTATACTCATGGCTGTGAACCAGCTCTGACTGGCTACTGTGATGCTGATTGGGCTGGTAGTGCTGATGATAGAAAAAGCACCTCTGGAGGATGTTTCTTTTTGGGAAGTAATCTGGTTTCCTGGTTCAGCAAGAAACAGAATTGTGTGTCTCTTTCCACTGCTGAAGCTGAATACATTGCAGCTGCTAGTAGCTGCTCTCAAATGATATGGATGAAACAGATGCTCACTGAGTATAATGTCACACAAGATGTTATGACATTGTACTGTGACAATCTGAGTACAATCAACATATCCAAGAATCCCATTCAGCATAGCAGGACCAAACATATTGACATACGACATCACTTTATCAGAGACCTTGTAGAAGAGAAGACAATCAAATTGGAACATGTTGCCACTGAGCTACAGCTGGTTGACATCTTTACCAAGGCTCTGGATGCAAGTCAATTTGAAAACCTAAGGGGTAAGCTGGGTATTTGCCAACATGAGGAATTGTAGCAATTAATTTTGCTTAAAACAAGGACCAAAGGACTTATGCCTGTTCTGATTGGTTTAAAATTGTATTTTCTCATTTCCTACAATTCTTTTAAGAAGTTGAATAGACACTCCTTTGCTTCCTTCCTCTCTCGTCTCCTCATCAAAACCCAGTCTCTCAATCAGAAATTTCTCCTCATTTGCTGTTGGTCCTTCAAAACTGACAAAATGTCTCAAACACCATCATCATCCAATACGACCATCTCAACCTCTTCCTCTGATCAAGATTCTGGGACAATCTCTTCCTGTCTAGACTCTGACGTTCTGGAGATCCCTTCTCATAGAAAAGTGGGAATTAACCCCACCAAGGTCAAAGAGTTGAGAACAAGACATGCAGGTAATCCATCTCATGCTTCCTCTTCAGTTCCCCCTGAAATTGCAAATAGGGAAGGGACAGCCTATGTTAATCAAGCAATAGCAAAAATTGTTTCAAGAATTCTGAACGAGAACCACTCAGTTCCTGGCATTTCTGTTCCTCTGAACCAAGAAAGCTCAAATGCTGAAACAAATCCAGATGTCTCTAAGAATGTTGAGACATCAAACAAAGAGAAGAATGCTGACATTGCTCACAAGAAAAGAAAGAAGCCTGAATCCTCTTGATCTGATGACAGTGCTTGAAGGATGGTTGCTGATTTCTGGTGGAGTTTGGAAGTGTGTTCTGTTGTTGTCTGCTGCCGATCTTATTATTTTGTTTTGGATAACTGTAAAATTTTCTGTATCTTTGGCCCATTTGTGGCTAAAGAGGGGGAGAATATTTTGGTACTTGCTTAATTAGTACTTGACATTCTATTTTTCTGCTGTCACTTATTTCTGCTGCTATCTATCTCTGATTGTTTAGGGTCTTTAGCCAAAAATCTGCCAAAGGGGGAGTTTGTAGGTGTTTAGGTATTGGCTTGCATTTTTGGTAAATCCCAAGTGTATGTGTGAATGTCATGACTGATGTCATAAGATTCTAGTTCAGTTTGTACTGACTCATTAGGTACCTTTGCAGAAAAATATTGTAATTCAAATACTGATGTTTATAAGTGTGTATCTGAGCATTTTGCAAAATGATCACATTTTGCTAAATCAGTAGACAGGTTTTCTCAGATGTCATAATAGATGTTATGACATCCTGTTCTTAACTAACAGGATTGCAGGATTGGATAAGTCTGAGTTTTTTCAGGAAATAACTCAGTCCTTCCTGAACAGAATCCTGCGTTTTCTGAGGGGTAACCTAGCTCAACCCTAACCTGGTTAATAAAGTCATGTGACCTAGTCTTTAGGTCAAACGGAATTAACCCTAGGTTTTTGGAAACCCTAACTGAAGTTGCAGCTGCTATATATTCAACAGAGCTGCTGTTTTTCAAGGATCCCTGCTGATTGATTAGAAGATCATTTTGTAATCTGTATAGATTTGATTATTGTACTCCAAGCAATTATCATTGTGATAAGTTCCTTGGAATAGGTTTCAAATTGTAAGGGGTTGTGTAGCACTCAAAGCTTTGAAGCAAGAGTGTTTGAATGTTCCTTGACTAAAGCTGTGAAGCAGAGCCAAGTTAGTTGTGTGCATCACTCAAAGTTGTGAAGCAAGAGTGATTGTGTTGCTTGATTAAAAAGCTGTGAAGCTTAATCAAGTGTTTGTTTTTGAAGAGTGTCTTCATCAATTATTATGTCAAATTAGTTTATGTATCACTGTTGTGATTGAGGGGGAGTGAGTTGGTACTCAGGTTTAAGTTGTACTTAGATTAGAATTGCATTGGGTAGGTCTTAAGTGAAGGAGATAAACTGGTTGGTTTATTCCTGAATTAACATCTCTTATAGTGGATTCTCTCCCTGGCTTGGTAGCCCCCAGAGTAGGTGTTGTTGCACACTAAACTGGGTAAACAATTGACTGTGTACTTATATTGCTTTTGTATTTACTGTCATATAGTAAGTCAGATACGGTGTCATAACATTGAACGTGACATTGAGTATCTGCAGCCAGAATTTCAACCTTCCATAACGAGAAGGCTACCATCCATTGGAATAACAAAAATCTGAACAACAGACTACCTTCCATAATGACATGGCTACCATCCATTGGAGTAACAAAAATCACAACCACAGACTACCTTCCATAATGACAAGGCTACCATCCATTTGAGTAATAATAATCGGGACAACCGACTACCTTACATAATGATAAGTTACCATCCATTGGAGTAACTGAAATCATAACGACATACTACCTTCCATAATGACAAGGCTACCATCCATTTAAGTAACAAAAATCGGGACAACGGACTACCTTCCATAATGACAAGGCTACCATCCATTGGAGTAACAAAAATATCAACAAGAGACTACCTTCCATAATGACAAGGCTACCATCCATTGGAGTAACAAAAATCTCGAAAAAAAGACTACCTTCCATAATGACAAGACTACCATCCATTGGAGTAACATAGATATCGACAACATACTACCATCCATAATGACATGCCTACCATCCATTGGATTAACAAAAATCACGACAACACACTACCTTCCATTATGACAAGGCTAACATCCAATGGAGTAACAAAAATCATGACAACAGACTACCTTCCATAATGACAACACTACCATCCAATCCAGTAACAAAAATATCGACAACAGACTACCTTCCATAATGACAAGGCTACCATCCATTAGAGTAACAAAAATCTTGACAATAGACTACCTTCAATAATGAGAAGGCTACCATCCATCGGAGTAACAAAAATATCAATAAGAGTCTACCTTCCATAATGACAAGGCTACCATCCAATGGAGTAACAAAAATCTCGGCAACAGACTACCTTCAATGATGACTAGGCCACCATCCATTGGAGTATAAAATATTTGGACAACAGACAACCTTCCATAATGACAAGGCTACCATCCATTGGAGTAACAAAAATCTCGACAACAGACCATCTTCCATAATGACAAGGGTACCATCCATTGGAATAACAAAAATCTCGACAACAGACTACCTTACATAAGGACAAGGCTACAATCCAAAGGAGTAACAAAAATATCGACAACAGACTACCTTCCATAATGACAAGTCTACCATCGATTGGAGTAAAAAAAATCTGAATAACAGACTACCTTCCATAATTACAAGGCTATCATCCATTGAGTAACTGAAATCACAACGACAGACTACCTTCCATAATGACAAGGCTACCATCCATTTGAGTAACAATAATCGGGACAACATACTACCTTCTATAATGACAAGGCTACCATCCAATGGAGTAACAAAAATATCAACAAGAGACTACCTTCCAAAATGTCAAGGCTACCATCCATTGGAGTAATTAAAATCTCGACAACGGATTACCTTCCATAATGACAAGGCTACCATCCGTTAGAGTAACAAAGATATCGACAACATACTACCTTCCATAATGACATGGCTACCATCCATTGGAGTAACAAAAATCACGACAACAGACTACCTTCCATAATGAGAAGGCTACCATCCATTGGAATAACAAAAACCTGAACAACAAACGACCTTCCATAATGACAAGGCTACCATCCATTGGAGTAACAAAAATCACAACGACAGACTACCTTCCATAATGACAAGGCTACCATCAATTTGAGTAACAATAATCGGGACAACATACTACCTTCCATAATGATAAGGCTACCATCCAATGGAGTAAAAAAAATATCAACAATAGACTACCTTCCATAATGTCAAGGCTACCATCCATTGGAGTAACAAAAATCTCGACAATGGACTACCTTCCATAATGACAAGGCTACCATCCATTAGAGTAACAAAGATATCGACAACATACTACCTTCCATAATGACATGGCTACCATCCATTGGAGTAATAAAAATCACGACAACAGACTACCTTCCATAACGAGAAGGCTACCATCGATTGGAATAACAAAAATCTGAACAACATACTACCTTCTATAATGATAGGGCTACCATCCATTGGAGTAACAAAAATCTCGACAACAGACTCTCTTCCATAATGACAAGGGTACCAT
Source organism: Vicia faba (assembly GCA_948472305.1). NCBI lineage: Eukaryota > Viridiplantae > Streptophyta > Magnoliopsida > Fabales > Fabaceae > Vicia > Vicia faba. The sequence continues at coordinate 802,384,808 of OX451737.1, read as the reverse complement.
CCATTGGAGTAACAAAAATCATGACAACAGACTACCTTCCATAATGACAAGGCTACCATCCATTGGAATAACAAAAATCTCAACAATAGACTACCTTTCAAAATGACAAGGCTACAATACAATGGAGTAACAAAAATATCGACAACAGACTACCTTCCATAATGACAAGTCTACCATCGATTGGAGTAACAAAAATCTGAATAACAGACTACCATCCATAATTACAAGGCTATCATCCATTGAGTAACTGAAATCACAACGACAGACTACCTTCCATAATGACAAGGCTACCATCCATTTGAGTAACAATAATCGGGACAACGGACTACCTTCCATAATGACAAGGCTACCATCCATTAGAGTAACAAAGATATCGACAACATGCTACCTTCCATAATTACATGGCTACTATCCATTGGAATAATAAAAATCACGACAACAGACTACCTTCCATAACGAAAAGGCTACCATCCATTGGAATAACAAAAATTTGAACAACAGACTACCTTCCATAATGACATGGCTACCATTTATTGGAGCAACAAAAATCACAACCACAAACTACATTCCATAATGACAAGGCTACCATCCATTTGAGTAACAATAATCGGGACAACCGACTACCTTACATAATGACAAGTTACCATCCATTGGAGTAACTGAAATCATAACGACATACTACCTTCCATAATGACAAGGCTACCATCCATTTGAGTAACAAAAATCGGGACAACGGACTACCTTCCATAATGACAAGGCTACCATCCATTTGAGTAACAAAAATATCAACAAGAGACTACCTTCCATAATGACAAGGCTACCATCCATTGGAGTAACAAAAATCTCGAAAAAAAGACTACCTTCCATAATGACAATACTAACCATCCATTAGAGTAACAAAGATATCGACAACATACTACCATCCATAATGACATGCCTACCATCCATTGGATTAACAAAAATCACGACAACACACTACCTTCCATAATGACAAGGCTAACATCCAATGGAGTAACAAAAATCATGACAACAGACTTCCTTCCATAATGACAAGGCTACCATCCAATCCAATAACAAAAATATCGACAACAGACTACCTTCCATAATGACAAGGCTACCATCCAATAGAGTCACAAAAATCTTGACAATAGACTACCTTCAATAATGAGAAGGCTACCATCCATCGGAGTAACAAAAATATCAACAAGAGTCTACCTTCCATAATGACAAGGCTACCATCCAATGGAGAAACAAAAATATCGGCAACAGACTACCTTCCATGATGACTAGGCCACCATCCATTGGAGTATAAAATATTTGGACAACAGACAACCTTCCATAATGACAAGGCTACCATCCATTGGAGTAACAAAAATCTGGACAACAGACCATCTTCCATAATTACAAGGGTACCATCCATTGGAATAACAAAGATATCGACAACATACTACCTTCCATAATGACATGGCTACCATCCATTGGAGTAATAAAAATCACGACAACATACTACCTTCCATAATGATAAGGCTACCATCCAATGGAGTAACAAAAATATCAACAAGAGACTACATTCCATAATGTCAAGGCTACCATCCATTGGAGTAACAAAAATCTCGACAATGGACTACCTTCCATAATGACAAGGCTACCATCCATTAGAGTAACAAAGATATCGACAACATACTACCTTCCATAATGACATGGCTACCATCCATTGGAGTAATAAAAATCACGACAACAGACTACCTTCCATAATGAGAAGGCTACCATCGATTGGATTAACAAAAATCTGAACAACATACTACCTTCCATAATGACAAGGCTACCATCCGTTGGAGTAACAAAAATCTCGACAACAGACTCTCTTCCATAATGACAAGGGAACCATCCATTGGAGTAACAAAAATCATGACAACAAACTACCTTCCATAATGACAAGGCTACCATCCATTGGAATAACAAAAATCTCGACAATAGACTACCTTTCATAATTACAAGGCTACAATACAATGGAATAACAAAAATCTCGATAACAGACTACCTTCCATAATGACAAGTCTACCATCGATTGGAGTAACAAAAATCTGAATAACAGACTACCATCCCTAATTACAATGCTATCATCCATTGAGTAACTGAAATTACAACGACAAACTACCTTCCATAATGACAAGGCTACCATCAATTTGAGTAACAATAATCCGGACAACAGACTACCTTCAATAAAGACAAGGCTACCATCCAATGGAGTAACAAAAATATCAACAAGAGACTACCTTCCATAATGTCAAGGCTACCATCCATTGGAGTAATAAAAATCTCGACAACAGACTACCTTCCATAATGACAAGGCTACCATCCATTAGAGTAACAAAGATATCGACAACATACTACCTTCCATAATTACATGGCTACCATCCATTGGATTAATAAATATCACGACAACATATTACCTTCCATAACGAGAAGGCTACCATCCATTGGAATAACAAAAATCTGAACAACAGACTACCTTCCATAATGACATGGCTACCATCCATTGGAGTAACAAAAATCACAACGACAGAATACCTTCCATAATGACAAGGCTACCATCCATTTGAGTAACAATAATAGGGACAACAGACTACCTTCCATAATGACAGGATACCATCCATTGGAGTAACTGAAATCACAACGACATACTACCTTCCATAATGACAAGGCTACCATCCATTTGAGTAACAAAAATCGGGACAACGGACTACCTTCCATAATGACAAGGCGACCATCCATTAGAGTAACAAAGATATCGACAACATACTACCTTCCATAATGACATGGCTACCATCCATTGGAGTAATAAAAATCACGACAACAGACTACCTTCAATAATGAGAAGGATAGCATCCATTGGAATAACAAAAATCTGAACAACAGACTACCTTCCATAATGACAAGGCTACCATCCATTGGAGTAACAAAAATCACAACGATAGACTACCTTCCATAATGACAAGGCTACCATCCATTTGAGTAACAATAATCGGGACAACAGACTACCTTCCATAATGGCAAGGCTACCATCCAATGGAGTAACAAAAATATCAACAAGAGACTACCTTCCATAATGTCAAGGCTACCATCCATTGGAGTAACAAAAATCTCGACAACAGACTACCTTCGATAATGACAAGGCTACCATCCATTAGAGTAACAAAGATATCGACAACATACTACCTTCCATAATGACATGGCTACCATCCATTAGAGTAACAAAGATATCGACAACATACTACCTTCCATAATTACATGGCTACCATCCATTGGATTAATAAATATCACGACAACATATTACCTTCCATAACGAGAAGGCTACCATCCATTGGAATAACAAAAATCTGAACAACAGACTACCTTCCATAATGACATGGCTACCATCCATTGGAGTAACAAAAATCACAACGACAGAATACCTTCCATAATGACAAGGCTACCATCCATTTGAGTAACAATAATAGGGACAACAGACTACCTTCCATAATGACAGGATACCATCCATTGGAGTAACTGAAATCACAACGACATACTACCTTCCATAATGACAAGGCTTCCATCCATTTGAGTAACAAAAATCGGGACTACGGACTACCTTCCATAATGACAAGGCGACCATCCATTAGAGTAACAAAGATATCGACAACATACTACCTTCCATAATGACATGGCTACCATCCATTGGAGTAATAAAAATCACGACAACAGACTACCTTCAATAATGAGAAGGATAGCATCCATTGGAATAACAAAAATCTGAACAACAGACTACCTTCCATAATGACAAGGCTACCATCCATTGGAGTAACAAAAATCACAACGACAGACTACCTTCCATAATGACAAGGCTACCATCCATTTGAGTAACAATAATCGGGACAACAGACTACCTTCCATAATGGCAAGGCTACCATCCAATGGAGTAACAAAAATATCAACAAGAGACTACCTTCCATAATGTCAAGGCTACCATCCATTGGAGTAACAAAAATCTCGACAACAGACTACCTTCGATAATGACAAGGCTACCATCCATTAGAGTAACAAAGATATCGACAACATACTACCTTCCATAATGACATGGCTACCATCCAAACCAGTAACAAAAATATCGACAACAGACTACCTTCCATAATTACAAGGCTAACATCCATTAGAGTAACAAAAATCTGGACAACAGACTACCTTTAATAATGACAAGGCTACCATCCATTGGAGTAACAAAATATCAACAAGAGTCTACCTTCCATAATGACAAGGCTACCATCCAATGGAGTAACAAAAATCTCGGCAACAGACTACCTTCCATAATGACTAGACTACCATGCATTGGAGTATAAAAAATTTGGACAACAGACTACCTTCCATAATGACAAGGCTACCATCCATTGGAGTAACAAAATTCTCGACAACAAACTATCTTCAATATTGACAAGGGTACTATCCATTGGAGTAACAAAAATCACGACAACAGACTACCTTCCATAATAAAAAGGCTACCATCCATTGAAGTAACAGAAATCACAACGAAAGACTACATTCCATAATGGCAAGGCTACCATCCATTAGAGTAACAAAAATCGGGACAACAATCTACCTTGCATAATGACAAGGATACCATCCATTGGAGTAACAAAGATATCGAAAAGAGACTACCTTCCATAATGACAAGGCTACCATCCATTGGAGTAACAAAGATATCGACAAAATACTACCTTTAAAAATGACAAGGCTAACATCCATTGGAGTAACAAAAATCACGACAACAGACTACCTTCCATAATGACAAGGCTACCATCCATTAGAGTAACAAAAATGTCGACAACAGACTACCTTCCATAATGACAAGTCCACCATCCATTGGAATAACAAAAATCTCGACAATAGACTACCTTTCATAATGACAAGTCTACAATCCAATGGAGTAACAAAAATATTGACAATAGACTACCTTCTATAATGACAAGTCTACCATCGATTTGAGTAATAAAAATCTAAAAAACAGACTACCTTGCATAATTACAAGGCTATCATCCATTGAGTAACTGAAATCACAACGACAGACTACCTTCCATAATGACAAGGCTACCATCCATTAGAATAACAATAATCGGGACAACAGACTACCTTCCATAATGGCAAGGCTACCATCCAATGGAGTAACAAAAATATCAACAAGAAACTACCTTGCATAATGTCAAGGCTACCTTTCATTGGAGTAATAAAAATCACGACAACAGACTACCTTCCATAACGAGAAGGCTAGCATCCATTGGAATAACAAAAATCTGAACAACAGACTACCTTCTATAATGACAAGGCTACCATCCATTGGAGTAACAAAAATCACAACGACATACTACCTTCCATAATGACAAGGCTACCATCCATTTGAGTAACAATAATCGGGACAACAGACTACCTTCCATAATGGCAAGGCTACCATCTAATGGAGTAACAAAAATCTCGACAACATACTACCTTCCATAATGACAAGGCTACCATCCATTAGAGTAACAAAGATATCGACAACATACTACCTTCCATAATGACATGGCTACCATCCAAACCAGTAACAAAAATATCGACAACAGACTACCTTACATAATTAAAGGCTACCATCCATTAGAGTAACAAAAATCTGGACAACAAACTACCTTTAATAATGACAAGGCTACCATCCATTGGAGTAACAAAAATATCAACAAGATTCTACCTTCCATAATGACAAGGCTACCATCCAATGGAGTAACAAAAATCTCGGCAACAGACTATCATCCATAATGACTAGGCTACCATGCATTGGAGTATAAAAAATTTGGACAACAGACTACCTTCCATAATGACAAGGTTACCATCCATTGGAGTAACAAAAATCTCGACAACAGACTATCTTCCATAATGACAAGGGTACCATCCATTGGAGTAACAAAAATCACGACAACAGACTACCTTCCATAATAACAAGGCTACCATCCATTGGAGTAACAGAAATCACAACGAAAGACTACATTCCATAATGACAAGGCTACCATCCATTAGAGTAACAAAAATCGGGACAACAATCTACCTTGCATAATGACAAGGATACCATCCATTAGAGTAACAAAGATATCGAAAAGAGACTACCTTCCATAATGACAAGGCTACCATCCATTGGAGTAACAAAGATATCGACAACATACTACCTTTAAAAAAGACAAGGCTAACATCCATTGGAGTAACAAAAATCACGACAACAGACTACCTTCCATAATGAGAAGGCTATCATCCATTGGAATAACAAAAATATCGAAAACAGACTACCTTCCATAATGGGAAGGTTACCATCCATTTGAGTAACAAAAATCTCGACAATAGACTACCTTCCATAATGATAAGGGCACCATCCATTAGAGTAAGAAAAATCTCGACAACAGACTAACTTCCATAATGACAAGTCTACCGTCCATTGGAATAACAAAAATCTCGACAATAGACTACCTTTCATAATGACAAGGCTACATCCAATTGGAGTAACAAAAATCTGAACAACAGAATACCTTCCATAATGACAAGGCTATAATCCATTGAGTAACAGAAATCACAACGATAGACTACCTTCCATAATGGCAAGGCTACCATCCAATGGAGTAACAAAAATATCAACAAGAGACTACCTTCCATAATGTCAAGGCTACCATCCATTGGAGTAACAAAAATCTCGACAACAAACTACCTTCCATAACGACAAGGATACCATCCATTAGAGTAACAAAGATATCGACAACATACTACCTTCCATAATGACATGGCTACCATCCAAACCAGTAACAAAAATATCGACAACAGACTACCTTCCATAATTACAAGGCTACCATCCATTAGAGTAATAAAAATCTGGAGAACACACTACCTTTAATAATGACAAGGCTACCATCCATTGGAGTAACAAAAATATCGACAAGAGTCTACCTTCCATAATGACAAGGCTACCATCCAATGGAGTAACAAAAATCTCGGCAACAGACTACCTTCCATAATGACTAGGCTACCATGCATTGGAGTATAAAATATTTGGACAACAGACTACCTTCCATAATGACAAGGCTACCATCCATTGGAGTAACAAAAATCTCGACAACAGACTATCTTCCTTAATGACAAGGGTACCATCCATTGGAGTAACAAAAATCACGACAACAGACTACCTTCCATAATAACAAGGCTACCATCCATTGAAGTAACAGAAATCACAACGAAAGACTACATTCCATAATGGCAAGGCTACCATCCATTAGAGTAACAAAAATCGGGACAACAATCTACCTTGCATAATAACAAGGATACCATCCATTGGAGTAACAAAGATATCGAAAAGAGACTACCTTCCATAATGACAAGGCTACCATCCATTGGAGTAACAAAGATATCGACAAAATACTACCTTTAAAAATGACAAGGCTAACATCCACTGGAGTAACAAAAATCACGACAACAGACTACCTTCCATAATGACAAGGCTACCATCCATTAGAGTAACAAAAATGTCGACAACAGACTACCTTCCATAATGACAAGTCCACCATCCATTGGAATAACAAAAATCTCGACAATAGACTACCTTTCATAATGACAAGTCTACAATCCAATGGAGTAACAAAAATATCGACAACAGACTACCTTCCATAATAACAAGTCTACCATCGATTTGAGTAACAAAAATCTAAATAACAGACAACCTTGCATAATTATAAGGCTATCATCCATTGAGTAATTGAAATGACAACGACAGACTACCTTCCATAATGACAAGGCTACCATCCATTTGAGTAACAAAAATCGGGACAACAGACTACCTTCCATAATGGCAAGGCTACCATCCAATGGAGTAACAAAAATATCAACAACATACTACCTTCCATAATGTCAAGGCTACCATCCATTGGAGTAACAAAAATCTCGACAACAGACTACCTTCCATAATGACATGGCTACCATCCAAACCAGTAACAAAAATATCGACAACAGACTACCTTCCATAATTACAAGGCTACCATCCATTAGAGTAACAAAAATCTGGAGAACAGACTACCTTTAATAATGACAAGGCTACCATCCATTGAAGTAACAAAAATATCAACAAGAGTCTACCTTCCATAATGACAAGGCTACCATCCAATGGAGTAACAAAAATCTCGGCAACAGACTACCTTCCATAATGACTAGGCTACCATGCATTGGAGTATAAAAAATTTGGACAACAAACTACCTTCCATAATGACAAGGCTACCATCCATTGGAGTAACAAAAATCTCGACAACATACTATCTTCCATAATGACAAGGGTACCATCCTTTGGAGTAACAAAAATCACGACAACAGACTACCTTCCATAATAACAAGGCTACCATCCATTGAAGTAACATAAATCACAATGAAAGACTACATTCAATAATGACAAGGCTACCATCCATTAGAGTAACAAAAATCGGGACAACAATATACCTTGCATAATGACAAGGATACCATCCATTGGAGTAACAAAGATATCGAAAAGAGACTACCTTCCATAATGACAAGGCTACCATCCATTGGAGTAACAAAGATATCGACAAAATACTACCTTTAAAAATGACAAGGCTAACATCCATTGGAGTAACAAAAATCACGACAACAGACTACCTTCCATAATGACAAGGCTACCATCCATTAGTGTAACAAAAATGTCGACAACTGACTACCTTCCATAATGACAAGTCCACCATCCATTGGAATAACAAAAATCTCGACAATAGACTACCTTTCATAATGACAAGTCTACAATCCAATGGAGTAACAAAAATATCGACAACAGACTACCTTCCATAATAACAAGTCTACCATCGATTTGAGTAACAAAAATCTAAATAACAGACAACCTTGCATAATTACAAGGCTATCATCCATTGAGTAACTGAAATCACAACGACAGACTACCTTCCATAATGACAAGGCTACCATCCATTTGAGTAACAATAATCGGGACAACAGACTACCTTCCATAATGGCAAGGCTACCATCCAATGGAGTAACAAACATATCAACAAGAGACTACCTTCCATAATGTCAAGGCTACCATCCATTGGAGTAATAAAAATCTCGACAACGGACTACCTTCCATAATGACAAGGGGACCATCCATTATAGTAACAAAGATATCGACAACATACCACCTTCCATAATGACATGGCTACCATTCATTGGAGTAATAAAAATCACGAGAACAGACTACTTTCCATAACGAGAAGGCTAGCATCCATTGGAATAACAAAAATCTGAACAACAGACTACCTTCCATAATGACAAGGCTACCATCCATTGGAGTAACAAAAATCACAACGACAGACTACCTTCCATAATGACAAGGCTACCATCCATTTGAGTAACAATAATCGGGACAACAGACTACCTTCCATAATGGCAAGGCTATCATCCAATGGAGTAACAAAAATATGAACAAGAGACTACCTTCCATAATGTCAAGGCTACCATCCATTGGAGTAACAAAAATCTCGACAACAGACTACCTTCCATAATGACAAGGCTACCATCCATTAGAGTAACAAAGATATCGACAACATACTACCTTCCATAATGACATGGATACCATCCAAACCAGTAACAAAAATATCGACAACAGACTACCTTCCATAATTACAAGGCTACCATCCATTAGAGTAACAAAAATTTTGACAACAAACTACCTTTAATAATGACAAGGCTACCATCCATTGGAGTAACAAAAATATCAACAAGAGTCTACCTTCCATAATGACAAGGCTACCATCCAATGGAGTAACAAAAATCTTGGCAACAGACTACCTTCCATAATGACTAGGCTACCATGCATTGGAGTATAAAAAATTTGGACAACAGACTACCTTCCATAATGACAAGTCTACCATCCATTGGAGTAACAAAAATCTCGACAACATAATATCTTCCATAATGACAAGGGTACCATCCATTGGAGTAACAAAAAACACGACAACAGACTACCTTCCATAATGACAAGGCTACCATCCATTGGAGTAACAAAAATCACAACGACAGACTACCTTCCATAATGACAAGGCTACCATCCATTTGAGTAACAATAATCGGGACAACAGACTACCTTCCATAATGGCAAGGCTATCATCCAATGGAGTAACAAAAATATCAACAAGAGACTACCTTCCATAATGTCAAGGCTACCATCCATTGGAGTAACAAAAATCTCGACAACAGACTACCTTCCATAATGACAAGGCTACCATCCATTAGAGTAACAAAGATATCGATAACATACTACCTTCCATAATGACATGGATACCATCCAAACCAGTAACAAAAATATCGACAACAGACTACCTTCCATAATTACAAGGCTACCATCCATTAGAGTAACAAAAATCTGGACAACAAACTACCTTTAATAATGACAAGGCTACCATGCATTGGAGTATAAAAAATTTGGACAACAGACTACCTTCCATAATGACAAGTCTACCATCCATTGGAGTAACAAAAATCTCGACAACAGAATATCTTCCATAATGACAAGGGTACTATCCATTGGAGTAACAAAAATCACGACAACAGACTACCTTCCATAATAACAAGGCTACCATCCACTGGAGTAACAGAAATCACAACGAAAGACTACATTCCATAATGACAAGGCTACCATCCATTAGAGTAACAAAAATCGGGACAACAATCTACCTTGCATAATGACAAGGATACCATCCATTGGAGTAACAAAGATATCGAAAAGAGACTACCTTCCATAATGACAAGGCTACCATCCATTGGAGTAACAAAGATATCAATAACATACTACCTTTAAAAATGACAAGGCTAACATCCATTGGAGTAACAAAAATCACGACAACAGACTACCTTCCATAATGACAAGGCTATCCTCCATTGGAATAACAAAAATATTGAAAACAGACTACCTTCCATAATGGCAAGGTTACTATCCATTTGAGTAACAAAAATCTCGACAATAGACTACCTTCCATAATGATAAGGGTACCATCCATTAGAGTAACAAAAATCTCGACAACAGACTACCTTCCATAATGACAAGTCTACCGTCCATTGGAATAACAAAAATCTCGACAATAGACTACCTTTCATAATGACAAGGCTACATCCAATTGGAGTAACAAAAATCTGAACAACAGACTACCTTCCATAATGACAAGGCTATAATCCATTGAGTAACAGAAATCACAACGACAGACTACCATCCATAATGATAAGGCTACCATCCATTTGAGTAACAATAATCGGGACAACAGACTACCTTCCATAATGACAAGGCTACCATCCAATGGAGTAACAAAAATATCAACAAGAGACAACCTTCCATAATTACAAGGCTACCATCCATTGGAGTAACAAAAATCTTGCCAACGGACTACCATCCATAACGACAAGGATACCATCCATTAGAGTAACAAAGATATCGATAACATACTACCTTCCATAATGACATGGCAACTATCCATTGGAGTAAAAAAAATCACGACAATAGACTACCTTCCATAACGAGAAGGCTACGATCCATTGGAATAACAAAAATCTGAACAACAAACTACCTTCCATAATGACAAGGCTACCATCCATTGGAGTAACAGAAATCACAACGACAGACTACCTTCCATAATGACAAGGCTACCATCCATTTGAGTTAAATAAATTGGGATAATGGACTACCTTCTATAATCACAAGGCTACCATCCATTGGAGTAACAAAACTATCAACAAGAGACTACCTTCCATAATGACAAGGCTACCATCCATTGGAGTAGAAAAAATCTCGACAACAGACTACCTTCCATAATGACAAGGCTACCATCCATTGGAGTAACAAAGATATCGACAACATAGTACCTTCAATAATGAAAACACTACCATCCATTGGAATAACATAAATCTCGACAACAGACTAGCTTCCATAATGACAAGGCTACCATCCAATCCAATAACAAAAATATCGACAACAGACTACCTTCCATAATGACAAGGCTACCACCCATTAGAGTAACAAAAATCATGACAACAAAATACCTTCAATAATGACAAGGCTACCATCCATTGGAGTAACAAAAATCTCGACAACAGACTATCTTCCCTAATGACAAGGGTACCATCCATTGGAGTAACAAAAATCACGACAACAGACTACCTTCCATAATAACAAGGCTACCATCCATTGGAGTAACCGAAATCACAACGAAAGACTACTTTCCATAATGACAAGGCAACCATCCATTAGAGTAACAAAAATCCGGACAACAATCTACCTTGCATAATGACAAGGATACCATCCATTGGAGTAACAAAGATATCGAAAAGAGACTACCTTCCATAATGACAGGGCTACCATCCATTGGAGTAACAAAGATATCGACAACATACTACCTTTAAAAATGACAAGGCTAACATCCATTGGAGTAACAAAAATCACGACAACAGACTACCTTCCATAATGACAAGGCTATCATCCATTGGAATAACAAAAATATTGAAAACAGACTACCTTCCATAATGGCAAGGTTACCATCCATTTGAGTAACCAAAATCTCGACAATAGACTACCTTCCATAATGATAAGGGTACCATCCATTAGAGTAACAAAAATCTCGACAACAGACTACCTTCCATAATGACAAGTCTACCATCCATTGGAATAACAAAAATCTCGACAATAGACTACCTTTCATAATGACAAGGCTACATCCAATTGGAGTAACAAAAATCTGAACAACAGACTACCTTCCATAATGACAAGGCTATAATCCATTGAGTAACAGAAATCACAACGACAGACTACCTTCCATAATGATAAGGTTACCATCCATTTGAGTAACAATAATCGGGACAACAGACTACCTTCCATAATGACAAGGCTACCATCCAATGGAGTAACAAAAATATCAACAAGAGACAACCTTCCATAATTACAAGGCTACCATCCATTGGAGTAACAAAAATCTCGCCAACGGACTACCTTCCATAACGACAAGGATACCATCCACTAGAGTAACAAAGATATCGATAACATACTACCTTCCATAATGACATGGCTACTATCCATTGGAGTAAAAAAAATCACGACAATAGACTACCTTCCATAACGAGAAGGCTACGATCCATTGGAATAACAAAAATCTGAACACCAAACTACCTTCCATAATGACAAGGCTACCATCCATTGGAGTAACAGAAATCACAACGACAGACTACCTTCCATAATGACAAGGCTACCATCAATTTGAGTAAAATAAATTGGGACAATGGACTACCTTCTGTAATCACAAGGCTACCATCCATTGGAGTAACAAAACTATCAACAAGAGACTACCTTCCTTAATGACAAGGCTACCATCCATTGGAGTAGAAAAAATCTCGACAACAGACTACCTTCCATAATGACAAGGCTACCATCCATTGGAGTAACAAAGATATCGACAACATAGTACCTTCAATAATGACAACACTACCATCCATTGGAATAACAAAAATCTCGACAACAGACTAGCTTCCATAATGACAACGCTACCATCCAATCCAATAACAAAAATATCGACAACAGACTACCTTCCATAATGACAAGGCTACCACCCATTAGAGTAACAAAAATCATGACAACAAACTACCTTCAATAATGACAAGGCTACCATCCATTGGAGTAACAAAAATATCAACAAGAGTCTACCTTTCATAATGACAAGGCTACCATCCAATGGAGTAACAAAAATCTCGGCAACAGACTACCTTCCATAATGACTAGGCTACCATGCATTGGAGTATAAAAAATTTGGACAACAGACTACCTTCCATAATGACAAGTCTACTATCCATTGGAGTAACAAAAATCTCGACAACAGACTATCTTCCCTAATGACAAGGGTACCATCCATTGGAGTAACAAAAATCACGACAACAGACTACCTTCCATAATAACAAGGCTACCATCCATTGGAGTAACCGAAATCACAATGAAAGACTACTTTCCATAATGACAAGGCAACCATCCATTAGAGTAACAAAAATCGGGACAACAATCTACCTTGCATAATGACAAGGATACCATCCATTGGAGTAACAAAGATATCGAAAAGAGACTACCTTCCATAATGACAAGGCTACCATCCATTGGAGTAACAAAGATATCGACAACATACTACCTTTAAAAATGACAAGGCTAACATCCATTGGAGTAACAAAAATCACGACAACAGACTACCTTCCATAATGACAAGGCTATCATCCATTGGAATAACAAAAATATTGAAAACAGACTACCTTCCATAATGGCAAGGTTACCATCCATTTGAGTAACCAAAATCTCGACAATAGACTACCTTCCATAATGATAAGGGTACCATCCATTAGAGTAACAAAAATCTCGACAACAAACTACCTTCCATAATGACAAGTCTACCGTCCATTGGAATAACAAAAATCTCGACAATAGACTACCTTTCATAATGACAAGGCTACATCCAATTGGAGTAACAAAAATCTGAACAATAGACTACCTTCCATAATGACAAGGCTATAATCTATTGAGTAACAGAAATAACAACGACAGATTACCTTCCATAATGATAAGGCTACCATCCATTTGAGTAACAATAATCGGGACAACAGACTACCTTCCATAATGACAAGGCTACCATCCAATGGAGTAACAAAAATATCAACAAGAGACAACCTTCCATAATTACAAGGCTACCATCCATTGGAGTAACAAAAATCTCGCCAACGGACTACCATCCATAACGACAAGGATACCATCCATTAGAGTAACAAAGATATCGATAACATACTACCTTCCATAATGACATGGCTACTATCCATTGGAGTAAAAAAAATCACGACAATAGACTACCTTCCATAACGAGAAGGCTACGATCCATTGGAATAACAAAAATCTGAACAACAAACTACCTTCCATAATGACAAGGCTACCATCCATTGGAGTAACAGAAATCACAACGACAGACTACCTTCCATTATGACAAGGCTACCATCCATTTGAGTAAAATAAATTGGGACAATGGACTACCTTCTATAATCACAAGGCTACCATCCATTAGAGTAACAAAACTATCAACAAGAGACTACCTTCCATAATGACAAGGCTACCATCCATTGGAGTAGAAAAAATCTCGACAACAGACTACCTTCCATAATGACAAGGCTACCATCCATTGGAGTAACAAAGATATCGACAACATAGTACCTTCAATAATGACAACACTACCATCCATTGGAATAATAAAAATCTCGACAACAGACTAGCTTCCATAATGACAAGGCTACCATCCAATCCAATAACAAAAATATCGACAACAGACTACCTTCCATAATGACAAGGCTACCATCCATTAGAGTAACAAAAATCATGACAACAAACTACCTTCAATAATGACAAGGCTACCATCCATTGGAGTAACAAAAATATCAACAAGAGTTTACCTTTCATAATGACAAGGCTACCATCCAATGGAGTAACAAAAATCTCGGCAACAGACTACCTTCCATAATGACTAGGCTACCATGCATTGGAGTATAAAAAATTTGGACAACAGACTACCTTCCATAATGACAAGTCTACTATCCATTGGAGTAACAAAAATCTCGACAACAGACTATCTTCCCTAATGACAAGGGTACCATCCATTGGAGTAACAAAAATCACGACAACAGACTACCTTCCATAATAACAAGGCTACCATCCATTGGAGTAACCGAAATCACAACGAAAGACTACTTTCCATAATGACAAGGCAACCATCCATTAGAGTAACAAAAATCCGGTCAACAATCTACCTTGCATAATGACAAGGATACCATCCATTGGAGTAACAAAGATATCGAAAAGAGACTACCTTCCATAATGACAGGGCTACCATCCATTGGAGTAACAAAGATATCGACAACATACTACCTTTAAAAATGACAAGGCTAACATCCATTGGAGTAACAAAAATCACGACAACAGACTACCTTCCATAATGACAAGGCTATCATCCATTGGAATAACAAAAATATTGAAAACAGACTACCTTCCATAATGGCAAGGTTACCATCCATTTGAGTAACCAAAATCTCGACAATAGACTACCTTCCATAATGATAAGGGTACCATCCATTAGAGTAACAAAAATCTCGACAACAGACTACCTTCCATAATGACAAGTCTACCATCCATTGGAATAACAAAAATCTCGACAATAGACTACCTTTCATAATGACAAGGCTACATCCAATTGGAGTAACAAAAATCTGAACAACAGACTACCTTCCATAATGACAAGGCTATAATCCATTGAGTAACAGAAATCACAACGACAGACTACCTTCCATAATGATAAGGTTACCATCCATTTGAGTAACAATAATCGGGACAACAGACTACCTTCCATAATGACAAGGCTACCATCCAATGGAGTAACAAAAATATCAACAAGAGACAACCTTCCATAATTACAAGGCTACCATCCATTGGAGTAACAAAAATCTCGCCAACGGACTACCTTCCATAACGACAAGGATACCATCCACTAGAGTAACAAAGATATCGATAACATACTACCTTCCATAATGACATGGCTACTATCCATTGGAGTAAAAAAAATCACGACAATAGACTACCTTCCATTACGAGAAGGCTACGATCCATTGGAATAACAAAAATCTGAACACCAAACTACCTTCCATAATGACAAGGCTACCATCCATTGGAGTAACAGAAATCACAACGACAGACTACCTTCCATAATGACAAGGCTACCATCCATTTGAGTAAAATAAATTGGGACAATGGACTACCTTCTGTAATCACAAGGCTACCATCCATTGGAGTAACAAAACTATCAACAAGAGACTACCTTCCATAATGACAAGGCTACCATCCATTGGAGTAGAAAAAATCTCGACAACAGACTACCTTCCATAATGACAAGGCTACCATCCATTGGAGTAACAAAGATATCGACAACATAGTACCTTCAATAATGACAACACTACCATCCATTGGAATAACAAAAATCTCGACAACAGACTAGCTTCCATAATTACAAGGCTACCATCCAATCCAATAACAAAAATATCGACAACAGACTACCTTCCATAATGACAAGGCTACCACCCATTAGAGTAACAAAAATCATGACAACAAACTACCTTCAATAATGACAAGGCTACCATCCATTGGAGTAACAAAAATATTAACAAGAGTCTACCTTTCATAATGACAAGGCTACCATCCAATGGAGTAACAAAAATCTCGGCAACAGACTACCTTCCATAATGACTAGGCTACCATGCATTGGAGTATAAAAAATTTGGACAACAGACTACCTTCCATAATGACAAGTCTACTATCCATTGGAGTAACAAAAATCTCGACAATAGACTATCTTCCCTAATGACAAGGGTACCATCCATTGGAGTAACAAAAATCACGACAACAGACTACCTTCCATAATAACAAGGCTACCATCCATTGGAGTAACCGAAATCACAACGAAAGACTACTTTCCATAATGACAAGGCAACCATCCATTAGAGTAACAAAAATCGGGACAACAATCTACCTTGCATAATGACAAGGATACCATCCATTGGAGTAACAAAGATATCGAAAAGAGACTACCTTCCATAATGACAAGGCTACCATCCATTGGAGTAACAAAGATATCGACAACATACTACCTTTAAAAATGACAAGGCTAACATCCATTAGAGTAACAAAAATCACGACAACAGACTACCTTCCAAAATGACAAGGCTATCATCCATTGGAATAACAAAAATATTGAAAATAGACTACCTTCCATAATGGCAAGGTTACCATCCATTTGAGTAACCAAAATCTCGACAATAGACTACCTTCCATAATGATAAGGGTACCATCCATTTGAGTAACAAAAATCTCGACAACAGACTACCTTCCATAATGACAAGTCTACCGTCCATTGGAATAACAAAAATCTCGACAATAGACTACCTTTCATAATGACAAGGCTACATCCAATTGGAGTAACAAAAATCTGAACAACAGACTACCTTCCATAATGACAAGGCTATAATCCATTGAGTAACAGATATCACAACGACAGACTACCTTCCATATTGATAAGGCTACCATCCATTTGAGTAACAATAATCGAGACAACAGACAACCTTCCATAATGACAAGGCTACCATCCAATGGAGTAACAAAAATATCAACAAGAGACAACCTTCCATAATTACAAGGCTACCATCCATTGGAGTAACAAAAATCTCGCCAACGGACTACCTTCCATAACGACAAGGATACCATCCATTAGAGTAACAAAGATATCGATAACATACTAACTTCCATAATGACATGGCTACTATCCATTGGAGTAAAAAAATCACGACAATAGACTACCTTCCATAACGAGAAGGCTATGATCCATTGGAATAACAAAAATCTGAACAACAAACTACCTTCCATAATGACAAGGCTACCATCCATTGGAGTAACAGAAATCACAACGACAGACTACCTTCCATAATGACAAGGCTACCATCCATTTGAGTAAAATAAATTGGGACAATGGACTACCTTCTATAATCACAAGGCTACCATCCATTGGAGTAACAAAACTATCAACAAGAGACTACCTTCCATAATGACAAGGCTACCATCCATTGGAGTAGAAAAAATCTCGACAACAGACTACCTTCCATAATGACAAGGTTACCATCCATTGGAGTAACAAAGATATCGACAACATAGTACCTTCAATAATGACAACACTACCATCCATTGGAATAACAAAAATCTCGACAACAGACTAGCTTCCATAATGACAAGGCTACCATCCAATCCAATAACAAAAATATCGACAACAGACTACCTTCCATAATGACAAGGCTACCATTCATTAGAGTAACAAAAATCATGACAACAAACTACCTTCAATAATGACAAGGCTACCATCCATTGGAGTAACAAAAATATCAACAAGAGTTTACCTTTCATAATGACAAGGCTACCATCCAATGGAGTAACAAAAATCTCGGCTACAGACTACCTTCCATAATGACCAGGCTACCATGCATTGGAGTATAAAAAATTTGGACAACAGACTACCTTCCATAATGACAAGTCTACTATCCATTGGAGTAACAAAAATCTCGACAACAGACTATCTTCCCTAATGACAAGGGTACCATCCATTGGAGTAACAAAAATCACGACAACAGACTACCTTCCATAATAACAAGGCTACCATCCATTGGAGTAACCGAAATCACAACGAAAGACTACTTTCCATAATGACAAGGCAACCATCCATTAGAGTAACAAAAATCCGGACAACAATCTACCTTGCATAATGACAAGGATACCATCCATTGGAGTAACAAAGATATCGAAAAGAGACTACCTTCCATAATGACAAGGCTACCATCCATTGGAGTAACAAAGATATCGACAACATACTACCTTTAAAAATGACAAGGCTAACATCCATTGGAGTAACAAAAATCACGACAACAGACTACCTTCCATAATGACAAGGCTATCATCCATTGGAATAACAAAAATATTGAAAACAGACTACCTTCCATAATGGCAAGGTTACCATCCATTTGAGTAACCAAAATCTCGACAATAGACTACCTTCCATAATGATAAGGGTACCATCCATTAGAGTAACAAAAATCTCGACAACAGACTACCTTCCATAATGACAAGTATACCATCCATTGGAATAACAAAAATCTCGACAATAGACTACCTTTCATAATGACAAGGCTACATCCAATTGGAGTAACAAAAATCTGAACAACAGACTACCTTCCATAATGACAAGGCTATAATCCATCGAGTAACAGAAATCACAACGACAGACTACCTTCCATAATGATAAGGCTATAATCCATTGAGTAACAGAAATCACAACGACAGACTACCTTCCATAATTACAAGGCTACCATCCATTGGAGTAACAAAAATCTCGCCAACGGACTACCTTCCATAACGACAAGGATACCATCCATTAGAGTAACAAAGATATCGATAACATACTACCTTCCATAATGACATGGCTACTATCCATTGGAGTAAAAAAAATCACGACAATAGACTACCTTCCATAACGAGAAGGCTACGATCCATTGGAATAACAAAAATTTGAACACCAAACTACCTTCCATAATGACAAGGCTACCATCCATTGGAGTAACAGAAATCCCAACGACAGACTACCTTCCATAATGACAAGGCTACCATCCATTTGAGTAAAATAAATTGGGACAATGGACTACCTTCTATAATCACAAGGCTACCATCCATTGGAGTAAAAAAACTATCAACAAGAGACTACCTTCCATAATGACAAGGCTACCATCCATTGGAGTAGAAAAAATCTCGACAACAGACTACCTTCCATAATGACAAGGCTACCATCCATTGGAGTAACAAAGATATCGACAACATAGTACCTTCAATAATGACAACACTACCATCCATTGGAATAACAAAAATCTCGACAACAGACTAGCTTCCATAATGACAAGGCTACCATCCAATCCAATAACAAAAATATCGACAACAGACTACCTTTCATAATGACAAGGCTACCATCCATTAGAGTAACAAAAATCATGACAACAAACTACCTTCAATAATGACAAGGCTACCATCCATTGGAGTAACAAAAATATCAACACGAGTTTACCTTTCATAATGACAAGGCTACCATCCAATGGAGTAACAAAAATCTCGGCAACAGACTACCTTCCATAATGACTAGGATACCATCCATTGGAGTATACAAAATTTGGACAACAGACTACCTTCCATAATGACAAGGCTACCATCCATTGGAGTAACAAAAATCTCAACAACAGACTATCTTCCATAATGACAAGGGTACCATCCATTGGAGTAACAAAAATCACGACAACAGACTACCTTCCATAAGGACAAGTCCATAATCCATTGGAATAACAAAAATCTCGACAACAGACTACCTTTCATAAGGACAAGGCTACAATCCAATGGAGTAACAAGCTCTTGACAATAGACTACCTTCCATAATGATAAGTCTACCATCCATTGGAGTAACAAAAATCTGAACAACAAAATACCTTCCATAATGACAAGGCTACCATCCATTAGAGTAAAAATAATCCGGAAAAAATCTACCTTCCATAATTAAATGGCTACCATACATTAGAGTAACAAAGATATCGACAACATACTACCTTCTATAATGACATGGCTACCATCCATTGGAGTAATAAAAATCACGACAACAGACTACCTTCCATAATGACAAGGCTATCATCCATTGGAATAACAAAAATATTGAAAACAGACTACCTTCCATAATGGCAAGGTTACCATCCATTTGAGTAACAAAAATCTCGACAATAGACTACCTTCCATAATGATAAGGGTACCATCCATTAGAGTAACAAAAATCTCGACAACAGACTACCTTCCATAATGACAAGTCTACCGTCCATTGGAATAACAAAAATCTCGACAATAGACTACCTTTCATAATGACAAGGCTACATCCAATTGGAGTAACAAAAATCTGAACAACAGACTACCTTCCATAAAGACAAGGCTATAATCCATTGAGTAACATAAATCACAACGACAGACTACCTTCCATAATGATAAGGCTACCATCCATTTGAGTAACAATAATCGGGAAAACAGACTACCTTCCATAATGACAAGGCTACCATCCAATGGAGTAACAAAAATATCAACAAGAGACAACCTTCCATAATTACAAGGCTACCATCCATTGGAGTAACAAAAATCTCGCCAACGGACTACCTTCCATAACGACAAGGATACCATCCATTAGAGTAACAAAGATATCGATAACATACTACCTTCCATAATGACATGGCTACTATCCATTGGAGTAAAAAAAATCACGACAATAGACTACCTTCCATAACGAGAAGGCTACGATCCATTGGAATAACAAAAATCTGAACAACAAACTACCTTCCATAAGGACAAGGCTACCATCCATTGGAGTAACAGAAATCACAACGACAGACTACCTTCCATAATGACAAGGCTAGCATCCATTTGAGTAAAATAAATTGGGACAATGGACTACCTTCTATAATCACAAGGCTACCATCCATTGGAGTAACAAAACTATCAACAAGAGACTACCTTCCATAATGACAAGGCTACCATCTATTGGAGTAGAAAAAATCTCGACAACAGACTACCTTCCATAATGATAAGGCTACCATCCATTGGAGTAACAAAGATATCGACAACATAGTACCTTCAATAATGACAACACTACCATCCATTGGAATAACAAAAATCTCGACAACAGACTAGCTTCCATAATGACAAGGCTACCATCCATTAGAGTAACAAAAATCACGACAACAAACTACCTTCAATAATGACAAGGCTACCATCCATTGGAGTAACAAAAATATCAACAAGAGTTTACCTTTCATAATGACAAAGCTACCATCCAATGGAGTAACAAAAATCTCGGCAACAGACTACCTTCCATAATGACTAGGCTACCATGCATTGGAGTATAAAAAATTTGGACAACAGACTACCTTCCATAATGACAAGGCTACCATCCATTGGAGTAACAAAAATATCGACAACAGACTATCTTCCATAATGAGAAGGGTACCATCCATTGGAGTAACAAAAATCACGACAACAGACTACCTTCCATAATAACAAGGCTACCATCCATTGGAGTAACAGAAATCACAATGAAAGACTACATTCCATAATGACAAGGCTACCATCCATTAGAGTAACAAAAATCGGGACAACAATCTACCTTGCATAATGACAAGGATACCATCCATTGGAGTAACAAAGATATCCAAAAGAGACTACCTTCCATAATGACAAGGCTACCATCCATTGGAGTAACAAAGATATCGACAACATACTACCTTTAAAAATGACAAGGCTAACATCCATTGGAGTAACAAAAATCACGACAACAGACTACCTTCCATAATGACAAGGCTAACATCCATTGGAATAACAAAAATATTGAAAACAGACTACCTTCCATAATGGCAAGGTTACCATCCATTTGAGTAACCAAAATCTCGACAATAGACTACCTTCCATAATGATAAGGGTACCATCCATTAGATTAACAAAAATCTCGACAACAGACTACCTTCCATAATGACAAGTCTACCATCCATTGGAATAACAAAAATCTCGACAACAGACTACCTTTCATAATGACAAGGCTACATCCAATTGGAGTAACAAAAATCTCAACAACAGACTACCTTCCATAATGACAAGGCTATAATCCATTGAGTAACAGAAATCACAACGACAGACTACCTTCCATAATGATAAGGCTACAATCCATTTGAGTAACAATAATCGGGACAACAGACTACCTTCCATAATGACAAGGCTACCATCCAATGGAGTAACAAAAATATCAACAAGAGACAACCTTCCATAATTACAAGGCTACCATCCATTGGAGTAACAAAAATCTCGCCAACGGACTACCTTCCATAACGACAAGGATACCATCCATTAGAGTAACAAAGATATCGATAACATACTACCTTCCATAATGACATGGCTACTATCCATTAGAGTAAAAAAAATCACGACAATAGACTACCTTCCATAACGAGAAGGCTACGATCCATTGGAATAACAAAAATTTGAACACCAAACTACCTTCCATAATGACAAGGCTACCATTCATTGGAGTAACAGAAATCCCAACGACAGACTACCTTCCATAATGACAAGGCTACCATCCATTTTAGTAAAATAAATTGGGACAATGGACTACCTTCTATAATCACAAGGCTACCATCCATTGGAGTAACAAAACTATCAACAAGAGACTACCTTCCATAATGACAAGGCTACCATCCATTGGAGTAGAAAAAATCTCGACAACAGACTACCTTCCATAATGACAAGGCTACCATCCATTGGAGTAACAAAGATATCGACAACATAGTACCTTCAACAATGACAACACTACCATCCATTGGAATAACAAAAATCTCGACAACAGACTAGCTTCCATAATGACAAGGCTACCATCCAATCCAATAACAAAAATATCGACAACAGACTACCTTCCATAATTACAAGGCTACCATCCATTAGAGTAACAAAAATCATGACAACAAACTACCTTCAATAATGACAAGGCTACCATCCATTGGAGTAACAAAAATATCAACAAGAGTTTACCTTTCATAATGACAAGGCTACCATCCAATGGAGTAACAAAAATCTCGGCAACAGACTACCTTCCATAATGACTAGGATACCATCCATTGGAGTATACAAAATTTGGACAACAGACTACCTTCCATAATGACAAGGCTACCATCCATTGGAGTAACAAAAATCTCAACAACAGACTATCTTCCATAATGACAAGGGTACCATCCATTGGAGTAACAAAAATCACGACAACAGACTACCTTCCATAAGGACAAGTCCATAATCCATTGGAATAACAAAAATCTCGACAACAGACTACCTTTCATAATGACAAGGCTACAATCCAATGGAGTAACAAGCTCTTGACAATAGACTACCTTCCATAATGATAAGTCTACCATCCATTGGAGTAACAAAAATCTGAACAACAAAATACCTTCCATAATGACAAGGCTACCAACCATTAGAGTAAAAATAATCCGGAAAAAATCTACCTTCCATAATTAAATGGCTACCATACATTAGAGTAACAAAGATATCGATAACATACTACCTTCTATAATGACATGGCTACCATCCATTGGAGTAATAAAAATCACGACAACAGACTACCTTCCATAATGACAAGGCTATCATCCATTGGAATAACAAAAATATTGAAAATAGACTACCTTCCATAATGGCAAGGTTACCATCCATTTGAGTAACAAAAATCTCGACAATAGACTACCTTCCATAATGATAAGGGTACCATCCATTAGAGTAACAAAAATCTCGACAACAGACTACCTTCCATAATGACAAGTCTACCGTCCATTGGAATAACAAAAATCTCGACAATAGACTACCTTTCATAATGACAAGGCTACATCCAATTGGAGTAACAAAAATCTGAACAACAGACTACCTTCCATAAAGACAAGGCTATAATCCATTGAGTAACATAAATCACAACGACAGACTACCTTCCATAATGATAAGGCTACCATCCATTTGAGTAACAATAATCGGGAAAACAGACTACCTTCCATAATGACAAGGCTACCATCCAATGGAGTAACAAAAATATCAACAAGAGACAACCTTCCATAATTACAAGGCTACCATCCATTGGAGTAACAAAAATCTCGCCAACGGACTACCTTCCATAACGACAAGGATACCATCCATTAGAGTAACAAAGATATCGATAACATACTACCTTCCATAATGACATGGCTACTATCCATTGGAGTAAAAAAAATCACGACAATAGACTACCTTCCATAACGAGAAGGCTACGATCCATTGGAATAACAAAAATCTGAACAACAAACTACCTTCCATAAGGACAAGGCTACCATCCATTGGAGTAACAGAAATCACAACGACATACTACCTTCCATAATGACATGGCTAGCATCCATTTGAGTAAAATAAATTGGGACAATGGACTACCTTCTATAATCACAAGGCTACCATCCATTGGAGTAACAAAACTATCAACAAGAGACTACCTTCCATAATGACAAGGCTACCATCCATTGGAGTAGAAAAAATCTCGACAACAGACTACCTTCCATAATGATAAGGCTACCATCCATTGGAGTAACAAAGATATCGACAACATAGTACCTTCAATAATGACAACACTACCATCCATTGGAATAACAAAAATCTCGACAACAGACTAGCTTCCATAATGACAAGGCTACCATCCATTAGAGTAACAAAAATCATGACAACAAACTACCTTCAATAATGACAAGGTTACCATCCATTGGAGTAACAAAAATATCAACAAGAGTTTACCTTTCATAATGACAAAGCTACCATCCAATGGAGTAACAAAAATCTCGGCAACAGACTACCTTCCATAATAACTAGGCTACCATGCATTGGAGTATAAAAAATTTGGACAACAGACTACCTTCCTTAATGACAAGGCTACCATCCATTGGAGTAACAAAAATATCGACAACAGACTATCTTCCATAATGAGAAGGGTACCATCAATTGGAGTAACAAAAATCACGACAACAGACTACCTTCCATAATAACAAGGCTACCATCCATTGGAGTAACAGAAATCACAATGAAAGACTACATTCCACAATGACAAGGCTACCATCCATTAGAGTAACAAAAATCGGGACAACAATCTACCTTGCATAATGACAAGGATACCATCCATTGGAGTAACAAAGATATCGAAAAGAGACTACCTTCCATAATGACAAGGCTACCATCCATTGGAGTAACAAAGATATCGACAACATACTACCTTTAAAAATGACAAGGCTAACATCCATTGGAGTAACAAAAATCACGACAATAGACTACCTTCCAAAATGACAAGGCTAACATCCATTGGAATAACAAAAATATTGAAAACAGACTACCTTCCATAATGGCAAGGTTACCATCCATTTGAGTAACCAAAATCTCGACAATAGACTACCTTCCATAATGATAAGGGTACCATCCATTAGAGTAACAAAAATCTCGACAACAGACTACCTTCCATAATGACAAGTCTACCATCCATTGGAATAACAAAAATCTCGACAACAGACTACCTTTCATAATGACAAGGCTACATCCAATTGGAGTAACAAAAATCTGAACAACAGACTACCTTCCATAATGACAAGGCTATAATCCATTGAGTAACAGAAATCACAACGACAGACTACCTTCCATAATGATAAGGCTACAATCCATTTGAGTAACAATAATCGGGACAACAGACTACCTTCCATAATGACAAGGCTACCATCCAATGGAGTAACAAAAATATCAACAAGAGACAACCTTCCATAATTACAAGGCTACCATCCATTGGAGTAACAAAAATCTCGCCAACGGACTACCTTCCATAACGACAAGGATACCATCCATTAGAGTAACAAAGATATCAATAACATACTACCTTCCATAATGACATGGCTACTATCCATTGGAGTAAAAAAATCACGACAATAGACTACCTTCCATAACGAGAAGGCTACGATCCATTGGAATAACAAAAATCTGAACAACAAACTACCTTCCATAATGACAAGGCTACCATCCATTGGAGTAACAGAAATCACAATGAAAGACTACATTCCACAATGACAAGGCTACCATCCATTAGAGTAACAAAAATCGGGACAACAATCTACCTTGCATAATGACAAGGATACCATCCATTGGAGTAACAAAGATATCGAAAAGAGACTACCTTCCATAATGACAAGGCTACCATCCATTGGAGTAACAAAGATCTCGACAACATACTACCTTTAAAAATGACAAGGCTAACATCCATTGGAGTAACAAAAATCATGACAACAGACTACCTTCCATAATGACAAGGGTAACATCCATTGGAATAACAAAAATATTGAAAACAGACTACCTTCCATAATGGCAAGGTTACCATCCATTTGAGTAACCAAAATCTCGACAATAGACTACCTTCCATAATGATAAGGGTACCATCCATTAGAGTAACAAAAATCTCGACAACAGACTACCTTCCATAATGACAAGTCTACCATCCATTGGAATAACAAAAATCTCGACAACAGACTACCTTTCATAATGACAAGGCTACATCCAATTGGAGTAACAAAAATCTGAACAACAGACTACCTTCCATAATGACAAGGCTATAATCCATTGAGTAACAGAAATCACAACGACAGACTACCTTCCATAATGATAAGGCTACAATCCATTTGAGTAACAATAATCGGGACAACAGACTACCTTCCATAATGACAAGGCTACCATCCAATGGAGTAACAAAAATATCAACAAGAGACAACCTTCCATAATTACAAGGCTACCATCCATTGGAGTAACAAAAATCTCGCCAACGGACTACCTTCCATAACGACAAGGATACCATCCATTAGAGTAACAAAGATATCGATAACATACTACCTTCCATAATGACATGGCTACTATCCATTGGAGTAAAAAAAATCACGACAATAGACTACCTTCCATAACGAGAAGGCTACGATCCATTGGAATAACAAAAATCTGAACAACAAACTACCTTCCATAATGACAAGGCTACCATCCATTGGAGTAACAGAAATCACAACGACAGATTACCTTCCATAATGACAAGGCTACCATCCATTTGAGTAAAATAAATTGGGACAATGGACTACCTTCTATAATCACAAGGCTACCATCCATTGGAGTAACAAAACTATCAACAAGAGACTACCTTCCATAATGACAAGGCTACCATCCATTGGAGTAGAAAAAATCTCGACAACAAACTACCTTCCATAATGATAAGGCTACCATCCATTGGAGTAACAAAGATATCGATAACATACTACCTTCAATAATGACAACACTACCATCCATTGGAATAAAAAAAATCTCGACAACAGACTACCTTCCATAATGACAAGGCTACCATCCAATCCAATAACAAAAATATCGACAACAGACTACCTTCCATAATGACAAGGCTACCATCCATTAGAGTAACAAAAATCATGACAACAAACTACCTTCAATAATGACAAGGCTACCATCCATTGGAGTAACAAAAATATCAATAAGAGTTTACCTTTCATAATGACAAGGCTACCATCCAATGGAGTAACAAAAATCTTGGCAACAGACTACCTTCCATAATGACTAGGATACCATCCATTGGAATATACAAAATTTGGACAACAGACTACCTTCCATAATGACAAGGCTACCATCCATTGGAGTAACAAAAATCTCAACAACAGACTATCTTCCATAATGACAAGGGTACCATCCATTGGAGTAACAAAAATCACGACAACAGACTACCTTCCATAAGGACAAGCCCATAATCCATTGGAATAACAAAAATCTCGACAACAGACTACCTTTCATAATGACAAGGCTACACTCCAATGGAGTAACAAGCTCTCGACAATAGACTAACTTCCATAATGATAAGTCTACCATCCATTGGAGTAACAAAAATCTGAACAACAGACTACCTTCCATAATGACAAGGCTACCATCCATTAGAGTAAAAATAATCGGGAAAACAATCTACCTTCAATAATGAAATGGCTACCATCCATTAGAGTAACAAAGATATCGACAACATACTACCTTCTATATTGACATGGCTACCATCCATTGGAGTAATAAAAATCACGAACACAGACTACCTTCCATAACGAGAAGGCTACCATCCATTGGAGTAACAAAGATATAGACACAAGACTATCTGCCATAATGACAAGGCTACCATCCATTGGAGTATCAAAAATATCGACAACATACTACCTTCCATAATGACAAGGCTACCATCCATTGGAATAACAAAAATCTCAACAACACACTACCTTCCATAATGAAAAGGCTACCATTCATTTGAGTAACAATAATCTCGACAATAGACTACCTTCCATAACGATAAGGGTACCATCCATTAGAGTAACAAAAATCTTGACAACAGACTATCTTCCATAATGACAAGGGTACCATCCATTGGAGTAACAAAAATATCGACAAGAGACTACCTTCCATAATGACAAGTCCACAATCCATTCGAATAACAAAAATCTCGAAAATAGACTACCTTTCATAATGACAAGGCTACAATCCAATGGACTAAAAAGCTCTCGACAATAGACTACCTTCCATAATGAAAAGTCTACCATCCATTGGAGTAAAAAAAAACTGAACAACAGACTACCTTCCATAATGACAAGGCTACCATCCATTGGAGTAACATAAATCACAACGACAGACTACCTTCCATAATGACAAGGCTACCATCCATTAGAGTAACAAAAATCGGGACAACAAACTGCCTTCCATAATGACAAGGCTACCATCCATTGGAGTAACAAAGATATCGACAACATACTAACCTAAAAAATGACAAGGCTAACATCCATTGGAGTAACAAAAATCACGACAACAAACAACCTTCCATAAGGACAAGTCCATAATCCATTGGAATAACAAAAATCTCGACAACAGACTACCTTTCATAATGACAAGGCTACAATCCAATGGAGTAACAAGCTCTCGACAATAGACTACCTTCCATAATGATAAGTCTACCATCCATTGGAGTAACAAAAATCTGAACAACAGACTACCTTCCATAATGACAAGGCTACCATCCATTAGAGTAAAAATAATCGGGAAAATAATCTACCTTCCATAATGAAATGGCTACCATCCATTAGAGTAACAAAGATATCGACAACATACTACCTTCTATAATGACATGGCTACCATCCATTGGAGTAATAAAAATCACGACAACAGACTACCTTCCATAACGAGAAGGCTACCATCCATTGGAGTAACAAAGATATAGACACAAGACTATCTTCCATAATGACAAGGCTACCATCCATTGGAGTAACAAAGATATCGACAACATACTACCTTCCATAATGACAAGGCTACCATCCATTGGAGTAACAAAAATATCAACAAGAGTCTACCTTTCATAATGACAAGGCTACCATCCAATGGAGTAAAAAAAATATCGGCAACAGACTACCTTCCATAATGACTAGGATACCATCCATTGGAGTATACAAAATTTGGACAACAGACTACCTTCCATAATGACAAGGCTACCAACCATTGGAGTAACAAAAATCTCAACAACAAACTATCTTCCATAATGACAAGGGTACCATCCATTGGAGTAACAAAAATCACGACAACAGACTACCTTCCATAAGGACAAGTCCATAAACCATTGGAATAACAAAAATCTCGACAACAGACTATCTTTCATAATGACAAGGCTACAATCCAATGGAGTAACAAGCTCTCGACAATAGACTACCTTCCATAATGATAAGTCTACCATCCATTGGAGTAACAAAAATCTGAACAACAGACTACCTTCCGTAATGACATGGCTACCATCCATTAGAGTAAAAATAATCGGGAAAACAATCTACCTTCCATAATAAAATGGCTACCATCCATTAGAGTAACAAAGATATCGACAACATACTACCTTCTATAATGACATGGCTACCATCCATTGGAGTAATAAAAATCACGACAACAGACTACCTTCCATAACGAGAAGGCTACCATCCATTGGAGTAACAAAGCTATAGACACAAGACTATCTTCCATAATGACAAGGCTACCATCCATTGGAGTAACAAAGATATCGACCACATACTACCTTCCATAATAACAAGGCTACCATCCATTGGAGTAACAAAAATATCATCAAGAGTCTACCTTTCATAATGACAAGGCTACCATCCAATGGAGTAAAAAAAATCTCGGCAACAGACTACCTTCCATAATGACTAGGATACCATCCATTGGAGTATACAAAATTTGGACAACAGACTACCTTCCATAATGACAAGGCTACCATCCATTGGAGTAACAAAAATCTCCACAACAGACTATCTTCCATAATGACAAGGGTACCATCCATTGGAGTAACAAAAATAACGACAACAGACTACCTTCCATAAGGACAAGTCCATAATCCATTGGAATAACAAAAATCTCAACAACAGACTACCTTTCATAATGACAAGGCTACAATCCAATGGAGTAACAAGCTCTCGACAATAGACTACCTTCCATAATGATAAGTCTACCATCCATTGGAGTAACAAAAATCTGAACAACAGACTACCTTCCATAATGACAAGGCTACCATCCATTAGAGTAAAAATAATCTGGAAAACAATCTACCTTCCATAATGAAATGGCTTCCATCCATTAGAGTAACAAAGATATCGACAACATACTACATTCTATAATGACATGGCTACCATCCATTGGAGTAATAAAAATCACGACAACAGACTACCTTCCATAACGAGAAGGCTACAATCCATTGGAGTAACAAAGATATAGACACAAGACTATCTTCCATAATGACAAGGCTACCATCCATTGGAGTAACAAAGATATCGACAACATACTACCTTCCATAATGACAAGGCTACCATCCATTGGAATAACAAAAATCTCAACAACACACTACCTTCCATAATGAAAAGGCTACCATTCATTAGAGTAACAAAAATATTGACAACAGACTATCTTCCATAATGACAAGGGTACCATCCATTGGAGTAACAAAAATATCGACAAGAGACTACCTTCCATAATGACAAGTCCACAATCCATTTGAATAACAAAAATCTCGAAAATAGACTACCTTTCATAATGACAAGGCTACAATCCAATAGAGTAAAAAGCTCTCGACAATAGAATACCTTCCATAATGACAAGTCTACCATCCATTGGAGTAAAAAAAAACTGAACAACAGACTACCTTCCATAATGACAAGGCTGCCATCCATTGGAGTAACATAAATCACAATGACAGACTACCTTCCATAATGACAAGGCTACCATCCATTAGAGTAACAAAAATCGGGACAATAATCTACCTTCCATAATGACAAGGATACCATCCATTGGAGTAACAAAAATATCAACAATAGACTTCCTTGCATAATGACAAGGCTACCATCCATTGGAGTAATAAAAATATTGAAAACAGACTGCCTTCCATAATGACAAGGCTACCATCCATTGGAGTAACAAAGATATCGACAACATACTAACCTAAAAATGACAAGGCTAATATCCATTGGAGTAACAAAAATCACGACAACAGACTACCTTCCATAAGGACAAGTCCATAATCCATTGGAATAACAAAAATCTCGACAACAGACTACCTTTCATAATGACAAGGCTACAATCCAATGGAGTAACAAGCTCTCGACAATAGACTACCTTCCATAATGATAAGTCTACCATCCATTGGAGTAGCAAAAATCTGAACAACAGACTACCTTCCATAATGACAAGGCTACCATCCATTAGAGTAAAAATAATCGGGAAAACAATCTACCTTCCATAATGAAATGGCTACCATCCATTAGAGTAACAAAGATATCGACAACATACTACCTTCTATAACGACATGGCTACCATCCATTGGAGTAATAAAAATCACGACAACAGACTACCTTCCATAACGAGAAGGCTACCATCCATTGGAGTAACAAAGATATAGACACAAGACTATCTTCCATAATGACAAGGCTACCATCCATTGGAGTAACAAAGATATCGACAACATACTACCTTCCATAATGACAAGGCTACCATCCATTGGAATAACAAAAATCTCAATAACACACTACCTTCCATAATGAAAACGCTACCATTCATTTGAGTAACAATAATCTCGACAATAGACTACCTTCCATAACGATAAGGGTACCATCCATTAGAGTAACAAAAATATTGACAACAGACTATCTTCCATAATGACAAGGGTACCATCCATTGGAGTAACAAAAATATCGACAAGAGACTACCTTCCATAATGACAAGTCCACAATCCATTTGAATAACAAAAATCTCGAAAATAGACTACCTTTCATAATGACAAGCCTACAATCCAATAGAGTAAAAAGCTCTCGACAATAGAATACCTTCCATAATGACAAGTCTACCATCCATTGGAGTAAAAAAAAACTGAACAACAGACTACCTTCCATAATGACAAGGCTGCCATCCATTGGAGTAACATAAATCACAATGACAGACTACCTTCCATAATGACAAGGCTACCATCCATTAGAGTAACAAAAATCGGGACAATAATCTACCTTCCATAATGACAAGGATACCATCCATTGGAGTAACAAAAATATCAACAATAGACTTCCTTGCATAATGACAAGGCTACCATCCATTGGAGTAATAAAAATATTGAAAACAGACTGCCTTCCATAATGACAAGGCTACCATCCATTGGAGTAACAAAGATATCGACAACATACTAACCTAAAAATGACAAGGCTAATATCCATTGGAGTAACAAAAATCACGACAACAGACTACCTTCCATAAGGACAAGTCCATAATCCATTGGAATAACAAAAATCTCGACAACAGACTACCTTTCATAATGACAAGGCTACAATCCAATGGAGTAACAAGCTCTCGACAATAGACTACCTTCCATAATGATAAGTCTACCATCCATTGGAGTAGCAAAAATCTGAACAACAGACTACCTTCCATAATGACAAGGCTACCATCCATTAGAGTAAAAATAATCGGGAAAACAATCTACCTTCCATAATGAAATGGCTACCATCCATTAGAGTAACAAAGATATCGACAACATACTACCTTCTATAACGACATGGCTACCATCCATTGGAGTAATAAAAATCACGACAACAGACTACCTTCCATAACGAGAAGGCTACCATCCATTGGAGTAACAAAGATATAGACACAAGACTATCTTCCATAATGACAAGGCTACCATCCATTGGAGTAACAAAGATATCGACAACATACTACCTTCCATAATGACAAGGCTACCATCCATTGGAATAACAAAAATCTCAATAACACACTACCTTCCATAATGAAAACGCTACCATTCATTTGAGTAACAATAATCTCGACAATAGACTACCTTCCATAACGATAAGGGTACCATCCATTAGAGTAACAAAAATATTGACAACAGACTATCTTCCATAATGACAAGGGTACCATCCATTGGAGTAACAAAAATATCGACAAGAGACTACCTTCCATAATGACAAGTCCACAATCCATTTGAATAACAAAAATCTCGAAAATAGACTACCTTTCATAATGACAAGGCTACAATCCAATAGAGTAAAAAGCTCTCGACAATAGAATACCTTCCATAATGACAAGTCTACCATCCATTGGAGTAAAAAAAAACTGAACAACAGACTACCTTCCATAATGACAAGGCTGCCATCCATTGGAGTAACATAAATCACAATGACAGACTACCTTCCATAATGACAAGGCTACCATCCATTAGAGTAACAAAAATCGGGACAATAATCTACCTTCCATAATGACAAGGATACCATCCATTGGAGTAACAAAAATATCAACAATAGACTTCCTTGCATAATGACAAGGCTACCATCCATTGGAGTAATAAAAATATTGAAAACAGACTGCCTTCCATAATGACAAGGCTACCATCCATTGGAGTAACAAAGATATCGACAACATACTAACCTAAAAATGACAAGGCTAATATCCATTGGAGTAACAAAAATCACGACAACAGACTACCTTCCATAAGGACAAGTCCATAATCCATTGGAATAACAAAAATCTCGACAACAGACTACCTTTCATAATGACAAGGCTACAATCCAATGGAGTAACAAGCTCTCGACAATAGACTACCTTCCATAATGATAAGTCTACCATCCATTGGAGTAGCAAAAATCTGAACAACAGACTACCTTCCATAATGACAAGGCTACCATCCATTAGAGTAAAAATAATCGGGAAAACAATCTACCTTCCATAATGAAATGGCTACCATCCATTAGAGTAACAAAGATATCGACAA
Organism: Vicia faba; assembly: GCA_948472305.1. NCBI lineage: Eukaryota > Viridiplantae > Streptophyta > Magnoliopsida > Fabales > Fabaceae > Vicia > Vicia faba. The sequence continues at coordinate 802,349,127 of OX451737.1, read as the reverse complement.
CATACTACCTTCTATAACGACATGGCTACCATCCATTGGAGTAATAAAAATCACGACAACAGACTACCTTCCATAACGAGAAGGCTACCATCCATTGGAGTAACAAAGATATAGACACAAGACTATCTTCCATAATGACAAGGCTACCATCCATTGGAGTAACAAAGATATCGACAACATACTACCTTCCATAATGACAAGGCTACCATCCATTGGAATAACAAAAATCTCAATAACACACTACCTTCCATAATGAAAACGCTACCATTCATTTGAGTAACAATAATCTCGACAATAGACTACCTTCCATAACGATAAGGGTACCATCCATTAGAGTAACAAAAATATTGACAACAGACTATCTTCCATAATGACAAGGGTACCATCCATTGGAGTAACAAAAATATCGACAAGAGACTACCTTCCATAATGACAAGTCCACAATCCATTTGAATAACAAAAATCTCGAAAATAGACTACCTTTCATAATGACAAGCCTACAATCCAATAGAGTAAAAAGCTCTCGACAATAGAATACCTTCCATAATGACAAGTCTACCATCCATTGGAGTAAAAAAAAACTGAACAACAGACTACCTTCCATAATGACAAGGCTGCCATCCATTGGAGTAACATAAATCACAATGACAGACTACCTTCCATAATGACAAGGCTACCATCCATTAGAGTAACAAAAATCGGGACAATAATCTACCTTCCATAATGACAAGGATACCATCCATTGGAGTAACAAAAATATCAACAATAGACTTCCTTGCATAATGACAAGGCTACCATCCATTGGAGTAATAAAAATATTGAAAACAGACTGCCTTCCATAATGACAAGGCTACCATCCATTGGAGTAACAAAGATATCGACAACATACTAACCTAAAAATGACAAGGCTAATATCCATTGGAGTAACAAAAATCACGACAACAGACTACCTTCCATAAGGACAAGTCCATAATCCATTGGAATAACAAAAATCTCGACAACAGACTACCTTTCATAATGACAAGGCTACAATCCAATGGAGTAACAAGCTCTCGACAATAGACTACCTTCCATAATGATAAGTCTACCATCCATTGGAGTAGCAAAAATCTGAACAACAGACTACCTTCCATAATGACAAGGCTACCATCCATTAGAGTAAAAATAATCGGGAAAACAATCTACCTTCCATAATGAAATGGCTACCATCCATTAGAGTAACAAAGATATCGACAACATACTACCTTCTATAACGACATGGCTACCATCCATTGGAGTAATAAAAATCACGACAACAGACTACCTTCCATAACGAGAAGGCTACCATCCATTGGAGTAACAAAGATATAGACACAAGACTATCTTCCATAATGACAAGGCTACCATCCATTGGAGTAACAAAGATATCGACAACATACTACCTTCCATAATGACAAGGCTACCATCCATTGGAATAACAAAAATCTCAATAACACACTACCTTCCATAATGAAAACGCTACCATTCATTTGAGTAACAATAATCTCGACAATAGACTACCTTCCATAACGATAAGGGTACCATCCATTAGAGTAACAAAAATATTGACAACAGACTATCTTCCATAATGACAAGGGTACCATCCATTGGAGTAACAAAAATATCGACAAGAGACTACCTTCCATAATGACAAGTCCACAATCCATTTGAATAACAAAAATCTCGAAAATAGACTACCTTTCATAATGACAAGCCTACAATCCAATAGAGTAAAAAGCTCTCGACAATAGAATACCTTCCATAATGACAAGTCTACCATCCATTGGAGTAAAAAAAAACTGAACAACAGACTACCTTCCATAATGACAAGGCTGCCATCCATTGGAGTAACATAAATCACAATGACAGACTACCTTCCATAATGACAAGGCTACCATCCATTAGAGTAACAAAAATCGGGACAATAATCTACCTTCCATAATGACAAGGATACCATCCATTGGAGTAACAAAAATATCAACAATAGACTTCCTTGCATAATGACAAGGCTACCATCCATTGGAGTAATAAAAATATTGAAAACAGACTGCCTTCCATAATGACAAGGCTACCATCCATTGGAGTAACAAAGATATCGACAACATACTAACCTAAAAATGACAAGGCTAATATCCATTGGAGTAACAAAAATCACGACAACAGACTACCTTCCATAAGGACAAGTCCATAATCCATTGGAATAACAAAAATCTCGACAACAGACTACCTTTCATAATGACAAGGCTACAATCCAATGGAGTAACAAGCTCTCGACAATAGACTACCTTCCATAATGATAAGTCTACCATCCATTGGAGTAGCAAAAATCTGAACAGCAGACTACCTTCCATAATGACAAGGCTACCATCCATTAGAGTAAAAATAATCGGGAAAACAATCTACCTTCCATAATGAAATGGCTACCATCCATTAGAGTAACAAAGATATCGACAACATACTACCTTCTATAACGACATGGCTACCATCCATTGGAGTAATAAAAATCACGACAACAGACTACCTTCCATAACGAGAAGGCTACCATCCATTGGAGTAACAAAGATATAGACACAAGACTATCTTCCATAATGACAAGGCTACCATCCATTGGAGTAACAAAGATATCGACAACATACTACCTTCCATAATGACAAGGCTACCATCCATTGGAATAACAAAAATCTCAATAACACACTACCTTCCATAATGAAAACGCTACCATTCATTTGAGTAACAATAATCTCGACAATAGACTACCTTCCATAACGATAAGGGTACCATCCATTAGAGTAACAAAAATATTGACAACAGACTATCTTCCATAATGACAAGGGTACCATCCATTGGAGTAACAAAAATATCGACAAGAGACTACCTTCCATAATGACAAGTCCATAATCCATTTGAATAACAAAAATCTCGAAAATAGACTACCTTTCATAATGACAAGCCTACAATCCAATAGAGTAAAAAGCTCTCGACAATAGAATACCTTCCATAATGACAAGTCTACCATCCATTGGAGTAAAAAAAAACTGAACAACAGACTACCTTCCATAATGACAAGGCTGCCATCCATTGGAGTAACATAAATCACAATGACAGACTACCTTCCATAATGACAAGGCTACCATCCATTAGAGTAACAAAAATCGGGACAATAATCTACCTTCCATAATGACAAGGATACCATCCATTGGAGTAACAAAAATATCAACAATAGACTTCCTTGCATAATGACAAGGCTACCATCCATTGGAGTAATAAAAATATTGAAAACAGACTGCCTTCCATAATGACAAGGCTACCATCCATTGGAGTAACAAAGATATCGACAACATACTAACCTAAAAAATGACAAGGCTAATATCCATTGGAGTAACAAAAATCACGACAACAGACTACCTTCCATAAGGACAAGTCCATAATCCATTGGAATAACAAAAATCTCGACAACAGACTACTTTTCATAATGACAAGGCTACAATCCAATGGAGTAACAAGCTCTCGACAATAGACTACCTTCCATAATGATAAGTCTACCATCCATTGGAGTAGCAAAAATCTGAACAACAGACTACCTTCCATAATGACAAGGCTACCATCCATTAGAGTAAAAATAATCGGGAAAACAATCTACTTTCCATAATGAAATGGCTACCATCCATTAGAGTAACAAAGATATCGACAACATACTACCTTCTATAACGACATGGCTACCATCCATTGGAGTAATAAAAATCACGACAACAGACTACCTTCCATAACGAGAAGGCTACCATCCATTGGAGTAACAAAGATATAGACACAAGACTATCTTCCATAATGACAAGGCTACCATCCATTGGAGTAACAAAGATATCGACAACATACTACCTTCCATAATGACAAGGCTACCATCCATTGGAATAACAAAAATCTCAATAACACACTACCTTCCATAATGAAAACGCTACCATTCATTTGAGTAACAATAATCTCGACAATAGACTACCTTCCATAACGATAAGGGTACCATCCATTAGAGTGACAAAAATCTTGACAACATACTATCTTCCATAATGACAAGGGTACCAGCCATTGGAGTAACAAAAATATCGACAAGAGACTACCTTCCATAATGACAAGTCCACAATCCATTCGAATAACAAAAATCTCGAAAATAGACTACCTTTCATAATGACAAGGCTACAATCCAATGGAGTAAAAAGCTCTCGACAATAGACTACCTTCCATAATAACAAGTCTACCATCCATTGGAGTAAAAAAAATCTGAACAACAGACTACCTTCCATAATGACAAGGCTACCATCCATTAGAGTAAAAATAATCGGGAAAACAATCTACCTTCCATAATGAAATGGCTACAATCCATTAGAGTAACAAAGATATCGACAACATACTACCTTCTATAATGACACGGCTACCATCCATTGGAGTAATAAAAATCACGACAACAGACTACCTTCCATAACGAGAAGGCTACCATCCATTGGAGTAACAAAGATATAGACACAAGACTATCTTCCATAATGACAAGGCTACCATCCATTGGAGTAACAAAGATATCGACAACATACTACCTTCCATAATGACAAGGCTACCATCCATTGGAATAACAAAAATCTCAACAACACACTACCTTCCATAATGAAAAGGCTACCATTCATTTGAGTAACAATAATCTCGACAATAGACTACCTTCCATAATGATAAGGGTACCATCCATTAGAGTAACAAAAATCTTGACAACATACTATCTTCCATAATGACAAGGCTAACATCCACTGGAGTAACAAAAATCACGACAACAGACTACCTTCCATAAGGACAAGTCCATGATCCATTTGAATAACAAAAATCTCGAAAATAGACTACCTTTCATAATGACAAGGCTACAATCCAATGGAGTAACAAGCTCTCGACAATAGACTACCTTCCATAATGATAAGTCTACCATCCATTGGAGTAACAAAAATATGAACAACAGACTACCTTCCATAATGACAAGGCTACCATCCATTGGAGTAAAAATAATCGGGAAAACAATCTACCTTCCATAATGTAATGGCTACCATCCATTAGAGTAACAAAGATATCAACAACATACTACCTTCTATAATGACATGGCTACCATCCATTGGAGTAATAAAAATCACGACAACGGACTACCTTCCATAACGAGAAGGCTACCATCCATTGGAGTAACAAAGATATAGACACAAGACTATCTTCCATAATGACAAGGCTACCATCCATTGGAGTAACAAAGATATCGACAACATACTACCTTCCATAATGACAAGGCTACCATCCATTGGAATAACAAAAATCTCAACAACACACTACCTTCCATAATGAAAAGGCTACCATTCATTTGAGTAACAATAATCTCGACAATAGACTACCTTCCATAACGATAAGGGTACCATCCATTAGAGTAACAAAAATCTTGACAACAGACTATCTTCCATAATGACAAGGGTACCATCCTTTGGAGTAACAAAAATATCAACAAGAGACTACCTTCCATAATGACAAGTCCACAATCCACTCGAATAACAAAAATCTCGAAAATAGACTACCTTTCATAATGACAAGGCTACAATCCAATGGAGTAAAAAGCTCTCGACAATAGACTACCTTCCATAATGAAAAGTCTACCATCCATTGGAGTAAAAAAAACTGAACAACAGACTACCTTCCATAATGACAAGGCTACCATCCATTGGAGTAACATAAATCACAACGACAGACTACCTTCCATAATGACAAGGCTATCATCCATTAGAGTAACAAAAATTGGGACAACAATCTACCTTCCATAATGACAAGGATACCATCCATTGGAGTAACAAAAATATCAACAATAGACTTCCTTGCATAATGACATGGCTACCATCCATTGGAGTAACAAAAATATTGAAAACAGACTGCCTTCCATAATGACAAGGCTACCATCCATTGGAGTAACAAAGATATCGACAACATACTACCTTCCATAATGACAAGGCTACCATCCATTGGAATAACAAAAATCTCAACAACACACTACCTTCCATAATGAAAAGGCTACCATTCATTTGAGTAACAATAATCTCGACAATAGACTACCTTCCATAACGATAAGGGTACCATCCATTAGAGTAACAAAAATCTTTACAACAGACTATCTTCCATAATGACAAGGGTACCATCCAATGGAGTAACAAAAATATCGACAAGAGACTACCTTCCATAATGACAAGTCCACAATCCATTCTAATAACAAAAATCTCGAAAATAGACTACCTTTCATAATGACATGGCTACAATCCAATGGAGTAAAAAGCTCTCGACAACAGACTACCTTCCATAATGACAAGGCTACCATGCATTGGAGTAACAAAAATCTGAACAAAAGACTACCTTCCATAATGACAAGGATACCATCCATTGGAGTAACAAAAATATCGACAACAGACTACCTTCCATGATGACAAGGCTACCATCCATTGTAGTAACAAAAATCTCCACAACATACTACCTTCCATAATGACAAGGCTACCATCCATTGGAGTAACAAAAATATCGACAACAGAGTACCTTCCATAATGAAAAGGCTACCATCCATTAAATTAACAAAAATCTCGACAACAGACTACCTTCCATAATGACAAGGCTACCATCCATTGGAGTAACAAAAGTCTCGACAACAGACTACCTTCCATAATGACAAGGCTACCATCCATTGGAATAACAAAAATCTCGACAACAGACTACCTTCCTTAATGACAAGGTTACCATACATTGGAATAACAAAAATCCTGACATCAGACTACCTTCCATAATGACAACGCTACCATCCAATGGAATAACAAAAATCTCGACAACAGGCTACCTTCCATAATGACAAGGCTACCATCCATTGGATTAACAAAAATCTGAACAAGAGACTAGCTTCCATAATGAAAAGGCTATCACAAATTGGAGTAACAAAAATCTCGACAACAGACTTCCTTCTGTAATGACAAGGCTACCATCCATTGGAGTAACAAAAATATGAAAAAAATAATACCTTCCATAATGACAAGGCTACCATCAATTGGAGTAACAGAAATCATAATGACAAACTACCATCAATAATGACAAGGCTACCATCCATTGGATTAACAAAAATCTCGACAAAAGACTACCTTCTATAATGACAAGGCTACCATCCATTGGAGTAACAAAACTATTGACAACAAAATATGTCCCATAATGACAAGGCTACCATCCATTGGAGTAACAAAAATCTCGACAACAGACTACTTTCCATAATTTCAAGGCTACCCTCCATTGGAGTAACAAAAATCTCGACAACATACTACCTTCCAAAATGACAAGGTTACCATTCATTGGAATAACAAAAATCTCGACATCAGACTACCTTCCATAATGACAAGGTACCATCCAATGGAACAACAAAAATCTTGACAACAGACTACCTTCCATAATGACAAGGCTACCATCCATTGGAGTAACAAAAATATCGACAACAAAGTACCTTCCATAATGACAAGGCTACCATCCATTGGAGAAACAAAAATCTTGACAATAGAGTATCTTCCATAATGACAAGGCTACAATCCATTGGAATAACAAAAATATTGATAATAGACTATGTCCCATAAAGACAAGACTACCATCCATTGGAGTAACAAAAATCTTGAAAACAAACTACCTTCCAAAATGACAAGGTTACCATACATTGGAATAACAAAATTCCTGATATCAGACTACCTTCCATAATAACAAGGCTACCATCCAATGGAATAACAAAAATATCGACAACAGACTTCCTTCCATAATGACAAGGCTACCATCCATTCGATTAACAAAAATCTGAACAACAGACTACCTTCCATAATGACAAGGCTACCATCCATTGGAGTAGCAAAAATCTCGATAGCCGACGACCTTCCATAATGACAAGGGTACCATCATTGGAGTAACAAAAATATCCACAAGAGACTACATTCCATAACGACATGGCTACAATACATTGTTGTAACAAAAATCTCGATAACAGACTACCTTCCATAATTTCAAGGCTACCCTCCATTGGAGTAACAAAAATCTCGACAACATACTACCTTCCAAAATGACAAGGTTACCATTCATTGGAATAACAAAAATCTCGACATCAGATTACCTTCCATAATGACAAGGTACCATCCAATGGAACAACAAAAATCTTGACAACAGACTACCTTCCATAATGACAAGGCTACCATCCATTGGAGTAACAAAAATATCGACAACAAAGTACCTTCCATAATGACAAGGCTACCATCCATTGGAGAAACAAAAATCTTGACAATAGAGTATCTTCCATAATGACAAGGCTACAATCCATTGGAATAACAAAAATATTGATAATAGACTATGTCCCATAAAGACAAGACTACCATCCATTGGAGTAACAAAAATCTTGAAAACAAACTACCTTCCAAAATGACAAGGTTACCATACATTGGAATAACAAAAATCCTGATATCAGACTACCTTCCATAATGACAAGGCTACCATCCAATGGAATAACAAAAATATCGACAACAGACTTCCTTCCATAATGACAAGGCTACCATCCATTCGATTAACAAAAATCTGAACAACAGACTACCTTCCATAATGACAAGGTTACCATCCATTGGAGTAGCAAAAATCTCGATAGCAGACGACCTTCCATAATGTCAAGGGTACCATCATTGGAGTAACAAAAATATCCACAAGAGACTACATTCCATAACGACATGGCTACAATACATTGTTGTAACAAAAATATCGATAACAGACTACCTTCCATAATGACAAGGCTACCATCCATTGGAGTAACAGAGATATCGACAACATACTACCTTCCATAATGACAAGGCTACTATCCATTGGAGTAACAAAAATCACGAAAATAGACTACCTTCCATAATGACAAGGCTACAATCAATTGGAATAACAAAAATCTCGAAAACAGACTACCTTCCATAATGACAAGGCTACCATCCATTGGAATAACAAAAATCTCGACAACAGACTACCTTCCTTAATGACAAGGTTACCATACATTGGAATAACAAAAATCCTGACATCAGACTACCTTCCATAATGACAACGCTACCATCCAATGGAATAACAAAAATCTCGACAACAGACTACCTTCCATAATGACAGGGCTACCATCCATTGGATTAACAAAAATCTGAACAAGAGACTAGCTTCCATAATGAAAAGGCTACCACAAATTGGAGTAACAAAAATCTCGACAACAGACTTCCTTCTGTAATGACAAGGCTACCATCCATTGGAGTAACAAAAATATGAAAAAAATAATACCTTCCATAATGACAAGGCTACCATCTATTGGAGTAACAGAAATCATAACGACAAACTGCCATCAATAATGACAAGGCTACCATCCATTGGATTAACAAAAATCTCGACAAAAGACTACCTTCCATAATAACAAGGCTACCATCCATTGGAGTAACAAAACTATTGACAACAAAATATGTCCCATAATGACAAGGCTACCATCCATTGGAGTAACAAAAATCTCGACAATAGACTACCTTCCATAATTTCAAGGCTACCCTCCATTGGAGTAACAAAAATCTCGACAACATACTACCTTCCAAAATGACAAGGTTACCATTCATTGGAATAACAAAAATCTCGACATCAGACTACCTTCCATAATGACAAGGTACCATCCAATGGAACAACAAAAATCTTGACAACAGACTACCTTCCATAATGACAAGGCTACCATCCATTGGAGTAACAAAAATATCGACAACAAAGTACCTTCCATAATGACAAGGCTACCATCCATTGGAGAAACAAAAATCTTGACAATAGAGTATCTTCCATAATGACAAGGCTACAATCCATTGGAATAACAAAAATATTGATAATAGACTATGTCCCATAAAGACAAGACTACCATCCATTGGAGTAACAAAAATCTTGAAAACAAACTACCTTCCAAAATGACAAGGTTACCATACATTGGAATAACAAAAATCCTGATATCAGACTACCTTCCATAATAACAAGGCTACCATCCAATGGAATAACAAAAATATCGACAACAGACTTCCTTCCATAATGACAAGGCTACCATCCATTCGATTAACAAAAATCTGAACAACAGACTACCTTCCTTAATGACAAGGCTACCATCCATTGGAGTAGCAAAAATCTCGATAGCCGACGACCTTCCATAATGACAAGGGTACCATCATTGGAGTAACAAAAATATCCAAAAGAGACTACATTCCATAACGACATGGCTACAATACATTGTTGTAACAAAAATCTCGATCACAGACTACCTTCCATAATTTCAAGGCTACCCTCCATTGGAGTAACAAAAATCTCGACAACATACTACCTTCCAAAATGACAAGGTTACCATTCATTGGAATAACAAAAATCTCGACATCAGATTACCTTCCATAATGACAAGGTACCATCCAATGGAACAACAAAAATCTCGACAACAGACTACCTTCCATAATGACAAGGCTACCATCCATTGGAGTAACAAAAATATCGACAACAAAGTACCTTCCATAATGACAAGGCTACCATCCATTGGAGAAACAAAAATCTTGACAATAGAGTATCTTCCATAATGACAAGGCTACAATCCATTGGAATAACAAAAATATTGATAATAGACTATGTCCCATAAAGACAAGACTACCATCCATTGGAGTAACAAAAATCTTGAAAACAAACTACCTTCCAAAATGACAAGGTTACCATACATTGGAATAACAAAAATCCTGATATCAGACTACCTTCCATAATGACAAGGCTACCATCCAATGGAATAACAAAAATATCGACAACAGACTTCCTTCCATAATGACAAGGCTACCATCCATTCGATTAACAAAAATCTGAACAACAGACTACCTTCCATAATGACAAGGTTACCATCCATTGGAGTAGCAAAAATCTCGATAGCAGACGACCTTCCATAATGTCAAGGGTACCATCATTGGAGTAACAAAAATATCCACAAGAGACTACATTCCATAACGACATGGCTACAATACATTGTTGTAACAAAAATCTCGATAACAGACTACCTTCCATAATGACAAGGCTACCATCCATTGGAGTAACAGAGATATCGACAACATACTACCTTCCATAATGACAAGGCTACTATCCATTGGAGTAACAAAAATCACGAAAATAGACTACCTTCCATAATGACAAGGCTACAATCAATTGGAATAACAAAAATCTCGAAAACAGACTACCTTCCATAATGACAAGGCTACCATCCATTGGAATAACAAAAATCTCGACAACAGACTACCTTCCTTAATGACAAGGTTACCATACATTGGAATAACAAAAATCCTGACATCAGACTACCTTCCATAATGACAACGCTACCATCCAATGGAATAACAAAAATCTCGACAACAGACTACCTTCCATAATGACAGGGCTACCATCCATTGGATTAACAAAAATCTGAACAAGAGACTAGCTTCCATAATGAAAAGGCTACCACAAATTGGAGTAACAAAAATCTCGACAACAGACTTCCTTCTGTAATGACAAGGCTACCATCCATTGGAGTAACAAAAATATGAAAAAAATAATACCTTCCATAATGACAAGGCTACCATCCATTGGAGTAACAGAAATCATAACGACAAACTGCCATCAATAATGACAAGGCTACCATCCATTGGATTAACAAAAATCTCGACAAAAGACTACCTTCCATAATAACAAGGCTACCATCCATTGGAGTAACAAAACTATTGACAACAAAATATGTCCCATAATGACAAGGCTACCATCCATTGGAGTAACAAAAATCTCGACAACAGACTACCTTCCATAATTTCAAGTCTACCCTCCATTGGAGTAACAAAAATCTCGACAACATACTACCTTCCAAAATGACAAGGTTACCATTCATTGGAATAACAAAAATCTCGACATCAGACTACCTTCCATAATGACAAGGTACCATCCAATGGAACAACAAAAATCTTGACAACAGACTACCTTCCATAATGACAAGGCTACCATCCATTGGAGTAACAAAAATATCGACAACAAAGTACCTTCCATAATGACAAGGCTACCATCCATTGGAGAAACAAAAATCTTGACAATAGAGTATCTTCCATAATGACAAGGCTACAATCCATTGGAATAACAAAAATATTGATAATAGACTATGTCCCATAAAGACAAGACTACCATCCATTGGAGTAACAAAAATCTTGAAAACAAACTACCTTCCAAAATGACAAGGTTACCATACATTGGAATAACAAAAATCCTGATATCAGACTACCTTCCATAATAACAAGGCTACCATCCAATGGAATAACAAAAATATCGACAACAGACTTCCTTCCATAATGACAAGGCTACCATCCATTCGATTAACAAAAATCTGAACAACAGACTACCTTCCTTAATGACAAGGCTACCATCCATTGGAGTAGCAAAAATCTCGATAGCCGACGACCTTCCATAATGACAAGGGTACCATCATTGGAGTAACAAAAATATCCAAAAGAGACTACATTCCATAACGACATGGCTACAATACATTGTTGTAACAAAAATCTCGATCACAGACTACCTTCCATAATTTCAAGGCTACCCTCCATTGGAGTAACAAAAATCTCGACAACATACTACCTTCCAAAATGACAAGGTTACCATTCATTGGAATAACAAAAATCTCGACATCAGATTACCTTCCATAATGACAAGGTACCATCCAATGGAACAACAAAAATCTCGACAACAGACTACCTTCCATAATGACAAGGCTACCATCCATTGGAGTAACAAAAATATCGACAACAAAGTACCTTCCATAATGACAAGGCTACCATCCATTGGAGAAACAAAAATCTTGACAATAGAGTATCTTCCATAATGACAAGGCTACAATCCATTGGAATAACAAAAATATTGATAATAGACTATGTCCCATAAAGACAAGACTACCATCCATTGGAGTAACAAAAATCTTGAAAACAAACTACCTTCCAAAATGACAAGGTTACCATACATTGGAATAACAAAAATCCTGATATCAGACTACCTTCCATAATGACAAGGCTACCATCCAATGGAATAACAAAAATATCGACAACAGACTTCCTTCCATAATGACAAGGCTACCATCCATTCGATTAACAAAAATCTGAACAACAGACTACCTTCCATAATGACAAGGTTACCATCCATTGGAGTAGCAAAAATCTCGATAGCAGACGACCTTCCATAATGTCAAGGGTACCATCATTGGAGTAACAAAAATATCCACAAGAGACTACATTCCATAACGACATGGCTACAATACATTGTTGTAACAAAAATATCGATAACAGACTACCTTCCATAATGACAAGGCTACCATCCATTGGAGTAACAGAGATATCGACAACATACTACCTTCCATAATGACAAGGCTACTATCCATTGGAGTAACAAAAATCACGAAAATAGACTACCTTCCATAATGACAAGGCTACAATCAATTGGAATAACAAAAATCTCGAAAACAGACTACCTTCCATAATGACAAGGCTACCATCCATTGGAATAACAAAAATCTCGACAACAGACTACCTTCCTTAATGACAAGGTTACCATACATTGGAATAACAAAAATCCTGACATCAGACTACCTTCCATAATGACAACGCTACCATCCAATGGAATAACAAAAATCTCGACAACAGACTACCTTCCATAATGACAGGGCTACCATCCATTGGATTAACAATAATCTGAACAAGAGACTAGCTTCCATAATGAAAAGGCTACCACAAATTGGAGTAACAAAAATCTCGACAACAGACTTCCTTCTGTAATGACAAGGCTACCATCCATTGGAGTAACAAAAATATGAAAAAAATAATACCTTCCATAATGACAAGGCTACCATCCATTGGAGTAACAGAAATCATAACGACAAACTACCATCAATAATGACAAGGCTACCATCCATTGGATTAACAAAAATCTCGACAAAAGACTACCTTCCATAATGACAAGGCTACCATCCATTGGAGTAAAAAAACTATTGACAACAAAATATGTCCCATAATGACAAGGCTACCATCCATTGGAGTAACAAAAATCTCGACAACAGACTACCTTCCATAATTTCAAGGCTACCCTCCATTGGAGTAACAAAAATCTCGACAACATACTACCTTCCAAAATGACAAGGTTACCATTCATTGGAATAACAAAAATCTCGACATCAGACTACCTTCCATAATGACAAGGTACCATCCAATGGAACAACAAAAATCTTGACAACAGACTACCTTCCATAATGACAAGGCTACCATCCATTGGAGTAACAAAAATATCGACAACAAAGTACCTTCCATAATGACAAGGCTACCATCCATTGGAGAAACAAAAATCTTGACAATAGAGTATCTTCCATAATGACAAGGCTACAATCCATTGGAATAACAAAAATATTGATAATAGACTATGTCCCATAAAGACAAGACTACCATCCATTGGAGTAACAAAAATCTTGAAAACAAACTACCTTCCAAAATGACAAGGTTACCATACATTGGAATAACAAAAATCCTGATATCAGACTACCTTCCATAATAACAAGGCTACCATCCAATGGAATAACAAAAATATCGACAACAGACTTCCTTCCATAATGACAAGGCTACCATCCATTCGATTAACAAAAATCTGAACAACAGACTACCTTCCTTAATGACAAGGCTACCATCCATTGGAGTAGCAAAAATCTCGATAGCCGACGACCTTCCATAATGACAAGGGTACCATCATTGGAGTAACAAAAATATCCAAAAGAGACTACATTCCATAACGACATGGCTACAATACATTGTTGTAACAAAAATCTCGATCACAGACTACCTTCCATAATTTCAAGGCTACCCTCCATTGGAGTAACAAAAATCTCGACAACATACTACCTTCCAAAATGACAAGGTTACCATTCATTGGAATAACAAAAATCTCGACATCAGATTACCTTCCATAATGACAAGGTACCATCCAATGGAACAACAAAAATCTCGACAACAGACTACCTTCCATAATGACAAGGCTACCATCCATTGGAGTAACAAAAATATCGACAACAAAGTACCTTCCATAATGACAAGGCTACCATCCATTGGAGAAACAAAAATCTTGACAATAGAGTATCTTCCATAATGACAAGGCTACAATCCATTGGAATAACAAAAATATTGATAATAGACTATGTCCCATAAAGACAAGACTACCATCCATTGGAGTAACAAAAATCTTGAAAACAAACTACCTTCCAAAATGACAAGGTTACCATACATTGGAATAACAAAAATCCTGATATCAGACTACCTTCCATAATGACAAGGCTACCATCCAATGGAATAACAAAAATATCGACAACAGACTTCCTTCCATAATGACAAGGCTACCATCCATTCGATTAACAAAAATCTGAACAACAGACTACCTTCCATAATGACAAGGTTACCATCCATTGGAGTAGCAAAAATCTCGATAGCAGACGACCTTCCATAATGTCAAGGGTACCATCATTGGAGTAACAAAAATATCCACAAGAGACTACATTCCATAACGACATGGCTACAATACATTGTTGTAACAAAAATATCGATAACAGACTACCTTCCATAATGACAAGGCTACCATCCATTGGAGTAACAGAGATATCGACAACATACTACCTTCCATAATGACAAGGCTACTATCCATTGGAGTAACAAAAATC
The DNA here is from genome assembly GCA_948472305.1 of Vicia faba. Taxonomy (NCBI): domain Eukaryota; kingdom Viridiplantae; phylum Streptophyta; class Magnoliopsida; order Fabales; family Fabaceae; genus Vicia; species Vicia faba. The sequence continues at coordinate 802,333,292 of OX451737.1, read as the reverse complement.
ACGAAAATAGACTACCTTCCATAATGACAAGGCTACAATCAATTGGAATAACAAAAATCTCGAAAACAGACTACCTTCCATAATGACAAGGCTACCATCCATTGGAATAACAAAAATCTCGACAACAGACTACCTTCCTTAATGACAAGGTTACCATACATTGGAATAACAAAAATCCTGACATCAGACTACCTTCCATAATGACAACGCTACCATCCAATGGAATAACAAAAATCTCGACAACAGACTACCTTCCATAATGACAGGGCTACCATCCATTGGATTAACAATAATCTGAACAAGAGACTAGCTTCCATAATGAAAAGGCTACCACAAATTGGAGTAACAAAAATCTCGACAACAGACTTCCTTCTGTAATGACAAGGCTACCATCCATTGGAGTAACAAAAATATGAAAAAAATAATACCTTCCATAATGACAAGGCTACCATCCATTGGAGTAACAGAAATCATAACGACAAACTACCATCAATAATGACAAGGCTACCATCCATTGGATTAACAAAAATCTCGACAAAAGACTACCTTCCATAATGACAAGGCTACCATCCATTGGAGTAAAAAAACTATTGACAACAAAATATGTCCCATAATGACAAGGCTACCATCCATTGGAGTAACAAAAATCTCGACAACAGACTACCTTCCATAATTTCAAGGCTACCCTCCATTGGAGTAACAAAAATCTCGACAACATACTACCTTCCAAAATGACAAGGTTACCATTCATTGGAATAACAAAAATCTCGACATCAGACTACCTTCCATAATGACAAGGTACCATCCAATGGAACAACAAAAATCTCGACAACAGACTACCTTCCATAATGACAAGGCTACCATCCATTGGAGTAACAAAAATATCGACAACAAAGTACCTTCCATAATGACAAGGCTACCATCCATTGGAGTAACAAAAATCTTGACAATAGAGTATCTTCCATAATGACAAGGCTACAATCCATTGGAATAACAAAAATATTGATAATAGACTATGTCCCATAAAGACAAGACTACCATCCATTGGAGTAACAAAAATCTTGAAAACAAACTACCTTCCAAAATGACAAGGTTACCATACATTGGAATAACAAAAATCCTGATATCAGACTACCTTCCATAATGACAAGGCTACCATCCAATGGAATAACAAAAATATCGACAACAGACTTCCTTCCATAATGACAAGGCTACCATCCATTCGATTAACAAAAATCTGAACAACAGACTACCTTCCATAATGACAAGGCTACCATCCATTGGAGTAGCAAAAATCTCGATAGCAGACGACCTTCCATAATGACAAGGGTACCATCATTGGAGTAACAAAAATATCCACAAGAGACTACATTCCATAACGACATGGCTACAATACATTGTTGTAACAAAAATCTCGATAACAGACTACCTTCCATAATGACAAGGCTACCATCCATTGGAGTAACAGAGATATCGACAACATACTACCTTCCATAATGACAAGGCTACTATCCATTGGAGTAACAAAAATCACGAAAATAGACTACCTTCCATAATGACAAGGCTACCATCAATTGGAATAACAAAAATCTCGAAAACAGACTACCTTCCATAATGACAAGGCTACCATCCATTGTAGTAACAAATATCTCGACAACAAACTACCTTCCATAGTGACAAGGCTACCATCCATTAGAGAAACAAATATCTGGACAACAGACTACCTTCCATAATGACAAGGATACAATCCATTTGAGTAACAGAAATGACAACGGAAGACTACCTTCCATAATGACAAGGCTACCATCCATTGGAGTAACAAAAATCTCGACCACAAACAACCTTCCATAAGGACAAGGCTATCATCCATTGGAATGACAAAAATATCGACAACACCCTACCTTCCATAATGACAAGGCTACCATCCCTTAGAGTAACAAAAATCTCGACAACAGACTACCTTCAATAATGACAAGGCTACCATCCATTGGAGTAACAAAGATATCGACAACATACTACCTTCCATAATGACAAGGCTACCATCCATTGGAGTAACAAAAATCACGACAACAAACTACCTTTCATAATGACAAGGCTACCATCCATTGGAATAACATAAATATCAATAACATATTACCTTCCATAATGACAAGGCTACCATCCAATGGAGTAACGAAAATCTAGACAATAAACTACCTTCCATAATGACAAGTCTACCATCCATTGGAGTAAAAAAAATCTGAACAACACACTATCTTCCTTAATGACAAGTCTACTATCCATTGGAGTAACAGAAATCACAACGACAAACTACCTTCCATAATGACAAGGCTACCATCCATTACAGTAACAAAAATATCGACAACAGACTACCTTCCATAATGACAAGGCTTCAATCCATTGTTGTAACAAAAATCTGGACAACAGACTACCTTCCATAATGACAAGGCTACCATCCATTGGAGTAACAAAAATCCCGACAACAGACTACCTTCCATAATGACAAGGCTACCTTCCATTGGAGTAACAAAAATCTCGACAACAGACTACCTTCCATAATGACAAGGCTTCAATCCATTGTTGTAACAAAAATATAGACAACTGAGTACCTTCCATAATTACAAGGCTACCATCCATTGGAGTAACAAAAATCTTGACAACAAACTACCTTCCAAAATGAAAAGGTTACCCTACATTGGAATAACAATAATCCTGACATCAAACTACCTTCCATAATGACAAGGCTACCATCCAACGGAATAACAAAAATCTCGACAACAGACTACCTTCCATAATGACAAGGCTACCATCCATTGGATTAACAAAAATCTGAACAACAGACTACCTTCCATAATGACAAGGCTACCATCCATTGGAGTAGCAAAAATCTCGATAGCAGACGACCTTCCATAATGACAAGGGTACCATCATTGGACCAACAAAAATATCCACAAGAGACTACCTTCCATAATGACAAGGCTACCATCCATTGGAGTAACAAAGATATCGACAATAGACTACCTTCCATAATGACAAGGCTACCATCCATTGGAGTAACAAAAATCACGAAAATAGACTACCTTCCATAATTACAAGGCTACCATCTAATAGAGTAACCAAAATATCGACAACAGACTACCTTCCATAATAACAAGTCTCAAATCTGAACAACAGACTACCTTCCATAATGATAAGGCTATCATCCATTGAGTAACAGAAATCACATCGACAGACTACCTTCCATAATGTGAAGGCTACAATCCATTTGAGTAACAATAATTGGGACAACAGACTACCTTCCATAATGACAAGGCTACCATGCAATGGAGTAACAAAAATCTCGAAAACAGACTACCTTCCATAATGACAAGGATACCATCCATTTGAGTAACAAAAATCTCCACAATAGACTACATTTCATAATGACAAGGCTACAATCCATTAGAGTAACAAAAATCACCACAATAGACTACATTCCATAATGACAAGGCTACAATCTAATTGAGTAACAAAAATATCGGCAGCAGACTACCTTCCATAATGACAAGTCTAAAATCTGAACAACAGACTACCTTCCATAATGATAAGGCTATCATCCTTTGAGTAACAGAAATTACATTGACAGACTCTCTTCCATAATGACAACGCTACCATCCATTTGAGTAACAAAAATCTCGACAATAGACTATCGTCCATAATGATAAGGGTACCATCCATTAGAGTAACAAAAATCACAACAACAGACTACCTTCCATAATGACAAGTCTACCATCCATTGGAATAAAAAACATCTCGACAATAGACTACCTTTCATTATGACAATGCTACAACCTAATGGAGTAACAAAAATATCGACAACAGACTACCTTCCATAATGACAAGTCTAAAATCTACACAATAGACTACCTTCCATAATGACAAGGCTATCATCCATTGAGTAACAGAAATCACATCCACATACTACCTTCCATAATTACAAGGCTATAATCCACTTGAGTAACAATAATTGGAACAACAGACTACCTTCCATAATGACAAGGCTACCATCCATTGGAGTAACAGAAATAAAAAAAACAGACTACATTCCATAACGACAAGGCTACCATCCATTGGAATAACAAAAATCTCGACAATAGACTACCTTCCATAATGACAAGGCTACCATGCAATGGAGTAACAAAAATCTCGAAAACAGACTACCTTCCATAATGACAAGGCTACCATCCATTTGAATAACAAAAATCTCGACAATAGACTACCTTCCATAATGATAACGGTACCATCCATTAGAGTAACAAAAATCTCGACCACAGAATACCTTCCATAATGACAAGTCTACCATCCATTGGAATAACAAAAATCTCAACAATAGACTACCTTTCATAATGACAAGGCTACAATCAAATGGAGTAACAAAAATATCGACAATAGACTACCTTCCGTAATGAAAAGTCTAAAATCTGAATAATTGACTACCTTCCATAATGAAAAGGCTATCATCCATTGAGTAACAGAAATCACATCGACATATTACCTTCCATAATGACAAGGCTACCATCCATTTGAGTAACAACAATTGGGACAACAGACTACCTTCCATAATGACAAGGCTACCATCCAATGGAGTAACAAAAATATCAACAAGAGACTACCTTCCATAATGACAAGGCTACCATCCATTGGAGTAACAAAAATCTCGACAACGGACTACCTTCCATAATGACAAGGCTACCATCCATTAGAGTAACAAAGATATCGACAACATACTACCTTCCATAATGACATGGCTACCATCCACTGGAGTAATAAAAATTACAAGAACTGACTAGCTTCCATAATGAGAAGGCTACCATCCATTGGAATAACAAAAATCTAAACAACAGATTACCTTCCATAATGACAAGGCTACCATCCATTGGAGTAACAAAAATCAAAACGACATACTACCTTCCATAATGACAAGGCTACCATCCATATGAGTAACAAATATCCGGACAATGGACTACCTTCCAAAATGACAAGGCTACCATCCATTGGAGTAACAAAAATATCAACAAGAGACTACCTTCTATAATGACAAGTCTACCATCCACTCGAATAACAAAAATCTCGACAACAGACTACTTTTCATTTTCACAAGGCTACAATCTAATGGAGTAACAAAAATATCGACAACAGACTACCTTCCATAATGACAAGTCTACCATCCATTGATGTAGCAAAAATATGAAAACAGACTACCTTCCATAATGACAAGGCTACCATCCATTGGAGTAATAGAAATCAGAAAAGCAAACTACCTTCCATAATGACAAGGCTACCATCCATTTGAGTAATAAAAATCGGGATAACTGACTACCTTCCATAATGACAAGGCTGCAATCCATTGGATTAACAAAAATCTGAACAACAGACTACCTTCCATAATGACAAGGCTACCATCCATTGGAGTAGCAAAAATCTTGATAGCAGACGACCTTCCATAATGACAAGGGTACCATCATTGGAGTAACAAAAATATCCACAAGAGACTACCTTCCATAATGACATGGCTACAATCCATTGTAGTAACAAAAATCTTAATAATAGACTACCTTCCATAATGACAAGGCTACCATCCATTGGAGTAACAAAGATATCGACAATAGACTACCTTCCATAATGACAAGGCTACCATCCATTGGAGTAACAAAAATCACGAAAATAGACTACCTTCCATAATGACAAGGCTACCATCTAATAGAGTAACAAAAATATCGACAACAGACTACCCTCCATAATAACAAGTCTAAAATCTGAACAACAGACTACCTTCCATAATGATAAGGCTATCATCCATTGAGTAACAGAAATCACATCGACAGACTACCTTCCATAATGTGAAGGCTACAATCCATTTGAGTAACAATAATTGGGACAACAGACTACCTTCCATAATGACAAGGCTACCATGCAATGGAGTAACAAAAATCTCGAAAACAAACTACCTTCCATAATGACAAGGATACCATCCATTTGAGTAACAAAAATCTCGACAATAGACTACATTTCATAATGACAAGGCTACAATCCGTTAGAGTAACAAAAATCACCACAATAGACTACATTCCATAATGACAAGGCTACAATGTAATTGAGTAACAAAAATATCGGCAGCAGACTACCTTCCATAATGACAAGTCTAAAATCTGAACAACAGACTACCTTCCATAATGATAAGGCTATCATCCTTTGAGTAACAGAAATTACATTGACAGACTATCTTCCATAATGACAAGGCTACCATCCATTTGAGTAACAAAAATCTCGACAATAGACTATCGTCCATAATGATAAGGGTACCATCCATTAGAGTAACAAAAATCACAACAACAGACTACCTTCCATAATGACAAGTCTACCCTCCATTGGAATAAAAAACATCTCGACAATAGACTACCTTTCATTATGACAATGCTACAACCTAATGGAGTAACAAAAATATCGACAACAGACTACCTTCCATAATGACAAGTCTAAAATCTACACAATAGACTACCTTCCATAATGACAAGGCTATCATCCATTGAGTAACAGAAATCACATCCACATACTACCTTCCATAATTACAAGGCTACAATCCACTTGAGTAACAATAATTGGAACAACAGACTACCTTCCATAATGACAAGGCTACCATCCATTGGAGTAACAGAAATAAAAAAAACAGACTACATTCCATAACGACAAGGCTACCATCCATTGGAATAACAAAAATCTCGACAATAGACTACCTTCCATAATGACAAGGCTACCATGCAATGGAGTAACAAAAATCTCGAAAACAGACTACCTTCCATAATGACAAGGCTACCATCCATTTGAGTAACAAAAATCTCGACAATAGACTACCTTCCATAATGATAACGGTACCATCCATTAGAGTAACAAAAATCTCGACCACAGACTACCTTCCATAATGACAAGTCTACCATCCATTGGAATAACAAAAATCTCAACAATAGACTACCTTTCATAATGACAAGGCTACAATCAAATGGAGTAACAAAAATATCGACAATAGACTACCTTCCGTAATGAAAAGTCTAAAATCTGAACAATTGACTACCTTCCATAATGAAAAGGCTATCATCCATTGAGTAACAGAAATCACATCGACATATTACCTTCCATAATGACAAGGCTACCATCCATTTGAGTAACAACAATTGGGACAACAGACTACCTTCCATAATGACAAGGCTACCATCCAATGGAGTAACAAAAATATCAACAAGAGACTACCTTCCATAATGACAAGGCTACCATCCATTGGAGTAACAAAAATCTCGACAACGGACTACCTTCCATAATGACAAGGCTACCATCCATTAGAGTAACAAAGATATCGACAACATACTACCTTCCATAATGACATGGCTACCATCCACTGGAGTAATAAAAATTACAACAACTGACTAGCTTCCATAATGAGAAGGCTACCATCCATTGGAATAACAAAAATCTAAACAACAGATTACCTTCCATAATGACAAGGCTACCATCCATTGGAGTAACAAAAATCAAAACGACATACTACCTTCCATAATGACAAGGCTACCATCCATATGAGTAACAAATATCCGGACAATGGACTACCTTCCAAAATGACAAGGCTACCATCCATTGGAGTAACAAAAATATCAACAAGAGACTACCTTCTATAATGACAAGTCTACCATCCATTCGAATAACAAAAATCTCGACAACAGACTACTTTTCATTTTCACAAGGCTACAATCTAATGGAGTAACAAAAATATCGACAACAAACTACCTTCCATAATGACAAGTCTACCATCCATTGATGTAGCAAAAATATGAAAACAGACTACCTTCCATAATGACAAGGCTACCATCCATTGGAGTAATAGAAATCAGAAAAGAAAACTACCTTCCATAATGACAAGGCTACCATCCATTTGAGTAATAAAAATCGGGATAACTGACTACCTTCCATAATGACAAGGCTGCAATCCATTGGAGTAACAAAAATATCAAAAAGAACCTACCTTCCATAATGAGAAAGCTACCATCCATTGGAGTAACAAAAATCTCAACAACAGACTACCTTCCATAATGACAAGGCTACCATCCATTGGAGTAACAAAGATATCGACAACAGAAAACCTTCCATAATGATAAGGGTACCATCCATTAGAGTAACAAAAATCTCGACAACAGACTACCTTCCATAATGACTAGGCTACCATACATTAGAGTAACAAAAATCACCACAATAGACTACCTTCCATAATGACAAGGCTACAATCTAATAGAGTAACAAAAATATCGACAACAGACTACCTTCCATAATAACAAGTCTAAAATCTGAACAACAAACTACCTTCCATAATGATAAGGCTATCATCCATTGAGTAACAGAAATCACATCGACAGACTACCTTCCATAATGACAAGGCTACAATCCATTTGAGTAACAATAATCGGGACAACATACTACCTTCCATAATGACAAGGCTACACTTCCAACGGAGTAACAAAAATATCAACAAGAGACTACCTTCCATAATGACAAGGCTACCATCCATTGGAGTAACAAAAGTCTCGACAATGGACTACCTTCCATAATGACAAGGCTGCCATCCATTGGAGTAAAAGAGATACCGACAACATACTACCTTCCATAATGACATTGCTACCATCCATTGGAGTAATAAAAATCACGACAACGGACTACCTTCCATAATGAGAAGGCTACCATCCATTGGAATAACAAAAATCTCGACAACAGACTACCTTCCATAATGACAAGGCTACCATCCATTGTAGTAACAAAAATCTCGACAACAAATTACCTTCCATAGTGACAAGGCTACCATCCATTAGAGAAACAAATATCTCGACAACAGACTACCTTCCATAATGACAAGGCTACAATCCATTTGAGTAACAGAAATGATAACGGAAGACTACCTTCCATAATGACAAGGCTACCATCCATTGGAGTAACAAAAATCTCGACAAAAGACTACCTTCCATAATGACAAGGGTACCATCCATTAGAGTAACAAAAATATCCACAAGATACAACCTTCCATAATGACAAGGCTACCATCCATTGGAGTAACTAAAATCACGAGAACAGACTACCTTCCATAATGACAAGGCTACCATCCATTGGAGTAACAAAAATCTCGACCACAAACTACCTTCCATAAGGACAAGGCTACCATCCATTGGAATAACAAAAATATCGACAACACACTACCTTCCATAATGACAAGGCTACCATCCCTTAGAGTACAAAAATCTCGACAACAGACTACCTTCAATAATGACAAGGCTACCATCCATTGGAGTAACAAAGATATCGACAACATACTACCTTCCATAATGACAAGGCTACCACCCATTGGAGTAACAAAAATCACGACAACAAACTACCTTTCATATAGACAAGGCTACCATCCATTGGAATAACATAAATATCAATAACATATTACCTTCCATAATGACAAGGCTACCATCCAATGGAGTAACGAAAATCTCGACAATAAACTACCTTCCATAATGACAAGTCTATCATCCATTGGAGTAAAAAAATATGAACAACACACTATCGTCCTTAATGACAAGTCTACTATCCATTGGAGTAACAGAAATCACAACGACAAAATACCTTCCATAATGACAAGGCTACGATCCATTACGGTAACAAAAATATCGACAACAGACTACCTTCCATAATGACAAGGCTTCCATCCATTGTTGTCACAAAAATCTGGACAACAGACTACCTTCCATAATGACAAGGCTACCATCTATTGGAGTAACAAAAATCCCGACAACAGACTACCTTCAATAATGACAAGGCTACCATCCATTTGAGTAACAAAAATCTCGACAATAGACTACATTTCATAATGACAAGGCTACAATCCATTAGAGTAACAAAAATCACCACAATAGACTACATTCCATAATGACAAGGCTACAATCTAATTGAGTAACAAATATATCGACAACAGACTACCTTCCATAATGAGAAGTCTAAAATCTGAACAACAGACTACCTTCCATAATGATAAGGCTATCATCCTTTGAGTAACAGAAATCAAATTGACAGACTACCTTCCATAATGACAAGGCTGCAATCCATTTGAGTAACAATAATCGGGACAACAGACTACCTTCTATAATGACAAGGCTACACTTCCAATGGAGTATCAAAAATATCAACAAGAGACTACCTTCCATAATGACAAGGCTACCATCCATTGGAGTAACAAAAGTCTCGACAATGGACTACCTTCCATAATGACAAGGCTGCCATCCATTGGAGTAAAAGAGATACCGACAACATACTACCTTCCATAATGACATTGCTACCATCCATTGGAGTAATAAAAATCACGACAACGGACTACCTTCCATAATGAGAAGGCTACCATCCATTGGAATAACAAAAATCTCGACAACAGACTACCTTCCATAATGACAAGGCTACCATCCATTGTAGTAAAAAAAATCTCGACAACAAATTACCTTCCATAGTGACAAGGCTACCATCCATTAGAGAAACAAATATCTCGACAACAGACTACCTTCCATAATGACAAGGCTACCATCCATTGGAGTAACAAAAATCTCGACAAAAGACTACCTTCCATAATGACAAGGGTACCATCCATTAGAGTAACAAAAATATCCACAAGATACAACCTTCCATAATGACAAGGCTACCATCCATTGGAGTAACTAAAATCACGAGAACAAACTACCTTCCATAATGACAAGGCTACCATCCATTGGAGTAACAAAAATCTCGACCACAAACTACCTTCCATAAGGACAAGGCTACCATCCATTGGAATAAAAAAAATATCGACAACACACTACCTTCCATAATGACAAGGCTACCATCCCTTAGAGTACAAAAATCTCGACAACAGACTACCTTCAATAATGACAAGGCTACCATCCATTGGAGTAACAAAGATATCGACAACATACTACCTTCCATAATGACAAGGCTACCACCCATTGGAGTAACAAAAATCACGACAACAAACTACCTTTCATATTGACAAGGCTACCATCCATTAGAATAACATAAATATCAATAACATATTACCTTCCATAATGACAAGGCTACCATCCAATGGAGTAACGAAAATCTCGACAATAAACTACCTTCCATAATGACAAGTCTATCATCCATTGGAGTAAAAAAAATATGAACAACACACTATCGTCCTTAATGACAAGTCTACTATCCATTGGAGTAACAGAAATCACAACGACAAACTACCTTCCATAATGACAAGGCTACGATCCATTACGGTAACAAAAATATCAACAACAGACTACCTTCCATAATGACAAGGCTTCCATCCATTGTTGTCACAAAAATCTGGACAACAGACTACCTTCCATAATGACAAGGCTACCATCTATTGGAGTAACAAAAATCCCGACAACAGACTACCTTCAATAATGACAAGGCTACCATCCATTGGAGTAACAAAAATCTCGACAACAGACTACCTTCCATAATGACAAGGCTACCATCCATTGGAGTAACAAAAATATAGACAACTGAGTACCTTCCATAATGTCAAGGCTACCATCCATTGGAGTAACAAAAATGTTGACAATAGAGTATCTTCCATAATGACAAGGCTACAATCCACTGGAATAACAAAAATATTTATAATAGACTTTCTCCCATAATGACAAGGCTACCATCCTTTGGAGTAACAAAAATCTTGACAACAAACTACCTTCCAAAATGAAAAGGTTACCCTACATTGGAATAACAAAAATCCTGACATCAGACTACCTTCCATAATGACAAGGCTACCATCCAACGGAATAACAAAAATTCCGACAACAGACTACCTTCCATAATGACAAGGCGACCATCCATTGGAGTAGCAAAAATCTCGATAGCAGACGACCTTCCATAATGACAAGGGTACCATCATTGGAGTAACAAAAATATCCACAAGAGACTACCTTCCATAATGACATGGCTACAATCCATTGTAGTAACAAAAATCTTGATAATAGACTACCTTCCATAATGACAAGGCTACCATCCATTGGAGTAACAAAGATATCGACAATAGACTACCTTCCATAATGACAAGGCTACCATCCATGGGAGTAACAAAAATCACGAAAATAGACTACCTTCCATAATGACAAGGCTACCATCAATTGGAATAACAAAAATCTCGACAACAGACTACCTTCCATAATGACAAGGCTACCATCCATTGTAGTAACAAAAATCTCGACAACAAATTACCTTCCATAGTGACAAGGCTACCATCCATTAGAGAAACAAATATCTCGACAACAGACTACCTTCCATAATGACAAGGCTACAATCCATTTGAGTAACAGAAATGATAACGGAATACTACCTTCCATAATGACAAGGCTACCATCCATTGGAGTAACAAAAATCTCGACAAAAGACTACCTTCCATAATGACAAGGGTACCATCCATTAGAGTAACAAAAATATCCACAAGATACAACCTTCCATAATGACAAGGCTACCATCCATTGGAGTAACTAAAATCACGAGAATAGACTACCTTCCATAAAGACAAGGCTACCATCCATTGGAGTAACAAAAATCTCGACCACAAACTACCTTCCATAAGGACAAGGCTACCATCCATTGGAATAACAAAAATATCGACAACACACTACCTTCCATAATGACAAGGCTACCATCCCTTAGAGTACAAAAATCTCGACAACAGACTACCTTCAATAATGACAAGGCTACCATCCATTGGAGTAACAAAGATATCGACAACATACTACCTTCCACAATGACAAGGCTACCACCCATTGGAGTAACAAAAATCACGACAACAAACTACCTTTCATATTGACAAGGCTACCATCCATTGGAATAACATAAATATCAATAACATATTACCTTCCATAATGACAAGGCTACCATCCAATGGAGTAACGAAAATCTCGACAATAAACTACCTTCCATAATGACAAGTCTACCATCCATTGGAGTAAAAAAAATATGAACAACACACTATCGTCCTTAATGACAAGTCTACTATCCATTGGAGTAACAGAAATCACAATGACAAACTACCTTCCATAATGACAAGGCTACGATCCATTACAGTAACAAAAATATCGACAACAGACTACCTTCCATAATGACAAGGCTTCCATCCATTGTTGTCACAAAAATCTGGACAACAGACTACCTTCCATAATGACAAGGCTACCATCCATTGGAGTAACAAAAATCCCGACAACAGACTACCTTCAATAATGACAAGGCTACCATCAATTGGAGTAACAAAAATCTCGACAACATACTACCTTCCATAATGACAAGGCTACCATCCATTGGAGTAACAAAAATATAGACAACTGAGTACCTTCCATAATGACAAGGCTACCATCCATTGGAGTAACAAAAATGTTGACAATAGAGTATCTTCCATAATGACAAGGCTACAATCCACTGGAATAACAAAAATATTGATAAATGACTTTCTCCCATAATGACAAGGCTACCATCCATTGGAGTAACAAAAATCATGACAAACAAACTACCTTCCAAAATGACAAGGTTACCATACATTGGAATAACAAAAATCATGACATCAGACTACCTTCCATAATGACAAGGCTACCATCCAATGGAATAACAAAAATCTCGACAACATACTACCTTCCATAATGACAAGGCTACCATCCATTGGATTAACAAAAATCTGAACAACAGACTACCTTTCATAATGACAAGGCTACCATCCATTGGAGTAGCAAAAATTTCGATAGCAGACGACCTTCCATAATGACAAGGGTACCATCATTGGAGTAACAAAAATATCCACAAGAGACTACCTTCCATAACGACATGGCTACAATCCATTATAGTAACAAAAATCTCGATAACAGACTACCTTCCATTGTGTTAAGGCTACCATCCATTGGAGTAACAAAGATATCGACAACATGCTACCTTCCATAATGACAAGGCTACCATCCATTGGAGTAACAAAAATCATGAAAACAGACTACCTTCCATAATGACAAGGCTAGCATCCATTGGAATAACAAAAATCTCGACAACAGACTACCTTCCATAATGACAAGGCTACCATCCATTGTAGTAACAAAAATCTCGTCAACACACTACCTTCCATAGTGACAAGGCTACCATCCATTAGAGCAACAAATATCTCGACAACAGACTACCTTCCATAATGACAAGGCTACAATCCATTTGAGTAACAGAAATCACAATGGAAGACTACCTTCCATAATGACAAGGCTACCATCCATTGGAGTAACAAAAATCTCGACAAAAGACTACCTTCCATAATGACAAGGGTACCATCTATTAGAGTAACAAAAATATCCACAAGATACAACCTTTCATAATGACAAGGCTACCATCCATTGGAGTAACTAAAGTCATGACAACAGTCTACCTTCCATAATGACAAGGCTACCATCCATTGGAGTAACAAAAATCTCGACCACAAACTACCTTCCATAAGGACAAGGCTACCATCCATTGGAATAACAAAAATATCGAAAACACACTACCTTCCATAATGACAAGGCCACCATCCCTTAGAGTAACAAAAGTCTCGACAACAGACTACCTTCAATAATGACAAAGCTACCATCCATTGGAAAAGCAAAGATATTGACAACATACTACCTTCCATAATGACAAGGCTACCATCCATTGGAGTTACAAAAATCACGACAACAGACTACCTTTCATAATGACAAGGCTACCATCCATTGGAATAACATAAATATCAATAACATATTACCTTCCATATTGAAAAGGCTACCATCCAATGGAGTAACATAAATCTCAACAATAAACTACCTTCCATAATGACAAGTCTACCATCCATTGGAGTAACAAAAATCTGAACAACACACTATCTTCCTTAATGACAAGTCTACTATCCATTGGAGTAACAGAAATCACAACGACAGAATACCTTCCATAATGACAAGGCTACCATCCATTACAGTAACAAAAATCTCGACAATAGACTACCTTCCATAATGACAAGGCTAACATCCATTGTTGTAACAAAAATCTGGACAACAGACTACCTTCCATAATGACAAGGCTACCATCCATTGGAGTAACAAAAATCCCGACAACAGACTACCTTCCATAATGACAAGGCTACAATCCATTTGAGTAACAGAAATCACAACGGAAGACAACCTTTCATAATGACAAGGCTACCATCCATTGGAGTAACAAAAATATCGACAAAAGACTACCTTCCATAATGACAAGGGTACCATCCATTTGAGTAACAAAAATATCCACAAGATACAACCTTCCATAATGGCAAGGCTACGATCCATTGGAGTAACTAAAATAACGAGAACAGACTACCTTCCATAATGACAAGGCTACCATCCATTGGAGTAACAAAAATCTCGACCACAAACTACCTTCCATAAGGACAAGGCTACCATCCATTGGAATAACAAAAATATCGACAACACACTACCTTCCATAATGACAAGGCTACCATCCCTTAGAGTAATAAAAATCTCGACAACAGACTACCTTCAATAATAACAAGGCTACCATCCATTGGAGTAACAAAGATATCGACAACATACTACCTTCCATAATGACAAGGCTACCATCCATTGGAGTAACAAAAATCACGACAACAAACTACCTTTCATAATGACAAGGCTACCATCCATTAGAATAACATAAATATCAATAACATATTACCTTCCATAATGACAAGGCTACCATCCTATGGAGTAACATAAATCTCGACAATAAACAACCTTCCATAATGACAAGTCTACCATCCATTGGAGTAACAAAAATCTGAACAACACACTATCGTCCTTAATGACAAGTCTACTATCCATTGGAGTAACAGAAATCACAACGACAAACTACCTTCCATAATGACAAGGCTACCATCCATTACAGTAACAAAAATCTGGACAACAGACTACTTTCCATAATGACAAGGCTACCATCCATTGGAGTAACAAAAATCCCGACAATAGACTACCTTCCATAATGACAAGGCTACCATCCATTGGAGTAAGAAAAATCCCGACAACAGACTACCTTCCATAATGACAAGGCTACCATCCATTGGAGTAACAAAAATCTCGACAACAGACTACCTTCCATAATGACAAGGCTACCATCCATTGGAGTAACAAAGATATCGACAATAGACTACCTTCCATAAAAACAAGGCTACCATCAATTGGAATAACAAAGATATCGACAACATACTACCTTCCATAATGACAACGCTACCATCCATTGGAGTAACAAAAATCTCGACAACAAACTACCTTCCAAAGTGACAAGGCTACCATCCATTAGAGAAAAAAATATCTCGACAACAGACAACCTTCCATAATGACAAGGTAACAATCAATTTCAGTAACAGAAATGACAACGGAAGACTACCTTCCATAATGACAAGGGTACCATCCATTAGAGTAACAAAAATATCCACAAGATACAACCTTCCATAATGACAAGGCTACCATCCATTGGAGTAACTAAAATCACGAGAACAGACTACCTTCCATAATGACAAGGCTACCATCCATTGGAGTAACAAAAATCTTGACCACAAACTACCTTCCATAAGGACAAGGCTACCATCCATTGGAATAACAAAAATATCGACAACACACTACCTTCCATAATGACAAGGCTACCATCCCTTAGAGTAACAAAAATCTCGACAACAAACTACCTTCAATAATGACAAGGCTACCATCCATTGGAGTAACAAAGATATCGACAACATACTACCTTCCATAATGACAAGGCTACCATCCATTGGAGTAACAAAAATCACGACAACAGACTACCTTTCATAATGACAAGGCTACCATGCATTGGAATAACATAAATATCAATAACATATTGCCTTCTATAATGACAAGGCTACCATTCATTGGAGTAACAAAAATCACGAAAACAGACTACCTTCCATAATGACAAGGCTACCATCCATTACAGTAACAAAAATATCGACAACAGACTACCTTCCATAATGACAAGGCTACCATCTATTGTTGTAACAAAAATCTGGAAAACACACTACCTTCCATAATGACAAGGCTACCATCCATTGGAGTAAAAAAAATCCCGACAACAGACTACCTTCCATAATGACAAGGCTACAATCCATTTGAGTAACAGAAATCACAACGGAAGACTACCTTTCATAATGACAAGGCTACCATCCATTGGAGTAACAAAAATCTCGACAAAAGACTACCTTCCATAATGACAAGGGTACCATCCATTAGAGTAACAAAAATATCCACAAGATACAACCTTCCATAATGACAAGGCTACCATCCATTGGAGTAACTAAAATCACGACAACAAACTACCTTTCATAATGACAAGGCTACCATCCATTGGAGTAACAAAAATCTCGACCACAAACTACCTTCCATAAGGACAAGGTTACCATCCATTGGAATAACAAAAATACCGACAACACACTGCCTTCCATAATGACAAGGCTACAATCCCTTAGAGTAACAAAAATCTCGACAACAGACTACCTTCAATAATGACAAGGCTACCATCCATTGGTGTAACAAAGATATCGACAACATACTACCTTCTATAATGACAAGGCTACCATCCATTGGAGTAACAAAAATCACGACAACAGACTACCTTTCATAATGACAAGGCTACCATCCATTGGAATAACTTAAATATCAATATCATATTACCTTCCATAATGACAAGGCTACCATCCAATGGAGTAACATAAATCTCGAAAATAAACTACCTTCCATAATGACAAGTCTACCATCCATTGGAGTAACAGAAATCACAAACACAGACTACCTTCCACAATGACAAGGCTACCATCCATTGGAGTAACAAAAATCACGACAACATACTACCTTTCATAATGACAAGGCTACCATCCATTGGAATAACATAAATATCAATAACATATTACCTTCCATAATGACAAGGCTACCATCCAATGGAGTAACATAAATCTCAACCACAAACTACCTTCCATAAGGACAAGGTTACCATCCATTGGAATAACAAAAATACCGACAACACACTGCCTTCCATAATGACAAGGCTACAATCCCTTAGAGTAACAAAAATCTCGACAACAGACTACCTTCAATAATGACAAGGCTACCATCCATTGGTGTAACAAAGATATCGACAACATACTACCTTCCATAATGACAAGTCTACCATCCATTGGAGTAACGAAAATCTGAACAACACACAATCGTCCTTAATGACAAGTCTATTATCCATTGGAGTAACAAAAATCACAACGACAGACTACATTCCATAATGACAAGGCTACCATCCATTACAGTAACAAAAATCTCGACAACAGACTACCTTCCATAATGACAAGGCTACCATCCATTGTTGTAACAAAAATCTGGACAACATACTACCTTCCATAATGACATGGCTACCATCGATTGGAGTAACAAAAATCCCGACAACAGACTACCTTCCATAATGACAAGGCTACAATCCATTTGAGTAACAGAAATCACAACGGAAGACTACCTTTCATAATGACAAGGCTACCATCCATTGGAGTAACAAAAATCTCGACAAAAGACTACCTTCCATAATGACAAGGGTACCATCCATTACAGTAACAAAAATATCAACAACATACTACCTTCCATAAGGACAAGGTTACCATCCATTGGAATAACAAAAATATCGACAACACACTGCCTTCCATAATGACAAGGCTACCATCCATTGGAATAACAAAGATATCGACAACATACTACCTTCCATAATGACAAGGCTACCATCCATTGGAGTAACAAAAATCACGACAACAGACTACCTTTCATAATGACAAGGCTACCATCCATTGGAATAACATAAAGATCAATAACATATTACCTTCCATAATGACAAGGCTACCATCCAATGGAGTAACATATATCTCGGCAATAAACTACCTTCCATAATGACAAGTCTACCATCCATTGGAGTAACAGAAATCACAACGACAGACTACCTTCCATAATGACAATTCTACAATCCACTACAGTAACAAAAATCTCGACAACAGATTACCTTCCATAATGACAAGGCTACCATCCATTACAGTAACAAAAATCTCAACAACAGACAACCTTCCATAATGACAAGGCTACCATCCATTGGAGTAAATAAAATCCGGACAACAGACTACCTTCCATAATGACAAGGCTACCATCCATTGGAGTAACATAAATCTTGACAACAGACTACCTTCCATAGTGACAAGGCTACCATCCATTGTAGTAGCAAAAATCTCGACAACTGACTACCTTCCATAGTGACAAGGCTAACATCCATTGGAATAACAAAAATCTCGACAACATACTACCTCCCATAATGACAAGGCTACCTTCCACTGGAATAAAAATAATATCGACAACACACTACCTTCCATAATGACAAGGCGACCATCCCTTAGAGTAATAAAAATCTCGACAACAAACTACCTTCAATAATGAAAAGGCTACAATCCATTGGAGTAACAAAGATATCGAAAACATACTACCTTCCATAGTGACAAGGCTACCATCCATTGGAGTAACAAAAATCACGACAACAGACTACCTTTCATATTGACAAGGCTACCATCCATTGGAATAACATAAATATCAATAACACATTACCTTCCATAATGACAAGGCTACCATCCAATGGAGTAACATAAATCTCGACAATAAAGTACCTTCCATAATGACAAGTCTACCATCCATTGGAGTAATAGAAATCACAACGACAGACTACCTTCCATAATGACAAGGCTACCATCCAATTGAGTGACAAAAATCACGACAATAGACTACCTTTCATAATGACAAGGCTACCATCCATTGGAATAAAATAAATATCAATAACATATTACCTTCCATAATGACAAGGCTACCATCCAATGGAGTAACATAAATCTCAACAATAAACTACCTTCCATAATGACAAGTCTACCATCCAATGGAGTAACGAAAATCTGAACAACACACTATCGTCCTTAATAACAAGTCTACTATCCATTGGAGTAACAGAAATCACAACGACAGACTACCTTCTATATTGAAAAGGCTACCATCCATTACAGTAACAAAAATCTCGACAACAAACTACCTTCCATAATGACAAGACTACCATCCATTGTTGTAACAAAAATCTGGACAACAGACTACCTTCCATAATGACAAGGCTACCATCGATTCGAGTAACAAAAATCTTGACAACAGACTACCTTCCATAGTGACAAGGCTACCATCCATTGTAGTAGCAAAAATCTCGACAACAGACTACCTTCCATAGTGACAAGGCTAACATCCATTGGAATAAAAAAAATCTCGACAACATACTACCCTCCATAATGACAAGGCTACCATCCACTGGAATAAAAATAATATCGAGAACACACTACCTTCCATAATGACAAGGCGACCATCCCTTAGAGTAACAAAAATCTCGACAACAAACTACCTTCAATAATGAAAAGGCTACAATCCATTGGAGTAACAAAGATATCGACAACATACTACCTTCCATAGTGACAAGGCTACCATCCATTGGAGTAACAAAAATCACGACAACATACTACCTTTCATAATGACAAGGCTACCATCCATTGGAATAACATAAATATCAATAACATATTACCTTCCATAATGACAAGGCTACCATCCAATGGAGTAACATAAATCTCGACAATAAACTACCTTCCATAATGACAAGTCTACCATCCATTGGAGTAATAGAAATCACAACGACAGACTACCATATATAATGACAAGGCTACCATCCATTTGAGTAACAAAAATCACGACAACAAACTACCTTTCATAATGACAAGGCTACCATCCATTGGAATAACATAAATAAAAATAACATATTACCTTCCATAATGACAAGGCTACCATCCAATGGAGTAACATAAATCTCAACAATAAACTACCTTCCATAATGATAAGTCTACCATCCATTGGAGTAACGAAAATCTGAACAACACACTATCGTCCTTAATGACAAGTCTACTATCCATTGGAGTAACAAAAATCACAACGACAGACTACCTTCTATATTGACAAGGCTACCATCCATTACAGTAACAAAAATCTCGACAACAGACTACCTTCCATAATGACAAGGCTACCATCCATTGTTGTAACAAAAATCTGGACAACAGACTACTTTCTATAATGACAAGGCTACCATCGTTTCGAGTAACAAAAATCCCGACAACAGACTACCTTCCATAATGACAAGGCTACAATCCATTTGAGTAACAGAAATCACAACGGAACACTACCTTTCGTAATGACAAGGCTACCATCCATTGGAGTAACAAAAATCTCGACAAAAGACTACCTTCCATAATGACAATGGTACCATCCATTACAGTAACAAAAATATCAACAACATACTACCTTCCATAAGGACAAGGTTACCATCCATTGGAATAACAAAAATATCGACAACACACTGCCTTCCATAATGACAAGGCTACCATCCATTGGAATAACAAAGATATCGACAACATACTACCTTCCATAATGACAAGGCTACCATCCATTGGAGTAACAAAAATCACGACAACAGACTACCTTTCATAATGACAAGGCTACCATCCATTGGAATAACATAAAGATCAATAACATATTACCTTCCATAATGACAAGGCTACCATCCAATGGAGTAACATATATCTCGGCAATAAACTACCTTCCATAATGACAAGTCTACCATCCATTGGAGTAACAGAAATCACAACGACAGACTACCTTCCATAATGACAATTCTACAATCCACTACAGTAACAAAAATCTCGACAACAGATTACCTTCCATAATGACAAGGCTACCATCCATTACAGTAACAAAAATCTCAACAACAGACAACCTTCCATAATGACAAGGCTACCATCCATTGGAGTAAATAAAATCCGGACAACAGACTACCTTCCATAATGACAAGGCTACCATCCATTGGAGTAACATAAATCTTGACAACAGACTACCTTCCATAGTGACAAGGCTACCATCCATTGTAGTAGCAAAAATCTCGACAACTGACTACCTTCCATAGTGACAAGGCTAACATCCATTGGAATAACAAAAATCTCGACAACATACTACCTCCCATAATGACAAGGCTACCTTCCACTGGAATAAAAATAATATCGACAACACACTACCTTCCATAATGACAAGGCGACCATCCCTTAGAGTAATAAAAATCTCGACAACAAACTACCTTCAATAATGAAAAGGCTACAATCCATTGGAGTAACAAAGATATCGAAAACATACTACCTTCCATAGTGACAAGGCTACCATCCATTGGAGTAACAAAAATCACGACAACAAACTACCTTTCATATTGACAAGGCTACCATCCATTGGAATAACATAAATATCAATAACACATTACCTTCCATAATGACAAGGCTACCATCCAATGGAGTAACATAAATCTCGACAATAAAGTACCTTCCATAATGACAAGTCTACCATCCATTGGAGTAATAGAAATCACAACGACAGACTACCTTCCATAATGACAAGGCTACCATCCAATTGAGTGACAAAAATCACGACAATAGACTACCTTTCATAATGACAAGGCTACCATCCATTGGAATAAAATAAATATCAATAACATATTACCTTCCATAATGACAAGGCTACCATCCAATGGAGTAACATAAATCTCAACAATAAACTACCTTCCATAATGACAAGTCTACCATCCAATGGAGTAACGAAAATCTGAACAACACACTATCGTCCTTAATAACAAGTCTACTATCCATTGGAGTAACAGAAATCACAACGACAGACTACCTTCTATATTGAAAAGGCTACCATCCATTACAGTAACAAAAATCTCGACAACAAACTACCTTCCATAATGACAAGACTACCATCCATTGTTGTAACAAAAATCTGGACAACAGACTACCTTCCATAATGACAAGGCTACCATCGATTCGAGTAACAAAAATCTTGACAACATACTACCTTCCATAGTGACAAGGCTACCATCCATTGTAGTAGCAAAAATCTCGACAACAGACTACCTTCCATAGTGACAAGGCTAACATCCATTGGAATAAAAAAAATCTCGACAACATACTACCCTCCATAATGACAAGGCTACCATCCACTGGAATAAAAATAATATCGAGAACACACTACCTTCCATAATGACAAGGCGACCATCCCTTAGAGTAACAAAAATCTCGACAACAAACTACCTTCAATAATGAAAAGGCTACAATCCATTGGAGTAACAAAGATATCGACAACATACTACCTTCCATAGTGACAAGGCTACCATCCATTGGAGTAACAAAAATCACGACAACATACTACCTTTCATAATGACAAGGCTACCATCCATTGGAATAACATAAATATCAATAACATATTACCTTCCATAATGACAAGGCTACCATCCAATGGAGTAACATAAATCTCGACAATAAACTACCTTCCATAATGACAAGTCTACCATCCATTGGAGTAATAGAAATCACAACGACAGACTACCATATATAATGACAAGGCTACCATCCATTTGAGTAACAAAAATCACGACAACAAACTACTTTTCATAATGACAAGGCTACCATCCATTGGAATAACATAAATAAAAATAACATATTACCTTCCATAATGACAAGGCTACCATCCAATGGAGTAACATAAATCTCAACAATAAACTACCTTCCATAATGATAAGTCTACCATCCATTGGAGTAACGAAAATCTGAACAACACACTATCGTCCTTAATGACAAGTCTACTATCCATTGGAGTAACAAAAATCACAACGACAGACTACCTTCTATATTGACAAGGCTACCATCCATTACAGTAACAAAAATCTCGACAACAGACTACCTTCCATAATGACAAGGCTACCATCCATTGTTGTAACAAAAATCTGGACAACAGACTACTTTCTATAATGACAAGGCTACCATCGTTTCGAGTAACAAAAATCCCGACAACAGACTACCTTCCATAATGACAAGGCTACAATCCATTTGAGTAACAGAAATCACAACGGAACACTACCTTTCGTAATGACAAGGCTACCATCCATTGGAGTAACAAAAATCTCGACAAAAGACTACCTTCCATAATGACAATGGTACCATCCATTACAGTAACAAAAATATCGAAAACATACTACCTTCCATAAGGACAAGGTTACCATCCATTGGAATAACAAAAATATCGACAACACACTGCCTTCCATAATGACAAGGCTACCATCCCTTAGAGTAACAAAAATCTCGACAACAGACTACCTTCAATAATGACAAGGCTACCATCCATTGGAATAACAAAGATATCGACAACATACTACCTTCCATAATGACAAGGCTACCATCCATTGGAGTAACAAAAATCACGACAACAGAATACCTTTCATAATGACAAGACTACCTTCCATAATGACAATGCTACCATCCAATGGAGTAACATAAATCTCGACAATAAACTACCTTCCATAAAGACAAGTCTACCATCCATTGGAGTAATAGAAATCACAACGACAGACTACCTTCCATAATGACAACTCTACCATCCACTACAGTAACAAAAATCTCGACAACAGACTACCTTCCATAATGACAAGGCTACCAACCATTACAGTAACAAAAATCTCGACAACAGACTACCTTCCATAATGACAAGGCTACCATCCATTGTTGTAACAAAAATATGGACAACAGACTACCTTCCATAATGACAAGGCTACCATCCATTGGAGTAAATAAAATCCAGACAACAGACTACCTTCCATAATGACAAGGCTACCATCCATTGGAGTAACAGAAATCTTGACAACAGACTACCTTCCATAGTGACAAGGCTACCATCCATTGTAGTAGGAAAAATCTTGACAACAGACTACCTTCCATAGTGACAAGGCTAACATCCATTGGAATAACAAAAATCTCGACAACATACTACCTTCCATAATGACAAGGCTACCATCCACTGGAATAAAAATAATATCGACAACACACTACCTTCCATAATGACAAGGCGACCATCCCTTAGAGTAACAAAAATCTCGACAACAGACTACCTTCAATAATGAAAAGGCTACAATCCATTGGAGTAACAAAGATATCGACAACATACTACCTTCCATAGTGACAAGGCTACCATCCATTGGAGTAACAAAAATCACGACAACAGACTACCTTTCATAATGACAAGGCTACCATCCATTGGAATAACATAAATATCAATAACACATTACCTTCCATAATGACAAGGCTACCATCCAATGGAGTAACATAAATATCGACAATAAACTACCTTCCATAATGACAAGTCTACCATCCATTGGAGTAACAAAAATCTGAACAACACACTATCGTCCTTAATGACAAGTCTACTATCAATTGGAGTAACAAAAATCACAACGACAAACTACCTTCAATAATGACAAGGCTACCATACATTACAGTAACAAAAATCTCGATAACAGAATACCTTCCAAAATGACAAGGCTACCATCCATTGTTGTAACAAAAATCTGGACAACAGACTACCTTCCATAATGACAAGGCAACCATCCATTGGAGTAACAATAATCCCGACAACAGACTACCTTCCATAATGACAAGGCTACCATCCATTGGAGTAACAGATATCTAGACAACAGACTACCTTTTATAATGACAAGGCTACCATCCATTGGAGTAGCAAAAATCTCGACAGCAGACTACCTTCCATAATGACAAGGGTACCATCATTGGAGTAACAAATATATCGACAACATACTACCTTCCATAATGACAAGGCTACCATCCATTGGAGTAACAAAGATATCGACAACATACTACCTTCCATAATGACAAGGCTACCATCCATTGGACTAACAAAAATCACGACGACAGACTACCTTTCATAATGACAAGGCTACCATCCATTGGAATAACATAAATATCAATAACATATTACCTTCCATAATGACAAGGCTACCATCCAATGGAGTAACATAAATCTCGACAATAAACTACCTTCCATAATGACAAGTCTACCATCCATTGGAGTAACGAAAATCTGAACAACACACTATCGTCCTTAATGACAAGTCTATTATCCATTGGAGTAACAGAATTCACAACGACAGACTACCTTCTATATTGACAAGGCTACCATCCATTACAGTAACAAAAATCTGGACAACAGACTACCTTCAATAATGACAAGGCTACCATCCATTGTTGTAACAAAAATCTGGACAACAGACTACCTTCCATAATGACAAGGCAACCATCGATTGGAGTAAAAAAAATCCCGACAACAGACTACCTTCCATAATGACAAGGCTACAATCCATTTGAGTAACATAAATCACAATGGAAGACTACCTTTCATAATGGCAAGGCTACCATCCACTGGAGTAACAAAAATCTCGACAAAAGACTACCTTCCATAATGACAAGGGTACCATCCATTACAGTAACAAAAATATCGACAACATACTACCTTCCATAAAGACAAGGTTACCATCCATTGGAATAACAAAAATATCGACAACACACTACCTTCCATAATGACAAGGCTACCATCCCTTAGAGTAACAAAAATCTCGACAACAGACTACCTTCAATAATGACAAGGCTACCATCCATTGGAATAACAAAGATATCGACAACATACTACCTTCCATAATGACAAGGCTACCATCCATCGGAGTAACAAAAATCACGACAACAGACTACCTTTCATAATGACAAGGCTACCATCCATTGGAATAACATAAAGATCAATAACATATTATCTTCCATAATGACAAGGCTACCATCCAATGGAATAACATAAATCTCGGCAATAAACTACCTTCCATAAAGACAAGTCTACCATCCATTGGAGTAACAGAAATCACAACGACAGACTACCTTCCATAATGACAACTCTACCATCCACTACAATAACAAAAATCTCGACAACAGACTACCTTCCATAATGACAAGGCTACCAACCATTACAGTAACAAAAATCTCGACAACAGACTACCTTCCATAATGACAAGGCTACCATCCATTGTTGTAACAAAAATATGGACAACAGACTACCTTCCATAATGACAAGGCTACCATCCATTGGAATAAATAAAATCCGGACAACAGACTACCTTCCATAATGACAAGGCTACCATCCATTGGAGTAACAGAAATCTTGACAACAGACTACCTTCCATAGTGACAAGGCTACCATCCATTGTAGTAGCAAAAATCTCGACAACAGACTACCTTCCATAGTGACAAGGCTAACATCCATTGGAATAACAAAAATCTCGACAACATACTACCTTCCATAATGACAAGGCTACCATCCACTGGAATAAAAATAATATCGACAACACACTACCTTCAATAATGACAAGGCGACCATCCCTTAGAGTAACAAAAATCAAGACAACAAACTACCTTCAATAATGACAAGGCTACAATCCATTGGAGTAACAAAGATATCAACAACATACTACCTTCCATAGTGACAAGGCTACCATCCATTGGAGTAACAAAAATCACGACAACAGACTACCTTTCATAATGACAAGGCTACCATCCATTGGAATAACATAAATATCAATAACACATTACCTTCCATAATGACAAGGCTACCATCCAATGGAGTAACATAAATCTCGACAATAAACTACCTTCCATAATGACAAGTCTACCATCCATTGGAGTAACAAAAATCTGAACAACACACTATCGTCCTTAATGACAAGTCTACTATCAATTGGAGTAATAAAAATCACAACGACAAACTACCTTCAATAATGACAAGGCTACCATCCATTACAGTAACAAAAATCTCGATAACAGACTACCTTCCATTATAACAAGGCTACCATCCATTATTGTAACAAAAATCTGGACAACAGACTACCTTCCATAATGACAAGGCTACCAGCCATTGGAGTAACAGATATCTAGACAACAGACTACCTTTTATAATGACAAGGCTACCATCCATTGGAGTAGCAAAAATCTCGACAGCAGACTACCTTCCATAATGACAAGGCTACCATCATTAGAGTAACAAAGATATCGACAACATACTACCTTCCATAATGACAAGGCTACCATCCATTGGAGTAACAAAGATATCGACAATTTTACCTTCCATAATGACAAGGCTACCATCCATTGGAGTAACAAAAATCACGACAACAGACTACCTTTCATAATGACAAGGCTACCATCCATTGGAATAACATAAATATCAATAACATATTAACTTCCATAATGACAAGGCTGCCATCCAATGGAGTAACATAAATCTCGACAATAAACTACCTTCCATAATGACAAGTCTACCATTCATTGGAGTAATAGAAATC
Organism: Vicia faba; assembly: GCA_948472305.1. Taxonomy (NCBI): domain Eukaryota; kingdom Viridiplantae; phylum Streptophyta; class Magnoliopsida; order Fabales; family Fabaceae; genus Vicia; species Vicia faba. The sequence continues at coordinate 802,304,810 of OX451737.1, read as the reverse complement.
ACAACGACAGACTACCTTCCATAATGACAAGGCTACCATCCATTGGAGTAACAAAAATCATGACAACAGACTACCTTTCATAATGACAAGGCTACCATCCATTGGAATAACATAAATATCAATAACATATTACCTTCCATAATGACAAGGCTACCATCCAATGGAGTAACATAAATCTCAACAATAAACTACCTTCCATAATGACAAGTCTACCATCCATTGGAGTAACGAAAATCTGAACAACACACTATCATCCTTAATGACAAGTCTACTATCCATTGGAGTAACAGAAATCACAACGACAGACTACCTTCTATATTGACAAGGCTACCATCCATTACAATAACAAAAATCTCGACAACAGACTACCTTCCATAATGACAAGGCTACCATCCATTGTTGTAACAAAAATCTGGACAACAGATTACCTTCCATAATGACAAGGCTACCATCGATTCGAGTAACAAAAATCCCGACAATAGAGTACCTTCCATAATGACAAGGCTACCAGCCATTGGAGTAACAGATATCTAGACAATAGACTACCTTTTATAATGACAAGGCTACCATCCATTGGAGTAGCAAAAATCTCGACAGCAGACTACCTTCCATACACTACTACGGAAAAGGGCTTTTAAAGCGCTTATTTTGGCCTTTAAAAGCGCTTAAAAGCGCTTTAATAGCTGGCGCTGGCGTAGGTAACAAAAGCGCTTCTAAGAGCGCTCTGGTAGACCCCCCCTTTAAGAGCGCTTTCCTGGAAAAAGCGCTCTGGTAGGACCCCCTATAAGAGCGCTTTCCTGGAAAAAGCGCTCTGGTAGACCCCCCTTTAAGAGCGCTTTTCCCAGAAAGCGCTGCCAAAGACCAGTAAAAAAGCATAAAAAATTAAAAAAAAAACGCAGCATACAAAAGCGCTTTTGTAAAAGCGCTCTGGTAGGCCCCCCTATGAGAGCGCTTTTTATGGAAAAAGCGCTCTGATAGGCCCCCCTATAAGAGCGCTTTTCCAAAAGCGCTTTTGTATGCTGCGTTTTTTTTTTAATTTTTTATGCTTTTTTACTGGTCTTTGGCAGCGCTTTTACTAAGAAGCGCTTTAGTAGGTGGACCTTTAAGAGCGCTTTTTAAAAGCGCTGTCGTTTCTAAATGAGGTATTTTAATGTACAGCCTTTAATTTAATCCTCCCAGTCGACCTGTAATGTTTTCGACCTGTAATATTTTCGACCTGTAATATATTTTTGACCTGTAATATATTTTCGACGCTATTATTTCAGCCATCAGTAAGACAATATATATACTAATATAATACCATTATAATATCCAAAATTATATATATACATCATTACATCAATAATATTATAGTTCAAATCGACACAAATCCTACATGAAAAATTGCTTAATATAATATTGACACAAATCTTCTTTAATTTCTTCCAACTTAAGCTTCGGGTACCCAGCAGCACGGAATTCGTCAAGGTACTACAAAACAAAAACATAATATAAATGATATATTTAGTTAAATGTAATAAATTATATGAAATTATCTTAAGTTATAAATTCATACCGTGAGCGGAATCTCTAATTGATTCGCCTGAAGGATTTCTTTCATGAACCTCAAAACAAAGTATCCGCAATCATAACTGTTTCGCTGTTGCGGACACTACATAATAAAACAAATAAGATTCTATAGTTGTCTTGTTTTACCAAGTAGCATAAATATTATAAGCAAAATTGTGAAAAGTAATGTACCTGCACTTGGATCCAAGTGATGTTGTTTGATTTAGTCCGGGATACCTGTGCGTCCCGTTGACTACTGAACACTTGTATTGATCTAATTATTAAATATATAAAAGCATATGTTTAGATCAATCCCACAAATAAGAAAATATATAAATATACACGAATATATATTTAGAACGATCCCACTTACAAATCAACGATTTCCTTCATAGCCGGATAATTGGTCCATTCACCATTTACCGAATTCAGATAATACACGACTTCTCTTATCGGGTTGATAGCAAGCAGCAACCAGTGTGCTCTATAAATTAAAACAATAGGTTATATGAAAATTTTGCTATACACAAAAGAAACAGAGATTAGATGAACCAAGAATGACAAACTAACCCTACTGGTCGGGTATTATACGCCCAAAGATGCAGACTTTCTGTATTGCCGGTGGACATGAATCTATCTACTAAGCGCTGTCTAACTGATTCCGGTTCCGAAGCAATTGTCATTCCGCTGAAATGGGCGGAAGACACGAAACGGAATCTGTTAGACAATGCAGTCCCGCGCAACACTCTGTCATACAACAACCTTAAATAAAAACATAATAAACATTAGATTATTTTCATTGAAATGTGTAAATAAATTATATTGTGGGACTAATTAAATAATATATCGGATGAGTGAATATTACCAGATGTATGAGTGCATATTACTGACGCCTAGTTGATCATGCCTAAAAATCTCTTCCAAGTCATCAAATGTAATATGTGACGGGAATTCAATACCGAAGACACTTTCATCCATGTTGATTTCACGTAAACCACCATCCTTCAAATCGGACATATCAACCATTGTTGCGAGTGTCGAACGGTATCGAGGCACAAAAGCACCGCCTTTTTTTGCCGCTTGCTTCGGAGGACCAGTGGGTGGTAAGCTACGAACCTGCTGCGTCACTTGTTGTGACTCCCGAGCGGATGCCTAAAAATCATATAAGTTAGGTAAAATATAAAATCATGCAGATTTAGATTCAGACTATATATTAACACTTTAAATGTACCTCTTTTAGTGATGCAACAGACTCCTCCTCCTGTAAAATCCCTTTACCCTTAATTGCGGGTTTTATAGGAGCAGTCTAAAATTAAAATGTAAAAAATAATTAATAAATGGTTTAGAATTGACATTCGAAAACTAAATGATTCATAATCGTTTTCAGTATACCTCATCACTAATGGTAATGAGCTCCGAGGGCCATGCAACAAATGATCCTATTGCATCTCGCAGCAATGTCGTCTCTGAGACCATGTCAGGTACCGGTAAAATCGCATCACGATCTAATACAACATCCACCGATACTTTCAGGTGTCCATCCGGGAGCGGTCTGTGGTGAAGTAAATCTCCCGAAGTGTTGTGCACTTTTCCCTTGCCAACTAGTCGATAATTCGGTGACGATAAGTATAGTTGGCAAGATGAAATGCCCTAAACAAATAGAAAATATAAAGTCATTATCATTAATAAAATAGAACAGTTTGTAAGGAAAAAAACTTATAATTACCTCGGGAAATTTCTTTTGATAGTTGATACTAGCCTTATCACTAGTTTCTCTCACCGATGAAGTGTTGCAATTTTCTCTCATATACATATCTTTATCTCTTTGCAATTCAGAGACCTGTGCTTGCAATTCCTGCAACTTTTGCAACACTTCTTCATTGGTAAGATTTGATCTTCTCCTAGAACGCTTATAAAAAGAGGTTGGAGTCACACCATGACCCTTACCCCTCACCCGACCGGGATACTCGGGAGCATCTAGTACTCTACTAAGTACGCTCTCCTCACCGGTGGATGCCGATTGCGACAAGGTCTCCTGTAATTCATTTACATTTAAATAATTATTAGTGGAGATAAAAAATCATTTATATATTAAAAAACATTTGATTTAATTAAAGACACAGTATTATACTTACACATTCAGTATAAACTCTCTGAACATCGGGATCGACAGCTTGATTCTTGCCCACACGAGCTTCCTTCCACAACACATGTACAGGAAGTGAAGCTTCCTCACTTTTAGTCTCCTCTAACTATGCATTGACACAAACGATAAAATCGTCAATTAAAACATGCACATGTAGACAATTAATTAAAACGCATTTCTATTTACTTACAATTTTATCCTCTAAGCGTGCATATCCCAAACGCCATTTTTTGTATGGATACGCGGGTTTGGATGCTCTCTTACTATTCGTGGCACTCTTTTTCTGAAAAGCTTCATCTCTTTGCTTTAAAAACTCAGCCCAATCTGCTTCATCAATGAAGGTCGCATACTTTGTTGGCCGTCCCGGTGCCTCTTCAAGAAATTTTCCATCTTTATCCTTAAGATAGGTGTTTGTCAAAAAACTTTTCCACCCTCTATATCTTTTGCCGGCCAAACTAAGTATGTAGCTTTTACGTTCATCTGGTATCTCAAAAGTCCTCTGCAAAAAAACGTACGCATAGTGTGTTAGTATAAGTAATTTAAACAATTTATCGTCAAGATAATAACAACAATTAACCATATATGATATATACCTGAAGCTCTTCCCAAATCGCTTGTTTTTTCTCCTCCAATTCTAAATTTTTCGTTTTCGATTTCCAGGTAGCTACGGAGACCGGAATATGCATACGGACAAGTGTACCAATATAACTTGTCAACTTTGCAGAATTAGGACCAATTGGTTGTTTATCAGAATTCCATTCCAATCGGTATACTAATCCTTGGTCTCTATGTCGAATGATTCCCTTCATAATAGTGATGCCTCGTGCAACCTCTTTTGCTTCAGTATCAGGTGGAGCATTTGTATCCGAAGCAACTCTTTCTTGTGAGTTTTCTTGTGAGTTTTCAGGTGGGTTTTCAGGTGGAGCATCTCTATCTGGAGCCATTGAACCTGTATCAAACAAACTAAAGCACATTAGTACACTATTAACACTAACTTTATATGAGAAACATTTCAAAAAATTACAACATAGAAGTTATTATAAGAAGAAAAAAAATCAATCCATTATTAATTGTTAAACGTGAAGATATTAATAAAATAAAAGCATGTGATACAATCAATATTACTTTTTCATGATATTTCTTTTAGGCAAAGATGAGGGGATGCATACTCTATCAATATTAAAAGCATGTTCATTTAATAAATCTTAATTTTTAGTCAAATTGTTTTAAAGTACAAATTGTAAGATTTTCACATATTCGATGCCAGATTACTAAATATAATAATTAAAAAATATAAAAATGAGACCATTACTAAACATAAGCGAGTGAAGGTTATCGAGACCATTACTTTATCACTAACGTCTCTTTCTTTTCTTGGTAGGATTGTGTACTACGCGTCTCTTAACAATGCGGTCGGTTGGATTGATCCAAATACCCTCATTATGATCATTTCTAATACAAGATTCATTCTCATTTTGATCGTTTCTTGTACAAGATTCAATGCCAACACCAATATCACCTTGATCTTCAATTTTTTCATCAACTATTTTGTTAGATAAAAGCACTATAGACCATTTCGTACTTGTCGGATCATTGACATAGAACACTTGTTTAGCTTGAGAGGCTAGAATGAAAGGCTCATCTTTGTACCCTACCCTATTGAGATCCACTTGCAAAAATCCTGACTTATCCATTCGTACGCCACTATTATTTTCAACCCACTTGCAACTAAATACAGGAATCTGAAACTTCGCGTAATCAAACACCAAAATGCGCTCGATAACCCCAAAATATGACAAATTTGCAAATTTCGGATTTAAGTCATTCGCACTTGATATGTGCATAGCTTCAGCTACCAAGGTAACACCACTATTTTGCATAGTACTTTTATCATCCTGTTCTTTGGTATAAAATGTGTATCCATTAATTGCGTATGCGCTATAAGAAAGCACAATTACAGATGGACCATAGGCTAAACATCTCAACCTTTCTGTTACTGAAGCAGGATCTGAACGATACTTTGAATAAATATGATCTCTAAACCACGGTATGAAACTTCGATTGTGCTCTCGTACTATCCAGTTCTCATTTCTATTTGGATTTAAATCTCGGAGAACAACTTTGTGCATTTCAACAAACGGCTCAATCTCATTGTGCAGAACATACAAGTGCACTTGATCCCGTTCGACCATTGATACTGTCACAACTTTATTTCCAATTAGCCTTTTTCCTTCTTTTTTTTCGACAATATGAGATTTGGGGAGTCCAATTGATTGAACATTTGACAGATATTCAGTACAAAACTCAACCGCTTCTTCAGCAACGTATCGCTCGGCAATACAACCCTCTGGTCGACTTCTGTTTTTCACGTACCCTTTTAATATTTTCATATAACGTTCAGCAGGGTACATCCATCTCATATAAGCTGGTCCGCACAGTTGTGTCTCTTTCACAAGATGAACGACTAGATGAACCATTATGTCAAAAAACGAGGGAGGAAAATACATTTCAAGATCACATAAAGTAACAACTATCTCATTTTGCAATGTTGGTAAGATCGCGGGATCGACCACCTTACTGCAAATAGACCTGAAGAAGAAACACAGCTTAGTTATTGTGCTTCTTACTTTTTCTGGCAGAATAGAACGTATACCTATTGGTAAAAAATGTTCCATTATAACATGGCAATCATGCGTCTTCAAACTCTTTAACTTGAGGTCTTTCATGGACACAAGTCTTCTAATATCTGAAGAGTAGCCTTCTGGAACTTTTACTTCACTGAGGAACTTACACAATGTTTTCTTCTCCTTTCTAGATAGAGTGTAAACAGCAGGTGGCAGATATGTTCGTCTTCCTTTCGTCACGGGCCCCAATTCAGTTCTCATCCCCATGTTTACCATGTCATTCCTTATGTTAACGCCATCCTTAGACTTTCCTTGTATATTGAGTAGCGTACCTATAACGCTGTCAAATACATTTTTTTCAATATGCATAACATCCAGGAAATGTCTTACGTACAACGACTTCCAATATGGAAGTTCAAAGAAAATTGACTTCTTCTCCCACCCACCCTTGACAATTGAATGTGCAAAAGGCTTGCCAAACTGAGTGCTCACATCTTTCACCTTTTCAAAAATTTGATCACCTGACAAAAAAGGCGGGGCTGTACGATGTTCGGCCTCTCCATTGAATGCTTTTCTCCACCCACGGTAGTGATGATTAGAATTTAAGAATCTACGATGGCCGAGAAAGACATTCTTCTGACAAAGCGCCAATCGTGTCGTATCGGTTTCATCTTCACAAACAGGACACGCCTTTTGACCCTTGTTACTGTACCCGGATAGATTTCCGTATGCTGGAAAATCATTAATTGTTCCAAACAACATCGCCCTCAAGTTGAAACTTTCTTTCCTATACCCATCGTAAACCTCCACACCTCTCTCCCACAAAAAATTTAAATCTTCGATTAAGGGTGCCAAGTATACGTCTATGTCATTCCCTGGTTGTTTAGGCCCAGAAATTAGCATAGATAACATCATGTACTTACGCTTCATACATAGCCACAGAGGTAAGTTATAAATCATAAGAATCACAGGCCATGTGCTATGCGAGATACTTTGAATACCATGCGGGTTCATTCCATCAGTAGACAATGACAATCGAAGGTTTCTTGCTTCTTTTCCAAATTCAGGATATTCAGTATCAACTTTACTCCATTGTGGTGAGTCTGCCGGATGTCGCAACTTTCCATCAATAATTCTTTCATCTGCATGCCAAGTCAAGTGTCTTGAATCGGTCTCACTACGATACATGCGTCTAAATCTCGGAATTATAGGAAAATACCATAAGACTTTAGCAGGAGACAACTTTTTCTTATATCGAGGGGCACCACATTTAGGACACTCATTCAACGCTGCATACTCGTTTCGAAACAAAACGCAATCGTTTGGACATGCATGTATCTTATCATAGCTCATTCCAATAGAAGACAACATCTTTTTGGCTTCATACGTTCGATTGGGAAGAACATTATCCTCTGGTAGCATATCTTTCATAAGGGCTAATAACTCTGTGAAACTTTTATCCGACCATCCATTGTCCGCCTTTAAGTTGTACAACTTTAACACCGCAGACAATCTTGTGAATTTTGAACAACCAACATACAACGGTTTCTCTGCATCGCTTACCAACCTCTCAAACATTTTGGGACAATCCGTAAGATCTTCTTCAAGCGCTTCTGCAATCTCTTCGACTCGATCACAATCGTATGTGTCTATGCAATCGTCGTTTGAAGCATACTTCCTATTACAACTCGACTCAGCATTCCCGGTACTTTTCTCACCATGCATTGTCCAACATGTATAACTTCTATCAATTCCAAACCGTAGTAAATGAGATCCCAACTGATTCCCGTCAACCTTACCCCCGGCATAACAGCAACCCAAGCAAGGACACGGCATTCGAAGCGGGTCTTTGGAGTGCACAACCGCAAACTCAACAAATTCCCATACCCCTTTCTCGTACTCTTTCGACAATCGGTTTGAATTCATCCATGTCTTATCCATGTCTTAATTAAGCTAAACAAAAACGGTCAAACTTTCACTCTTCACAAGTAACCCCTATGGCGAATTCAATTCACAAAGTTAGTAAGTACCTGACTTAACGATAGATAAATATATGAAATTAAAATTGTAAGAAATCTCTTTTAAATAAAAAGATGTTTTAAGTTTGAACTTAATTTTTGATAGTCTTGTTTAAAATTTTTATTGTATGTATAGTAGATGTGTCAACAAATATCAAAATACAATGACTAAAATTTATGATTACAGTTATATCAATATCAATTATACACATTTTATCCCTTAATCCATATTTTCACTTCACTATACAAACTCAGCATTTAATTTCAGCAGATTCACACTCTTAACTATACAAACTCAGCATCTAAGCTTACTACTACTAAGCCATATGCTGGATGTTAAACAATATCTAAAGAGCAATATTAGAGACATTGATTGATCTATCTATTTCAAGCATATTGAAAAGAAATTCAAAAAAAGATATATAATATAATGATATTCACCAAAAAAGCTACACTGTAAGGCATAATAATAAAATAATGAAAATCACCTTAGACGAAGATGTGAGTAGATTCAATTCAAATAGCAAAACAGCAAAAAGCAGCAGCAAAGATGGAAGACGATTGAGAAGCAATACCAAAACTTTATTCTCAAAATCAGCAAAGATGGAAGACGATTGCTCCTTAGTAAGTTTTGTCTAGTCGACAACTTATCTTAAAACAACTGTCAAGAGAACACAACAACTTTAAAATATGCTCAACTATTCTTAAAATCAAGCGAATACTTGTCTGTGATACACACCGAGGTATCATTGCGTCCAAGCCACACTACCTAAATCATTTTCATTACCTAAGTTATCTTTCTAAGTCATTCACTTAGTACAAATCTAGATTTAACTTCACTTTTCATCATAGTTTTTGCTCAATTATCATTCAATAAACACAAACAACAATTCATAATATGATTCAAAAACACACATAACCAATTCATTACCAATACCCAAACATTAGTCATGGCTCAATCATGATTTCTTCTCATCAATTGACGAGGCATTTGACTAACTTTCTAATATATTCGACCTCACAATAATCAGATATGATTCTTGTTTTATGGTGGACACAAGGAACCAATCCATTGCATAAATCATAAGCATACATGAAACACACATGATAGTCTAACATATCCCTATAAACCTTAGGCAGAGCCATCATATGACTCGTCTCATTCTAACTTATTCCACTTTCACGCCACATAGTAAGCGCCTATCGAATCATCCTATGATGGGGTTAACCAGACTCAACGGGAAAAGTAAATTTAAATAAACTCATGGAAACTTATCTATGTAATATCCCTCAGCGTTAGCTTTTTAACGCTTCCGACCGCGTCCAAAATAGAGTTATGAAACTCAAGCCACATCATTTTCAATTTGGTAATTTTCCATATGGTCAGTGGTAATCGATTACCAGTATGTGGTAATCAATTATCAGTCCTCAAAACAATCCAAAAAATTATTTACAATTTAAAGTAGGATATAATTGAAATTTGGAATTATGATTAAGCTTTATTATCGAGTTAGATAAATATAGATAAATTATAAAAATTTTGAAAGAAAATTGAAAAGAAAAATCTACATCAAAATATGGTATCTTATTTTATGGATTTGAATTCTCTAAAAGAGTTACTGTTTTAACGATCTAGATAACTAGATACAAATTTTTAGGTGTGATTTTTATTATTTTTTAATGAAAATATAATAAATATATTTAAATATCATTTAAAAAGTGAAAAATATAATAATTTACATATGTGTAAGAGAAAATTATATATTTTTCATATTTTCATTGAAAAATAAAATCACAAATCTTACTGATGAATAGTTACCAGGTATACTGAGTTTTACATTGATTGATAAATAAGTCATAGCCTTACTTATACAGTTGTTTACACAAAATTGGACCCTACCCACTTTTAACTTTAACAATATTATTTTGGATATCCAAATTTCATGGAACATTTACAATAGAAAACTTTAAACTTATTGCAAGATCATAACTGTTAAGCTTATTAGATTGGCTCCAAAAATAGTCTTAGAGAATCGGAGAGGATTCATATGAGACATAGTACAAGAAATCTTTTGAAAGAAACATGGCTATGAAAATTGATATAAAAAAAAAAGCATTTGATACTCAAAATGGAGTTATTTATTCTATATGCTTAAGAACTTTGGCTTTAATATTATATTTTGCAATTGAATTACAACAATACTTCATTCAACCAAATTATCAATTTAGTTAATGACAAGGCAACAAGCTTTTTCAACTGTTCTAGAGGAATAAGACAAGGAAATTCCATTTCTATTTTACTATTTTGCATTGTTGAAGATGCTTAAGAAGACAATTTGCAAACATGATTGAACAAAGACATATTACATGTATCGCTCATGACAAAACTAAGTTTCCAAGTCACACTTTCTTTGTAGATGATCTCAGATATTTTGTAAAGCTACCAAAAGTGATGCATATCCTATCCACAAATTATTACATGAATATGCTTAAAATTCATGCCATCGCCCTAGTCCCACAAAATGCAAGGTATCCTTGGTTTTTAGGCTATCCACAAGTTGCATGCATCTTTGGTTTCAACACAAGTCACACAAACTTTGATTACTTTGGAGTACCAATATTCAAGGCTAAGTCAAGAGTTCAATATTTACATCCAATAGCAGATAAGGCCTAAACCAAATTAATCACATGAAAAGGAAACATCTTATCTATGATGAGAAGAATTCAACTATTGTTAACTCGATAATCCATAACATGCTAACCATATTCTAACATTAGTGAAATCCACATGTAAACTCTCAAGAATCAACAACAATCAAACATATCTCATGATTCCAACATAATCCAAAATAATTATAATACCAACACCACAACACATTCAACATGAAATCACACAAGTAAGCATGTATCGTCATCAAGTTTCATGTTCATAACAACAACAACACAAACCCTAACTTCCCAACCATGGATTTTTCTCTCAAAGCTAAAATTTAACTATGAACTCACCTCTAGGAAGAAGATGATGATGAAATATTGGAGACGACTTGATGAAGCAAGCTCTTGATCCTTAAGTATTCCAAGCTTTTTTTCTTTCGAAGAAGACGATTGAGAACGGAGAAGACGATTCCAAGCTTAGGGATTTGGAAACGATTGAAGACGATTCCAAGCTTAGGGATTTGGAAACGATTTTGTGAGTTTTCTGAGAATGCAAGATTTTGAAACGATTTTGTGAGTTTTCTGAGAATGCAAGAGTTTTCTGAGAATGCAAGATTTTGTGAGACTGAACGATTTCTTGTTTTAAAAATTTTTAATTGTAAAGAGGGTATGACAGCGCTTTTGAAAAGCGCTTTCGTAACTAAGGCTATACCAGCGCTTTTGAGGATAAAAGCGCTCTTGTACCCCACCCCCTATATCAGCGCTTTTGAAAGCGCTTTCATAAGCCCCCTATAAGAGCGCTTTCAGAAAGCGCTTTCATACCCCCCCACTATAAGAGCGCTTTTCAAATGCGCCTTCGTACCCCAGCCTCTAAGAGCGCTTTCTGAAAGCGCTTTTGTAACCCCCCCCCCCCTTTAAGAGCGCTTTTTTAGCGTGTTTTTTTATTTTGTTTTAGCGCAACCTATACCAGCGCTTTTTACAAAAAGCGCTTTAGTAGGGGTGCTGCTAAAAGACAAATTTGGTGTAGTGATAATGACAAGGCTACCATCATTAGAGTAACAAAGATATCGACAACATACTACCTTCCATAATGACAAGGCTACCATCCATTGGAGTAACAAAGATATCGACAATTTTACCTTCCATAATGACAAGGCTACCATCCATTAGAGTAATAAAAATCACGACAACAGACTACCTTTCATAATGACAAGGCTACCATCCATTGGAATAACATAAATACCAATAACATATTACCTTCCATAATGACAAGGCTGCCATCCAATGGAGTAACATAAATCTCGACAATAAACTACCTTCCATAATGACAAGTCTACCATTCATTGGAGTAATAGAAATCACAACGACAGACTACCTTCCATAATGCCAAGGCTACAATCCATTGGAGTAACAAAAATCATGACAACAGACTACCTTTCATAATGACAAGGCTACCATCCATTGGAATAACATAAATATCAATAACATATTACCTTCCATAATGACAAGGCTACCATCCAATGGAGTAACATAAATCTAAAACAATAAACTACCTTCCATAATGACAAGTCTACCATCCATTGGAGTAACGAAAATCTGAACAACACACTATCGTCCTTAATGACAAGTCTACTATCCATTGGAGTAACAGAAATCACAACGACAGACTACCTTCTATATTGACAAGGCTACCATCCATTACAATAACAAAAATCCCGACAACAGACTACCTTCCATAATGACAAGGCTACCATACATTGTTGCAACAAAAATCTGGACAACAGACTACCTTCCATAATGACAAGGCTACAATCCATTTGAGTAACAGAAATCACAACGGAACACTACCTTTCGTAATGACAAGGCTACCATCCACTGGAGTAACAAAAATCTCGACAAAAGACTACCTTCCATAATGACAAGGGTACCATCCATTATAGTAACAAAAATATCGATAACATACTACTTTCCATAAGGACAAGGTTACCATCCATTGGAATAACAAAAATATCGACAACACACTGCCTTCCATAATGACAAGGCTACCATCCCTTAGAGTAACAAAAATCTCGACAACAGACTACCTTCAATAATGACAAGGCTACCATCAATTGGAATAACAAAGATATCGACAACATACTACCTTCCATAATGACAAGGCTACCATCCATTGGAGTAACAAAAATCACGACAACAGACTACCTTTCATAATGACAAGGCTACCATCCATTGGAATAACATAAAGATCAATAACATATTACCTTCCATAATGACAACGCTACCATCCATTTGAGTAACATAAATCTCGGCAATAAACTACCTTCCATAAAGACAAGTCTACCATCCATTGGAGTAATAGAAATCACAACGACAGACTACCTTCCATAATAACAACTCTACCATCCACTACAGTAACAAAAATCTCGACAACAGACTACCTTCCATAATGACAAGGCTACCATCCATTACAGTAACAAAAATCTCGACAACAGACTACCTTCCATAATGACAAGGCTACCATCCATTGTTGTAACAAAAATCTGGACAACATACTACCTTCCATAATGACAAGGCTACCATCCATTGGAGTAAATAAAATCCGGACAACAGACTACCTTCCATAATGACAAGGCTACCATCCATTGGAGTAACTGAAATCTTGACAACAGACTACCTTCCATAGTGACAAGGCTACCATCCATTGTAGTAGCAAAAATCTCGACAACAGACTACCTTCCATAGTGACAAGGCTAACATCCATTGGAATAACAAAAATCTCGACAACATACTACCTTCCATAATGACAAGGCTACCATCCACTTGAATAAAAATAATATCGACAACACACTACCTTCCATAATGACAAGGCGACCATCCCTTAGAGTAACAAAAATCTCGACAACAAACTATCTTCAATAATGAAAAGGCTACAATCCATTGGAGTAACAAAGATATCGATAACATACTACCTTCCATAGTGACAAGGGTACCATCCATTGGAGTAACAAAAATCACGACAACAGACTACCTTTCATATTGACAAGGCTACCATCCATTGGAATAACATTAATATCAATAACACATTACCTTCCATAATGACAAGGCTAGCATCCAATGGAGTAACATAAATCTCGACAATAAACTACCTTCCATAATGACAAGTCTACCATCCATGGGAGTAACAAAAATCTGAACAACACACTATCGTCCTTAATGACAAGTCTACTATCAATTGGAGTAACAAAAATCACAACGACAAACTACCTTCAATAATGACAAGGCTACCATCCATTACAGTAACAAATATCTCGATAACAGACTACCTTCCATAATGACAAGGCTACCATCCATTGTTGTAACAAAAATCTGGACAACAGACTACCTTCCATAATGACAAGGCAACCATTCACTGGAGTAACAAAAATCCCGACAACAGACTACCTTCCATAATGACAAGGCCACCATCCATTGGAGTAACAGATATCTAGACAACAGACTACCTTTTATAATGACAAGGCTACCATCCATTGGAGTGACAAAAAATCTCGACAGTAGACTACCTTCCATAATGACAAGGGTACCATCATTGGAGTAACAAAGATATCGACAACATACTACCTTCCATAATGACAAGGCTACCATCCATTGGAGTAACAAAGATATCGACAACATACTACCTTCCATAATGACAAGGCTACCATCCATTGGAGTAACAAAAATCATAACAACAGACTACCTTTCATAATGACAAGGCTACCATCCATTGGAATAACATAAATATCAATAACATATTACCTTCCATAATGACAAGGCTACCATCTAATGGAGTAACATAAATCTCGACAATAAACTACCTTCCATAATGACAAGTCTACCATCCATTGGAGTAACGAAAATCTGAACAACACACTATCGTCCTTAATGACAAGTCTATTATCCATTGGAGTAACAGAAATCAAAACGACAGACTACCTTCTATATTGACAAGGCTACCATCCATTACAGTAACAAAAATCTCGACAACAGACTACCTTCCATAATGACAAGGCTACCATCCATTGTTGAAACAAAAATCTGGACAACAGACTACCTTCCACAATGACAAGGCTACCATCGATTGGAGTAACAAAAATCCCGACAACAGACTACCTTCCATAATGACAAGGCTACAATCCATTTGAGTAACCGATATCACAACGGAACACTACCTTTCGTAATGACAAGGCAACCATCCATTGGAGTAACAAAAATCTCGACAAAAGACTACCTTCCATAATGACAAGGGTACCATCCATTACAGTAACAAAAATATCGACAACATACTACCTTCCATAAGGACAAGGTTACCATCCATTGGAATAACAAAAATATCGACAACACACTGCCTTCCATAATGACAAGGCTACCATCCCTTAGAGTAACAAAAATCTCGACAACATACTACCTTCAATAATGACAAGGCTACCATCCATTGGAATAACAAAGATATCGACAACATACTACCTTCCATAATGACAAGGCTACCATCCATTGGAGTAACAAAAATCACGACAACAGACTACCTTTCATAATGACAAGGCTACCATCCATTGGAATAACATAAAGATCAATAACATATTATCTTCCATAATGACAAGGCTACCATCCAATGGAATAACATAAATCTCGGCAATAAACTACCTCCATTATGACAAGTCTACCATCCATTGGAGTAACAGAAATCACAACGACAGACTACCTTCCATAATGACAACTCTACCATCCACTACAATAACAAAAATCTCGACAACAGACTACCTTCCATAATGACAAGGCTACCAACCATTACAGTAACAAAAATCTCGACAACAAACTACCTTCCAAAATGACAAGGCTACCATCCATTGTTGTAACAAAAATCTGGACAACAGACTACCTTCCATAATGACAAGGCTACCATCCATTGGAGTAAATAAAATCCGGACAACAGACTACCTTCCATAATGACAACGCTACCATCCATTGGAGTAACAGAAATCTTGACAACAGACTACCTTCCATAGTGACAAGGCTACCATCCATTGTAGTAGCAAAAATCTCGACAACAGACTACCTTCCATAGTGACAAGGCTAACATCCATTGGAATAACAAAACTCTCGACAACATACTACCTTCCATAATGACAAGGCTACCATCCACTGGAATAAAAATAATATCGACAACACACTACCTTCAATAATGACAAGGCGACCATCCCTTAGAGTAACAAAAATCAAGACAACAAACTACCTTCAATAATGACAAGGCTACAATCCATTGGAGTAACAAAGATATCGACAACATACTACCTTCCATAGTGACAAGGCTACCATCCATTGGAGTAACAAAAATCACGACAACAGACTACCTTTCATAATGACAAGGCTACCATCCATTGGAATAACATAAATATCAATAACACATTACCTTCCATAATGACAAGGCTACCATCCAATGGAGTAACATAAATCTCGACAATAAACTACCTTCCATAATGACAAGTCTACCATCCATTGGAGTAACAAAAATCTGAACAACACACTATCGTCCTTAATGACAAGTCTACTATCAATTGGAGTAATAAAAATTACAACGACAAACTACCTTCAATAATGACAAGGCTACCATCCATTACAGTAACAAAAATCTCGATAACAGACTACCTTCCATAATAATGAGGCTACCATCCATTATTGTAACAAAAATCTGGACAACAGACTACCTTCCATAATGACAAGGCAACCATCCATTGGAGTAACAAAAGTCCCAACAACAGACTACCTTCCATAATGACAAGGCTACCAGCCATTGGAGTAATAGATATGTAGACAACAGACTACCTTTTATATTGACAAGGCTACCATCCATTGGAGTAGCAAAAATCTCGACAGCAGACTACCTTCCATAATGACAAGGCTTCCATCCATTGGAGTAACAAAGATATCGACAATTTTACCTTCCATAATGACAAGGCTACCATCCATTGGAGTAACAAAAATTACGACAACAGACTACCTTTCATAATGACAAGGCTACCATCCATTGGAATAACATAAATATCAATAACATATTACCTTCCATAATGACAAGGCTACCATCCAATGGAGTAACATAAATCTCAACAATAAACTACCTTCCATAATGACAAGTCTACCATCCATTGGAGTAACGAAAATCTGAACAACACACTATCGTCCTTAATGACAAGTCTACTATCCATTGGAGTAACAGAAATCACAACGACAGACTACCTTCTATATTGACAAGGCTACCATCCATTACAATAACAAAAATCTCGACAACAGACTACCTTCCATAATGACAAGGCTACCATCCATTGTTGTAACAAAAATCTGGACAACAGACTACCTTCCATAATGACAAGGCTACCATCGATTCGAGTAACAAAAATCCCGACAACAGACTACCTTCCATAATGACAAGGCTACAATACATTTGAGTAACAGAAATCACAACGGAACACTACCTTTCGTAATGACAAGGCTACCATCCACTGGAGTAACAAAAATCTCGCCAAAAGACTACCTTCCATAATGACAAGGGTACCATCCATTACAGTAACAAAAATATCGACAACATACTACTTTCCAGAAGGACAAGGTTACCATCCATTGGAATAACAAAAATATCGACAACACACTGCCTTCCATAATGACAAGACTACCATCCCTTAGAGTAACAAAAATCTCCACAACAGACTACCTTAAATAATGACAAGGTTACCATCAATTGGAATAACAAAGATATCGACAACATACTACCTTCCATAATGACAAGGCTACCATCCATTGGAGTAACAAAAATCACGACAACAGACTACCTTTCATAATGACAAGGCTACCATCCATTGGAATAACATAAAGATCAATAACATATTACCTTCCATAATGACAACGCTACCATCCAATGGAGTAACATAAATCTCGGCAATAAACTACCTTCCATAAATACAAGTCTACCATCCATTGGAGTAATAGAAATCACAACGACAGACTACCTTCCATAATGACAACTCTACCATCCACTACAGTAACAAAAATCTCGACAACAGACTACCTTCCATAATGACAAGGCTACCATCCATTACAGTAACAAAAATCTCGACAACAGACTACCTTCCATAATGACAAGGCTACCATCCATTGTTGTAACAAAAATCTGGACAACAGACTACCTTCCATAATGACAAGGCTACCATCCATTGGAGTAAATAAAATCCGGACAACAGACTACCTTCCATAATGACAAGGCTACCATCCATTGGAGTAACAGAAATCTTGACAACAGACTACCTTCCATAGTGACAAGGCTACCATCCATTGTAGTAGCAAAAATCTCGACAACAGACTACCTTCCATAATGACAAGGCTAACATCCATTGGAATAACAAAAATCTCGACAACATACTACCTTCCATAATGACAAGGCTACCATCCACTGGAATAAAAATAATATCGACAACACACTACCTTCCATAATGACAAGGCGACCATCCCTTAGAGTAACAAAAATCTCGACAACAAACTACCTTCAATAATGAAAAGGCTACAATCCATTGGAGTAACAAAGATATCGACAACATACTACCTTCCATAGTGACAAGGCTACCATCCATTGGAGTAACAAAAATCACGACAACAGACTACCTTTCATATTGACAAGGCTACCATCCATTGGAATAACATAAATATCAATAACACATTACCTTCCATAATGACAAGGCTACCATCCAATGGAGTAACATAAATCTCGACAATAAACTACCTTCCATAATGACAAGTCTACCATCCATTGGAGTAACAAAAATCTGAACAACACACTATCGTCCTTAATGACAAGTCTACTATCAATTGGAGTAATAAAAATTACAACGACAAACTACCTTCAATAATGACAAGGCTACCATCCATTACAGTAACAAAAATCTCGATAACAGACTACCTTCCATAATAACGAGGCTACCATCCATTATTGTAACAAAAATCTGGACAACAGACTACCTTCCATAATGACAAGGCAACCATCCATTGGAGTAACAAAAATCCCGACAACAGACTACCTTCCATAATGACAAGGCTACCAGCCATTGGAGTAATAGATATGTAAACAACAGACTACCTTTTATAATGACAAGGCTACCATCCATTGGAGTAGCAAAAATCTCGACAGCAGACTACCTTCCATAATGACAAGGCTACCATCATTAGAGTAACAAAGATATCGACAACATACTACCTTCCATAATGACAAGGCTTCCATCCATTGGAGTAACAAAGATATCGACAATTTTACCTTCCATAATGACAAGGCTACCATCCATTGGAGTAACAAAAATTACGACAACAGACTACCTTTCATAATGACAAGGCTACCATCCATTGGAATAACATAAATATCAATAACATATTACCTTCCATAATGACAAGGCTACCATCCAATGGAGTAACATAAATCTCGACAATAAACTACCTTCCATAATGATAAGTCTACCATTCATTGGAGTAATAGAAATCACAACGACAGACTACCTTCCATAATGACAAGGCTACCATCCATTGGAGTAACAAAAATCACGACAACAGACTACCTTTCATAATGACAAGGCTACCATCCATTGGAATAACATAAATATCAATAACATATTACCTTCCATAATGACAAGGCTACCATCCAATGGAGTAACATAAATCTCAACAATAAACTACCTTCCATAATGACAAGTCTACCATCCATTGGAGTAACGAAAATCTGAACAACACACTATCGTCCTTAATGACAAGTCTACTATCCATTGGAGTAACAGAAATCACAACGACAGACTACCTTCTATATTGACAAGGCTACCATCCATTACAATAACAAAAATCTCGACAACAGACTACCTTCCATAATGACAAGGCTACCATCCATTGTTGTAACAAAAATCTGGACAACAGACTACCTTCCATAATGACAAGGCTACCATCGATTCGAGTAACAAAAATCCCGACAACAGACTACCTTCCATAATGACAAGGCTACAATACATTTGAGTAACAGAAATCACAACGGAACACTACCTTTCGTAATGACAAGGCTACCATCCACTGGAGTAACAAAAATCTCGACAAAAGACTACCTTCCATAATGACAAGGGTACCATCCATTACAGTAACAAAAATATCGACAACATACTACTTTCCATAAGGACAAGGTTACCATCCATTGGAATAACAAAAATATCGACAACACACTGCCTTCCATAATGACAAGACTACCATCCCTTAGAGTAACAAAAATCTCGGCAACAGACTACCTTAAATAATGACAAGGCTACCATCAATTGGAATAACAAAGATATCGACAACATACTACCTTCCATAATGACAAGGCTACCATCCATTGGAGTAACAAAAATCACGACAACAGACTACCTTTCATAATGACAAGGCTACCATCCATTGGAATAACATAAAGATCAATAACATATTACCTTCCATAATGACAACGCTACCATCCAATGGAGTAACATAAATCTCGGCAATAAACTACCTTCCATAAATACAAGTCTACCATCCATTGGAGTAATAGAAATCACAACGACAGACTACCTTCCATAATGACAACTCTACCATCCACTACAGTAACAAAAATCTCGACAACAGACTACCTTCCATAATGACAAGGCTACCATCCATTACAGTAACAAAAATCTCGACAACAGACTACCTTCCATAATGACAAGGCTACCATCCATTGTTGTAACAAAAATCTGGACTACAGACTACCTTCCATAATGACAAGGCTACCATCCATTGGAGTAAATAAAATCCGGACAACAGACTACCTTCCATAATGACAAGGCTACCATCCATTGGAGTAACAGAAATCTTGACAACAGACTACCTTCCATAGTGACAAGGCTACCATCCATTGTAGTAGCAAAAATCTCGACAACAGACTACCTTCCATAATGACAAGGCTAACATCCATTGGAATAACAAAAATCTCGACAACATACTACCTTCTATAATGACAAGGCTACCATCCACTGGAATAAAAATAATATCGACAACACACTACCTTCCATAATGACAAGGCGACCATCCCTTAGAGTAACAAAAATCTCGACAACAAACTACCTTCAATAATGAAAAGGCTACAATCCATTGGAGTAACAAAGATATCGACAACATACTACCTTCCATAGTGACAAGGCTACCATCCATTGGAGTAACAAAAATCACGACAACAGACTACCTTTCATATTGACAAGGCTACCATCCATTGGAATAACATTAATATCAATAACACATTACCTTCCATAATGACAAGGCTACCATCCAATGGAGTAACATAAATCTCTACAATAAACTACCTTCCATAATGACAAGTCTACCATCCATTGGAGTATCAAAAATCTGAACAACACACTATCGTCCTTAATGACAAGTCTACTATCAATTGGAGTAACAAAAATCACAACGACAAACTACCTTCAATAATGACAAGGCTACCATCCATTACAGTAACAAATATCTCGATAACAGACTACCTTCCATAATGACAAGGCTACCATCCATTGTTGTAACAAAAATCTGGACAACAGACTACCTTCCATAATGAGAAGGCAACCATCCATTGGAGTAACAAAAATCCCGACAACAGACTACCTTCCATAATGACAAGGCTACCATCCATTGGAGTAACAGATATCTAGACAACAGACTACCTTTTATAATGACAAGGCTACCATCCATTGGAGTAGCAAAAATCTCGACAGCAGACTACCTTCCATAATGACAAGGGTACCATCATTGGAGTAACAAAGATATCGACAACATACTACCTTCCATAATGACAAGGCTACCATCCATTGGAGTAACAAAGATATCGATAACATACTACCTTCCATAATGACAAGGCTACCATCCATTGGAGTAACAAAAATCACAACAACAGACTACCTTTCATAATGACAAGGCTACCATCCATTGGAATAACATAAATATCAATAACATATTACCTTCCATAATGACAAGGCTACCATCCAATGGAGTAACATAAATCTCGACAATAAACTACCTTCCATAATGACAAGTCTACCATCCATTGGAGTAACGAAAATCTGAACAACACACTATCGTCCTTAATGACAAGTCTATTATCCATTGGAGTAACAGAAATCACAACGACAGACTACCTTCTATATTGACAAGGCTACCATCCATTACAGTAACAAAAATCTCGACAACAGACTACCTTCCATAATGACAAGGCTACCATCCATTGTTGTAACAAAAATCTGGACAACAGACTACCTTCCATAATGACAAGGCTACCATCGATTGGAGTAACAAAAATCCCGACAACAGACTACCTTCCATAATGACAAGGCTACAATCCATTTGAGTAACAGAAATCACAACGGAAGACTACCTTTCATAATGACAAGGCTACCATCCATTGGAGTAACAAAAATCTCGACAAAAGACTACCTTCCATAATGACAAGGGTACCATCCATTACAGTAACAAAAATATCCACAACATACTACCTTCCATAAGGACAAGGTTACCATCCATTGGAATAACAAAAATATCGACAACACACTGCCTTCCATAATGACAAGGCTACCATCCCTTAGACTAACAAAAATTTCGACAACAGACTACCTTCAATAATGAAAAGGCTACCATCCATTGGAATAACAAAGATATCGACAACATACTACCTTCCATAATAACAAGGCTACCATCCATTGGAGTAAAAAAAATCACGACAACAGACTACCTTTCATAATGACAAGGCTACCATCCATTGGAATAACATAAAGATCAATAACACATTACCTTCCATAATGACAAGGCTACCATCCAATGGAGTAACATAAATCTCGGCAATAAACTACCTTCCATAATGACAAGTCTACCATCCATTCGAGTAACAGAAATCACAACGACAGACTACCTTCCATAATGACAACTCTACCATCCACTACAATAACAAAAATCTCGACAACAGACTACCTTCCATAATGACAAGGCTACCATCCATTGGAGTAACAAAAATCTCGACAACACACTACCTTCCATAATGACAAGGCTATCATCCATTCTTGTAACAAAAATCTAGATAACAGACTACCTTCCATAATGACAAGGCTTCCATCCATTGGAGTAAATAAAATCCAGACAACAGACTACCTTCCATAATGACAAGGCTACCATCCATTGGAGTAACAGAAATCTTGACAACAGACTACCTTCCATAGTGACAAGGCTACCATCCATTGTAGTAGCAAAAATCTCGACAACAGACTACCTTCCATAGTGACAAGGTTAACATCCATTGGAATAACAAAAATCTCGACAACATACTGCCTTCCATAATCACAATGCTACCATCCACTGGAATAAAAATAATATCGACAACACACTACCTTCCATAATGACAAGGCGACCATCCCTTAGAGTAACAAAAATCTCGACAACAAACTACCTTCAATAATGACACGGCTACAATCCATTGGAGTAACAAAGATATCGACAACATACTACCCTCCATAGTGACATGGCTATCATCCATTGGAGTAAGAAAAATCACGACAACAGACTACTTTTCATAATGACAAGGCTACCATCCATTGGAATAACATAAATATCAATAACACATTACCTTCCATAATGACAAGGCTACCATCCAATGGAGTAACATAAATCACGACAATAAACTACCTTCCATAATGACAAGTCTACCATCCATTGGAGTAACAAAAATCTGAACAACACACTATCGTCCTTAATGACAAGTCTACTATCAATTGGAGTAACAAAAATCACAACGACAAACTACCTTCAATAATGACAAGGCTACCATCCATTACAGTAACAAAAATCTCGATAACAGAATACCTTCCATAATGACAAGGCTACCATCCATTGTTGTAACAAAAATCTGGACAACAGACTACCTTCCATAATGATAAGGCAACCATCCATTGGAGTAACAAAAATCCCGAGAACAGACTACCTTCCATAATGACAAGGCTACCATCCATTGGAGTAACAGATATCTAGACAACAGACTACCTTTTATAATGACAAGGCTACCATCCATTGGAGTAGCAAAAATCTCGACAGCAGACTACCTTCCATAATGACAAGGGTACCATCATTGGAGTAACAAAGATATCGACAACATACTACCTTCCATAATGACAAGGCTACCATCCACTGGAATAAAAATAATATCGACAACACACTACCTTCAATAATGACAAGGCGACCATCCCTTAGAGTAACAAAAATCAAGACAACAAACTACCTTCAATAATGACAAGGCTACAATCCATTGGAGTAACAAAGATATCGACAACATACTACCTTCCATAGTGACAAGGCTACCATCCATTGGAGTAACAAAAATCACGACAACAGACTACCTTTCATAATGACAAGGCTACCATCCATTGGAATAACATAAATATCAATAACACATTACCTTCCATAATGACAAGGCTACCATCCAATGGAGTAACATAAATCTCGACAATAAACTACCTTCCATAATGACAAGTCTACCATCCATTGGAGTAACAAAAATCTGAACAACACACTATCGTCCTTAATGACAAGTCTACTATCAATTGGAGTAATAAAAATTACAACGACAAACTACCTTCAATAATGACAAGGCTACCATCCATTACAGTAACAAAAATCTCGATAACAGACTACCTTCCATAATAATGAGGCTACCATCCATTATTGTAACAAAAATCTGGACAACAGACTACCTTCCATAATGACAAGGCAACCATCCATTGGAGTAACAAAAGTCCCAACAACAGACTACCTTCCATAATGACAAGGCTACCAGCCATTGGAGTAATAGATATGTAGACAACAGACTACCTTTTATATTGACAAGGCTACCATCCATTGGAGTAGCAAAAATCTCGACAGCAGACTACCTTCCATAATGACAAGGCTTCCATCCATTGGAGTAACAAAGATATCGACAATTTTACCTTCCATAATGACAAGGCTACCATCCATTGGAGTAACAAAAATTACGACAACAGACTACCTTTCATAATGACAAGGCTACCATCCATTGGAATAACATAAATATCAATAACATATTACCTTCCATAATGACAAGGCTACCATCCAATGGAGTAACATAAATCTCAACAATAAACTACCTTCCATAATGACAAGTCTACCATCCATTGGAGTAACGAAAATCTGAACAACACACTATCGTCCTTAATGACAAGTCTACTATCCATTGGAGTAACAGAAATCACAACGACAGACTACCTTCTATATTGACAAGGCTACCATCCATTACAATAACAAAAATCTCGACAACAGACTACCTTCCATAATGACAAGGCTACCATCCATTGTTGTAACAAAAATCTGGACAACAGACTACCTTCCATAATGACAAGGCTACCATCGATTCGAGTAACAAAAATCCCGACAACAGACTACCTTCCATAATGACAAGGCTACAATACATTTGAGTAACAGAAATCACAACGGAACACTACCTTTCGTAATGACAAGGCTACCATCCACTGGAGTAACAAAAATCTCGCCAAAAGACTACCTTCCATAATGACAAGGGTACCATCCATTACAGTAACAAAAATATCGACAACATACTACTTTCCATAAGGACAAGGTTACCATCCATTGGAATAACAAAAATATCGACAACACACTGCCTTCCATAATGACAAGACTACCATCCCTTAGAGTAACAAAAATCTCCACAACAGACTACCTTAAATAATGACAAGGTTACCATCAATTGGAATAACAAAGATATCGACAACATACTACCTTCCATAATGACAAGGCTACCATCCATTGGAGTAACAAAAATCACGACAACAGACTACCTTTCATAATGACAAGGCTACCATCCATTGGAATAACATAAAGATCAATAACATATTACCTTCCATAATGACAACGCTACCATCCAATGGAGTAACATAAATCTCGGCAATAAACTACCTTCCATAAATACAAGTCTACCATCCATTGGAGTAATAGAAATCACAACGACAGACTACCTTCCATAATGACAACTCTACCATCCACTACAGTAACAAAAATCTCGACAACAGACTACCTTCCATAATGACAAGGCTACCATCCATTACAGTAACAAAAATCTCGACAACAGACTACCTTCCATAATGACAAGGCTACCATCCATTGTTGTAACAAAAATCTGGACAACAGACTACCTTCCATAATGACAAGGCTACCATCCATTGGAGTAAATAAAATCCGGACAACAGACTACCTTCCATAATGACAAGTCTACCATCCATTGGAGTAACAAAAATCTGAACAACACACTATCGTCCTTAATGACAAGTCTACTATCAATTGGAGTAATAAAAATTACAACGACAAACTACCTTCAATAATGACAAGGCTACCATCCATTACAGTAACAAAAATCTCGATAACAGACTACCTTCCATAATAATGAGGCTACCATCCATTATTGTAACAAAAATCTGGACAACAGACTACCTTCCATAATGACAAGGCAACCATCCATTGGAGTAACAAAAGTCCCAACAACAGACTACCTTCCATAATGACAAGGCTACCAGCCATTGGAGTAATAGATATGTAGACAACAGACTACCTTTTATATTGACAAGGCTACCATCCATTGGAGTAGCAAAAATCTCGATAGCAGACTACCTTCCATAATGACAAGGCTTCCATCCATTGGAGTAACAAAGATATCGACAATTTTACCTTCCATAATGACAAGGCTACCATCCATTGGAGTAACAAAAATTACGACAACAGACTACCTTTCATAATGACAAGGCTACCATCCATTGGAATAACATAAATATCAATAACATATTACCTTCCATAATGACAAGGCTACCATCCAATGGAGTAACATAAATCTCAACAATAAACTACCTTCCATAATGACAAGTCTACCATCCATTGGAGTAACGAAAATCTGAACAACACACTATCGTCCTTAATGACAAGTCTACTATCCATTGGAGTAACAGAAATCACAACGACAGACTACCTTCTATATTGACAAGGCTACCATCCATTACAATAACAAAAATCTCGACAACAGACTACCTTCCATAATGACAAGGCTACCATCCATTGTTGTAACAAAAATCTGGACAACAGACTACCTTCCATAATGACAAGGCTACCATCGATTCGAGTAACAAAAATCCCGACAACAGACTACCTTCCATAATGACAAGGCTACAATACATTTGAGTAACAGAAATCACAACGGAACACTACCTTTCGTAATGACAAGGCTACCATCCACTGGAGTAACAAAAATCTCGCCAAAAGACTACCTTCCATAATGACAAGGGTACCATCCATTACAGTAACAAAAATATCGACAACATACTACTTTCCATAAGGACAAGGTTACCATCCATTGGAATAACAAAAATATCGACAACACACTGCCTTCCATAATGACAAGACTACCATCCCTTAGAGTAACAAAAATCTCCACAACAGACTACCTTAAATAATGACAAGGTTACCATCAATTGGAATAACAAAGATATCGACAACATACTACCTTCCATAATGACAAGGCTACCATCCATTGGAGTAACAAAAATCACGACAACAGACTACCTTTCATAATGACAAGGCTACCATCCATTGGAATAACATAAAGATCAATAACATATTACCTTCCATAATGACAACGCTACCATCCAATGGAGTAACATAAATCTCGGCAATAAACTACCTTCCATAAATACAAGTCTACCATCCATTGGAGTAATAGAAATCACAACGACAGACTACCTTCCATAATGACAACTCTACCATCCACTACAGTAACAAAAATCTCGACAACAGACTACCTTCCATAATGACAAGGCTACCATCCATTACAGTAACAAAAATCTCGACAACAGACTACCTTCCATAATGACAAGGCTACCATCCATTGTTGTAACAAAAATCTGGACAACAGACTACCTTCCATAATGACAAGGCTACCATCCATTGGAGTAAATAAAATCCGGACAACAGACTACCTTCCATAATGACAAGGCTACCATCCATTGGAGTAACAGAAATCTTGACAACAGACTACCTTCCATAGTGACAAGGCTACCATCCATTGTAGTAGCAAAAATCTCGACAACAGACTACCTTCCATAATGACAAGGCTAACATCCATTGGAATAACAAAAATCTCGACAACATACTACCTTCCATAATGACAAGGCTACCATCCACTGGAATAAAAATAATATCGACAACACACTACCTTCCATAATGACAAGGCGACCATCCCTTAGAGTAACAAAAATCTCGACAACAAACTACCTTCAATAATGAAAAGGCTACAATCCATTGGAGTAACAAAGATATCGACAACATACTACCTTCCATAGTGACAAGGCTACCATCCATTGGAGTAACAAAAATCACGACAACAGACTACCTTTCATATTGACAAGGCTACCATCCATTGGAATAACATAAATATCAATAACACATTACCTTCCATAATGACAAGGCTACCATCCAATGGAGTAACATAAATCTCGACAATAAACTACCTTCCATAATGACAAGTCTACCATCCATTGGAGTAACAAAAATATGAACAACACACTATCGTCCTTAATGACAAGTCTACTATCAATTGGAGTAATAAAAATTACAACGACAAACTACCTTCAATAATGACAAGGCTACCATCCATTACAGTAACAAAAATCTCGATAACAGACTACCTTCCATAATAACGAGGCTACCATCCATTATTGTAACAAAAATCTGGACAACAGACTACCTTCCATAATGACAAGGCAACCATCCATTGGAGTAACAAAAATCCCGACAACAGACTACCTTCCATAATGACAAGGCTACCAGCCATTGGAGTAATAGATATGTAAACAACAGACTACCTTTTATAATGACAAGGCTACCATCCATTGGAGTAGCAAAAATCTCGACAGCAGACTACCTTCCATAATGACAAGGCTACCATCATTAGAGTAACAAAGATATCGACAACATACTACCTTCCATAATGACAAGGCTTCCATCCATTGGAGTAACAAAGATATCGACAATTTTACCTTCCATAATGACAAGGCTACCATCCATTGGAGTAACAAAAATTACGACAACAGACTACCTTTCATAATGACAAGGCTACCATCCATTGGAATAACATAAATATCAATAACATATTACCTTCCATAATGACAAGGCTACCATCCAATGGAGTAACATAAATCTCGACAATAAACTACCTTCCATAATGATAAGTCTACCATTCATTGGAGTAATAGAAATCACAACGACAGACTACCTTCCATAATGACAAGGCTACCATCCATTGGAGTAACAAAAATCACGACAACAGACTACCTTTCATAATGACAAGGCTACCATCCATTGGAATAACATAAATATCAATAACATATTACCTTCCATAATGACAAGGCTACCATCCAATGGAGTAACATAAATCTCAACAATAAACTACCTTCCATAATGACAAGTCTACCATCCATTGGAGTAACGAAAATCTGAACAACACACTATCGTCCTTAATGACAAGTCTACTATCCATTGGAGTAACAGAAATCACAACGACAGACTACCTTCTATATTGACAAGGCTACCATCCATTACAATAACAAAAATCTCGACAACAGACTACCTTCCATAATGACAAGGCTACCATCCATTGTTGTAACAAAAATCTGGACAACAGACTACCTTCCATAATGACAAGGCTACCATCGATTCGAGTAACAAAAATCCCGACAACAGACTACCTTCCATAATGACAAGGCTACAATACATTTGAGTAACAGAAATCACAACGGAACACTACCTTTCGTAATGACAAGGCTACCATCCACTGGAGTAACAAAAATCTCGACAAAAGACTACCTTCCATAATGACAAGGGTACCATCCATTACAGTAACAAAAATATCGACAACATACTACTTTCCATAAGGACAAGGTTACCATCCATTGGAATAACAAAAATATCGACAACACACTGCCTTCCATAATGACAAGACTACCATCCCTTAGAGTAACAAAAATCTCGACAACAGACTACCTTAAATAATGACAAGGCTACCATCAATTGGAATAACAAAGATATCGACAACATACTACCTTCCATAATGACAAGGCTACCATCCATTGGAGTAACAAAAATCACGACAACAGACTACCTTTCATAATGACAAGGCTACCATCCATTGGAATAACATAAAGATCAATAACATATTACCTTCCATAATGACAACGCTACCATCCAATGGAGTAACATAAATCTCGGCAATAAACTACCTTCCATAAATACAAGTCTACCATCCATTGGAGTAATAGAAATCACAACGACAGACTACCTTCCATAATGACAACTCTACCATCCACTACAGTAACAAAAATCTCGACAACAGACTACCTTCCATAATGACAAGGCTACCATCCATTACAGTAACAAAAATCTCGACAACAGACTACCTTCCATAATGACAAGGCTACCATCCATTGTTGTAACAAAAATCTGGACAACAGACTACCTTCCATAATGACAAGGCTACCATCCATTGGAGTAAATAAAATCCGGACAACAGACTACCTTCCATAATGACAAGGCTACCATCCATTGGAGTAACAGAAATCTTGACAACAGACTACCTTCCATAGTGACAAGGCTACCATCCATTGTAGTAGCAAAAATCTCGACAACAGACTACCTTCCATAATGACAAGGCTAACATCCATTGGAATAACAAAAATCTCGACAACATACTACCTTCCATAATGACAAGGCTACCATCCACTGGAATAAAAATAATATCGACAACACACTACCTTCCATAATGACAAGGCGACCATCCCTTAGAGTAACAAAAATCTCGACAACAAACTACCTTCAATAATGAAAAGGCTACAATCCATTGGAGTAACAAAGATATCGACAACATACTACCTTCCATAGTGACAAGGCTACCATCCATTGGAGTAACAAAAATCACGACAACAGACTACCTTTCATATTGACAAGGCTACCATCCATTGGAATAACATTAATATCAATAACACATTACCTTCCATAATGACAAGGCTACCATCCAATGGAGTAACATAAATCTCTACAATAAACTACCTTCCATAATGACAAGTCTACCATCCATTGGAGTATCAAAAATCTGAACAACACACTATCGTCCTTAATGACAAGTCTACTATCAATTGGAGTAACAAAAATCACAACGACAAACTACCTTCAATAATGACAAGGCTACCATCCATTACAGTAACAAATATCTCGATAACAGACTACCTTCCATAATGGCAAGGCTACCATCCATTGTTGTAACAAAAATCTGGACAACAGACTACCTTCCATAATGAGAAGGCAACCATCCATTGGAGTAACAAAAATCCCGACAACAGACTACCTTCCATAATGACAAGGCTACCATCCATTGGAGTAACAGATATCTAGACAACAGACTACCTTTTATAATGACAAGGCTACCATCCATTGGAGTAGCAAAAATCTCGACAGCAGACTACCTTCCATAATGACAAGGGTACCATCATTGGAGTAACAAAGATATCGACAACATACTACCTTCCATAATGACAAGGCTACCATCCATTGGAGTAACAAAGATATCGATAACATACTACCTTCCATAATGACAAGGCTACCATCCATTGGAGTAACAAAAATCACAACAACAGACTAACTTTCATAATGACAAGGCTACCATCCATTGGAATAACATAAATATCAATAACATATTACCTTCCATAATGACAAGGCTACCATCCAATGGAGTAACATAAATCTCGACAATAAACTACCTTCCATAATGACAAGTCTACCATCCATTGGAGTAACGAAAATCTGAACAACACACTATCGTCCTTAATGACAAGTCTATTATCCATTGGAGTAACAGAAATCACAACGACAGACTACCTTCTATATTGACAAGGCTACCATCCATTACAGTAACAAAAATCTCGACAACAGACTACCTTCCATAATGACAAGGCTACCATCCATTGTTGTAACAAAAATCTGGACAACAGACTACCTTCCATAATGACAAGGCTACCATCGATTGGAGTAACAAAAATCCCGACAACAGACTACCTTCCATAATGACAAGGCTACAATCCATTTGAGTAACAGAAATCACAACGGAAGACTACCTTTCATAATGACAAGGCTACCATCCATTGGAGTAACAAAAATCTCGACAAAAGACTACCTTCCATAATGACAAGGGTACCATCCATTACAGTAACAAAAATATCCACAGAATACTACCTTCCATAAGGACAAGGTTACCATCCATTGGAATAACAAAAATATCGACAACACACTGCCTTCCATAATGACAAGGCTACCATCCCTTAGAGTAACAAAAATTTCGACAACAGACTACCTTCAATAATGAAAAGGCTACCATCCATTGGAATAACAAAGATATCGACAACATACTACCTTCCATAATAACAAGGCTACCATCCATTGGAGTAAAAAAAATCACGACAACAGACTACCTTTCATAATGACAAGGCTACCATCCATTGGAATAACATAAAGATCAATAACACATTACCTTCCATAATGACAAGGCTACCATCCAATGGAGTAACATAAATCTCGGCAATAAACTACCTTCCATAATGACAAGTCTACCATCCATTCGAGTAACAGAAATCACAACGACAGACTACCTTCCATAATGACAACTCTACCATCCACTACAATAACAAAAATCTCGACAACAGACTACCTTCCATAATGACAAGGCTACCATCCATTGGAGTAACAAAAATCTCGACAACACACTACCTTCCATAATGACAAGGCTATCATCCATTCTTGTAACAAAAATCTAGATAACAGACTACCTTCCATAATGACAAGGCTTCCATCCATTGGAGTAAATAAAATCCAGACAACAGACTACCTTCCATAATGACAAGGCTACCATCCATTGGAGTAACAGAAATCTTGACAACAGACTACCTTCCATAGTGACAAGGCTACCATCCATTGTAGTAGCAAAAATCTCGACAACAGACTACCTTCCATAGTGACAAGGTTAACATCCATTGGAATAACAAAAATCTCGACAACATACTGCCTTCCATAATCACAACGCTACCATCCACTGGAATAAAAATAATATCGACAACACACTACCTTCCATAATGACAAGGCGACCATCCCTTAGAGTAACAAAAATCTCGACAACAAACTACCTTCAATAATGACACGGCTACAATCCATTGGAGTAACAAAGATATCGACAACATACTACCCTCCATAGTGACATGGCTATCATCCATTGGAGTAAGAAAAATCACGACAACAGACTACTTTTCATAATGACAAGGCTACCATCCATTGGAATAACATAAATATCAATAACACATTACCTTCCATAATGACAAGGCTACCATCCAATGGAGTAACATAAATCACGACAATAAACTACCTTCCATAATGACAAGTCTACCATCCATCGGAGTAACAAAAATCTGAACAACACACTATCGTCCTTAATGACAAGTCTACTATCAATTGGAGTAACAAAAATCACAACGACAAACTACCTTCAATAATGACAAGGCTACCATCCATTACAGTAACAAAAATCTCGATAACAGAATACCTTCCATAATGACAAGGCTACCATCCATTGTTGTAACAAAAATCTGGACAACAGACTACCTTCCATAATGATAAGGCAACCATCCATTGGAGTAACAAAAATCCCGAGAACAGACTACCTTCCATAATGACAAGGCTACCATCCATTGGAGTAACAGATATCTAGACAACAGACTACCTTTTATAATGACAAGGCTACCATCCATTGGAGTAGCAAAAATCTCGACAGCAGACTACCTTCCATAATGACAAGGGTACCATCATTGGAGTAACAAAGATATCGACAACATACTACCTTCCATAATGGCAAGGCTACCATCCATTGGAGTAACAAAGTTATCGACAACATACTACCTTCCATAATGACAAGGCTACCATCCATTGGAATAACATAAATATCAATAACATATTACCTTCCATAATGACAAGGCTACCATCCAATGGAGTAGTATAAATCTCGACAATAAACTACCTTCCATAATGACAAGTCTACCATCCATTGGAGTAATAGAAATCACAAAGACAGACTACCTTCCTTAATGACAAGGCTACCATCCATTGGAGTAACAAAAATCACGACAACAGACTACCTTTCATAATGACAAGGCTACCATCCATTGGAATAACATAAATATCAATAACATATTACCTTCCGTAATGACAAGGCTACCATCCAATGGAGTAACATAAATCTCAACAATAAACTACCTTCCATAATGACAAGTCTACCATCCATTGGAGTAACGAAAATCTGAACAACACACTATCGACCTTAATGACAAGTCTACTATCCATTGGACTAACAGAAATCACAACGACAGACTACCTTCTATATTGACAAGGCTACCATCCATTACAGTAACAAAAATCTCGACAACAGACTACCTTCCATAATGACAAGGCTACCATCCATTGTTGTAACAAAAATCTGGACAACAGACTACCTTCCATAATTACAAGGCTACCATCGATTGGAGTAACAAAAATCCCGACAACACACTACCTTCCATAATGACAAGGCTACAATCCATTTGAGTAACAGAAATCACAACGGAAGACTACCTTTCATAATGACAAGGCTACCATCCATTGGAGTAACAAAAATTTCGACAAAAGACTACCTTCCATAATGACATGGGTACCCTCCATTAGAGTAACAAAAATATCCACAAGATACAACCTCCCATAATGACAAGGCTACCATCCATTGGAGTAACTAAAATCACGACAACAGACTACCTTTCATAATTACAAGGCTACCATCCATTGGAGTAACAAAAATCTCGACCACAAACTACCTTCCATAAGGGCAAGGTTACCATCCATTGGAATAACAAAAATATCAACAACACACTGCCTTCCATAATTACAAGGCTACCATCCCTTAGAGTAACAAAAATCTCGACAATAGACTACCTTCAATAATGACAAGGCTACCATCCATTGGAGTAACAAAAATCACGACAACAGACTACCTTTCATAATGACAAGGCTACCATCCATTGGAATAACATAAAGATCAATAACATATTACCTTCAATAATGACAAGGCTACCATCCAATGGAGTAACATAAATCTCGGCAATAAACTACCTTCCATAATGACAAGTCTACCATCCATTGGAGTAACAGAAATCACAACGACAAACTACCTTCCATAATTACAACTCTACCATCCATTACAGTAACAAAAATATCAACAACAGACTACCTTCCATAATGACAAGGCTACCATCCATTACAGTAACAAAAATCTCGACAACAGACTACCTTCCATAATGACAAGGCTACCATCCATTATTGTAACAAAAATCTGGACAACATACTACCTTCCATAATGACAAGGCTACCATCCATTGGAGTAGATAAAATCCGGACAACAGACTACCTTCCATAATGACAAGGCTACCATCCATTGGAGTAACAGAAATCTAAACAACAAACTACCTTCCATAGTGACATGGCTACCATCCATTGTAGTAGCAAAAATCTCGACAGCAGACTACCTTCCGTAGTGACAAGGCTAACATCCATTGGAATAACAAAAATCTCGATAACATAATACCTTCCATAATGACAAGGCTACCATCCACTGGAATAAAAATAATATCGATGACACACTACCTTCCATAATGACAAGGCGACCATCCCTTAGAGTAACAAAAATCTCGACAACAAACTACCTTCAATAATGACAAGGCTACAATCCATTGGAGTAACAAAGATATCAACAACATACTACCTTCCATAGTGATAAGGCTACCATCCATTGGAGTAACAAAAATTACGACAACAGACTACCTTTCATAATGACAAGGCTACCATCCATTGGAATAACATAAATATCAATAACACATTACCTTCCATAATGACAAGGCTACCATCCAATGGAGTAACAAAAATCTCGACAATAAACTACCTTCCATAATTACAAGTCTACCATCCATTGGAGTAACAAAAATCTGAACAACACACTATCGTCCTTAATGACAAGTCTACTATCAATTGGAGTAACAAAAATCACAACGACAAACTACCTTCAATAATGACAAGGCTACCATCCATTACAATAAGAAAAATCTCGATAACAGACTACCTTCCATAATGACAAGGCTACCATCCATTGTTGTACCAAAAATCTGGACAACAGACTACCTTCCATATTGACAAGGCAACCATCCATTAGAGTAACAAAAATCCCGACAACAGACTACCTTCCATAATGACAAGGCTACCATCCATTGGAGTAACAGATATCTAGACAACAGACTACCTTTTATAATGACAAGGCTACCATCCATTGGAGTAGCAAAAATCTCGACAGCAGACTACCTTCCATAATGACAAGGGTACCATCATTGGAGTAATAAAAATATCCACAAGAGACTACCTTCCATAATGACAAGGCTACAATCCATTGGAGTATAAAAAATCTTGACAACAGACTACCTTCCATAATGACAAGGCTACCATCCATTGGAGTAACAAAAATCTGCACAACAGACTACCTTCCATAATGACTAGGCTACCATCCATTGGAGTAACAAAGATAATGACAACAAACTACCTTCCATAACGACATGGCAACAATTCATTGTTGTAACAAAAATCTGGACTACAGACTACCTTCCATAATGACAAGGCAACCATCCATTAGAGTAATAAAAATCCCGACAACAGACTACCTTCCATAATGACGAGGCTACCATCCATTGGAGTAACAGATATCTAGACAACAGAATACCTTTTATAAAGACAAGTCTACCATCCATTGGAGTAGAAAAAATCTCGACAGCAGACTACCTTCCATAATGACAAGGGTACCATCATTGGAGTAACAAAAATATCCATAAGAGACTACCTTCCATAATGACAAGGCTACAATCCATTGGAGTATAATAAATCTCGACAACAGACTACCTTCCATAATGACAAGGATACCATCCCTAAGAGTAACAAAAATCTCGACAACAGACTACCTTCCATAATGACAAGGCTACCAACCATTGGAGTAACAAAGAAATCGACAACATACTACCTTCTATAATGACAAGGCTACCATCCATTAGAGTAACAAAAATCACGACAACAGACTACCTTCCATAATGACAAGGCTATCATCCATTGGAATAACAAAAATCTCGAGAACAGACTACCTTCCATAATGACAAGGCTACCATCCATTGTAGTAACAAAAATCTCGACAAAAAACTGCCTTCCATAATGACAAGGCTACAATCCATTTGAGTAACAGAAATCACAACGGAAGACTACATTCCTAGTGACAAGGCTACCATCCATTGGATTAACAAAAATCTCGACAAAAGACTACCTTCCATAATGACAAGGGTACCATCCATTAGAGTAATAAAAATATCCACAAGATACAACCTTCCATAATGACAAGGCTACCATCCATTAGAGTAACTAAAATCACGACAACAGACTACATTCCATAATGATAAGGCTACCATCCATTGGAGTAACAAAAATCTCGACAACAGACTACCTTCAATAAGGACAAGGCTACCATCCATTGGAATAACAAAAATATCGACAACACACTACCTTCCATAATGACAAGGCTACCATCCCTTAGAGTAACAAAAATCTCGACAACAGACTACCTTCAATAATGACAAGGCTACCATCCATTGGAGTAACAAAGATATCGACAACATACTAACTTCCATAATGACAAGGCTACCATCCATTGGAGTAACAAAAATCACGACAACAAACTACCTTTCATAATGACAAGGCTATCATCCATTGGAATAACATAAATATCGATAACATATTACCTTCCATAATGACAAGGCTACCATCCAATGGAGTAACATAAATCTCGATAATAAACTACCTTCCATAATGACAAATCTACCATCCATTGGAGTAACAAAAATCTAAACAACACAGTATCATCCTTAATGACAAGTCAACTATCCATTGGAGTAACAGAAATCACAACGACAGACTACCTTCCATATAGACAAGGCTACCATAAATTACAGTAACAAAAATCTCGATAACAGACTACCTTCCATAATGACAAGGCTACCATCCATTATTGTAACAAAAATCTGGACAACAGACTACCTTCCATAATGACAAGGCAACCATCCATTGGAGTAACAAAAATCCCGACAATAGACTAACTTCCATAATGACAAAGCTCCCATCCATTGGAGTAACAAATATCTAGACAACATACTACCTTTTATAAAGACAAGGCTATCATCCATTGGAGTAGCAAAAATCTCGACAGCAGACTACCTTCCATAATGACAAGGCTACCATCCATTGGAGTAACAAAAATATCCACAAGAGACTACCTTCCATAATGACAAGGCTACAATCCATTGGAGTATAATAAATCTCGACAACAGACTACCTTCCATAATGACAAGGATACCATCCCTTAGAGTAACAAGAATCTCGACAACAGACTACCTTCCATAATGACAAGGCTACCAACCATTGGAGTAACAAAGATATCGACAACATACTACCTTCCATAATGACAAGGCTACCATCCATTGGAGTAACAAAAATCACGACAACAGACTACCTTCCATAATGACAAGGCTACCATCCATTGGAATAAAAAAAATCTCGAGAACAGACTACCTTCCATAATGATAAGGCTACCATCCATTGTAGTAACAAAAATCTCGACAACAAACTACCTTCCATAATGACAAGGCTACAATCCATTTGAGTAACAGAAATCACAACGGAAGACTACCTTCCTAATGACAAGGCTACCATCCATTGGAGTAACAAAAATCTCGACAAAAGACTACCTTCCATAATGACAAGGGTACCATCCATTAGAGTAATGAAAATATCCACAAGATACAACCTTCCATAATGACAAGGCTACCATCCATTGGAGTAACTAAAATCACGACAACAGACTACATTCCATAATGACAAGGCTACCATCCATTGGAGTAACAAAAATCTCGACAACAGACTACCTTCAATAAGGACAATGCTACCATCCATTGGAATAACAAAAATATCGATAACACACTACCTTCCATAATGACAAGGCTACCATCCCTTATAGTAACAAAAATCTCGACAGCAAACTACCTTCAATAATGACAAGGCTACCATCCATTGGAGTAACAAAGATATCGACAACATACTAACTTCCATAATGACAAGGCTACCATCCATTGGAGTAACAAAAATCACGACAACAGACTACCTTTCATAATGACAAGGCTACCATCCATTGGAATAACATAAATATCGATAACATATTACCTTCCATAATGACAAGGCTACCATCCAATGGAGTAACATAAATCTCGATAATAAACTACCTTCCATAATGACAAGTCTACCATCCATTGGAGTAACAAAAATCTAAACAACACAGTATCGTCCTTAATGACAAGTCAACTATCCATTGGAGTAACAGAAATCACAACGACAGACTACCTTCCATATAGACAAGGCTACCATAAATTACAGTAACAAAAATCTCGATAACAGACTACCTTCCATAATGACAAGGCTACCATCCATTGTTGTAACAAAAATCTGGACAACAGACTACCTTCCATAATGACAAGGCAACCATCCATTGGAGTAACAAAAATCCCGACAATAGACTAACTTCCATAATGACAAAGCTCCCATCCATTGGAGTAACAAATATCTAGACAACATACTACCTTTTATAAAGACAAGGCTACCATCCATTGGAGTAGCAAAAATCTCGACAGCAGACTACCTTCCATAATGACAAGGCTACCATCCATTGGAGTAACAAAAATATCCACAAGAGACTACCTTCCATAATGACAAGGCTACAATCCATTGGAGTATAATAAATCTCGACAACAGACTACCTTCCATAATGACAAGGATACCATCCCTTAGAGTAACAAGAATCTCGACAACAGACTACCTTCCATAATGACAAGGCTACCAACCATTGGAGTAACAAAGATATCGACAACATACTACCTTCCATAATGACAAGGCTACCATCCATTGGAGTAACAAAAATCACGACAACAGACTACCTTCCATAATGACAAGGCTACCATCCATTGGAATAACAAAAATCTCGAGAACAGACTACCTTCCATAATGATAAGGCTACCATCCATTGTAGTAACAAAAATCTCGACAACAAACTACCTTCCATAATGACAAGGCTACAATCCATTTGAGTAACAGAAATCACAACGGAAGACTACCTTCCTAATGACAAGGCTACCATCCATTGGAGTAACAAAAATCTCGACAAAAGACTACCTTCCATAATGACAAGGGTACCATCCATTAGAGTAATAAAAATATCCACAAGATACAACCTTCCATAATGACAAGGCTACCTTCCATTGGAGTAACTAAAATCACGACAACAGACTACATTCCATAATGACAAGGCTACCATCCATTGGAGTAACAAAAATCTCGACAACAGACTACCTTCAATAAGGACAAGGCTACCATCCATTGGAATAACAAAAATATCGATAACACACTACCTTCCATAATGACAAGGCTACCATCCCTTATAGTAACAAAAATCTCGACAGCAAACTACCTTCAATAATGACAAGGCTACCATCCATTGGAGTAACAAAGATATCAACAACATACTAACTTCCATAATGACAAGGCTACCATCCATTGGAGTAACAAAAATCACGACAACAAACTACCTTTCATAATGACAAGGCTACCATCCATTGGAATAACATAAATATCGATAACATATTACCTTCCATAATGATAAGGCTACCATCCAATGGAGTAACATAAATCTCGATAATAAACTACCTTCCATAATGACAAGTCTACCATCCAT
This sequence comes from Vicia faba, assembly GCA_948472305.1. Taxonomy (NCBI): domain Eukaryota; kingdom Viridiplantae; phylum Streptophyta; class Magnoliopsida; order Fabales; family Fabaceae; genus Vicia; species Vicia faba. The sequence continues at coordinate 802,263,704 of OX451737.1, read as the reverse complement.
TGGAGTAACAAAAATCTGAACAACACATTATCGTCCTTAATGACAAGTCAACTGTCCATTGGAGTAACAGAAATCACAATGACAGACTACCTTCCATATAGACAAGGCTACCATAAATTACAGTAACAAAAATCTCGATAATAGACTACCTTCCATAATGACAGGGCTACCATCCATTGTTGTAACAAAAATCTGGACAACAGACTACCTTCCATAATGACAAGGCAACCATCCATTGGAGTAACAAAAATCCCGACAATAGACTAACTTCCATAATGACAAGGCTCCCATCCATTGGAGTAACAAATATCTAGACAACAGACTACCTTTTATAAAGACAAGGCTACCATCCATTGGAGAAGCAAAAATCTCGACAGCAGACTACCTTCCATAATGACAAGGGTACCATTATTGGAGTAACAAAAATATCCACAAGAGACTACCTTCCATAATGACAAGGCTACAACCCATTGGAGTATAATAAATCTCGACAACAGACTACCTTCCATAATGACAAGGATACCATCCCTTAGAGTAACAAGAATCTCGACAACAGACTACCTTCCATAATGACAAGGCTACCAACCATTGGAGTAACAAAGATATCGACAACATACTACCTTCCATAATGACAAGGCTACCATCCATTGGAGTAACAAAAATCACGACAATAGACTACCTTCCATAATAACAAGGCTACCATCCATTGGAATAACAAAAATCTCGAGAACAGACTACCTTCCATAATGATAAGGCTACCATCCATTGTAGTAACAAAAATCTCGACAACAAAGTACCTTCCATAATGACAAGGCTACAATCCATTTGAGTAACAGAAATCACAACGGAAGACTACCTTCCTAATGACAAGGCTACCATCCATTGGAGTAAAAAAAATCTTGACAAAAGACTACCTTCCATAATGACAAGGGTACCATCCATTAGAGTAATAAAAATATCCACAAGATACAACCTTCCATAATGACAAGGCTACCATCCATTGGAGTAACTAAAAGCACGACAACAGACTACATTCCATAATGACAAGGCTACCATCCATTGGAGTAACAAAAATCTCGACAACAGACTACCTTCAATAAGGACAATGCTACCATCCATTGGAATAACAAAAATATCGATAACACACTACCTTCCATAATGACAAGGCTACCATCCCTTATAGTAACAAAAATCTCGACAGCAAACTACCTTCAATAATGACAAGGCTACCATCCATTGGAGTAACAAAGATATCAACAACATACTAACTTCCATAATGACAAGGCTACCATCCATTGGAGTAACAAAAATCACGACAACAAACTACCTTTCATAATGACAAGGCTACCATCCATTGGAATAACATAAATATCGATAACATATTACCTTCCATAATGATAAGGCTACCATCCAATGGAGTAACATAAATCTCGATAATAAACTAACTTCCATAATGACAAGTCTACCATCCATTGGAGTAACAAAAATCTAAACAACACAGTATCGTCCTTAATGACAAGTCAACTATCCATTGGAGTAACAGAAATCACAATGACAGACTACCTTCCATATAGACAAGGCTACCATAAATTACAGTAACAAAAATCTCGATAACAGACTACCTTCCATAATGACAAGGCTACCATCCATTGTTGTAACAAAAATATGGACAACAGACTACCTTCCATAATGACAAGGCAACCATCCATTGGAGTAACAAAAATCCCGACAATAGACTAACTTCCATAATGACAAGGCTCCCATCCATTGGAGTAACAAATATCTAGACAACATACTACCTTTTATAAAGACAAGGCTACCATCCATTGGAGTAGCAAAAATCTCGACAGCAGACTACCTTCCATAATGACAAGGCTACCATCCATTGGAGTAACAAAAATATCCACAAGAGACTACCTTCCATAATGACAAGGCTACAATCCATTGGAGTATAATAAATCTCGACAACAGACTACCTTCCATAATGACAAGGATACCATCCCTAGAGTAACAAGAATCTCGACAACAGACTACCTTCCATAATGACAAGGCTACCAACCATTGGAGTAACAAAGATATCGACAACATATCCCCTTCCATAATGACAAGGCTACCATCCATTGGAGTAACAAAAATCACGACAACAGACTACCTTCCATAATGACGAGGCTACCATCCATTGGAATAAAAAAAATCTCGAGAACAGACTACCTTCCATAATGATAAGGCTACCATCCATTGGAATAAGATAAATATCAATAACACATTACCTTCCATAATGATAAGGCTACCATTCAATGGAGTAACATAAATCTCGACAATAAACTACCTTCCATAATGACTAGTCTACCATCCATTGGAGTAACAAAAACCTGAATAAAACACTATCATCCTTAATGACAAGTCTATTATCCATTGGAGTAACAGAAATCACAACGACATATTACCTTCCATAATGACAAGGCTACCATCCATTACAGTAACAAAAATCTCGACAACAGACTACCTTCCATAATGACAAGGCTACAATCCATTGTTGTAACAAAAATCTTGACAACAGATTACATTCCATAATGACAAAGCTACCATCCATTGGAGTAACAAAAATCCCGAAAACAGACTACCTTCCATAATGACAAGTCTACCATCCATTGGACTAACAAAAATCTTGACAACAGACTACCTTCCATAATGATAAGGCTACCATCCATTGTAGTAGCAAAAATCTCGACAACAGACTACCTTCCTTAATGACAAGGCTACCATCCATTGGTGTAACAAAAATCTCGGCAACAAACTACCATCCATAATGACAAGGCTACCATCCATTGGAATAAAAAAATATCGACAACACACTACCTTCCAAAATGATAAGGCTACCATCCCTTAGAGTAACAAAAATCTCGACAACAGACTACCTTCAATAATGACAAGGCTACCATCCATTGGAGTAACAAAGATATCGACAACAGACTACCTTCCATAATGACAAGGCTACCATCCATTGGAGTAACAAAAATCACGACAATAGACTACCTTTCATAATGACAAGGCTACCATCCATTGGAATAACATATATATCGATAACACATTACCTTCCATAATGACAAGGGTACCATCCAATGGAGTAACAAAAATCACGACAATAAACTACCTTCCATAATGACAAGTCTACCATCCATTGGAGTAACAAAAATTTGAACAACACATTATCGTCCTTAATGACAAGTCTACTATCCATTGGAGTAACAAAAATAACAACGACAGACTACCTTCCATAATGACAAGGCTGCCATCCATTACAGTAACAAAAATCTCGACAACAAACTACCTTCGATAATGACAAGGCTACCATCCGATGTTGTAACAAAAATCTGGACAATAGAATAACTTCCATAATGACAAGGCTACCATCCATTGGAGTAACAAAAATCCAGACAACAGACTACCTTCCATAATGACAAGGCTACCATCCATTGGATTAACAAATATCTAGATAACAAACTACGTTCCATAATGACAAGGCTATCATCCATTGGAGTAGCAAAAATCTCGACAGCAGACTACCTTCCATAATTACAAGGGTACCATCATTGGAGTAACAAAAATATCCACAAGAGACTACCTTCCATAATGACAAGGCTACAATCCGTTGGAGTAACAAAAATCTTGACAACAGACTACCTCCCATAATGAATAGGCTACCATCCATTGGAGTAACAAAGATAATGACAACGGACTACCTTCCATAACGACATGGCTACAATCCATTGTAGTAACAAAAATCTCGACAACAGACTACCTTCCATAATCACAAGGCTACCATCCATTGGAGTAACAAAGATATCGACAACATACTACCTTCCATAATGACAAGGCTACAATCCATTGGAGTAACAAAAATCACGACAGCAGACAACCTTCCATAATGAAAAGGCTACCATCCATTGGAATAACAAAAATCTCGACAATAGACTACCTTCCATAGTTACAAGGCTACCATCCATTGGAGTAACTAAAATCACGACAACAGACAACCTTCCATAATGACAAGGCTACCATCCATTGGAGTAACAAAAATCACGACAACAGACTACCTTCCATAATGACAATGATACCATCCATTCAAATAACAAAAATATCGACAACACACTACCTTCCATAATGACAAGGCTACCATCCAATGGAGTAACAAAAATATCGACAATAGACTACCTTCCATAATGAAAAGTCTACCATCCATTGGAGTAACAAAAATCTAAACAACAGACTATCGTCCTTAATGATAAGGCTACCATCCATTGGAGTAACAGAAATGAGAATGATAGACTACCTTCCATAATGACAAGGCTACCATCCATTGGAGTAACAAAGATATCAACAACATACTACCTTTCATAATGACAAAGCTACCATCCATTGGAGTAACAAAAATCACGACAACAAACTACCTTCCATAATGACAAGGCTACCATCCATTGGAATAACAAAAATCTAGACAATAGACTACCTTCCATAATGACAAGGCTACCATCCATTGTAGTGACGAAAATCTTGACAACAGGCTACCTTCCATAATGACAAGCCTACCATCCATCGGAGTAACAAAAATCTCGACAACAGACTACCTTCCATAAGGACAAGGCTACCATCCATTGGAATAACAAAAATATCGACAACACACTACCTTCCATAATGACTAGGCTACCATCCCTTAGAGTAACAAAAATCTCGACAACAGACTACCTTCAATAATGACAAGGCTACCATCCATTGGAGTAACAAAGATATCGACAACAAACTACCTTCCATAATGACAAGGCTACCATCCATTGGAGTAACCAAAATCATGACAACAGACTACCTTTCATAATGACAAGGCTACCATCCATTGGAATAACATAAATATCGATAACATATTACCTTCCATAATGACAAGGCTACCATCCCATGGAGTAAAATAAATCTCGACAATAAACTACCTTCCATAATGACAAGTCTACCATCAATTGGAGTTAAAAAATCTGAACAACACACTATCGTCCTTAATGACAAGTCTACTATCCATTGGAGTAACAGAAATCCCAACGACAAACTACCTTCCATAAGGACAAGACTACCATCCATTGGAGTAACAAAGATATCGACAACATACTACCTTCCATAACGACAAGGCTACCATCCATTGGAGTAACAAAAATCCTGACAACAGACTACCTTCCATAATGACATGGCTACCATCCTTTGGAATAACAAAAATCTCGACAACAGACTACCTTCCATAATGACAAGGCTACCATCCATTGGAGTAACAAATATCTAGACAATAGACTACCTTCCATAATGACAAGGCTACCATCCATTGGGGTATCAAAAATCTCGACAGCAGACTACCTTCCATAATGACAAGGGTACCATCATTGGAGTAACAAAAATATCCACAAGAGACTACCTTCCTTAATGACAAGGCTACCATCCATTGGAGTAACTAAAATCACGACAATAGACAACCTTCCATAATGACAAGGCTACCATCCATTGGAGTAACAAAAATCACGACAACAGACTACCTTCCATAATGACAATGATACCATCCATTCGAATAACAAAAATATCGACAACACACTACCTTCCATAATGACAAGGCTACCATCCGATGTTGTAACAAAAATCTGGACAATAGAATAACTTCCATAATGACAAGGCTAATATCCATTGGAGTAACAAAAATCCCGACAACAGACTACCTTCCATAATGACAAGGCTACCATCCATTGGATTAACAAATATCTAGATAACAAACTACGTTCCATAATGACAAGGCTATCATCCATTGGAGTAGCAAAAATCTCGACAGCAGACTACCTTCCATAATTACAAGGGTACCATCATTGGAGTAACAAAAATATCCACAAGAGACTACCTTCCATAATGACAAGGCTACAATCCGTTGGAGTAACAAAAATCTTGACAACAGACTACCTCCCATAATGAATAGGCTACCATCCATTGGAGTAACAAAGATAATGACAACGGACTACCTTCCATAACGACATGGCTACAATCCATTGTAGTAACAAAAATCTCGACAACAGACTACCTTCCATAATCACAAGGCTACCATCCATTGGAGTAACAAAGATATCGACAACATACTACCTTCCATAATGACAAGGCTACAATCCATTGGAGTAACAAAAATCACGACAGCAGACAACCTTCCATAATGAAAAGGCTACCATCCATTGGAATAACAAAAATCTCGACAATAGACTACCTTCCATAGTTACAAGGCTACCATCCATTGGAGTAACTAAAATCACGACAACAGACAACCTTCCATAATGACAAGGCTACCATCCATTGGAGTAACAAAAATCACGACAACAGACTACCTTCCATAATGACAATGATACCATCCATTCAAATAAATAAAATATCGACAACACACTACCTTCCATAATGACAAGGCTACCATCCAATGGAGTAACAAAAATATCGACAATAGACTACCTTCCATAATGAAAAGTCTACCATCCATTGGAGTAACAAAAATCTAAACAACAGACTATCGTCCTTAATGATAAGGCTACCATCCATTGGAGTAACAGAAATGAGAATGATAGACTACCTTCCATAATGACAAGGCTACCATCCATTGGAGTAACAAAGATATCAACAACATACTACCTTTCATAATGACAAAGCTACCATCCATTGGAGTAACAAAAATCACGACAACAAACTACCTTCCATAATGACAAGGCTACCATCCATTGGAATAACAAAAATCTAGACAATAGACTACCTTCCATAATGACAAGGCTACCATCCATTGTAGTGACGAAAATCTTGACAACATGCTACCTTCCATAATGACAAGCCTACCATCCATCGGAGTAACAAAAATCTCGACAACAGACTACCTTCCATAAGGACAAGGCTACCATCCATTGGAATAACAAAAATATCGACAACACACTACCTTCCATAATGACTAGGCTACCATCCCTTAGAGTAACAAAAATCTCGACAACAGACTACCTTCAATAATGACAAGGCTACCATCCATTGGAGTAACAAAGATATCGACAACAAACTACCTTCCATAATGACAAGGCTACCATCCATTGGAGTAACCAAAATCATGACAACAGACTACCTTTCATAATGACAAGGCTACCATCCATTGGAATAACATAAATATCGATAACATATTACCTTCCATAATGACAAGGCTACCATCCCATGGAGTAAAATAAATCTCGACAATAAACTACCTTCCATAATGACAAGTCTACCATCAATTGGAGTTAAAAAATCTGAACAACACACTATCGTCCTTAATGACAAGTCTACTATCCATTGGAGTAACAGAAATCCCAACGACAAACTACCTTCCATAAGGACAAGACTACCATCCATTGGAGTAACAAAGATATCGACAACATACTACCTTCCATAACGACAAGGCTACCATCCATTGGAGTAACAAAAATCCTGACAACAGACTACCTTCCATAATGACATGGCTACCATCCTTTGGAATAACAAAAATCTCGACAACAGACTACCTTCCATAATGACAAGGCTACCATCCATTGGAGTAACAAATATCTAGACAATAGACTACCTTCCATAATGACAAGGCTACCATCCATTGGGGTATCAAAAATCTCGACAGCAGACTACCTTCCATAATGACAAGGGTACCATCATTGGAGTAACAAAAATATCCACAAGAGACTACCTTCCTTAATGACAAGGCTACCATCCATTGGAGTAACTAAAATCACGACAATAGACAACCTTCCATAATGACAAGGCTACCATCCATTGGAGTAACAAAAATCACGACAACAGACTACCTTCCATAATGACAATGATACCATCCATTCGAATAACAAAAATATCGACAACACACTACCTTCCATAATGACAAGGCTACCATCCGATGTTGTAACAAAAATCTGGACAATAGAATAACTTCCATAATGACAAGGCTAATATCCATTGGAGTAACAAAAATCCCGACAACAGACTACCTTCCATAATGACAAGGCTACCATCCATTGGATTAACAAATATCTAGATAACAAACTACGTTCCATAATGACAAGGCTATCATCCATTGGAGTAGCAAAAATCTCGACAGCAGACTACCTTCCATAATTACAAGGGTACCATCATTGGAGTAACAAAAATATCCACAAGAGACTACCTTCCATAATGACAAGGCTACAATCCGTTGGAGTAACAAAAATCTTGACAACAGACTACCTCCCATAATGAATAGGCTACCATCCATTGGAGTAACAAAGATAATGACAACGGACTACCTTCCATAACGACATGGCTACAATCCATTGTAGTAACAAAAATCTCGACAACAGACTACCTTCCATAATCACAAGGCTACCATCCATTGGAGTAACAAAGATATCGACAACATACTACCTTCCATAATGACAAGGCTACAATCCATTGGAGTAACAAAAATCACGACAGCAGACAACCTTCCATAATGAAAAGGCTACCATCCATTGGAATAACAAAAATCTCGACAATAGACTACCTTCCATAGTTACAAGGCTACCATCCATTGGAGTAACTAAAATCACGACAACAGACAACCTTCCATAATGACAAGGCTACCATCCATTGGAGTAACAAAAATCACGACAACAGACTACCTTCCATAATGACAATGATACCATCCATTCAAATAACAAAAATATCGACAACACACTACCTTCCATAATGACAAGGCTACCATCCAATGGAGTAACAAAAATATCGACAATAGACTACCTTCCATAATGAAAAGTCTACCATCCATTGGAGTAACAAAAATCTAAACAACAGACTATCGTCCTTAATGATAAGGCTACCATCCATTGGAGTAACAGAAATGAGAATGATAGACTACCTTCCATAATGACAAGGCTACCATCCATTGGAGTAACAAAGATATCAACAACATACTACTTTTCATAATGACAAAGCTACCATCCATTGGAGTAACAAAAATCACGACAACAAACTACCTTCCATAATGACAAGGCTACCATCCATTGGAATAACAAAAATCTAGACAATAGACTACCTTCCATAATGACAAGGCTACCATCCATTGTAGTGACGAAAATCTTGACAACATGCTACCTTCCATAATGACAAGCCTACCATCCATCGGAGTAACAAAAATCTCGACAACAGACTACCTTCCATAAGGACAAGGCTACCATCCATTGGAATAACAAAAATATCGACAACACACTACCTTCCATAATGACTAGGCTACCATCCCTTAGAGTAACAAAAATCTCGACAACAGACTACCTTCAATAATGACAAGGCTACCATCCATTGGAGTAACAAAGATATCGACAACAAACTACCTTCCATAATGACAAGGCTACCATCCATTGGAGTAACCAAAATCATGACAACAGACTACCTTTCATAATGACAAGGCTACCATCCATTGGAATAACATAAATATCGATAACATATTACCTTCCATAATGACAAGGCTACCATCCCATGGAGTAAAATAAATCTCGACAATAAACTACCTTCCATAATGACAAGTCTACCATCAATTGGAGTTAAAAAAATCTGAACAACACACTATCGTCCTTAATGACAAGTCTACTATCCATTGGAGTAACAGAAATCCCAACGACAGACTACCTTCCATAAGGACAAGACTACCATCCATTGGAGTAACAAAGATATCGACAACATACTACCTTCCATAACGACAAGGCTACCATCCATTGGAGTAACAAAAATCCTGACAACAGACTACCTTCCATAATGACATGGCTACCATCCTTTGGAATAACAAAAATCTCGACAACAGACTACCTTCCATAATGACAAGGCTACCATCCATTGGAGTAACAAATATCTAGACAATAGACTACCTTCCATAATGACAAGGCTACCATCCATTGGGGTATCTAAAATCTCGACAGCAGACTACCTTCCATAATGACAAGGGTACCATCATTGGAGTAACAAAAATATCCACAAGAGACTACCTTCCTTAATGACAAGGCTACCATCCATTGGAGTAACTAAAATCACGACAATAGACAACCTTCCATAATGACAAGGCTACCATCCATTGGAGTAACAAAAATCACGACAACAGACTACCTTCCATAATGACAATGATACCATCCATTCGAATAACAAAAATATCGACAACACACTACCTTCCATAATGACAAGGCTACCATCCAATGTAGTAACAAAAATCTCGACAATAGACTACCTTCCATAATGAAAAGTCTACCGTCCATTGGAGTAACAAAAATCTAAACAACAGACTATCGTCCTTAATGATAAGGCTACCATCCATTGGAGTAACAGAAATGAGAATGATAGACTACCTTCCATAATGACAAGGCTACCATCCATTGGAGTAACAAAGATATCAACAACATACTACCTTTCATAATGACAAAGCTACCATCCATTGGAGTAACAAAAATCACGACAACAAACTACCTTCCATAATGACAAGGCTACCATCCATTGGAATAACAAAAATCTAGACAATAGACTACCTTCCATAATGACAAGGCTACCATCCATTGTAGTGACGAAAATCTTGACAACATGCTACCTTCCATAATGACAAGCCTACCATCCATCGGAGTAACAAAAATCTCGACAACAGACTACCTTCCATAAGGACAAGGCTACCATCCATTGGAATAACAAAAATATCGACAACACACTACCTTCCATAATGACTAGGCTACCATCCCTTAGAGTAACAAAAATCTCGACAACAGACTACCTTCAATAATGACAAGGCTACCATCCATTGGAGTAACAAAGATATCGACAACAAACTACCTTCCATAATGACAAGGCTACCATCCATTGGAGTAACCAAAATCATGACAACAGACTACCTTTCATAATGACAAGGCTACCATCCATTGGAATAACATAAATATCGATAACATATTACCTTCCATAATGACAAGGCTACCATCCCATGGAGTAAAATAAATCTCGACAATAAACTACCTTCCATAATGACAAGTCTACCATCAATTGGAGTTAAAAAAATCTGAACAACACACTATCGTCCTTAATGACAAGTCTACTATCCATTGGAGTAACAGAAATCCCAACGACAGACTACCTTCCATAAGGACAAGACTACCATCCATTGGAGTAACAAAGATATCGACAACATACTACCTTCCATAACGACAAGGCTACCATCCATTGGAGTAACAAAAATCCTGACAACAGACTACCTTCCATAATGACATGGCTACCATCCTTTGGAATAACAAAAATCTCGACAACAGACTACCTTCCATAATGACAAGGCTACCATCCATTGGAGTAACAAATATCTAGACAATAGACTACCTTCCATAATGACAAGGCTACCATCCATTGGGGTATCAAAAATCTCGACAGCAGACTACCTTCCATAATGACAAGCCTACCATCCATTGGAGTAACAAAAATCTCGACAACAGACTACCTTCCATAAGGACAAGGCTACCATCCATTGGAATAACAAAAATATCGACAACACACTACCTTCCATAATGACAAGGCTACCATCCCTTAGAGTAACAAAAATATCGACAACAGACTACCTTCAATAATGACAAGGCAACCATCCAATGGAGTAACAAAGATATCGACAACAAACTACCTTCCATAATGACAAGGCTACCATCCATTGGAGTAACCAAAATCATGACAACAGACTACCTTTCATAATGACAAGGCTACCATCCATTGGAATAACATAAATATCGATAACATATTACCTTCCATAATGACAAGGCTACCATCCCATGGAGTAAAATAAATCTCGACAATAAACTACCTTCCATAAAGACAAGTCTACCATCAATTGGAGTTAAAAAAATCTGAACAACACACTATCGTCCTTAATGACAAGTCTACTATCCATTGGAGTAACAGAAATCCCAACGACAGGCTACCTTCCTTAATGACAAGACTACCATCCATTGGAGTAACTAAAATAACGACAACAGACAACCTTCCATAATGACAAGGCTACCATCCATTGGAGTAACAAAAATCACGACAACAGACTACCTTCCATAATGACAATGATACCATCCATTCGAATAACAAAAATATCGACAACACACTACCTTCCATAATGACAAGGCTACCATCCAATGGAGTAACAAAAATCTCGACAATAGACTACCTTCCATAATGAAAAGTCTAGCATCCATTGGAGTAACAAAAATCTAAACAACAGACTATCGTCCTTAATGACAAGGCTACCATCCATTGGAGTAACAGAAATGAGAATGATAGACTACCTTCCATAATGACAAGGCTACCATCCATTGGAGTAACAAAGATATCGACAACATACTACCTTCCATAATGACAAAGCTACCATCCATTGGAGTAACAAAAATCACGACAACCAACTACCTTCCATAATAACAAGGCTACCATCCATTGGAATAACAAAAATCTAGACAATAGACTACCTTCCATAATGACAAGGCTACCATCCATGTTAATGACGAAAATATTGACAACAGACTACCTTCCATAATGACAAGCCTACCATCCATTGGAGTAACAAAAATCTCGACAACAGACTACCTTCCATAAGGACAAGGCTACCATCCATTGGAATAACAAAAATATCGACAACACACTACCTTCAATAATTACAAGGCTACCATCCCTTAGAGTAACAAAAATCTCGACAACAGACTACCTTCAATAATGACAAGGCTACCATCCATTGGAGTAACAAAGATATCGACAACAAACTACCTTCCATAATGACAAGGCTACCATCAATTGGAGTAACCAAAATCATGACAACAGACTACCTTTCATAATGACAAGGCTACCATCCATTGGAATAACATAAATATCGATAACATATTACCTTCCATAATGACAAGGCTACCATCCCATGGAGTAAAATAAATCTCGACAATAAACTACCTTCCATAATGAGAAGTCTACCATCCATTGGAGTTAAAAAAATCTGAACAACACACTATCGTCCTTAATGACAAGTCTACTATCCATTGGAGTAACAGAAATCCCAATGACAGACTACCTTCCATAAGGACAAGACTACCATCCATTGGAGTAAAAAAGATATCGACAACATACCACCTTCCTTCCATAATGACAAGGCTACCATCCATTGGAGTAACAAAAATATCGACAACAGACTACCTTCCACAATGACAAGGCTACCATCCATTAGAGCAACAAATATCCCGACAACAGACTACCTTCCATAATGACAAGGCTCTAATCCATTTGAGTAACAGAAATCACAACGACATACTACCTTTCATAATGACAAGGCTACCATCCATTGGAGTAAGAAAAATCTCGACAAAAGACTACCTTCCATAATGACAAGGGTACCATCCATTAAAGTAACAAAAATATCCATAAGATACAACCTTCCATAATGTCAAGGCTACCATCCATTGGAGTAACTAAAATCACGACAGCAGACATCCTTCCATAATGACAAGGCTACCATCCATTGGAGTAACAAAAATCACGACAACATACTACCTTCCATAATGACAGGGATACCATCCATTTGAATAACAAAAATAACGACAACACACTACCTTCCATAATGACAAGGCTACCATCCATTGGAGTAACAAAAATCTCAACAATAGACTACCTTCCATAAAGACAAGGCTACCATCAATTGGAATAACAAAAATATCGACAACACACTACCTTCCATAATGACAAGGCTACCATCCCTTAGAGTAAAAAAATTCTCGACAACAGACTACCTTCAATAATGACAAGGCTACCTTCCATTGGAGTAACAAAAATCTCGACAGCAAACTACCTTTCATAATGACAAGGCTACCATCCATTGGAATAACATAAATATCGATAACACATTACCTTCCATAATGACAAGGCTACCATCCAATGGAGTTACAAAAATCTCGACAATAAACTACCTTCCGTAATGACAAGTCTACCATCCATTGGAGTAACAAAAATCTGAACAACACACTATCCTCCATAATGACAAGTCTACTATCTATTGGAGTAACAGAAATCACAACGAAAGACTACCTTCCATAATAACAAGGCTACCATCAATTGTTGTAACAAAAATCTGGACAACAGACTACCTTCCATAATGACAACGCAACCATCCATTGGAGTAACAAAAATCCCGACAACAGACTACCTTCCATAATGACAAGGCTACCATCCTTGGAGTAACAAAAATCCCGACAACAGACTACCTTCCATAATGACAAGGCTACCATCCATTGGAGTAACAGATATCTAGACAACAGACTACCTTTCATAATGACAAGGCTACCATCCATTGGGGTATCAAAAATCTTGACAGCATACTACCTTCCATAATGACAAGGGTACCATAATTGGAGTAACAAAAATATCCACAAGAGACTACCTTCCATAATGACAAGGCTTCAATCCATTGGAGTAACAAAAATCACGACAACAAACTACCTTCCCTAATGACAGGTATACCATCCATTCGAATAACAAAAATATCGACAACAGACTACCTTCCATAATGACAAGGCTAACATCCATTGTAGTAATGAAAATCTTGACAACAGACTACCTTTCATAATGACAAGGCTACCATCCATTGGAGTAACAAAAATCTCAATAACAGACTACCTTCCATAAAGACAAGGCTACCACCGATTGGAATAACAAAAATATTGACAACACACTACCTTCCATAATGACAAGGCTACCATCCCTTAGAGTAAAAAAACTCTCGACAACAGACTACCTTCAATAATGACAAGGCTACCATCTGTTGGAGTAACAAAGATATCGAGAACATACTACCTTCCATAATGACAAGGCTACCATCCATTGGAGTAACAAAAATCACGACAACAAACTACCGTTCATAATGACAAGGCTACCATCCATTAGAATAACATAAATATCGATAACACATTACCTTCCATAATGACAAGGCTACCATCCAATGGAGTAACATAAATCTCGACAATAATCTACCTTCCATATTGACGAGTCTACCATCAATTGGAGTCACAAAAATTTGAACAACACACTATCGTCCTTAATGACAAGTCTACTATCCATTGGAGTAACAGAAATCACAATGACAGACTACCTTCCATAATGACAAGACTACCATCCTTTGGAGTAACAAAGATATTGACAACATACAACCTTCCATAACGACAAGGCTACCATCCATTGGAGTAACAAAAATCACGACAATAGACTACCTTCCATAATGACATGGCTACCATCCATTGGAATAACAAAAATCTCGACAACAGACTACCTTCCATAATGACAAGGCTACCATCCATTGTAGTAACAAAAATCTCGACAACAGACTACCTTCCATAATGACAAGGCTACCATCCATTAGAGTAAAAAATATCTCGACAACAGACTACCTTCCATAATGACAAGGCTCTAATCCATTTGAGTAACAAAAATCACAATGGCATACTACCTTTCATAATGACAAGGCTACCATCAATTGGAGTAAGAAAAATCTCGACAAAACACTACCTTCCATAATGACAAGGGTACCATCCATTAGAGTAACAAAAATATCCATAACATACAACCTTCCATAATGACAAGGCTACCATCCATTGGAGTAACTAAAATCTCGACAACATACTATCTTCCATAATGACAAGGCTACCATCCATTGGAGTAACAAAAATCACGACAACAGACTACCTTCCATAATGACAGGGATACCATCCATTCGAATAACAAAAATACCGACAACACACTACCTTCCATAATGACACGGCTACCATCATTTGTAGTAACGGAAATCTCGACAACAGACTACCTTTCATAATGACAAGGCTACCATCCATTGGAGTAACAAAAATTTCGACAATAGACTACCTTCCATAAGGACAAGGCTACCATCCATTGTAGTAACAAAAATCTCGACAACAGACTACCTTCCATAATGACAAGGCTACCATCCATTAGAGCAAAAAATATCTCGACAACAGACTACCTTCCATAATGACAAGGCTCTAATCCATTTGAGTAACAGAAATCACAATGGCAGACTACCTTTCATAATGACAAGGCTACCATCCATTGGAGTAACAAAAATCTCGGCAAAAGACTACCTTCCATAATGACAAGGGTACAATCCATTAGAGTAACAAAAATATCCATAAGATACAACCTTCCATAATGACAAGGCTATCATCCATTGGGGTATCAAAAATCTCGACAACAGACTACCTTCGTTAATGACATGGGTACCATAATTCGAGTAACAAAAATATCCACAAGAGACTACCTTCCATAATGACAAGGCTACAATCCATTGGAGTATAAAAATTCTCGACAACAGACTACCTTCCATAATGACAAGGCTACCATCCATTGGAGTAACCAAAATCACGACAACAGACTACCTTTCATAATGACAAGGCTACCATCCATTGGAATAACATAAATATCGATAACACATTACCTTCCATAATGACAAGGCTACCATCCAATGGAGTAACATAAATCTCGACAATAAACTACCTTCCATATTGACAAGTCTACCATCAATTGGAGTAACAAAAATCTGAACAACACACTATCCTCCTTAATGACAAGGCTACCATCCATTGGAGTAACTAAAATCACGACAACATACTACCTTTCATAATGACAAGGCTACCATCCATTGGAGTAACAAAAATCTCGGCAAAAGACTACCTTCCATAATGACAAGGGTACCATCCATTAGAGTAACAAAAATATCCATAAGATACAACCTTCCATAATGACAAGGATACCATCCATTGGAGTAACTAAAATCACGACAACAGACTACCTTCCATAATGTCAAGGCTACCATCCATTGGAGTAACAGATATCTAGACAACAGACTACCTTCCATAATGACAAGGCTACCATCCATTGGGGTATCAAAAATCTCGACAGCAGACTACCTTCCTTAATGACAAGGGTACCATAATTGGAGTAACAAAAATATCCACAAGAGACTACCTTCCATAATGACTAGGCTACCATCCATTGGAGTAACAAAGATAATGACAACAAACTACCTTCCCTAACGACATGGCTACAATCCATCGTAGTAACAAAAATCTTGACAACAGACTACCTTCCATAATGACAAGGCTACCATCCATTGGAGTAACAAAAATCTCGACAACAGACTACCTTCCATAATGACAAGGCTACCATCCATTAGAGCAAAAAATATCTCGACAGCAGACTACCATCCATAATGACATGGCTCTAATCCATTTGAGTAACAAAAATCACAATGGCAGACTACCTTTCATAATGACAAGGCTATCATCCATTGGAGTAACAAAAATCTCGGCAAAAGAATACCTTCTATAATGACAAGGGTACCATCCATTAGAGTAACAAAAATATCCATAAGATACAACCTTCCATAATGACAAGGATACCATCCATTGGGGTATCAAAAATCTCGACAACACACTACCTTCCATAATGACAAGGCTACCATCCATTGGAGTAACCAAAATCACGACAACAGACTACCTTTCATAATGACAAGGCTACCATCCATTGGAATAACATAAATATCGATAACACATTACCTTCCATAATGACAAGGCTACCATCCAATGGAGTAACATAAATCTCGACAATAAACTACCTTCCATATTGACAAGTCTACCATCAATTGGAGTAACAAAAATCTAAACAACACACTATCGTCCTTAATGACAATCTACTGTCCATTGGAGTAACAGAAATCACAATGACAGACTACCTTCCATAATGACAAGACTACCATCCTTTGGAGTAACAAAGATATTGACAACATACCACCTTCCATAACGACAAGGCTACCATCCATTGGAGTAACAAAAATCACGACAATAGACTACCTTCCATAATGACATGGCTACCATCCATTGGAATAACAAAAATCTCGACAACAGACTACCTTCCATAATGACAAGGCTACCATCCATTAGAGTAAAAAATATCTCGACAACAGACTACCTTCCATAATGACAAGGCTCTAATCCATTTGAGTAACAGAAATCACAATGGCATACTACCTTTCATAATGACAAGGCTACCATCAATTGGAGTAAGAAAAATCTCGACAAAAGACTACCTTCCATAATGACAAGGGTACCATCCACTAGAGTAACAAAAATATCTATAACATACAACCTTCCATTATGACAAGGCTACCATCCATTGGAGTAACTAAAATCCCGACAACATACTATCTTCCATAATGACAAGTCTAAAATCCATTGGAGTAACAAAAATCACGACAACAGACTACCTTCCATAATGACAGGGATACCATCCATTCGAATAACAAAAATATCGACAACACACTACCTTCCATAATGACAAGGCTACCATCAATTGTAGTAACGGAAATCTCGACAACAGACTACCTTTCATAATGACAAGGCTACCATCCATTGGAGTAACAAAAATTTCGATAACAGACTACCTTCCATAAGGACAATGCTACCATCCATTGTAGTAACAAAAATCTCGACAACTGACTACCTTCCATAATGACAAGGCTACCATCCATTAGAGCAAAAAATATCTCGACAACAGACTACCTTCCATAATGACAAGGCTCTAATCAATTTGAGTAACAGAAATCACAATGGCAGACTACCTTTCATAATGACAAGGCTACCATCCATTGGAGTAACAAAAATCTCGGCAAAAGACTACCTTCCATAATGACAAGGGTACCATCCATTAGAGTAACAAAAATATCCATAAGATACAACCTTCCATAATGACAAGGCTACCATCCATTGGAGTAACAAAAATCACGACAACAGACTACCTTCCATAATGACAAGGCTACCATCCATTGGAGTAATAGATATCTAGACAACAGACTACCTTCCATAATGAGAAGGCTACCATCCATTGGGGTATCAAAAATCTCGACAACAGACTACCTTCCTTAATGACAAGGGTACCATAATTGGAGTAACAAAAATATCCACAAGAGACTACCTTCCATAATGACAAGGCTACAATCCATTGGAGTATAAAAATTCTCGACAACAGACTACCTTCCATAATGACAAGGCTACCATCCATTGGAGTAACCAAAATCACGAAAACAGACTATCTTTCATAATGACAAGGCTACCATCCATTGGAATAACATAAATATCGATAACACATTACCTTCCATAATGACAAGGCTACCATCCATTATAGTAACGAAGATCTTGACAACAGACTACCTTCCATAATGACAAGGCTACCATCCATTGGAGTAACAAAAATCTCGACAATAAACTACCTTCCATAATGACAAGTCAACCATCCATTGGAGTAACAAAAATCTGAACAACACACTATCGTCCTTAATGACAAGTCTACTATCCATTGGAGTAACAGAAATCACAACGACAGACTACCTTCCATAATGACAAGACTACAATCCATTGGAGTAACAAAGATATCAGCAACATACTACCTTCCATAAGGACAAGGCTACCATCCATTGTAGTAACAAAAATCTCGACAACTGACTACCTTCCATAATGACAAGGCTACCATCCATTAGAGCAAAAAATATCTCGACAACAGACTACCTTCCATAATGACAAGGCTCTAATCAATTTGAGTAACAGAAATCACAATGGCAGACTACCTTTCATAATGACAAGGCTACCAACCATTGGAGTAACAAAAATCTCGGCAAAAGACTACCTTCCATAATGACAAGGGTACCATCCATTTGAGTAACAAAAATATCCATAAGATACAACCTTCCATAATGACAAGGCTACCATCCATTGGAGTAACAAAAATCACGACAACAGACTACCTTCCATAATGACAAGGCTACCATCCATTGGAGTAATAGATATCTAGACAACAGACTACCTTCCATAATGACAAGGCTACCATCCATTGGGGTATCAAAAATCTCGACAACAGACTACCTTCCTTAATGACAAGGGTACCATAATTGGAGTAACAAAAATATCCACAAGAGACTACCTTCCATAATGACAAGGCTACAATCCATTTGAGTATAAAAATTCTCGACAACAGACTACCTTCCATAATGACAAGGCTACCATCCATTGGAGTAACCAAAATCACGAAAACAGACTATCTTTCATAATGACAAGGCTACCATCCATTGGAATAACATAAATATCGATAACACATTACCTTCCATAATGACAAGGCTA
The DNA here is from genome assembly GCA_948472305.1 of Vicia faba. Lineage (NCBI taxonomy): Eukaryota > Viridiplantae > Streptophyta > Magnoliopsida > Fabales > Fabaceae > Vicia > Vicia faba. The sequence goes on along the minus strand of OX451737.1, from coordinate 802,243,431 downwards.
CCATCCATTATAGTAACGAAGATCTTGACAACAGACTACCTTCCATAATGACAAGGCTACCATCCATTGGAGTAACAAAAATCTCGACAATAAACTACCTTCCATAATGACAAGTCAACAATCCATTGGAGTAACAAAAATCTGAACAACACACTATCGTCCTTAATGACAAGTCTACTATCCATTGGAGTAACAGAAATCACAACGACAGACTACCTTCCATAATGACAAGACTACAATACATTGGAGTAACAAAGATATCAACAACATACTACCTTCCATAAGGACAAGGCTACCATCCATTGTAGTAACAAAAATCTCGACAACTGACTACCTTCCATAATGACAAGGCTACCATCCATTAGAGCAAAAAATATCTCGACAACAGACTACCTTCCATAATGACAAGGCTCTAATCAATTTGAGTAACAGAAATAACAATGGCAGACTACCTTTCATAATGACAAGGCTACCATCCATTGGAGTAACAAAAATCTCGGCAAAAGACTACCTTCCATAATGACAAGGGTACCATCCATTAGAGTAACAAAAATATCCATAAGATACAACCTTCCATAATGACAAGGCTACCATCCATTGGAGTAACAAAAATCACGACAACAGACTACCTTCCATAATGACAAGGCTACCATCCATTGGAGTAATAGATATCTAGACAACAGACTACCTTCCATAATGACAAGGCTACCATCCATTGGGTATCAAAAATCTCGACAACAGACTACCTTCCTTAATGACAAGGGTACCATAATTGGAGTAACAAAAATATCCACAAGAGACTACCTTCCATAATGACAAGGCTACAATCCATTGGAGTATAAAAATTCTCGACAACAGACTACCTTCCATAATGACAAGGCTACCATCCATTGGAGTAACCAAAATCACGAAAACAGACTATCTTTCATAATGACAAGGCTACCATCCATTGGAATAACATAAATATCGATAACACATTACCTTCCATAATGACAAGGCTACCATCCATTATAGTAACGAAGATCTTGACAACAGACTACCTTCCATAATGACAAGGCTACCATCCATTGGAGTAACAAAAATCTCGACAATAAACTACCTTCCATAATGACAAGTCAACCATCCATTGGAGTAACAAAAATCTGAACAACACACTATCGTCCTTAATGACAAGTCTACTATCCATTGGAGTAACAGAAATCACAACGACAGACTACCTTCCATAATGACAAGACTACAATCCATTGGAGTAACAAAGATATCAGCAACATACTACCTTCCATAAGGACAAGGCTACCATCCATTGTAGTAACAAAAATCTCGACAACTGACTACCTTCCATAATGACAAGGCTACCATCCATTAGAGCAAAAAATATCTCGACAACAGACTACCTTCCATAATGACAAGGCTCTAATCAATTTGAGTAACAGAAATCACAATGGCAGACTACCTTTCATAATGACAAGGCTACCATCCATTGGAGTAACAAAAATCTCGGCAAAAGACTACCTTCCATAATGACAAGGGTACCATCAATTAGAGTAACAAAAATATCCATAAGATACAACCTTCCATAATGACAAGGCTACCATCCATTGGAGTAACAAAAATCACGACAACAGACTACCTTCCATAATGACAAGGCTACCATCCATTGGAGTAATAGATATCTAGACAACAGACTACCTTCCATAATGACAAGGCTACCATCCATTGGGGTATCAAAAATCTCGACAACAGACTACCTTCCTTAATGACAAGGGTACCATAATTGGAGTAACAAAAATATCCACAAGAGACTACCTTCCATAATGACAAGGCTACAATCCATTGGAGTATAAAAATTCTCGACAACAGACTACCTTCCATAATGACAAGGCTACCATCCATTGGAGTAACCAAAATCATGAAAACAGACTATCTTTCATAATGACAAGGCTACCATCCATTGGAATAACATAAATATCGATAACACATTACCTTCCATAATGACAAGGCTACCATCCATTATAGTAACGAAGATCTTGACAACAGACTACCTTCCATAATGACAAGGCTACCATCCATTGGAGTAACAAAAATCTCGACAATAAACTACCTTCCATAATGACAAGTCAACCATCCATTGGAGTAACAAAAATCTGAACAACACACTATCGTCCTTAATGACAAGTCTACTATCCATTGGAGTAACAGAAATCACAACGACAGACTACCTTCCATAATGACAAGACTACAATCCATTGGAGTAACAAAGATATCAGCAACATACTACCTTCCATAAGGACAAGGCTACCATCCATTGTAGTAACAAAAATCTCGACAACTGACTACCTTCCATAATGACAAGGCTACCATCCATTAGAGCAAAAAATATCTCGACAACAGACTACCTTCCATAATGACAAGGCTCTAATCAATTTGAGTAACAGAAATCACAATGGCAGACTACCTTTCATAATGACAAGGCTACCATCCATTGGAGTAACAAAAATCTCGGCAAAAGACTACCTTCCATAATGACAAGGGTACCATCCATTAGAGTAACAAAAATATCCATAAGATACAACCTTCCATAATGACAAGGCTACCATCCATTGGAGTAACAAAAATCACGACAACAGACTACCTTCCATAATGACAAGGCTACCATCCATTGGAGTAATAGATATCTAGACAACAAACTACCTTCCATAATGACAAGGCTACCATCCATTGGGGTATCAAAAATCTCGACAACAGACTACCTTCCTTAATGACAAGGGTACCATAATTGGAGTAACAAAAATATCCACAAGAGACTACCTTCCATAATGACAAGGCTACAATCCATTGGAGTATAAAAATTCTCGACAACAGACTACCTTCCATAATGACAAGGCTACCATCCATTGGAGTAACCAAAATCACGAAAACAGACAATCTTTCATAATGACAAGGCTACCATCCATTGGAATAACATAAATATCGATAACACATTACCTTCCATAATGACAAGGCTACCATCCATTATAGTAACGAAGATCTTGACAACAGACTACCTTCCATAATGACAAGGCTACCATCCATTGGAGTAAGAAAAATCTCGACAATAAACTACCTTCCATAATGACAAGTCAACCATCCATTGGAGTAACAAAAATCTGAACAACACACTATCGTCCTTAATGACAAGTCTACTATCCATTGGAGTAACAGAAATCACAACGACAGACTACCTTCCATAATGACAAGACTACAATCCATTGGAGTAACAAAGATATCAGCAACATACTACCTTCCATAAGGACAAGGCTACCATCAATTGTAGTAACAAAAATCTCGACAACTGACTACCTTCCATAATGACAAGGCTACCATCCATTAGAGCAAAAAATATCTCGACAACAGACTACCTTCCATAATGACAAGGCTCTAATCAATTTGAGTAACAGAAATCACAATGGCAGACTACCTTTCATAATGACAAGGCTACCATCCATTGGAGTAACAAAAATCTCGGCAAAAGACTACCTTCCATAATGACAAGGGTACCATCCATTAGAGTAACAAAAATATCCATAAGATACAACCTTCCATAATGACAAGGCTACCATCCATTGGAGTAACAAAAATCACGACAACAGACTACCTTCCATAATGACAAGGCTACCATCCATTGGAGTAATAGTATCTAGACAACAGACTACCTTCCATAATGACAAGGCTACCATCCATTGGGGTATCAAAAATCTCGACAACAGACTACCTTCCTTAATGACAAGGGTACCATAATTGGAGTAACAAAAATATCCACAAGAGACTACCTTCCATAATGACAAGGCTACAATCCATTGGAGTATAAAAATTCTCGACAACAGACTACCTTCCATAATGACAAGGCTACCATCCATTGGAGTAACCAAAATCACGAAAACAGACTATCTTTCATAATGACAAGGCTACCATCCATTGGAATAACATAAATATCGATAACACATTACCTTCCATAATGACAAGGCTACCATCCATTGTAGTAACAAAAATCTCGACAACAGACTACCTTCCATAATGACAAGGCTACCATCCATTAGAGAAAAAAATATCTCGACAACAGACTACCTTCCATAATGACATGGCTCTAATCCATTTGAGTAACAAAAATCACAATGGCAGACTACCTTTCATAATGACAAGGCTAACATCCATTGGAGTAACAAAAATCTCAGCAAAAGACTACCTTCCATAATGACAAGGGTACCATCCATTAGAGTAACAAAAATATCCATAAGATACAACCTTCCATAATGACAAGGATACCATCCATTGGAGTAACTAAAATCACGACAACAGACTACCTTCCATAATGACAAGGCTACCATCCATTGAAGTAACAAATATCTAGACAACAGACTAACTTCCATAATGACAAGGCTACCATCCATTGGGGTATCAAAAATCTCGACAACACACTACCTTCCATAATGACAAGGCTACCATCCATTGGAGTACCCAAAATCACGACAACAGACTACCTTTCATAATGACAAGGCTACCATCCATTGGAATAACATAAATATCGATAACACATTACCTTCCATAATGACAAGGCTACCATCCAATGGAGTAACATAAATCTCGACAATAAACTACCTTCCATATTGACAAGTCTACCATCAATTGGAGTAACAAAAATCTGAACAACACACTATCGTCCTTAATGACAAGTCTACTATCCATTGGAGTAACAGAAATCACAATGACAGACTACCTTCCATAATGACAAGACTACCATCCTTTGGAGTAACAAAGATATTGACAACATACCACCTTCCATAACGACAAGGCTACCATCCATTGGAGTAACAAAAATCACGACAACAGACTACCTTCCCTAATGACAGGGATACCATCCATTCGAATAACAAAGATATCGACAACATACTACCTTCCATAATGACAAAGCTACCATCCATTGAAGTAACAAAAATCACGACAATAGACAACCTTCCATAATGACAAGGCTACCATCCATTGGAGTAACAAAAATCTCGACAATAGACTACCTTCCATAATGATAAGGCTACCATCCATTATAGTAACGAAGATCTTGACAACAGACTACCTTCCATAATGACAAGGCTACCATCCATTGGAGTAACAAAAATCTCGACAATAAACTACCTTCCATAATGACAAGTCAACCATCCATTGGAGTAACAAAAATCTGAACAACACACTATCGTCCTTAATGACAAGTCTACTATCCATTGGAGTAACAGAAATCACAACGACAGACTACCTTCCATAATGACAAGACTACAATCCATTGGAGTAACAAAGATATCGGCAACATACTACCTTCCATAATGACAAGGCTACCATCCATTGGAGTAACAAAAATCACGACAACAGACTACCTTCCATAATGACAAGGCTACCATCCATTGGAATAACAAAAATCTCGACAACAAACTACCTTCCATAATGACAAGGCTACCATCCATTGGAGTAATAAAAATCTTGACAAAGGACTACCTTCCATAATGACAAGGGTACCATCCATTAGAGTAACAAAAATATCCACAAGATACAACCTTCCATAATGACAAGGCTACCATCCATTGGAGTAAGTAAAATCACGACAACAGACTACCCTCCATAATGACAAGGCTACCATCGATTAGAGTAACAAAAATCACGACAACAGACTACCTTCCATAATGACAGGGATACCATCCATTCGAATAACAAAAATATCGACAACACACTACCTTCCATAATGATAAGGCTACCATCCAATGGAGTAACAAAAATCTCGACAATAGACTACCTTCCATAATGACAAGTCTACCATCCATTGGAGTAACAAAAATCTAAAGAACAGACTACCGTCCTTAATGACAAGGCTACCATCCATTGGAGTAACAAAAATGAGAATGATAGACTACCTTCCATAATGACAAGGCTACCATCCATTGGAGTAACAAAGATATCGACAACATACTACCTTCCATAATGACAAAGCTACCATCCATTGGAGTAACAAAAATCACGACAACAGACTACCTTCCATAATGACAAGGCTACCATCCATTGGAATAACAAAAATCTCGACAATAGACTACCTTCCATAATGACAAGGCTACCATCCATTGTAGTAACGAAAATCTTGACAACAAACTACCTACCATAATGACAAGGCTATCATCCATTGGAGTAACAAAAATCTCGACAATAAACTACCTTCCATAATGACAAGTCTACCATCCATTAGAGTAACAAAAATCTGAACAACACACTATCATCCTTAATGACAAGTCTACTATCCATTCGAGTAACAGAAATCACAATGACAGACTACCTTCCATAATGACAAGACTACCATCCATTGGAGTAACAAAGATATCGACAACATACTACCTTCCATAATGACAAGGCTACCATCCATTGGAGTAACAAAAATCACGACAACAGACTACCTTCCATAATGACAAGGCTACAATCCATTGGAATAACAAAAATCTCGACAACAGACTACCTTCCATAATGACAAGGCTACCATCCATTGGAGTAACAAAAATCACGACAGCAGACTACCTTCCATAATGACAAGGCTAGCATCCATTGTGTGATCAGTGGATCTGGAACTGACTGTTTAACGCTGGTTCGCGAAATGTCGCAGAATCAAGAGTCGCCACCGTCTTTTATTTTCTCCAACATGGACAGGACAAAAGCACAGCAAAATTCCTTATGAGATAGTTTCTCGGTTCGGGAGGTAGATTTATAGAAAGGGAAGGTGTTAGCACCCTTTCTATCCATGGTTATCCATGGGCTCTTAGATACTTGCTCATTTGTGTTTTCAAAATGTTTGTTTTCTTTTCAATTATGAGTGGGTTTGAAAAAAGTTTCGTTTAAAGATTTTAGATCGACTCTTGTATCAGTCCTCAAGAGTTTTTGAAAAATTGTTTTGAAAGCTTTTTTGAAAAGTGTCGGTGTGAAAAGAGTTTTTGATTTGTTTTTTTGAATTAGAGCAAATATCTATGAGTCATCTACCTACCCTAAGGAATTAGGCTGTGTAAGAGTCCTTAAAGTAGTGCCATCCCACCATTGAGAGGTAGGTAGCACCACCGTTGGAGGTGTTCGGGTCAATTCGAATGTAGGGACAGTGTGGTCACCAGAGCAACAGTAGGACACCTTAGAAGCTACCCTTATGCCATTGATCCTTTTTAATTCTGAGGCAACCGTTTCGAGGCAACTGGATCATGTCATGGACATAAGGACTTACTAAAACGTCCTATACTCGACAACCACGTTTCGAAGGCAAGGCAACAGTGAGGCGTACCCTAGAAGTGGTGTGTGAATTCGTGTGTTATTTTTATGTTATGTTTTATCTTGCACATGCATCATGGTGATTTACGCTTGTTTTTAATTTAGGCCATACATTCTTTCATGCGATTATAATTTAAAAGTGCGGAAATTTAAATGCAGAAAGTAAAATCCTACGCTATTACAAGGCGCGGGTCTATACATCGCCAAATTAACAAAGACACGTTTTTATAAATAGGCGGAAAGTAAAACCTAGTTACTATTACATGTCTTGAACAGTTACATAATATTCACAAGAAAATAAAATATCGTGCGAAAAGAATAAAAATGGACCGTTCGAGGGCGTTGGACCCTTTTGAAATTAAATTAAATTAAAAGGTAATTAAGTATTAAATTAAAGAAAAGAAATGTTTTTTTTTGTTTTTTGTATTTAATGAAATAAGAAAAGAATTTAAAATTAGAAGGAAACCCTAGTTCTAAATATTTTTAATTATTAAAGAAAAGGTTAAAGTTTAAAACCTAATTTTTGCTAATTAATTATTTACATATTTATTTACAAAATATTTAGTAATTAATAATAATAATAATGATGAGAAAATTATTTGTTAAAAAAAATGAAAAGGTTAAAAAACCCTAATTTCTACATATTTTATTAATTTAAGAAAATATTAAAGTTTTAAAACCTAAATTAACTAAGTTAATTGTTAGAGTTTATTTACAAAATAAATTAATTTAAATATTAATTAAACATATTTTAGTTTCTGATTTTTTTATTTATGAAAATTAATTTATGAAATTAAAGAAAACAATTAAAATAATTAATAGAATTAAGAAAGAAAAACTAATTAAAAATTAAAAATTGATGCAAACCATGGGGGGTATCAGGCCCATTTAGGAGGTTTTTTGGAAGTAATTTGGCCCATTAGACAAAAAGCCTTGTTTGACTTTCTGGCATCACGTGCGTGTTCATTGACTCCTGAGTACCGTGGTCTGCATTCTTTGGCCATTGGATTGGGTTTCATGGCCATTTGTGTTCTGGCTATTGGCCATTTGTGTTCTGGCCTCAACGTTCCTTAATCTTCTCAGGATGTCTGTCTCGCCATGTATGGGTGTCATGCATAAGTTGTTCTTTTGGCCATTTGGCTTTTGGCTTTTGGCTTTTGACTTTTGGCTTTTGGCCATTTGGCTTTTGGCCTCAACGTTCCTTAATGAACCTGCATGGGATCCTGTCTAAATCTGCAGTGTTGAATCTCATGAACACATTAAATAAAATCATAAAATGCATATAAAGCCAATATTTGATGAAATTTAATGTTTAGGCACAATATGGCATGTATGAATGATTATACCCTTTTGATCATGGAGATCAAATCAATCTTACCCTCAATGGAAAATTAGTGACATGAATTCTTTTATGCCTTTTGGATCATGGAGATCAAGTCAGCCTTATCCTTACTGAAGAAGTAGTGAGGTGTTGGTTTGTAACTGTGATGGATTGTTTGTAGTGAGAGAGGGATTTGTAATAAGGATTTCAAGGTTTTAGGGTTCTTGAAAGAATTTGGTATTCTAACAGTGTTGTGGCAAGGTTTTTTCTCTCTTTTTCTCCTCTCTGGTTTGTGTGAAAAGAAGGTGATTATATAATGGAAATTAGGGTAAAGAAAATGGGCTTTGAATGTGCAATTGGGCCTCCAATGTTTACTTGAGTTCGTCACTTTCCAGGCTAAATCGCAGGTATTTAAGTGCAATTTTTGAAGTTGAAATGTGAAAACAAAATGTAGCCGACATCGATAAATAACTCCTTTCCGAAAATCGGCTCAATCGAATAAACGGTGAATTAGTTATGAATTTTTGAAGTTTCAGCTCAGACAAACTTATTTTGGGCTCTAGTGTCGATTCTGACACGTTCTTCAATAAAAAACTGGTATTGAACGGTGCATAATTTGGTCTCGACTTTTGAAGCAAAGTTGTAGATCTATGAGTCAGTGACCTTGTGTAAAAATATGAGTCCAATCCGATAAAAATTGACCGAGTTATGAATTTTCGAAGTTTCGGCCCAGATGAAATAATATTCAGCATTCAGGATTTTCGGCATGTCACACACTCTGAGCAAAAAATGAAGGCCTTTTGAACACCGTTCGAACTCGATACCTCCTGTGAAAATGTATCCAACTCAATTTGTGAATTTTTGGCGCCGGAACCAGCTCGATACGATGAAAATCGACCAGGTTATGATTTTCTGAACATGACGCAAATAAACTTATGTCACAAATTTTCTGTACGAAAATACTTGATAAATCAACATTTTTGAAGACCTTTTGATCGAAATTGGCTTCTAGTCGTGAGAGATGAAAACGTAGATAATGTCAAGACAGAATTTTGGCCACCGGAACGGGTTCAAAACGAGCCACGATCTTCAAGTTATGAATTTTTTAGCGCGTAAAAACTGCACTTTCAGCACACTTTTTCACCATATTTCTTTGAGAAAACTCACACATTCGGATACCTTCTTTAAAGAATTGACTCTTGAGCCGAACCTGAATTTGAGAATAAGTTAGGACATTAAGGAGCACTTGAGGTCATTTGGATGTAAGGACCTTGATGTAACACAAAACCCTAATTTTGACTTAACTGCCTTAGGAGGTGATTTGACTGTGCAACCTTTGAGAAATCTTGAGGAATATGGGAGGGCAAATTTTGGGGTACAACAGTTGCCCCTGTTCAATCTTCTTAGACCTGAGGATATAGATTGACTTGCGTGTCTTTCGTGATCCGAAGATGGAAGATGATTGAACACTAGAGTGCTCAGAAATTTGCACTCGCATAGTATCAGCAATGTGATGTCGGGAATGGGCTTATAGATGCCATTTGGATATGTTGGTATGTGGATGGGCTTATAGATCCCATCTAGGTGTCGATCGCGTATGAGATTCCTTAACGAGAACTTGCGTACCTGAGAAAGAAAATAATTACCTGGCCTGTTGCAGGGTTTGATCTTCAAACTCTTTATGTAGATGTGCCCTGGCTGGATACAGGAATCGAATCTTTAAACTCTTCAGACGTTCCTTGGCAAGATACAGGAATCGAGTCTGGAGAATACAGTCGTCAACAGATACACCCTGGCAAGATACAGGAATCGGATCTTCGAACTCTTCATACGTGCCCTGGCAAGATACAGGAATCGAGTCTGGTAATGTAGTCGTCAACAGATACACCCTGGCGAGATACAGGAATCGAATCTTCGAACTCTTCAGACGTGCCCTGGCAGGATACAAGAATCGAGTCTGGAATTCAGATAGGTTGGTGAGTTGTCTCTACTGACAGGTTATTTCCATGGACGGGTGGTCTTTAACGACGAGTGTCTATAACAACGAGTGTCTATGACAACGAGTGTCTATGACGACGAGTGTCTATGACGACGAGTGTCTATAATGACGAGTGTCTATAACGACGAGTGTCTATAACGATGAGTGTCTATAACAACGAGTGTCTATGACGACGAGTGTCTATAACGACGAGTGTCTATGACGACGGGTGTCTATAACGACGAGTGTCTATAACGACGAGTGTCTATAACGACGAGTGTCTATAACGACGAGTGTCTATGACGACGAGTGTCTATAACGACGAGTGTCTATGACGACGGGTGTCTATAAAGACGAGTGTCTATGACGATTAGTGTCTATGATGACGAGTGTCTATAACGACGAGTGTCTATAACGACGAGTGTCTATAACGACGAGTGTCTATAACGACGAGTGTCTATAATGACGAGTGTCTATGGCATCGAGTGTCTATAACGACGAGTGTCTATAACGACGAGTGTCTATAACGATGAGTGTCTATAACGACGAGTGTCTATAACGACGAGTGTCTATAACAACGAGTGTCTATAACGACGAGTGTCTAGAACGACTAGTGTTTATAACGACGAGTGTTTATAACGACGAGTGTCTATAACGACGAGTGTCTATAACGAAGAATGTCTATAACGACGAGTGTCTATAACGACGAGTGTCTATAACAACGAGTTGTATCAGAGAAATCTTTAGGCATTGATTTAACTGGATTTGTATTCTTTGACTGGGATGGTCTCTTTTGACTATATTCGTCTACATAACTGATCTTTTCACTGTATCCTTCCTGGAAGGTAAAGGTCAGTCATATGCAATGCATGATATGGATCAAGCAATAATATTTTTCAACACATGAGATTGTATGATGCATGTATCATGATGTATAACAATGTGATATTTATGAATGTATCTTCGTCTAGGAAAATAGATCCTTGACGGATGCCAGGAAGTCAAATCCTAGGCTGATGTTGAAGAGTGAGATTCTTCGTTTCCGTTGGGGATGATGATTGCAAGAATACCGGTAGGAGAAGATGACTCCGTTGAGGAATAAACTTGGAGAATAGATTACTCTGCGGGGAGTGAACTCTGTGGGGAAAGAGAAGTACTTTGCTGAGGTTGATGAAGATGACTCCGCTGGGGATACCGTTGATAAGTTATGTTGGGATATTTGATGAACTCCGCTGGGGATAGGAAGACTTCACCGAGGACGATCTTTCCGTGGCAATTGGCTGAGGATAACCCAGTTATATCCTGGTGGGGAAATAACCTTTGAATAAAACCTGGGGCGACGCGTTCGCTCTGCAGGGAGTGAAGGTATCTTGGTCGCATTCTTCAGTTGAACTTACCTTGGAACTTCGGTGGACAGGGCAACCGGATCATTTAGACAACTCATTATTGCCCCAGTTTCTGTTGGAGAAGAAGGTACCTGTGAAGGTGTTTGATGACTGCCGTTTGACAAATCTTCTTTCTGGTAGGCAAGTGACGAGATGTCAGGACATAGTCGTACGCTTAATCCCTAACTTTTGCATGGACCGCCCTTTCGGGTTTTCAGTACACCGGGATACCCATTTTTGCCCAAGCCGCCTTTTCAGGTTTTCGACTTGCCGGGTGTACATATTTTTCATTTTCATCCCTTATTTTTGCCCGAACCCTTTTGGTTCGCCGGGAAGCCCTTAGTTTTGCCTAGGTGTGTCAACCTAGCGGGTCTTTGATTGTGCGCCGTATTTTTTCGACTATGTCCATGCTCTCAGAACGTAGGGAGTTGTCACTGTTATTGTGTTGCCACGCTACCAGAAGATGTTTGGTCATGCAAGATTTGTTGCTGGAAATTCATGTCCAATGCCCCAAGTGGCTCAGGCGGAGGTTTGCCCCTGGCTGTTTGGCATCTTGAGAGATTTCTTGAATCTTGACTTGACTGCCCCAGATGATGGACAATGATCAGGCCATGCCTCTTGATTGGAGGTGCTTTTGTTCATTAGGCATTCTTCGTGCGAATTTCTATGTTGTTCAAACAAAAAGTCATATGCAAACAAAGTTATGTTAAAAATGCAAAGCTTATGTCTGTCTTGAAGTTTTTGAAAAATGCATTTTTCAGTAAAACCAGCAAATTTTGTAAAATGTGATGTCAACCCAATATTCTATAGCAAGCCTTAAGGAGTCAGGATATCTTTCGTAACAGTATGCTTTCGAACTAACCCATACTTCAGCTAGGACTTTTTAAGGGTTATAACGTGGCCTGGTTCACTGTTTAAGAAACAAAGGATAAAGGCTCAAACTTTTTTTTTGTACCCACCCGTTCTTCGTGATGTTCTTCAATCCTAAACTCAGTTGATCGTGCGTTAGACCTTGTTCGAGTCTTTTGCTCTAATATACCAGTGATGGTTCGGGTATTGACAATTTATTTTGAATATGCAGTCATTTCCCTTTTTTTTTGGTCGAGGATTTGTAGGACCTCTTTCTTTTTGATTTCATTATCCCTGTTTTTTGCCTGAACTGTTTCTTTTGTGATTACAGTCAGCGGGATGCCATAGTTTTGTAAGTCCCCTTCATAGGTTTTGACTTGTTGGGCGTTTATTTCTGAGAGATAATGACTGCATGTCCTTATGATTATAGGGAACCATCACCATCTTTTATTTTGGACGGACTTCTTTGATGTCACTCGTTGTGCACCTGGATTAACTGAGAGAACTACCATGTCCCAGGTTATGATTAAGGGTTTTAATTTTTGAAAAGAAAAACTCCTACTTCTTTGGCTCGAAAGGGTTGACGAGGGATTATCTTCCTTATAACTCCAGTATTTAGGAATTGAAAGAATGTCTGTACCTCATCAGCGGGGTCTGTTCAAAAGCATACTGTAAATGTCATGGTATCGTTTTCGTCATCCTCCCTCAAAAGGCATAGAATTTTAGATCAAGAGTTGAACATCAAACAATAAAAGCAATTTTGAATATAGTGAACACAAATGGATTAATTCAAAACAGACATATGCGATACATTAATGAAATAAAAAGGTTTGCCATGACAATGATGTTTGAACAATCAAAGAAAAATACAACTTGAACATTCGAATAAACAAAAAATTTCTCGTCTCAGGACTTGTCACTTCAAATGGTGAACCTTGCAGGGATAGTAGAAACATTCAGCCTGACCCACTTGGGTGAAATCCACTGCTCCTTCATTAATCAGATCCTGGACTTTGTTCTTCAGAGCCTAGCAATCAGCAGTGTCATGTCCAGGACTATCAGAGTGGTATGCACATCTTCTGTCGGGATGATAGTTAGGAGCAGAGATGTTGGGGTTCCGGGGAGGAGCCCTTAGTGTAATTAGATTCAACCTCAACAGGTGTTACAAGGCTTGAAACAACGGCATGTTAGGCTGGGTGAATTTCCTCTTGGACCTGCTTGGCTTACTCTGATCCACCTGTTGCTCTGGGCGAGGTTGATGTTGGGCTTGTGAAGTGGTAGAAACTTGGAGGGGTCTGTTCTTCACCATACCAGACTCTTGTCCTCTTGGAAGCTGATCAAAGACCTGGTCCCTGACTCGGACTGGTTGCTTCATATTGGATCTGTCTTGGTGGAGTTGAATGATCATGGTCCTCAAATCTTCTTGCTCCCGAGCTAAACCTTGGATGAGAGCCCTTTGCCCCAGCATCTGGGTTTTCATTGTATCTACCTCAGATTGTAGACGTTTCAGCCGTTCGTCCTTGTCATCTTCGGGACTTTTCTTGGCCAGATTCCCCATGAGGAGTGTCCTTAACTCCTTTTGCCCCTTGGATAGGCTTAGGAAGATCTCCCTAAACTGAATCTCTTGAGCCTGAAGATCCTGTTTATCTTGTTGGGAAGCCATTGCTGAAATAAATAGCGGAGAAGGTAAGTGACCTATAAAAAGGGTACCTGTAATGCAATGATATGTATGTATGCATACAATGTTTTCAAAGATCTCGCGGGGTAAACAAAAAATTTGTTAGAGCTGGGATCCGGTAGCTTGATTGAAGGAACTTCCTATTATTGAGAGTCCTTCTTCAAGAGTCAAGGCTCACCATATCGAGTGGTTCATAGCCCCTGACCACTTTGGCTAGAGGAAAATAAATCCCCTTTGCCCCTTGCTATACAGTTTGATTCATTATGACCTGCATCACAGACCCTTGAGATCCTTGAAATGGATTAGTACTTATGTAGGATGTATGCAATGGTATGATGGTATGATGTCATGTTATGCGTGGAGTAATGTAAGTGAACCCTGTTATGAGTCCAGATTAAGGACTGTAAACAAAACCTGCAAGGAACTCGTGTTGTTAGATAACAAGTGTACAAGTAGTCAAGTTTGAAGGCACACAAGTCACACAAGACAGCCCTTAGAGTTTAGGCCAGCATGAAGTTTAGGTACTACCCTCTTTCAGTTTCGTTGGTTAAGACCTGTCCTATCAGAAGTAACCGGGTTCTAGAGGATCCCAATATCACCTACTACCCTCAATCGGTCATAACTCCAGCATCCCAATCTTTTCTTCCGGCCAGAACCATCACGAGAGTTTAGCTTTAATGGGTGTAGCATACTGCTACCGTTCTATTGGCCAAGTTGGGTCATTTAAGGTTCTAAGGTCGGTTGGTGCTTAACGACTCCTCAGAAGACCCATATTCTCCTCGTTACGACACAAGGGATATCGGTACAGACCAAGGCGCTACACCAACGTAGCCACTGCTTCACCCATGTCGGTCTACGCCGGACAGGTCCCTCACAGCTTATGCTACCTAACAGGGTATCCCCAGATCCGGGTTAGGATCTATGTAACTCCGAAACAGCCCACAATAATAAAGCAAACAAGCACAACAATTGAAAACACAAGTGATCTTAGTCCTAAGGTACACCTCACTTTATAAAATGTCCCCAGCAGAGTCGCCAGTTCTGTGATCGGTGGATCTGGAACTGACTGTTTAACGCTGGTTCGCAAAATGTCGCAGAAGCAAGAGTCGCCACCGTCTTTTATTTTCTCCAACATGGACAGGACAAAAGAACAGCAAAATTCCTTATGAGATAGTTTCTCGGTTCGGGAGGTAGATTTATAGAAAGGGAAGGTGTTAGCACCCTTTCTATCCATGGTTATCCATGGGCTCTTAGATACTTGCTCATTTGTGTTTTCAAAATGTTTGTTTGCTTTTCAATTGTGAGTGGGTTTGAAAAAAGTTTCGTTTAAAGATTTCAGATCGACTCTTGTATCAGTCCTCAAGAGTGTTTGAAAAATTGTTTTGAAAGCTTTTTTGAAAAGTGTCGGTGTGAAAAGAGTTTTTGATTTGTTTTTTTGAATTAGAGCAAGTATCTATGAGTCATCTACCTACCCTAAGGAATTAGGCTGTGTAAGAGTCCTTAAAGTAGTGCCATCCCACCATTGAGAGGTAGGTAGCACCACCGTTGGAGGTGTTCGGGTCAATTCGAGTGTAGGGACAGTGTGGTTACCAGAGCAACAGTAGGACACCTTAGAAGCTAGCCTTATGCCATTGATCCTTTTTAATTCCGAGACAACCGTTTCGAGGCAAATGGATCAAGTCATGGACATAAGGACTTACTAAAACGTCCTATACTCGACGACCACGTTTCGAAGGCAAGGCAACAGTGAGGCGTACCCTAGAAGTGGTGTGTGAATTCGTGTGTTATTTTTATGTTATGTTTTATCTTGCACATGCATCATGGTGATTTACGCTTGTTTTTAATTTAGGCCATACATTCTTTCATGCGATTATAATTTAAAAGTGTGGAAATTTAAATGCAGAAAGTAAAATCCTACGCTATTACAAGGCGCGGGTCTATACATCGCCAAATTAACAAAGACCCGTTTTTATAAAAAGGCGGAAAGTAAAACCTAGTTACTATTACATAGCTTGAAAAGTTACATAATATTCACAAGAAAATAAAATATCGTGCGAAAAGAATAAAAATGGAACGTTCGAGGGCGTTGGACCCTTTTGAAATTAAATTAAATTAAAAGTTAATTAAGTATTAAATTAAAGAAAATAAATGTTTTTTTGTTTTTTGTATTTAATGAAATAAGAAAAGAATTTAAAATTAGAAGGAAACCCTAGTTCAAAATATTTTTAATTATTAAAGAAAAGGTTAAAGTTTAAAACCTAATTTATGCTAATTAATTATTTACATATTTATTTACAAAATATTTAGTAATTAATAATAATAATAATGATGAGAAAATTATTTGTTAAAAAAAAATGAAAAGGTTAAAAAACCCTAATTTTTACATATTTTATTAATTTAAGAAAATATTAAAGTTTTAAAACCTAAATTAACTAAGTTAATTGTTAGAGTTTATTTACAAAATAAATTAATTTAAATATTAATTAAACATATTTTAGTTTCTGATTTTTTTATTTATGAAAATTAATTTATGAAATTAAAGAAAACAATTAAAATAATTAATAAAATTAGGAAAGAAAAACAAATTAAAAATTAAAAATTGATGCAAAGACAGGATCCTATCAGGCCCATTTAGGAGGTTTTTTGGAAGTAATTTGGCCCATTAGACAAAAAGTCTTGTTTGACTTTCTGGCATCACGTGCGTGTTCATTAACTCCTGAGTACCGTGGTCTGCATTCTTTGGCCATTGGATTGGGTTTCATGGCCATTTGTGTTCTGGCTATTGGCCATTTGTGTTCTGGCCTCAACGTTCCTTAATCTTCTCAGGATGTCTGTCTCGCCATGTATGGGTGTCATGCATAAGTTGTTCTTTTGGCCATTTGGCTTTTGGCTTTTGACTTTTGGCTTTTGGCCATTTGGCTTTTAGCCTCAACGTTCCTTAATGAACCTACATAGGATCCTGTCTAAATCTGCAGTGTTAAATCTCATGAACACATTAAATAAAATCATAAAATGCATATAAAGCCAATATATGAAGAAATTTAATGTTTAGGCACAATATGGCATGTATGAATGATTATACCCTTTTGATCATGGAGATCAAATCAATCTTACCCTCACTGGAAAATTAGTGACATGAATGCTTTTATGCCTTTTGGATCATGGAGTTTAAGCCAGCCTTATCCTTACTGAAGAAGTAGTGAGGTGTTGGTTTGTAACTGTGATGACTTATTTGTAGTGAGAGAGGGATTTGTAATAAGGATTTCAAGGTTTTAGGGTTCTTGAAAGAATTTGGTATTCTAATAGTGTTGTGGAAAGGTTTTTTCTCTCTTTTTCTCCTCTCTGGTTTGTGTGAAAAGAAGGTGATTATATAATGGAAATTATGGTAAAGAAAATGGGCTTTGAATGTGCAATTGGGCCTCCAATGTTTACTTGAGTTCGTCACTTTCCAGGCTAAATCGCAGGTATTTAAGTGCAATTTTTGAAGTTGAAATGTGAAAACAAAATGTAGCCGACATCGATAACTAACTCCTGTCCGAAAATCGGCTCAATCGAATAAACGGTGAATTAGTTATGAATTTTTGAAGTTTCAGCTCAGACAAACTTATTTTGGGCTCCAGTGTCGACTCTGACACGTTCTTCAATAAAAAACTGGTATTGATAGGTGCATAATTTGGTCTCGACTTTTGAAGCAAAGTTGTAGATCTATGAGTCAGTGACCTTGTGTAAAAATATGAGTCCAATCCGATAAAAATTGACCGAGTTATGAATTTTCGAAGTTTCGTCACAGATGAAATAATATTCAGCATTCAGGATTTTCGGCATGTAACACACTCTGAGCAACAAATGAAGGCCTTTTGAACACTGTTCGAACTCGATACCTCCTGTGAAAATGTAGCCAACTCAATTTGTGAAATTTTGGCGCCGGAACCAGCTCGATACGATGAAAATCGACCAAGTTATGATTTTCTGAACATGACGCAAATAAACTTATGTCACAAATTTTCTGTACGAAAATACTTGATAAATCCACATTTTTGAAGACCTTCTGATCGAAATTGGCTTCCAGTCGTGAGAGATGAAAACGTAGATAATGTCAAGACGGAATTTTGGCCACCAGAACGGGTTCAAAACGAGTCATGATCTTCAAGTTATGAATTTTTTAGCGCCTAAAAATTGCACTTTCAGCATACTTTTTCACCATATTTCTTCGAGAAAACTCACACATTCGGATACCTTCTTTAAAGAATTGACTCTTGAGCCGAACCTGAAATTGAGAATAAGTTAGGACATTAAGGAGCACTTGAGGTCATTTGGATGTAAGGACCTTGATGCAACACAAAACCCTAATTCTGACTTGACTGCCTTAGGAGGTGATTTGACTGTGCAACCTTTGAGAAATCTTGAGTAATATGGGAGGGCAAATTTTGGGGTACAACACATTGGAATAACAAAAATATCGACAACAAACTGCCTTCCATAATGACAAGGCTACCATCCATTGTAGTAACAAAAATCTCGACAACAGACTACCTTCCATAATGACAAGGCTACCATCCATTAGAGAAATAAATATCTCGACAATAGACTACCTTCCATAATGACAAGGCTACAATCCATTTGAGTAACAGAAATGACAACAGAAGACTACCTTCCATAATGACAAGGCTATCATCCATTGGAGTAACAAAAATCTCGATAAAAGAATACCTTCCATAATGACAAGGCTACCATCCATTAGAGCAACAAATATCTCGAAAACATACTACCTTCCATAATGACATGGCTCTAATCCATTTGAGTAACAGAAATCACAACGGCAGACTACCTTCCATAATGACAAGGCTACCATCCATTGGAGTAATAAAAATCTTGACAAAAGACTACCTTCCATAATGACAAGGGTACCATCCATTAGAGTAACAAAAATATCCACAAGATACAACCTTCCATAATGATAAGGCTACCATCCATTGGAGTAACTAAAATCACGACAACAGACTACCTTCGATAATGACAAGGCTACCATCCATTATAGTAACAAAAATCACGACAACAGACTACCTTCCATAATGACAGGGCTACCATCCATTGTTGTAACAAAAATCTGGACAACAGACTACCTTCCATAATGACAAGGCTACTATCCAATGGAGTAACTAAAATCTCGACAACAGACTACCTTCCATAATGACAAGGCTACCATCCATTGGAATAACAAAAATCTCGACAACAGACTACCTTCCCTAATTGCAAGGCTACCATCCATTGGAGTAACAATAATCACGACAACAGACTACCTTCCATAATGACAAGGCTACCATCCATTGGAATAACAAAAATCTCGACAACAGACTACCTTCCATAATGACAAGGCTACCATCCATTGTAGTAACAAAAATCTCGACAATAGACTACCTTCCATAATGACAAGGCTACCATCCATTAGAGCAACAAATATCTCGACAACAGACTACCTTCCATAATGAAAAGGCTACAATCCATTTGAGTAACAGAAATCACAACGGCAGACTACCTTCCATAATGACAAGGCTACCATCCATTGGATTAAAAAAAATCTCGACAAAAGAATACCTTCCATAATGACAAGGCTACCATCCTTAGAGCAACAAATACCTTTACCACAGACTACCTTCCATAATGACAAGGCTCTAATCCATTTGAGTAACAGAAATCACAACGGCAGACTACCTTCCATAATGACAAGGCTACCATCTCTTAGAGTAACAAAAATCTCGACAATAGACTACCTTCCATAATGACAAGGCTACCATCCATTAGAGTAACAAAAATATCCACAAGATACAACCTTCCATAATGATAAAGCTACCATCCATTGGAGTAACTAAAATCACGACAACAGACTACCTTCCATAATGACAAGGCTACCATCCATTAGAGTAACAAAAATCACGACAACAAACTACCTTCCATAATGACCCGGATACCATCCATTCGGATAACAAAAATATCGACAACATACTACCTTCAATAATGACAAGGTTACAGTCCATTGGAGTAACAAAAGTATCCATAAGAGACTACATTCCATAATGACAAGGCTACCATCCATTACAGTAATAAAAATATCTGGAAAAGACTACCTTCCATAATGACAAGGCTACCATCCATTGGAGTATTAAAAATATCGACAATAGACTACCTTACATAATGACTAAGCTACCATCTATTTGAGTAACAAACATATTTACAACAAACTACTTTTCATAATGACAAGGCTACAATCCATTGTAGTAACAAAAATATCGAAAAAAGACTACCTTCCATAATGACAAGGCTACCATCCATTGGAGTAACAAAAATCTCAAAAACAAACTACCTTCCATAATGATAAGGCTACCATCCATTGGAGTAACAAAAATGTTAACAATAGACTACCTTCCATAATTACTAGGCTACCATCCATTGGAATAACAAAAATCTTGACAACAGACTACCATCCATAATAACAAGGCTACCATCCATTGGAATAACAAAAATCTCGACAACAGACTACCTTCCATAATGACAAGGCTACCATCCATTGAAGTAACAAAAATCTTGACAACAGACTACCATCCATAATGACAAGGCTACCATCCATTGGATTAACATAGATATCGACAACATACTACCTTACATAATGACAAGGCTCCCATCCATTGGAGTAACTAAAATCACGACAACATACTACCTTCCATAATGACAAGGCTACCTTCCATTAGAATAACAAAAATCTCGACAACAGACTACCTTCCATAATGACAAGGCTACAATCAAATGGAGTAACAAAAATCTCGACAACAGACTACCTTCCATTATTACAAGTCTACCATCTATTGGAGTAACAAAAATATGGACAACAGAATACCTTCCATAATAACAAGGTTACCATCCATTGGAGTAACAAAAATATCCACAAGAGACTACCTTCCATAATTACAAGGTTACCATCCATTAAAGTAATAAAAATCTCGACAACAGAGTACCTTCCATAATGACAAGGCTACCATCCATTGGAGTAACAAAAATTAAGGAAACATACTACCTTCCATAATGACAAGGCTACCATCCATTGGAGTAACAAAAATCTCGACAACAGACTACCCTCGATAATGACTAGGCCACCATCCATTGGAGTAACAAAGATATCGACAACTGACTACGTTTCATAATTACAAGGCTACCATCAATTAGAATAACAAAAATATCAACAACAGACTACCTTCCATAATGACAAGGCTACCATACATTGTAGTAACAAAAATCTGACAAACATACTACCTTCCATAATGACAAGGCTACCATCTAATGTAGTAACAAAAATCTCGACAACGGACTACCTTCCATAATGACAAGGCTACCATTCATTGGAGTAACAAAAATATCCATAAGAGACTACCTTCCATAATGAGAAGGCTACCATCCATTAAAGTAATAAAAATCTCGAGAACAGACTACCTTCCATAATGAATAGGATACCATCCATTTGAGTAACAAACATATTGACAACAAACTACTTTTCATAATGACAAGGCTACAATGCATTGTAGTAACAAAAATATCCAAAAAAGACTACCTTCCATAATGATAAGGCTACCATCCATTGCAGTAACAAAAATCGCGACAACAAACTACCTTCCATAATGATAAGGCTACCATCCATTGGAGTAACAAAAATCTCGAAAACAGACTACCTTCCATAATGACAAGGCTACCACCCATTAGAGTAACATAGATATCGACAACATACTACCTTCCATAATGACATGGCTACCATCCATTGGAATGATAAAAATATCGACAACAGACTACCTTCCATAATGACAATGCTACCATCCAATGGAGTAACAAAAATCTCGACAACAACCTACGTTCCATAATGACAAGGCTACCATCCATTGGAGTAACAAAAATATCGACAACATACTACCTTCCATAATGACAAGGTTACCATCCATTGGAGTAACAAAAGTATCCACAAGAGACTACCTTCCATAATGACAAGGCTACCATCCATTAAAGTAATAAAAATATCGAGAACAGACTACCTTCCATAATGACAAGGCTACCATCCATTGGAGTATTAAAAATCTCGACAATAGACTACCTCACATAATGACTAGGCTACCATCCATTTTCGTAACAAACATATTTACAACAAACTACTTTTCATAATGACAAGTCAACAATGCATTGTAGTAACAAAAATATCGAAAAAAGACTACCTTCCATAATGACAAGGCTACCATCCATTGGAGTAACAAAAATCTCGACAACAAACTACCTTCCATAATGACAAGGCTACCATCCATTGGAGTAACAAAAATGTCGACAATAGACTACCTTCCATAATGACTAGGCTACCATCCATTGGAATAACAAAAATCTTGACAACAGACTACCATCCATAATGACAAGGCTACCATCCATTGGATTAACATAGATATCGACAACATACTACCTTCCATAATGAAAAGGCTATAATCTATTGGAGTAACAAAAATCTCGATAACAGACTACCTTCCATAATGACAAGGCTACCATAAATTGGATTAACAAAAATCTCGAAAACATACTACCTTCCATAATGACAAGGCTACCATCATTTGGAGTAACAAAAATCTCGATAACAGACTACCCTCCATAATGACTAGGCTACCATCCATTGGATTAACATAGATATCAACAATAAACTACCTTCCATAATGACAAGGCTACCATCAATTGGAATAACAAAAATCTTGACAACAAACTACCTTCCATAATGACAAGGCTACCATCCATTGGAGTATAAAAAATATCAACAAGAGACTACCTTCCATAATGACAAGGCTACCATCAATTGGAGTACCAAAAATCTAGACAACAAAATACCTTCTATAATGAAAAGGCTACCATCCATTGGAGTAACAAAAATCTAGAAAACAGACTACCTTACATAAAGACTAGGTTACCATCAATTAGAATAACAAAAATATCGACAATAGACCACCTTCCATAATGACAAAGCTACCATCCATTGGATTAACAAAAATCATAACAACAGACTACCTTCTATAATGACAAGGCTACCATCCATTGGAGTAATAAAAATCTCGACAACAGACTACCTTCCATAATGACAAGGCTACCACCCATTACAGTAACATAGATATCAACAACTTACTACCTTCCATAATGACAAGGCTACCATCCATTGGAATAATAAAAATCTCGACAACAGACTACCTTCCATAATGACAAGGCTACCATCCAATGGAGTAACAAAAATCTCGACAACAAACTTCCTTCCATAATGACAAGGCTACCATCCATTGGAGTAATAAAAATGTCGACAATAGACTACCTTCCATAATGACTAGGCTACCATCCATTGGAATATCTAAAATATTGACAACAGACTACCATCCATAATGACAAGGCTACCATCCATTGGATTAACATAGATATCGACAACATACTACCTTCCATAATTACAAGGTTACCATCCATTAAAGTAATAAAAATCTCGACAACAGAGTACCTTCCATAATGACAAGGCTACCATCCATTGGAGTAACAAAAATTACGGAAACATACTACCTTCCATAATGACAAGGCTACCATCCATTGGAGTAACAAAAATCTCGACAACAGACTACCCTCCATAATGACTAGGCTACCATCCATTGGAGTACCAAAAATCTAGACAACAAAATACCTTCTATAATGACAAGGCTACCATCCTTTGGAGTAACAAAAATCTAGAAAACAGACTACCTTCCATAAAGACTAGGCTACCATTCATTAGAATAACAAAAATATCGACAACAAACTACCTTCCATAATAACAAGGCTAACATACATTGTAGTAACAAAAATATGAACACCATACTACCTTCCATAATGACAAGGCTACCATCCATTGGGTTAACAAAAATCATAACAACATACTACCTTCTATAATGACACGGCTACCATCCATTGGAGTAACAAAAATCTCGACAACAGACTACCTTCCATAATGACAAGGCTACCACCCGTTACAGTAACATAGATATAAACAACTTACTACCTTCCATAATGACAAGGCTACCATCCATTGGAATAATAAAAATCTCGACAACAGACTACCTTCTATAATGACAGGGCTACCATCCATTGGAGTAACAAAAATCTCGACAACAGACTACCTTCCATAATGACAAGGCTACCACCCATTAGAGCAACATAGATATCGACAACATTTTACATTCCATAATTACAAGACTACCATCCATTGGAATGATAAAAATAACCACGACAGACTACCTTCCATAATGACAAGGCTACCATCCAATGGAGTAACAAAAATCTCGACAACAGAGTACCTTCCATAAAGACAATGCTACCATCCATTAGAGTAACAAAAATATCGACAACATACTACCTTCCATAATGACAAGGTTACCATCCATTGGGGTCACAAAAGTATCCACAAGAGACAACCTTCCATAATGACAAGGCTACCATCCATTAAAGTAATAAAAATATCGAGAACATACTAACTTCCATAATGACAAGGCTACCATCCATTGGAGTCACAAAAATCTTGACAACAGACTACCATCCATAATGACAAGGCTACCATCCATTGGATTAACATAGATATCCACAACATACTACCTTCCATAATGACAAGGCTACCATCCATTGGAGTAACAAAAATCACGAAAACCGACTACCTTCCATAATGACAAGGCTACCTTACATTAGAATAACAAAAATCTCGACAACAGACTACCTTCCATAATGACAAGGCTACCATCAAATGGAGTAACAAAAATCTCGACAATAGACTACCTTCCATAACGACAAGTCTACCATCCATTGGAGTAACAAAAATATCGACAACAGAATACCTTCCATAATGACAAGGCTACCATCAATTGGAGTACCAAAAATCTAGACAACAAAATACCTTTTATAATGACAAGGCTACCATCCATTGGAAAAACAAAAATATCGACAACAGACTACCTTCCATAATGATAAGGCTACCATACATTGTAGTAACAAAAATCTGAACAACATACTACCTTCCATAATGACAAGGCTACCATCCATTAGATTAACAAAAATCATAACAACATACTACCTTCTATAATGACAAGGCTACCATCCATTGGAGTAACAAAAATCTCGACAACAGACTACCTTCCATAATGACAAGGCTACCACCCATTACAGTAACATAGATATCAACAACATACTACCTTCCATAATAACAAGGCTACCATCCATTGGAATAATAAAAATCTCGACAACAGACTACCTTCCATAATGACAAGGCTACCATCCAATGGAGTAACAAAAATCTCGACAATAGACTACCTTCCATAATGAGAAGGCTACAATCCATTGGAGTAACAAAAATATCGACAACATACTACCTTCCATAATGACAAGGTTACAGTCCATTGGAGTAACAAAAGTATCCATAAGAGACTACCTTCCATAATGACAAGGCTACCATCCATTACAGTAATAAAAATATCTGGAAAAGACTACATTCCATAATGACAAGGCTACCATCCATTGGAGTATTAAAAATATCGACAATAGACTACCTTACATAATGACTAAGCTACCATCTATTTGAGTAACAAACATGTTTACAACACACTACTTTTCATAATGACAAGGCTACAATCCATTGTAGTAACAAAAATATCGAAAAAAGACTACGTTCCATAATGACAAGGCTACCATCCATTGGAGTAACAAAAATCTCAAAAACAAACTACCTTCCATAATGACAAGGCTACCATCCATTGGAGTAACAAAAATGTCGACAATAGACTACCTTCCATAATTACTAGGCTACCATCCATTGGAATAAAAAAAATCTTGACAACAGACTACCATCCATAATGACAAGGCTACGTTCCTTTGGAATAACAAAAATCTCGACAACAAACTACCTTCTATAATGACAAGGCTACCATCCAATGGAGTAACAAAAATCTTGACAACAAACTACCTTCCATAATGACAAGTCTACCATCCATTGGAGTAACAAAGATATCAACAACAGACTACCTTTCATAATAACAAGGCTACCATCCATTGGAATAACAAAAATCTCGACAACAGACTACCTTCCATAATGACAAGGCTACCATCCATTGAAGTAACAAAAATCTTGACAACAGACTACCATCCATAATGACAAGGCTACCATCCATTGGATTAACATAGATATCGACAACATACTACCTTACATAATGACAAGGCTCCCATCCATTGGAGTAACTAAAATCACGACAACAGACTACCTTCCATAATGACAAGGCTACCTTCCATTAGAATAACAAAAATATCGACAACAGACTACCTTCCATAATGAGCAGGCTACCATCCATTAGAGTAACAAAAATATCGACAATAGAATACCTTCCATAATAACAAGGGTACCATCCATTGGAGTAACAAAAATATCCACAAGAGACTACCTTCCATAATTACAAGGTTACCATCCATTAAAGTAATAAAAATCTCGACAACAGAGTACCTTCCATAATGACAAGGCTACCATCCATTGGAGTAACAAAAATTACGGAAACATACTACCTTCCATAATGACAAGGCTACCATCCATTGGAGTAACAAAAATCTCGACAACAGACTACCCTCCATAATGACTAGGCTACCATCCATTGGAGTAACAAAGATATCGACAACTGACTACGTTTCATAATTACATGGCTACCATCAATTAGAATAACAAAAATATCAACAACAGACTACCTTCCATAATGACAAGGCTACCATACATTGTAGTAACAAAAATCTGAACAACATACTACCTTCCATAATGACAAGGCTACCATCCATTAAAGTAATAAAAATCTCGAGAACAAACTACCTTCCATAATGACAAGGCTACCATCCATTGGAGTATTAAAAATCTCGACAATAGACTACCTTACATAATGAATAGGATACCATCCATTTGAGTAACAAACATATTGACAACAAACTACTTTTCATAATGACAAGGCTACAATGCATTGTAGTAACAAAAATATTCAAAAAAGACTACCTTCTATAATGATAAGGCTACCATCCATTGGAGTAACAAAAATCGCGACAACAAACTACCTTCCATAATGACAAGGCTACCATCCATTGGAGTAACAAAAATATCCACAAGAGACTACCTTCCATAATGACAAGGCTACCATCCATTAAAGTAATAAAAATCTCGAGAACAAACTACCTTCCATAATGACAAGGCTACCATCCATTGGAGTATTAAAAATCTCGACAATAGACTACCTTACATAATGACTAGGCTGCCATCCATTTCAGTAACAAACATATTGACAACAAACTACTTTTCATAATGATAAGGCTACAATCCATTGTAGTAACAAAAATATCGAAAAAAGACTACTTTCCAAAATGACAAGGCTACCATCCATTGGAGTAACAAAAACGTCGACAATAGACTACCTTCCATAATGACTAGGATACCATCCATTAGAATAACAAAAATCTTGACAACAGACTACCTTCCATAATGACAAGGCTACCATCCATTAAAGTAATAAAAATCTCGAGAACAAACTACCTTCCATAATGACAAGGCTACCATCCATTGGAGTATTAAAAATCTCGACAATAGACTACCTTACATAATGAATAGGATACCATCCATTTGAGTAACAAACATATTGACAACAAACTACTTTTCATAATGACAAGGCTACAATGCATTGTAGTAACAAAAATATCCAAAAAAGACTACCTTCTATAATGATAAGGCTACCATCCATTGGAGTAACAAAAATCGCGACAACAAACTACCTTCCATAATGACAAGGCTACCATCCATTAGAGTAACAAAAATATCCACAAGAGACTACCTTCCATAATGACAAGGCTACCATCCATTAAAGTAATAAAAATCTCGAGAACAAACTACCTTCCATAATGACAAGGCTACCATCCATTGGAGTATTAAAAATCTCGACAATAGACTACCTTACATAATGACTAGGCTGCCATCCATTTCAGTAACAAACATATTGACAACAAACTACTTTTCATAATGACAAGGCTACAATCCATTGTAGTAACAAAAATATCGAAAAAAGACTACCTTCCAAAATGACAAGGCTACCATCCATTGGAGTAACAAAAACGTCGACAATAGACTACCTTCCATAATGACTAGGATACCATCCATTAGAATAACAAAAATCTTGACAACAGACTACCATCCATAATGACAAGGCTACCATCCATTGGATTAACATAGATATCAACAACATACTACCTTCCATAATGACAAGGCTACCATCCATTGGAGTAACAAAAATTACGAAAACATACTACCTTCCATAATCACAAGGCTACCATCCATTGGAGTAACAATAATCTCGACAACACACTACCCTCCATAATGACTAGGCGACCATCCATTGGAGTAACAAAGATATCGACAACTTACTATGTTTCATAATTACAAGGCTACCATCAATTGGAATAACAAAAATATCGACAACAGACTACCTTCCATAATGACAAGGCTACCATACATTGTAGTAACAAAAATCTGAACTGTTAGAACAAAGTTTGAATCTACTACCCTATATTTAAGTTTTGATGATAACAAAGTGAAAAGATATACTATTTATAAGATTCATGTATGAACTATCTGCTGCCTAAAATTACTATGTTCTGACTTGCAGATAGTCTGATTGATATAAGCAAGATCAAACCTATTCAGCATAAGAATTTGGTTTCAGACATCAGCATCAGAAGTTGCCATATCAGAAGGACAAAATCAGATGATCAACTCACGTACATGCTGAAGCCTGATGAACAAGAACTGCGCTCAACACTCTGATAAAGAAACACAACAGTTCATCAGCAGCTAAGCAGAGTCAGAATGAGCCAAGCCAGAACTTGCATTAAGTAAGCAACGGTATTGTGCATTGAAAGCAAATTAATACCAACGGCCTCATTCCAGACAAGATCTGCTCGATAAGGAAAGTTTGTAAATAGCATTGAATCAAGAATATTGCATCCAACGTTCAACATCTCAGTGCTATATAAACAAGACTTTGAAGATTGAAATGGCTAATGCTCTCCAAATCTCTACACGCATAAAAGCTGATCAAAATCTTCCTTCTCTCAGTTCTGCTAAACACTACACATTCTGATATTCTATCATTGTTTAGCAATCTAGTTTCTAAGCTTTAAGTTGTGTATACATCACAGTTGTGATACAGTCTTGTAGAAAACATTCACACACTTAGTTTTATCTCTTTGTAATAAAGTGTTTCCTTGACAAACCGGGTTGTGGTTTGAATCAAGAAGGCTTTAGCAGTTGTTAAAGCAGTCTGTAATATTCAGTTGAATATAGTGGATTAAGACCTCGTTGGAGAGAGGCGAAATCACCTTGACGGGTGGACTGGAGTAGTTTGAGATCAAACGAACCAGGATAAAAATATCTTGTTCATTGCATTAGATTTCAGTTTTCCAATTCAACCCCCCTTCTTGTGTTTTTCACTACTTCAATTAGCATCAGAGCGCCTGGTTTTGAGCTAAAACACTTAACCGTGTCAGTACAAGATCCAGCGTCAGAAAAACACAATGGCAGGAAACAATTCTCACATCAGCAATGACAACAATGAGGACAGAGACAGATTCAGCGACAAACCTCCAGTCTTTGATGGAGAAAACTTTGATTACTGGAAAGACAGAATTGAAAGCTTCTTTCTGGCACATGATGCTGATTTGTGGGATATGGTGACAGATGGATACACGCACCCTGTGAATGCAAGCGGTAAGAAGATTGATAGAAAAACAATGTCTGATCAACAAAAGCGTGACTTCAAGAATCACCACAAGGCCAGAACCATCCTCCTCAGCGCCATCTCCTATACTGAGTATGAAAAGATCTCCAACAGAGACACAGCAAAGAATATTTTTGACTCACTCAGAATGACGCATGAGGGCAACGTTCAGGTCAAAGAAACAAAAGCTCTGGCGCTCATTCAGAAGTATGAGGCGTTCAAAATGGAAGAATCTGAATCCATTGAAACCATGTTCTCTAGATTCCAGATTCTGGTAGCTGGTCTCAAAGTTCTGTACAAAGGATACTCTACTGCTGACCATGTCAAGAAAATCATCAGAAGTTTACCCAAGCAGTGGAGACCAATGGTTACAGCTCTGAAGCTAGATAAAGATCTCAACAAAATCACTCTGGAGGAACTTATCAGCTCCCTCAGAAGTCATGAGATCGAGCTAGAAGCTGATGAGCCTCACAAGCAAGGTAAGCCTTTAGCATTAAAATCTAACAAAAAATTTGAGTCTAAAGTTTTGCAGGCATTTGAAGAAACATCTGATGGATCCTCATCAGAAGAAGACGAACTCTCTCTCCTTTCCAGAAGAGTAAATCAACTGTGGAAGCAAAGACAAAGGAAGTTCAGGAATCCCAGAAGATCTGATCAGAACGAGTCTTCTTCCAGATACAGAAGGACATATTCTTCCTCTGGATACAGAAGATCTGAAGGCTCCTCCAGTAGCAAAAAGCCAAACACCAAGGACATCATCTGCTATGAGTGCAATGAGCAAGGACACTATAAGAGTGACTGCCCAAAGCTTCAGAGGGAAAAGCCCAAAAAGAAGTTTGGAAGAGAGAAAAAGAAAAGTCTCATGGCTACATGGGATGACACTGACTCGTCTGAAGCTGACTCAGAATCAGATGATGAGAGGGCAAACATACCTCTCATGGCTAACATCTCAGAAGATAGTGAAGCTTCTGAATCAGACTCAGAATCAGATACTGAAGAGGTATTTCCTAACTTTGCTGTTAACTTTACAAAGGCTGAACTTGCTGAAAGCCTTAATGAGATTCTGGAACGTTATCAGCAAATTAGAGCTAAATTCAGAGACCTGAAAAGGAATCTTGAATCTGACTCTAATAAGACTGAGAGTCTCAAATTGGAAAATTCTGAGCTGAGAAATAAGATTTCAAAATTAGAAAACACTTTACAAAACTCTCAGAAGGAACCAATTTCTGAAACTCCCAGCAACGCTGATGAGATCATCAAGGAGTATGATCACAGTTTCCAGAAGTTCCTAGCTAAAAGCATAGATAGAAGCAAAATGGCTTCAATGATCTATGGAGTTAGCAGAAACGGCAGGAAAGGAATAGGATACCAAGGTAAGGTTCCTACACCAAAGAATGTCATGGACTTAACCATTAAACACACTCCTCTGAATTCACATTTTGTATATGGTCACACACATGATATTAAATACACTAGCAGTAAGCACTCTGTGAAACCAAAATTCAACCAGAGTTTTGGTAAAACTAACAAATCAGGACCCAAGAAAATCTGGGTACCTAAGGATAAAATAATACATGTTGCAGATATCTTTAGCAGCAAGTCAGAAACACCAGTCATGGTACCTGGACTCTGGCTGCTCACGACACATGACAGGAAGAAGGCATATGTTCCAAAGCCTGGAACTTAAGCCTGGAGGCCACGTTGGCTTTGGAGGCAATCAGAGGGGAAAGATAATTGGCTCTGGAACTGTAGGTAATGGAAATCTTCCCTCTATTAATAATGTTCTGCTAGTAGATGGATTGATGCATAATCTGTTATCCATAAGTCAATTAAGTGATAACGGTTATGATATAATCTTTAATCAAAAATCATGTAAAGCTGTTAGTCAGAAAGATGGGACTATCCTGTTTAATGGTAAGAGGAAAAACAACATTTACAAAATCAAACTTTCTGAACTAAAGAGTCAAAATGTAAAATGCCTTCTGTCTGTTAACAACGAGCAGTGGATCTGGCACAGAAGATTGGGGCATGTTAGTATGAGAAGAATATCTCAGATTAACAAACTCAATCTGGTCAGAGGACTTCCTAATTTGAAGTTCAATTCAGATGCTCTGTGTGAAGCATGTCAGAAAGGCAAGTTTGAAAAACCTTCTTTTAAATCCAAAAATGTTGTTTCTACCTCTAAGCCATTAGAACTTCTGCACATTGACTTATTTGGACATGTTAAAAGTGCCTCAGTCAGTGGTAAGAAGTATGGGTTAGTAATCGTAGATGACTATAGCAGATGGACATGGGTAAAGTTCTTAAGACACAAGGACGAGTCACACTCTGTGTTTGTTACCTTCTGTAACCAAGTTCAGAATGAAAAGGATCTTAGAATCGTTAAAGTCAGAAGTGATCATGGTGGAGAATTTGAAAACAAAGATTTCGAGTCATTCTTTAATGACAGAGGCATTCTGCATGATTTCTCTTGTCCTAGAACTCCCCAACAAAATGGAGTTGTAGAACGAAAGAACAGAACATTGCAAGAAATGACCAGAACCATGATCAATGAGACAAACGTTGCTAAGACCTTCTGGGCAGAAGCAATAAACACAGCGTGCTACATTCAGAATAGAATCTCAATAAGACCTATTCTGGAAAAGACTCCATATGAATTGTGGAAGAACAGAAAGCCCAACATTTCATATTTTCATCCATTTGGATGTACTTGCTTTATATTAAATACAAAGAATTATTTGAACAAGTTTGACTCTAAAGCACAGAAGTGTATTATGTTAGGATACTCTGAACGCTAAAGAGGGTACAGAGTATACAATACAGAAACACAGATTGTGGAAGAATCAATCAGTGTTCGTTTTGATGATAAGCTTGACTCTGAAAAGTCAAAGCAGAATGAAGTCTTTGCAGGTATAGAAATTGAATTTACAGGTTCTGAAGACAAGTCATCAGAAGCTCTCAACACAGACATTCCTTCAACGTCTGAAAGGAGCACTGCTAGCAATCCTACAACAGCTGCTGATCAACCTCAGAAGAGATTACCCAGAAGCAGTTTGGATCACCCAGAAGAGACTATCTTAGGAAGAAAGGAAGATCCAATCAGAACAAGAGCAAGCTTCAGAAACTCTGAAGAAACTCTTATGGGACTTGTGTCTCAGATTGAACCTTCTTCTATTGATGAAGCACTTCTGGATAATGACTGGATTCTGGAAATGCAATAAGAGCTGAATCAATTCACCAGTAACGACGTATGGGATCTCGTTCCCAGACCAAAAGGATTCAACGTCATTGGAACAAGATGGGTGTTCAGAAACAAGCTAAATGAACAAGGTGAAGTCATCAGAAACAAGGCACGACTGGTTGCACAAGGTTATAGTCAGCAAGAGGGGATAGACTATACAGAAACCTTTGCCCCAGTTGCCAGGTTAGAATCTATCAGACTTTTAATTTCATTTGCTGTTAATAGAGGCATCACTCTGTATCAGATGGATGTCAAAAGTGCATTCTTAAATTGTTATATAGAAGAAGAAGTTT
The DNA here is from genome assembly GCA_948472305.1 of Vicia faba. Classification (NCBI taxonomy): domain Eukaryota; kingdom Viridiplantae; phylum Streptophyta; class Magnoliopsida; order Fabales; family Fabaceae; genus Vicia; species Vicia faba. The sequence continues at coordinate 802,209,521 of OX451737.1, read as the reverse complement.
ATGTACACCAACCCCCTGGTTTTGAAAATACAAAACATCCAGAACATGTCTTAAAACTAAAGAAGTCACTGTATGGTCTGAAACAAGCTCCCAGAGCTTGGTATGAAAGGCTAAGTAACTTTCTGTTAGAAAATGAATTCACCAGAGGGAAAGTGGACACTACTCTATTCTGTAAATCAGTTAAGAATGACATCTTAGTTTGTCAAATTTATGTTGATGATATTATTTTTGGTTCTACTAATCCTTCTCTTGGAAGAAAATTTGCTAAGTGTATGCAGGCAGAATTTGAGATGAGCCTCATGGGGGAACTGAAATTCTTTCTAGGAATTCAGATCAATCAAACTCCAGAGGGAACTTACATTCATCAGAGCAAATACATCAGAGATCTTCTGAAGATATTTGACCTCTCAGAATGTAAGCCATCAAAGATTCCAATGCATCCCACGTGCATTCTGGAAAGAGAAGAGGTAAGCAAAAATGTAGAACAGAAAGTCTACAGAGGTATGATTGGTTCTCTCCTCTATCTGACTGCTTCAAGACCTGACATATTATTCAGTGTTTGTATCTGTGCTAGATTCCAATCAGATCCTAGAGAATCTCACTTAACAGCTGTTAAGCGAATTTTCAAGTATCTGAAAGGTACTACTAATTTGGGTTTGTTTTATAGAAAATCTAGTGATTACAGCTTAGTAGGCTACTGCGATGCTGATTTTGCTGGAGACAGAGTAGAACAAAAAAGTACTTCTGGAAGCTGCTAGTTTCTGGGAGAAAATCTGATCTCTTGGTCCAGCAAAAGGCAATCAACAATTGCACTATCAACAGCAGAAGCTGAGTACATAGCAGCAGCAGGATGTAGCACACAAATGCTCTGGATGAAAAGTCAGCTTGAAGACTTCCAGATTTTTGAGAGTAACATTCCTATACTCTGTGATAATACTTCTGCTATTTGCTTAAGTAAGAATCCCATTTTACATTCTAGAGCTAAGCATATAGAAATAAAACATCACTTCATTAGGGACTATATTCAAAAAGGTATTTTGAACTTAAAATTTATAGATACAGACCATCAATGGGCTGATATCTTTACTAAACCCCTTTCAGAAGATAGGTTCAATTTCATTCTGAAACATCTCAGCATGAAAGTTTGTCCAGAGTGAAAATGTTTTAATTCCATACATTTACCTTCAGAATGTAATTGTTTTACTGTGAACCTCTGATCAGTCTTCTTTCAGAAAGATAGAACATGCAGATTGTATCAGATGCAAGTCTAAAGATCTAAGAGTCTAAGCTCAAAGACAGACGTGCTGATCACTACATCAAACAAGTGTCATCCAATCATCAGCATATCTCTGAAGCAGAACGCGTGCACGCTTCTGAGAAGGAAAAGCGCTGATTGGGTGCATTGAGACACATGTCTGGTAACCGTTTTTAAGTATCTTTCTCAAATCCCCCAAAATCAGCAAGCATTTAATAAAAAGTAATCATGCTTTTAAAATGCAATCATGATTTTTTTCTCTTTCTTAAAAACGTTTATCTTTTCAAAATATTTTGAAACTCTATTTAAACACATTAATCTCTCATTCCCATTCTTTACGTTTTCTCACTAATACTCAAGCATTTTCTGCATATTTCTGTGTTCATCTCTTGCAAAACCCTTTTTCCTCAGTTTCTTCTCAAAACCTTTTTAGTGTGAACATGGCAACCTCCAGCAGTGCTTCTGCAGGTCCTCAGAAGAAAGCATCATCTGAACAATATCAAGTGCCATTCAGAACACTCCTCACTCCGGTGAAGAATCTTGAAGTGCTTTCTGAATTAATCATTGATTTTGGAAGGTTGAAGGAGAACGGTTTTGACCTAACTGAAGAAGTTAGGGCACAGAAGTGGGAAAGGTACTTTGACAGGTTTGTTGGACCAACATTCCCTATGCTAGTCAAGGAATTCTGGATTCACGCCAAGGCTTCAACACATCTAGTCACCTCCTTTGTTATGGGGAAGAAGATTGTGATCACTGAGGATCACATTGCAAGGCTAATCGGTTACAGTGGCGGTGGCGTCCGTTGTGTGGACATGGCTGAAAGATGTGCTGATGTGGGTGTGATAGCTGCAAGGATTTTCACTCATGGGGTGCCCAGAAGCAAGATCAAAGATCTGAAGGATCATTACAGAGTTTGGGCTAAGATAATTCTGGGGTGCTTCAACCATAGGAAGCCAACCAGTTCACCTGATTACATAAATGTGGATCAGCAGTTTCTGATCTACTTTATTGATCAGAAGGTAAAAATCAATCTGGCTCATTTTCTGTTCATCCACCTCAAAACAAGTGTGAAGGAAACCAGGGAAGAAGAAAGAACCAAGAGGGATTGGATACCCTTTGGAAGGTTGATATCAGATATTCTGACAGAGAATAGGCTGATAGAGCATCTGATAGAAGCTCAAGAGCTAAGCACCATTGAACCAACAGTTGGGAAACCTCTAAACGCAAAGAACTTGAAGAAGATGAAGCTGATAGAAAATATCCAGAAGGAACCCAGAGCTACTCCTATTGCTGATATCACCAGCAAAAGAGTTCCTCTGAGTTACTTTCCTTTATTTTCTGAGATAGAATCCAAACCAGAGGTGGTTCTCAGATACTTGGATGCGTGCAAGGCAGATGGTACAAATCCAAATTTGATTATCAAAGCTCTGCATCAACCTTAGCAAGAAGTGACTCTGAAGAAGACGAAGAAGAGGAAGGCACCTTCAGAAGGATCATCCCAGCAGACACCCAAGAAAAGAGGTCATTTATCTGCTGCTTCTGTTTTAAATTCTTCTACTATTCTAGCATCTATTCCTCCTCAAACCTCTCATAGAATCTCAATTCCCATCCCTACCATAGATGAAACTGTACCAGAAGAGGACCCTTCTGAGGCATTAAAACTCAGAAGACCCAGAACCAAACATCCCAAACCAACAATCTCAACAACATCAGCAATTGACAAAGTGTTGTCTGACATTGATCAACACACTTCTGATCAACCAAACTCTGAACCACAAATTGTCCCTCCTCCAGAACCAGAACAACAGCAATCTGCTGAAGAACCAGAACAACAACAACAACCACTCTCATCAATTCCTGAAGAACCCCTTATCCCTGAACAACCAGCAATTCCGTCTCCCTCTCCTCAACCAGAAATTAATCCACCATCACCTCAACCAGAGTTTCATCACTCTGAAACTCCTTCTCCTCAACCATCTGAACCTCATTCACCTCAACCATCACCTTTGGCAATCCAGCTGCCAGGTGGAACAACAATCACCTTAGCACAATTGCCATCCTCATCAGAATCTACACCACCAAACACTCCCAAAACGCCACCCAGTCCAATCATAATTTCTGATTCTGAAACTCCCTCTCCAAAACAAACAGCTGCCAAGAAAACCACCGAAAACCCCAGCAGGACCTTCATAGACTTAACCAGTCTTGACCGTCTTGCTGATTTGAAACATAAAATAGCCATCCCAAAACCAAAACAACCAGATGTTGGCTCTGGTATTATGAATTTTGAAACAGGTGTGCAGCAATGGATTGCTTCTTTGAAGCAAGTCTGTCCTGGAATGATTGACCCAGCTGCTTCTGATCAGCTCTGGTCATAATTCAGACTTTGGGTACGTGCTGAAGCCCTCAAGTTGCAGGATATCAACTATGAGCAGGCACAACAGAATTTCAGCAAGCTTCTGAATGAAGTTGGAAGTCAGCTTCTGAAAGAAGACGTGCTCCCTTTGGATAGTGAACCTTGGTCTGAGAAACAGCCAGCTTCAAAGGTGCAACCAGAAGAAGACAAGACCATTCAAGCTGAAGAAAGTCAAGAAGAAGATGTTGCTGAAAGATCTCAGAAGCTTCCTGCTTCTGATGCTTCTCAAGCTGCCTTGGACAGGCAGACTCTGGAAGAACTAAAGCTGAATGACATGCTTCTGCAGCAGCGGATGGATGAAAGCGACCAGAAGATGAAAGAAAGAATGGATGTGCAGGATAGCAAGATTGACACTGTTGTCAGAATGGTGCACAAGCAGAATGAGACTGCTGAAAAGATCCAAGCCATGCTGGAGAACCTGTTCACACGCTTGCCTCCTCAACCTTAGTCTCTTTTCATTCTTGTCTTTTTCATGTTTTCTTTGATTTTCTGATGTATTGTTTGAATATGTTTTGTACTATTTTCATGTTTTGATTCTGAACTCCTTTAATATAACTAGTTTTTCTGATCTTAACTGTTTTAGCACATCACTTACACTTTTTGATTGCTGACAAAAAGGGGGAGAACAAGAATGATATTTTAAACAATAACGGTTAACTAAGGCAGAAATTCTCAAACATTCTAACTCTATTACTTGAAAATGTTTTTTCTGTTTTGCTTAAAGTCTACAGGTACAAGGAAGCTCCTGGACACTCTGAAGACTAGAAGCTCTGATCACTATGAAGCTCTGATCGCTCTGATACTCTGATCCAAAGCAAAGCTCTGACAAGAAAAGCTCTGAAGCTCTGCTCTGACATACTGATCTAAAGCTTCTGATAGTCAAAGACTCTGATACTCTGATGTTCAAAGAAAGGCAAAAAGATCTGATCCTGAAGAACACTTGTAATCAAAGGGAAGTAATAAACTCAGGGGGAGTATCTCTCAACTCTGATATCTTTTTACTCCTTATCTTTTTACCTCTTACTCTGATGCATCTTTCTGATACCTTTTCACGTTATTTTCATTTAAAAATATCTAGTTTTTGTCATCATCAAAAAGGGGGAGATTGTTAGAACAAAGTTTGAATCTACTACCCTATATTTAAGTTTTGATGATAACAAAGTGAAAAGATATACTATTTATAAGATTCATGTATGAACTATCTGCTGCCTAAAATTACTATGTTCTGACTTGCAGATACTCTGATTGATATAAGCAAGATCACACCTATTCAGCATCAGAATTTGGTTTCAGACATCAGCATCAGAAGTTGCCATATCAGAAGGACAAAATCAGATGATCAACTCACGTACAAGCTGAAGCCTGATGAACAAGAATTGCGCTCAACACTCTGATAAAGAAACACAACAGTTCAACAGCAGCTAAGCAGAGTCAGAATGAGCCAAGCCAGAACTTGCATTAAGTAAGCAACGGTACTGTGCATTGAAAGCAAATTAATACCAACGGCCTCATTCCAGACAAGATCTGCTCGATAAGGAAAGTTTGTAAATAGCATTGAATCAAGAATATTGCATCCAACATTCAACATCTCAGTGCTATATAAACAAGACTTTGAAGATTGAAATGGCTAATGCTCTCCAAATCTCTACACGCATAAAAGCTGATCAAAATCTTCCTTCTCTCAGTTCTGCTAAACACTACACATTCTAATATTCTATCATTGTTTAGCAATCTAGTTTCTAAGCTTTAAGTTGTGTATACATCACAGTTGTGAAACAGTTTTGTAGAAAACATTCACACACTTAGTTTTCTCTCTTTGTAAGAAAGTGTTTCCTTGACAAACCGGGTTGTGGTTTAGATCAAGAAGGCTTTAGCAGTTGTTAAAGCAGTCTGTAATATTCAGTTGAATATAGTGGATTAAGACCTCGTTGGAGAGAGGCGAAATCACCTTGACGGGTGGACTAGAGTAGTTTGAGATCAAACGAACCAGGACAAAAATATCTTGTTCATTGCATTAGATTTCAGATTTACAATTCAACCCCCCTTCTTGTGTTTTTCACTACTTCATGAACAACATACTACCTTCCATAATGACAAGGCTACCATCCATTGGATTAACAAAAATCACAACAACTGACTACCTTCTATAATCACTAGGCTACCATCCATTGGAGTAACAAAAATCTCGACAACAGACTACCTTCCATAATGACAAGGCTGCCACCCAATAGAGTAACATAGATATCGACAACATATTACCTTCCATAATGACTAGGCTACCATCCATTGGAATAATAAAAATATCGAATTGCAGACTACCTTCCATAATGACAAGGCTACCATCCAATGGAGTAACAAAAATCTCGACAACGGACTACCTTCCATAATGACAAAGCTACCATCCATTGGAGTAACAAAAATATCCACAACAGACTACCTTCCATAATGACAAGGCTACCATCCATTAAAGTAATAAAAATCTCGAGAACAGACTACCTTCCATAATGACAAGGCTACCATCCATTAGAGTATTAAAAATCTCGACAATAGACTACCTTACATAATGAATAGGATTCCATCCATTTGAGTAACCAACATATTGACAACAAACTACTTTTCATAATGACAAGGCTACAATGCATTGTAGTAACAAAAATATCCAAAAAAGACTACCTTCCATAATGATAAGGCTACCATCCATTGGAGTAACAAAAATCTCGACAACAAACTACCTTCCATAATGACAAGGCTACCATCCATTGGAGTAACAAAAATATCCACAAGAGACTATCTTCCATAATGACAAGGCTACCATCCATTAAAGTAATAAAAATCTCGATAACAGACTACCTTCCATAATGACAAGGCTACCATCCATTGGAGTATTAAAAATCTCGACAATAGACTACCTTACATAATGACTAGGCTACCATCCATTTCAGTAACAAACATATTGACAACAAACTACTTTTCATAATGACAAGGCTAGAATCCATTGTAGTTACAAAAATATCGAAAAAAGACTACCTTCCATAATGACAAGGCTACCATCCATTGGAGTAACAAAAATCTCGACAACAAAGTACCTTCCATAATGACAAGGCTACCATCCATTGGAGTAACAAAAATGTCGACAATAGACTACCTTCCATAATGACTAGGCTAACATCCATTGTAGTAACAAAAATCTTGACAACAAACTACCATCCATAATGACAAGGATACCATCCATTGGATTAACATAGATATCGACAGCATACTACCTTCCATAATGACAAGGCTACCATCCATTGTAGTAACAAAAATCTTGACAACAGACTACCTTCCATAATGATAGGCAACCTTCCATTAGAATAACAAAAATCTCGACAACAAACTACCTTCCATAATGACAAGGCTACCATCAAATGGAGTAACAAAAATCTCGACAACAGACTACCTTCCATAATGACAAGGCTACCACCCATTACTGTAACATAGATATCAACAACATACTACCTTCCATAATGACAAGGCTACCATCCATTGGAATAATAAAAATCTCCACAACAGATTACCTTCCATAGTGACAAGGCTACCATCCAATGTAGTAACAAAAATCTCGACAGCAGACTACCTTCCATAATGAAAAGGCTACAATCCATTGGAGTAACAAAAATATTGACAACATACTACCTTCCATAATTAAATTGTTACCATCCATTGGAGTCACAAAAGTATCCATAAGAGACTACCTTCCATAATGACAAGGCTACCATCCATTAAAGTAATAAAAATATCTGGAAAAGACTACCTTCCATAATGACAAGGCTACCATCCATTAGAGTATTAAAAATCTTGATAATAGACTAGCTTACATAATGACTAAGCTACCATCTATTTGAGTAACAAACATATTTACAACAAACTACTTTTTATAATGACAAGGCTACAATCCATTGTAGTAACAAAAATATCGAAAAAAGACTACCTTCCATAATGACAAGGCTACCATCCATTGGAGTAACAAAAATATCAAAAACAAACTACCTTCCATAATGACTAGGCTACCATCCATTGGAGTAACAAAAATGTCGACAATAGACTACCTTCCATAATTACTAGGCTACCATCCATTTTAATATCAAAAATCTTGACAACAGACTACCATCCATAATGACAAGGCTACGTTCCATTGGAATAACAAAAATCTCGACAACAGACTACCTTCCATAATGACAAGGCTACCATCCAATGGAGTAACAAAAATCATGACAATAAACCACCTTCCATAATGACAAGTCTACCATCCATTGGAGTAATAAAGATATCAACAACAGACTACCTTTCATAATAACAAGGCTACCATCCATTGGAATAACAAAAATCTCGACAACAGACTACCTTCCATAATGACAAGGCTACCATCCATTGAAGTAACAAAAATCTCGACAACAAAGTACCTTCCAAAATGACAAGGCTACCATCCATTGGAGTAACAAAAATGTCGACAATAGACTACCTTCCATAATGACTAGGCTAACATCCATTGTAGTAACAAAAATCTTGACAACAGACTACCATCCATAATGACAAGGCTACCATCCATTGGATTAACATAGATATCGACAGCATACTACCTTCCATAATGACAAGGCTACCATCCATTGTAGTAACAAAAATCTTGACAATAGACTACCTTCCATAATGATAAGGCAACCTTCCATTAGAATAACAAAAATCTCGACAACAAACTACCTTCCATAATGACAAGGCTACCATCAAATGGAGTAACAAAAATCTCGACAACAGACTACCTTCCATAATGACAAGTCTACCATCCATTGGAGTAACAAAAATATCGACAACAGAATACCTTCCATAATGACAAGGCTACCATCAATTGGAGTACCAAAAATCTAGACAACAAAATACCTTCTATAATGACAAGGCTACAATCCATTGGAGTAACAAAAGTCTAGAAAACAGACCACCTTCCATAAAGACTAGGCTACCATCCATTGGAATAACAAAAATATTGACAACAAACTACCTTCCATAATGACAAGGCTACCATACATTGTAGTAACAAAAATCTGAACAACATACTACCTTCCATAATGACAAGGCTACCATTCATTGGATTAACAAAAATCATAACAACAGACTACCTTCTATAATGACAAGGCTACCATCCATTGGAGTAACAAAAATCTCGACAACAGACTACCTTCCATAATGACAAGGCTACCACCCATTACTGTAACATAGATATCAACAACATACTACCTTCCATAATGACAAGGCTACCATCCATTGGAATAATAAAAATCTCGACAACAGATTACCTTCCATAGTGACAAGGCTACCATCCAATGCAGTAACAAAAATCTCGACAACAGACTACCTTCCATAATGACAAGGCTACAATCCATTGGAGTAACAAAAATATTGACAACATACTACCTTCCATAATTAAATTGTTACCATCCATTGGAGTCACAAAAGTATCCATAAGAGACTACCTTCCATAATGACAAGGCTACCATCCATTAAAGTAATAAAAATATCTGGAAAAGACTACCTTCCATAATGACAAGGCTACCATCCATTAGAGTATTAAAAATCTCGATAATAGACTACCTTACATAATGACTAAGCTACCATCTATTTGAGTAACAAACATATTTACAACAAACTACTTTTCATAATGACAAGGCTACAATCCATTGTAGTAACAAAAATATCGAAAAAAGACTACCTTCCATAATGACAAGGCTACCATCCATTGGAGTAACAAATATCTCAAAAACAAACTACCTTCCATAATGACAAGGCTACCATCCATTGGAGTAACAAAAATGTCGACAATAGACTACCTTCCATAATTACTAGGCTACCATCAATTTTAATATCAAAAATCTTGACAACAGACTACCATCCATAATGACAAGGCTACATTCCATTGGAATAACAAAAATCTCGACAACAGACTACCTTCCATAATGACAAGGCTACCATCCAATGGAGTAACAAAAATCATGACAACAAACCACCTTCCATAATGACAAGTCTACCATCCATTGGAGTAATAAAGATATCAACAACAGACTACCTTTCATAATAACAAGGCTACCATCCATTGGAATAACAAAAATCTCGACAACAGACTACCTTCCATAATGACAAGGCTACCATCCATTGAAGTAACAAAAATCTTGACAACAGACTACCATCCATAATGACAAGGCTACCATCCATTGGATTAACATAGATATCGACAACATACTACCTTACATAATGACAAGGCTACCATCCATTGGAGTAACTAAAATCACGACAACAGACTACCTTCCATAATGACAAGGCTACCTTCCATTAGAATAACAAAAATATCGACAACAGAATACCTTCCATAATGACAAGGCTACCATCAAATGGAGTAACAAAAATCTCGACAACAGACTACCTTCCATAATTACAAGTCTACCATCCGCTGGAGTAACAAAAATATCGACAACAAAATACCTTCCATAATAACAAGGGTACCATCCATTGGAGTAACAAAAATTATGAAAACATACTACCTTCCATAATGACAAGGCTACAATCCATTGGAGTAACAAAAATCTCGACAACAGACTACCCTCCATAATGACTAGGCTACCATCCATTGGAGTAACAAAGATATCGAGAACTGACTACGTTTCATAATTACAAGGCTACCATCAATTGGAATAACAAAAATAATAACAACAGACTACCTTCCATAATGACAAGGCTACCATACATTGTAGTAACAAAAATCCGAACAACATACTACCTTCCATAATAACAAGGCTACCATCCATTGGATTAACAAAAATCACAACAACAGACTACCTTCCATAATGACAAGGCTGCCACCCAATAGAGTAACATAGATATTGATAACATATTACCTTCCATAATGACTAGGCTACCATCCATTAGAATAATAAAAATCTCGACATGTAGACTACCTTCCATAATGACAAGGCTACCATCCAATGGAGTAACAAAAATCTCGACGACGGACTACCTTCCATAATGACAAGGCTACCATCCATTGGAGTAACAAAAATATCCACAAGAGACTACCTTCCATAATGACAAGGCTACCATCCATTAAAGTAATAAAAATCTCGATAACAGACTACCTTCCATAATGACAAGGCTGCCATCCATTGGAGTATTAAAAATCTCGACAATCGACTACCTTACATAATGAATAGGATACCATCCATTTGAGTAACAAACATAATGACAACAAACTACTTTTCATAATGACAAGGCTACAATGCATTGTAGTAACAAAATATCCAAAAAAGACTACCTTCCATAATGATAAGGCTACCATCCATTGGAGTAACAAAAATCTCGACAACAAACTACCTTCCATAATGACAAGGCTACCATCCATTGGAGTAATAAAAATATCCACAAGAGACTATCTTCCATAATGACAAGGCTACCATACCTTAAAGTTATAAAAATCTCGAGAACAAACTAACTTCCATAATGACAAGGCTACCATCCATTGGAGTATTAAAAATCTCGACAATAGACTACCTTACATAATGACTAGGCTACCATCCATTTCAGTAACAAACATATTGACAACAAACTACTTTTCATAATGACAAGGCTACAATCCATTGTAGTAACAAAAATATCGAAAAAAGACTACCTTCCATAATGACAAGGCTACCATCCATTGGAGTAACAAAAACGTCGACAATAGACTACCTTCCATAATGACTAGGATACCATCCATTAGAATAACAAAAATCTTGACAACAGACTACCATCCATAATGACAAGGCTACCATCCATTGGATTAACATAGATATCGACAACATACTACCTTCAATAATGACAAGGCTACCATCCATTGGAGTAACAAAAATTACGAAAACATACTACCTTCCATAATGACAAGGCTACCATCCATTGGAGTAACAAAAATCTCGACGACATACTACCCTCCATAATGACTAGCCTACCATCCATTGGAGTAACAAAGATATCGACAACTGACTACGTTTCATAATTACAAGGCTACCATCAATTGGAATAACTAAAATATCGACAACAAACTACCTTCCATAATGACAAGGCTACCATACATTGTAGTAACAAAAATCTGAACAACATACTACCTTCCATAATGACAAGGCTACCATCCATTGGATTAACAAAAATCACAACAACAGACTACCTTCTATAATCACAAGGCTACCATCCATTGGAGTAACAAAAATCTCGACAACAGACTACTTTCCATAATGACAAGGCTGCCACCCAATAGAGTAACATAGATATCGACCACATATTACCTTCCATAATGACTAGGCTACCATCCATTGGAATAATAAAAATATCGACATGCAGACTACCTTCCATAATGACAAGGCTACCATCCAATAGAGTAACAAAAATCTCGACAACGGACTACCTTCCATAATGACAAGGCTACCATCCATTGGAGTAACAAAAATATCCATAACAGACAACCTTCCATAATGACAAGGCTACCATCCATTAAAGTAATAAAAATCTCGAGAACAGACTACCTTCCATAATGACAAGGCTACCATCCAGTGGAGTATTAAAAATCTCGACAATAGACTACCTTACATAATGAATAGGACACCATCCATTTGAGTAACCAACATATTGACAACAAACTACTTTTCATAATGACAAGGCTACAATGCATTGTAGAAACAAAAATATCCAAAAAAGACTACCTTCCATAATGATAAGGCTACCATCCATTGGAGTAACAAAAATCTCGACAACAAACTACCTTCCATAATGACAAGGCTACCATCCATTGGAGTAAAAAAAATATCCACAAGAGACTATCTTCCATAATGACAAGGCTACCATCCATTAAAGTAATAAAAATCTCGATAACAGACTACCTTCCATAATGACAAGGCTACCATCCATTGGAGTATTAAATATCTCTACAATAGACTACCTTACATAATGACTAGGCTACCATCCATTTCAGTAAAAAACATATTGACAACAAACTACTTTTCATAATGACAAGGCTACAATCCATTGTAGTAACAAAAATATCGAAAAAAGACTACCTTCCATAATGACAAGGCTACCATCCATTGAAGTAACAAAAATCTGGACAACAAACTACCTTCCATAATGACAAGGCTACCATCCATTGGAGTAACAAAAACGTCGACAATAGACTACCTTCCATAATGACTAGGATACCATCCATTAGAATAACAAAAATCTTGACGACAGACTACCATCCATAATGACATGGCTACCATCCATTGGATTAACATAGATATCGACAACATACTACCTTCCATAATGACAAGGCTACCATCCATTGGAGTAACAAAAATCACGACAACATACTACCTTTCATAATAACAAGGATACCATCCATTGGAATAACAAAAATCTCGACAACAGACTGCCTTCCATAATGACAAGGCTAACATCCATTGGAGTAACAAAAATCATGACAACAGACTACCATCCATAATGACAAGGCTACCATCCATTGGATTAACATAGATATCGAAAACAGACTACCTTCCATAATGACAAGGCTGTAATCTATTGGAGTAACAAAAATCTCGATAATAGACTACCTTTTATAATGACAAGGCTACCATCCATTGGATTAACAAAAATCTCAAAAACATACTACCTTCAATAATGACAAGGCTACCATCATTTGGAATAACAAAAATCTCGATAACAAACTACCCTCCATAATGACTAGGCTACCATCCGTTGGAGTTACAAAAATCTTAACAACAGACTACCATCCATAATGACAAGGCTACCATCCATTGGATTAACATAGATATCGACAACATACTACCTTCCATAATGACAAGGCTACCATCAATTAGAATAACAAAAATCTCGACAACAGACTACCTTCCATAATGACAAGGCTACCATCCATTGGAGTATCAAAAATATCAACAAGAGACTACCTTCCATAATGACAAGGCTAACATCAATTGGAGTACCAAAAATCTAGACAACAAAATACCTTCTATAATGACAAGGCTACCATCCATTGGAGTAAAAAAAATCTAGAAAACAGACTACCTTCCATAAAGACTAGGCTACCATCCATTCCAATAACAAAAATATCGACAACAGACTACCTTCCATAATGACAAGGCTACCATACATTGTAGTAACAAAAATCTAAATAACATACTATGTTCCATAATGATAAGGCTACCATCCATTGAAGTAACAAAAATCTTGACAACAGACTACCATCCATAATGACAAGGCTACCATCCATTGGATTAACATAGATATTGACGACATACTAACTTCCGTAATGACAAGGCTACCATCCATTGGAGTAACAAAAATCACGACAACAGACTACCTTCCATAATGATAAGGCTATAATCTATTGGAGTAACAAAAATCACGATAACAGACTACCTTCCATAATGACAAGGCTACCATCCTTTGGATTAACAAAAATATTGAAAACATACTACCTTCCATAATGACAAGGCTACCATCATTTGGAGTAACAAAAATCTCGATAATTGACTACCCTCCATAATGACTAGGCTACCATCCATCGGAGTAACAAAAATCTTAACAACAGAATACCGTCCAAAATGACAAGGCTACCATCCATTGGATTAACATAGATATCGACAACATACTACCTTCCATAGTGACAAGGCTACCATCAATTGGAATAACAAAAATCTCGACAACAGACTACCTTCCATAATGACAAGGCTACCATCCTTTGGAGTATCAAAAATATCAACAAGAGACTACCTTCCATAATGACAAGGCTACCATCAATTGGAGTACCAAAAATCTAGACAACAAAATACCTTCTATAATGACAAGGCTACCATACATTGGAGTAACAAAAATCTAGAAAACAGACTACCTTCCATAAAGACTAGGCTACCATCCATTTGAATAAAAAAAATTTGACAACAGACTACCTTCCATAATGACAAGGCTACCATACATTATAGTAACAAAAATCTGAAAAACATACTACCTTCCATAATGACAAGGCTACCATCCATTGGATTAACAAAAATCATAACAACAGACTACCTTCTATAATGACAGGGCTACCATCCATTGGAGTAACAAAAATATCGACAACGGAATACCTTCTATAATGACAGGGCTACCATCCATTGGAGTAACAAAAATATCGACAACAGACTACCTTCCATAAAGACAAGGCTACCATCCATTGGAGTATTAAAAATCTCGACAATAGACTACCTTACATAATGACTAAGCTACCATCCATTTGAGTAACAAACATATTTAGAACAAACTACTTTTCATAATGACAAGGCTATAATCCATTGTAGTAACAAAAATATCGAAAAAAGACTACCTTCCATAATGACAAGGCTACAATCCAATGGAGTAACAAAAATCTCGAAAACAAACTACCTTCCATAATGACAAGGCTACCATCCATTGGAGTAACAAAAATGTCGACAATAGACTACCTTCCATAATGACTAGGCTACCATCCATTGGAATAATAAAAAATCTTGACAATAGACTACCATCCATAATGACAAGGCTACCATCCATTGGATTAACATAGATATCAACAACATACTACCTTCCATAATGACAAGGATACCATCCATTGGAGTAATAAAAATCACGACAACAGACTACCTTCCATAATGACAAGGCTACCATCAATTAGAATAACAAAAATCTCGACAACAGACTACCTTCCATAATGACATGGCTACCATCCAATGGAGTAACAAAAATCTCGACAACAGACTACCTTCCATAATGACAAGTCTACCATCCATTGGAGTAACAAAGATATCAACAACAGACTACCTTTCATAATAACAAGGCTACCATCCATTGGAATAACAAAAATCTCGACAACAGACTACCTTCCATAATGACAAGGCTACCTCCATTGGAGTAACAAAAATCTTGACAACAGAACCATCCATAATAACAAGGCTACCATCCATTGTATTAACATAGATATCAACAACATACTACCTTCCATAATGACAAGGCTACCGTCCATTGGAGTAACAAAAATCTCGACAACATACTACTTTCCATAATGACAAGGCTACCATCCATTAGAATAACAAAAATCTCGAACACAAACTACCTTCCATAATGAGAAGGCTACCATCCTTTGGAGTATCAAAAATCTCGACAACAGACTACCTTCCATAATGACAAGTCTACCATCCATTGGAGTAACAAAAATATCGAAAACATAATACCTTCCATATTAACAAGGGTACCATCCATTGGAGTAACAAAAATATCCACAAGAAACTACCTTCCATAATGACAAGGTTACCATCCATTAAAGTAATAAAAATCTCGACAACAGACTAACTTCCATAATGACAAGGCTATCATCCATTGGAGTAACAAGAATCTCGACAACAGACTACCTTACTTAATGACTAGGCTACCATCCATTGGAGTAACAAAGATTTCGACAACAGACTGCCTTTCATAATGACAAGGCTACAATCCATTGTAGTACCAAAAATGTCGACAAAAGACAACCCTCCATAATGACAAGGCTACCATCCATTGGATTAACATAGGTATCAACAACATACTACCTTCCATAATGACAAGGCTACCATCCATTGGAGTAATAAAAATCACGACAACAGACTACCTTCCATAATGACAAGGCTACCATCCATTAGAATAACAAAAATCTCGACAACAAACTACCTTCCATAATGACAAGGCTACCATCCAATGGAGTAACAAAAATCTCGACAACAGACTACCTTCCATAATGACAAGTCTACCATCCATTGGAGTAACAAAAATATCGACAACAGAATACCTTGCATAATAACAAGGGTACCATCCATTGGAGTAACAAAAATATCCATAAGAGACTACCTTCCATAATGACATGGTTACCATCCATTAAAGTAATAAAAATCTCGACAAGAGACTAACTTCCATAATGACAAGGCTATAATCCATTGGAGTAACAAAAATCTCGACAACAGACTACCTTACTTAATGACTAGGCTACCATCCATTGGAGTAACAAAGATATCGGCAACAGACTGCCTTTCATAATGACAAGGCTACAATCCATTGTAGTACCAAAAATGTCGACAAAAGACAACCCTCCATAATGACAAGGCTACAATCTATTTTAGTAACAAAAATCTCGACAACAGACTACCTTCAATAATGACAAGGCTACCATCCATTTAAGTAACAAAAATCTCGACAACAGACTACCTTCCATAATGACAAGGCTACCATCCATTAGAGTAACAAAAATCTGGACAATAGACTACCTTCCATAATGAAAAGGCTACCATCCAATGGAGTAACAAAAATATCAACAAGAGACTACCTTCTATAATGACAAGGCTACCATCCAATGGAGAAAAAAAATCTCGACCACAGACTACCTTCCATAATGACAAGGTTACCATCCATTGGAGTAATAGAAATCTCGAAAAGAGACTACCTTTCATAATGACTAGGCTACCATCCATTGGAAAAACAAAAATCTCGACAACAGACCTACTTCCATAATGAGTAGGCTACCACACATTATAGAAACAAAAATCTGAACAATAGATTACCTTCCATAATGACTAGGTTACCATCCAGTGGAATAACAAAAATCTCGACAACAGACTAACTTCCATAATGACAAGGCTACCATACATTATAGTAATAAAAATTTGAACAACAAACTACCTTTCATAATGACAAGGTTACCATCCATTGGAGTAACAAAAATCACAATAACAGACTACCTTCCATAATGACAAGGCTACAATCTATTGGAGTAACAAAAATCTCGATAACAGACTACCTTCCATAATGATAAGGCTACCATCCATTGGAGAAAAAAAAATCTCAAAAACATACTACCTTCCATAATGACAAGGCTACCATCCATTGGAGTAATAAAAATCTTGACAACAGACTACCCTCCATAATGACTAGTCTAACATCCATTGGAGTAAGAAAGATATCGACAACTTACTACGTTTTATAATGATAAGGCTACCATCAATTGGAATAACAAAAATCTCTACAATAGACTAACTTCCATAATGACATGGCGACCATCCATTGGTGTAACAAAAATATCAACAAGAGACTACCTTCCATAATGACAAGGCTACCATCCATTGGAGTACCAAAAATCTCGACAACAAAATACCTTCTATAATGACAAGGCTACCATCCATTGGAGTAACAAAAATCTAGCAAACAGACTACCTTCCATAAAGACTAGGCTACCATCCATTGGAATAACAAAAATATCGACAACAAACTACCTTCCATAATGACAAGGCTGCCATACATTGTAGTAACAAAAATCTGAACAACATACTACCTTCCATAATGACAAGGCTACCATCCATTGGATTAACAAAAATCACAACAACAGACTACCTTCTATAATGACAAGGCTACCATCCATTGGAGTAACAAAAATCTCGACAACAGACTACCTTCCATAATGACAAGGCTACCACCCATTGGATTAACATAGATATCGACAACATATTACATTCCATAATGACAAGGCTACTATCCAATGGATTAATAAAAATCACGACAACAGACTACCTTCCATAATGACAAGGCTACCATCCATTAGAATAACAAAAATCTCGACAACAGACTACCTTCCATAATGACAAGGCTACCATCCAATGGAGTAACAAAAATCTTGACAACAGACTACCTTCCGTAATGACAAGTCTACCATCCATTGGAGTAACAAAAATATCGACAACAGAATACCTTCCATAATAACAAGGGTACCATCCATTGGAGTAACAAAAATATCCACAAGAGACTACCTTCCATAATGACATGGTTACCATCCATTAAAGTAATAAAAATCTCGACAACAGACTAACTTCCATAATGACAAGGCTATCATCCATTGGAGTAACAAAAATATCGACAACAGACTACCTTACTTAATGACTAGGCTACCATCCATTGGAGTAACAAAGATTTCGACAACAGACTTCCTTTCATAATGACAAGGCTATAATCCATTGTAGTACCAAAAATGTCGACAAAAGGCAACCCTCCATAATGACAAGGCTACCATCCATTGGATTAACATAGATATCAACAACATACTACCTTCCATAATGACAAGGATACCATCCATTGGAGTAATAAAAATCACGACAACAGACTACCTTCCATAATGACAAGGCTACCATCAATTAGAATAACAAAAATCTCGACAACAGACTACCTTCCATAATGACATGGCTACCATCCAATGGAGTAACAAAAATCTCGACAACAGACTACCTTCCATAATGACAAGTCTACCATCCATTGGAGTAACAAAGATATCAACAACAGACTACCTTTCATAATAACAAGGCTACCATCCATTGGAATAACAAAAATCTCGACAACAGACTACCTTCCATAATGACAAGGCTACCTCCATTGGAGTAACAAAAATCTTGACAACAGAACCATCCATAATAACAAGGCTACCATCCATTGTATTAACATAGATATCAACAACATACTACCTTCCATAATGACAAGGCTACCGTCCATTGGAGTAACAAAAATCTCGACAACATACTACTTTCCATAATGACAAGGCTACCATCCATTAGAATAACAAAAATCTCGAACACAAACTACCTTCCATAATGAGAAGGCTACCATCCTTTGGAGTATCAAAAATCTCGACAACAGACTACCTTCCATAATGACAAGTCTACCATCCATTGGAGTAACAAAAATATTGACAACATAATACCTTCCATATTAACAAGGGTACCATCCATTGGAGTAACAAAAATATCCACAAGAAACTACCTTCCATAATGACATGGTTACCATCCATTAAAGTAATAAAAATCTCGACAACAGACTAACTTCCATAATGACAAGGCTATCATCCATTGGAGTAACAAGAATCTCGACAACAGACTACCTTACTTAATGACTAGGCTACCATCCATTGGAGTAACAAAGATTTCGACAACAGACTGCCTTTCATAATGACAAGGCTACAATCCATTGTAGTACCAAAAATGTCGACAAAAGACAACCCTCCATAATGACAAGGCTACCATCCATTGGATTAACATAGGTATCAACAACATACTACCTTCCATAATGACAAGGCTACCATCCATTGGAGTAATAAAAATCACGACAACAGACTACCTTCCATAATGACAAGGCTACCATCCATTAGAATAACAAAAATCTCGACAACAAACTACCTTCCATAATGACAAGGCTACCATCCAATGGAGTAACAAAAATCTCGACAACAGACTACCTTCCATAATGACAAGTCTACCATCCATTGGAGTAACAAAAATATCGACAACAGAATACCTTGCATAATAACAAGGGTACCATCCATTGGAGTAACAAAAATATCCATAAGAGACTACCTTCCATAATGACATGGTTACCATCCATTAAAGTAATAAAAATCTCGACAACAGACTAACTTCCATAATGACAAGGCTATAATCCATTGGAGTAACAAAAATCTCGACAACAGACTACCTTACTTAATGACTAGGCTACCATCCATTGGAGTAACAAAGATATCGGCAACAGACTGCCTTTCATAATGACAAGGCTACAATCCATTGTAGTACCAAAAATGTCGACAAAAGACAACCCTCCATAATGACAAGGCTACAATCCATTTTAGTAACAAAAATCTCGACAACAGACTACCTTCAATAATGACAAGGCTACCATCCATTTAAGTAACAAAAATCTCGACAACAGACTACCTTCCATAATGACAAGGCTACCATCCATTAGAGTAACAAAAATCTGGAAAATAGACTACCTTCCATAATGAAAAGGCTACCATCCAATGGAGTAACAAAAATATCAACAAGAGACTACCTTCTATAATGACAAGGCTACCATCCAATGGAGAAAAAAAATCTCGACCACAGACTACCTTCCATAATGACAAGGTTACCATCCATTGGAGTAATAGAAATCTCGAAAAGAGACTACCTTTCATAATGACTAGGCTACCATCCATTGGAAAAACAAAAATCTCGACAACAGACCTACTTCCATAATGAGTAGACTACCACACATTATAGAAACAAAAATCTGAACAATAGACTACCTTCCATAATGACTAGGTTACCATGCAGTGGAATAACAAAAATCTCGACAACAGACTAACTTCCATAATGACAAGGCTACCATACATTATAGTAATAAAAATTTGAACAACAAACTACCTTTCATAATGACAAGGTTACCATCCATTGGAGTAACAAAAATCATAATAACAGACTACCTTCCATAATGACAAGGCTACAATCTATTGGAGTAACAAAAATATCGATAATAGACTACCTTCCATAATGATAAGGCTACCATCCATTGGAGAAAAAAAAATCTCAAAAACATACTACCTTCCATAATGACAAGGCTACCATCCATTGGAGTAATAAAAATCTTGACAACAGACTACCCTCCATAATGACTAGTCTAACATCCATTGGAGTAAGAAAGATATCGACAACTTACTACGTTTTATAATGATAAGGCTACCATCAATTGGAATAACAAAAATCTCTACAATAGACTAACTTCCATAATGACATGGCGACCATCCATTGGTGTAACAAAAATATCAACAAGAGACTACCTTCCATAATGACAAGGCTACCATCCATTGGAGTACCAAAAATCTCGACAACAAAATACCTTCTATAATGACAAGGCTACCATCCATTGGAGTAACAAAAATCTAGCAAACAGACTACCTTCCATAAAGACTAGGCTACCATCCATTGGAATAACAAAAATATCGACATTAAACTACCTTCCATAATGACAAGGCTGCCATACATTGTAGTAACAAAAATCTGAACAACATACTACCTTCCATAATGACAAGGCTACCATCCATTGGATTAACAAAAATCACAACAACAGACTACCTTCTATAATGACAAGGCTACCATCCATTGGAGTAACAAAAATCTCGACAACAGACTACCTTCCATAATGACAAGGCTACCACCCATTGGATTAACATAGATATCGACAACATATTACCTTCCATAATGACAAGGCTACTATCCAATGGAGTAATAAAAATCACGACAACAGACTACCTTCCATAATGACAAGGCTACCATCCATTAGAATAACAAAAATCTCGACAACAGACTACCTTCCATAATGACAAGGCTACCATCCAATGGAGTAACAAAAATCTTGACAACAGACTACCTTCCGTAATGACAAGTCTACCATCCATTGGAGTAACAAAAATATCGACAACAGAATACCTTCCATAATAACAAGGGTACCATCCATTGGAGTAACAAAAATATCCACAAGAGACTACCTTCCATAATGACATGGTTACCATCCATTAAAGTAATAAAAATCTCGACAACAGACTAACTTCCATAATGACAAGGCTATCATCCATTGGAGTAACAAAAATATTGACAACAGACTACCTTACTTAATGACTAGGCTACCATCCATTGGAGTAACAAAGATTTCGACAACAGACTTCCTTTCATAATGACAAGGCTATAATTCATTGTAGTACCAAAAATGTCGACAAAAGGCAACCCTCCATAATGACAAGGCTACCATCCATTGGATTAACATAGATATCAACAACATACTACCTTCCATAATGACAAGGATACCATCCATTGGAGTAATAAAAATCACGACAACAAACTACCTTCCATAATGACAAGGCTACCATCAATTAGAATAACAAAAATCTCGACAACAGACTACCTTCCATAATGACATGGCTACCATCCAATGGAGTAACAAAAATCTCGACAACAGACTACCTTCCATAATGACAAGTCTACCATCCATTGGAGTAACAAAAATATCGACAACAGAATACCTTCCATAATAACAAGGGTACCATCCATTGGAGTAACAAAAATATCCATATGAGACTACCTTCCAAAATGACATGGTTACCATCCATTAAAGAAATAAAAATCTCGACAACAGACTAACTTCCATATTGACAAGGATATCATCCATTGGAGTAACAAAAATCTCGACAACAGACTACCTTACTTAATGACTAGGCTACCATCCATTAGGGTAACAAAGATATCGACAATAGACTGGCTTTCATAATGACAAGGCTACAATCCATTGTAGTACAAAAAATGTTGAAAAAAGACAACCCTCCATAATGACAAGGCTACCATCCATTGTAGTAACAAAAATCTCGACAATAGACTACCTTCAATAATGACAAGGCTACCATCCAATTAAGTAACAAAAATCTCGACAACAGACTACCTTCCATAATGACAAGGCTACCATCCATTAGAATAACAAAAATCTCGACAACAAACTACCTTCCATAATGACAAGGCTACCATCCAATGGAGTAACAAAAATCTCGACAACAGACTACCTTCCATAATGACAAGTCTACCATCCATTGGAGTAACAAAAATATCGACAACAGAATACCTTGCATAATAACAAGGGTACCATCCATTGGAGTAACAAAAATATCCATAAGAGACTACCTTCCATAATGACATGGTTACCATCCATTAAAGTAATAAAAATCTCGACAACAGACTAACTTCCATAATGACAAGGCTATAATCCATTGGAGTAACAAAAATCTCGACAACAGACTACCTTACTTAATGACTAGACTACCATCCATTGGAGTAACAAAGATATCGGCAACAGACTGCCTTTCATAATGACAAGGCTACAATCCATTGTAGTACCAAAAATGTCGACAAAAGACAACCCTCCATAATGACAAGGCTACAATCCATTTTAGTAACAAAAATCTCGACAACAGACTACCTTCAATAATGACAAGGCTACCATCCATTTAAGTAACAAAAATCTCGACAACAGACTACCTTCCATAATGACAAGGCTACCATCCATTAGAGTAACAAAAATCTGGAAAATAGACTACCTTCCATAATGAAAAGGCTACCATCCAATGGAGTAACAAAAATATCAACAAGAGACTACCTTCTATAATGACAAGGCTACCATCCAATGGAGAAAAAAAATCTCGACCACAGACTACCTTCCATAATGACAAGGTTACCATCCATTGGAGTAATAGAAATCTCGAAAAGAGACTACCTTTCATAATGACTAGGCTACCATCCATTGGAAAAACAAAAATCTCGACAACAGACCTACTTCCATAATGAGTAGGCTACCACACATTATAGAAACAAAAATCTGAACAATAGACTACCTTCCATAATGACTAGGTTACCATCCAGTGGAATAACAAAAATCTCGACAACAGACTAACTTCCATAATGACAAGGCTACCATACATTATAGTAATAAAAATTTGAACAACAAACTACCTTTCATAATGACAAGGTTACCATCCATTGGAGTAACAAAAATCATAATAACAGACTACCTTCCATAATGACAAGGCTACAATCTATTGGAGTAACAAAAATCTCGATAACAGACTACCTTCCATAATGATAAGGCTACCATCCATCGGAGAAAAAAAAATCTCAAAAACATACTACCTTCCATAATGACAAGGCTACCATCCATTGGAGTAATAAAAATCTTGACAACAGACTACCCTCCCTAATGACTAGTCTAACATCCATTGGAGTAAGAAAGATATCGACAACTTACTACGTTTTATAATGATAAGGCTACCATCAATTGGAATAACAAAAATCTCTACAATAGACTAACTTCCATAATGACATGGCGACCATCCATTGGTGTAACAAAAATATCAACAAGAGACTACCTTCCATAATGACAAGGCTACCATCCATTGGAGTACCAAAAATCTCGACAACAAAATACCTTCTATAATGACAAGGCTACCATCCATTGGAGTAACAAAAATCTAGCAAACAGACTACCTTCCATAAAGACTAGGCTACCATCCATTGGAATAACAAAAATATCGACAACAAACTACCTTCCATAATGACAAGGCTGCCATACATTATAGTAACAAAAATCTGAACAACATACTACCTTCCATAATGACAAGGCTACCATCCATTGGATTAACAAAAATCACAACAACAGACTACCTTCTATAATGACAAGGCTACCATCCATTGGAGTAACAAAAATCTCGACAACAGACTACCTTCCATAATGACAAGGCTACCACCCATTGGATTAACATAGATATCGACAACATATTACCTTCCATAATGACAAGGCTACTATCCAATGGAGTAATAAAAATCACGACAACAGACTACCTTCCATAATGACAAGGCTACCATCCATTAGAATAACAAAAATCTCGACAACAGACTACCTTCCATAATGACAAGGCTACCATCCAATGGAGTAACAAAAATCTTTACAACAGACTACCTTCCGTAATGAAAAGTCTACCATCCATTGGAGTAACAAAAATATCGACAACAGAATACCTTCCATAATAACAAGGGTACCATCCATTGGAGTAACAAAAATATCCACAAGAGACTACCTTCCATAATGACATGGTTACCATCCATTAAAGTAATAAAAATCTCGACAACAGACTAACTTCCATAATGACAAGGCTATCATCCATTGGAGTAACAAAAATATTGACAACAGACTACCTTACTTAATGACTAGGCTACCATCCATTGGAGTAACAAAGATTTTGACAACAGACTTCCTTTCATAATGACAAGGCTATAATTCATTGTAGTACCAAAAATGTCGACAAAAGGCAACCCTCCATAATGACAAGGCTACCATCCATTGGATTAACATAGATATCAACAACATACTACCTTCCATAATGACAAGGATACCATCCATTGGAGTAATAAAAATCACGACAACAGACTACCTTCCATAATGACAAGGCTACCATCAATTAGAATAACAAAAATCTCGACAACAGACTACCTTCCATAATGACATGGCTACCATCCAATGGAGTAACAAAAATCTCGACAACAGACTACCTTCCATAATGACAAGTCTACCATCCATTGGAGTAACAAAAATATCGACAACAGAATACCTTCCATAATAACAAGGGTACCATCCATTGGAGTAACAAAAATATCCATATGAGACTACCTTCCAAAATGACATGGTTACCATCCATTAAAGAAATAAAAATCTCGAAAACAGACTAACTTCCATATTGACAAGGATATCATCCATTGGAGTAACAAAAATCTCGACAACAGACTACCTTACTTAATGACTAGGCTACCATCCATTAGGGTAACAAAGATATCGACAATAGACTGGCTTTCATAATGACAAGGCTACAATCCATTGTAGTACAAAAAATGTTGAAAAAAGACAACCCTCCATAATGACAAGGCTACCATCCATTGTAGTAACAAAAATCTCGACAATAGACTACCTTCAATAATGACAAGGCTACCATCCAATTAAGTAACAAAAATCTCGACAACAGACTACCTTCCATAATGACAAGGCTACCATCCATTAGAGTAACAAAAATCTGGACAATAGACTACCTTCAATAATGAAAAGGCTACCATCCAATGGAGTAACAAAAATATCAACAAGAGACTACCTTCTATAATGACAAGGCTACCATCCAATGGAGAAAAAAAAATCTCGACCACAGACTACCTTCCATAATGACAAGGTTACCATCCATTGGAGTAATAGAAATCTCGAAAATAGACTAACTTTCATAATGACTAGGCTACCATCCATTGGAATAACAAAAATCTCGACAACAGACTAACTTCCATAATGAGTAGGCTACCATACATTATAGTAACAAAAATCTGAACAATAGACTACCTTCCATAATGACTAGGTTACCATCCAGTGGAATAACAAAAATCTCGACAACAGACTAACTTCAATAATGACAAGGCTACCATACATTATAGTAACAAAAATTTGAACAACAAACTACCTTTCATAATGACAAGGTTACCATCCATTGGAGTAACAAAAATCACAACAACAGACTACCTTCCATAATGACAAGGCTACAATCTATTGGAGTAACAAAAATCTCGATAACAGACTACCTTCCATAATGACAAGGCTACCATCCATTGGAGTAACAAAAATGTTGAAAACATATACCTTCCATAATGACAAGGCTACCATCCATTGGAGTAATAAAAATCTTGACAACAGACTACCCTCCATAATGACTAGTCTACCATCCATTGGAGTAAGAATGATATCGACAACTTACTTCGTTTCATAATGACAAGGCTACCATCAATTGGAATAACAAAAATCTCTACAATAGACTAACATCCATAATGACATGGCTACCATCCATTGGAGTAACAAAAATATCAACAAGAGACTACCTTCCATAATGACAAGGCTACCATCCATTGGAGTACCAAAAATCTCGACAACAAAATACCTTCTATAATGACAAGGCTACCATCCATTGGAGTAACAAAAATCTAGCAAACAGACTACCTTCTATAATGACTAGGCTACCATCCATTGGAATAACAAAAATATCGACAACAAACTACCTTCCATAATGACAAGGCTACCTTACATTGTAGTAACAAAAATCTGAACAACATACTACCTTCCATAATGACAAGGCTACCATCCATTGGATTAACAAAAATCACAACAACAAACTACCTTTTATAATGACAAGGCTACCATCCATTGGAGTAACAAAAATCTCGACAACAGACTACCTTCCATAATGACAAGGCTACCACCCATTAGAGTAACAAAGATATCGACAACATACTACCTTCCATGATGACAAGGCTACCATCCATTGGAATAATAAAAATCTCGACAACAGACTACCTTCCATAATGACTAGGCTACCATCCAATGGAGTAACAAAAATTTCGACAACAAACTACCTTCCATAATGACAAGGCTACCATCCAATGGAGTAACAAAAATCTTGACAACAGACTACCTTCCATAATGACAAGTCTACCATCCATTGGAGTAACAAAGATATCAACAACAGACTACCTTTCTAATAACAAGGCTACCATCCATGGGAATAACAAAAATCTCGACAACAGACTACCTTCCATAATGACAAGGCTACCATCCATTGGAGTTACAAAAATCTTGACAACAGACTACCATCCATAATGACAAGGCTACCATCCATTGGATTAACATAGATATCGACAACATACTACCTTGCATAACGACAAGGCTACCATCCATTGGAGTAACAAAAATCACGACAACAGACTACCTTCCATAATGACAAGGCTATCTTCCATTAGAATAACAAAAATCTCAACAACAGACTACCTTCGATAATGACAAGGTTACAATCCAATGGGATAACAAAAATCTCGACAAGAGACTACCTTCCATAATGACAACTCTACCATCCATTGGAGTAACAAAAATTTCGACAACATAATACCTTCCATAATAACAAGGGTACCATCCATTGGAGTAACAAAAATATCCACAAGAGACTACCTTCCATAATGACAAGGTTACCATCCATTAATGTAATAAAAATCTCGACAACAGACTACCTTCCATAATGACAAGGCTTTTATCCATTGGAGTAACAAAAATCTCGACATCAGACTACCTTACTTAATGACTAGGATACCATCCATTGGAGTAACAAAGATATCGACAATAGACTGCCTTTCATAATGACAAGGCTACAATTGATTGTAGTACCAAAAATGTCGACAAAAGACAACCCTCCATAATGACAAGGCTACCATCCATTGTAGTAACAAAAATATCGATAACAGACTACCTTCAATAATGACAAGGCTACCATCCATTTGAGTAACAAAAATCTCGACAACATACTACCTTCCATAATGACAAGGCTCCCATCCATTAGAGTAACAAAAATCTCGACAATAGACTACCTTCCATAATGACAAGGCTACCATCCAATGGAGTAACAAAAATATCAACAAGAGACTACCTTCTATAATGATAAGGCTACCATCCAATGGAGAAACAAAAATCTCGACCACAAACTACCTTCCATAATGACAAGGTTACCATCCATTGGAGTAACAAAAATCTCGAAAGAAGACTACCTTTCATAATGACTAGGCTACCATCCATTGGAATAACAAAAATCTAGACAATAGACTAACTTCCATAATGAGTAGGCTACCATACATTATAGTAACAAAAATCTGAACAATAGACTACCTTCCATAATGACTAGGTTACCATCCAATGGAATAACAAAAATCACGACAACAGACTAATTTCCATAATGACAAGGCTACCATACATTATAGTAACAAAAATATGAACAACAGACTACCTTTCGTAATGACAAGGATACCATCCATTGGAGTAACAAAAATCACAACTACAGACTACCTTCCATAATGACAAGGCTACAATCTATTGGAGTAACAAAAATCTCAATAATAGACTACCTTCCATAATGACAAGGCTACCATTCATTGGAGTAATAAAAATCTTGACAACAGACTACCCTCCATAATGACTCGTCTACCATCCATTGGAGTAAGAAAGATATCGACAACTTACTACGTTTCATAATGATAAGGCTACCATCAATTGGAATAACAAAAATCTCTACAATAGACTAACTTCCATAATGACATGGATACCATCCATTGGAGTAACAAAAATATCAACAAGAGACTACCTTCCATAATGACAAGGCTACCATCCATTGGAGTACCAAAAATCTCGACAACAAAATACCTTCTATAATGACAAGGCTACCATCCATTGGAGTAACAAAAATCTAGCAAACAGACTACCTTCCATAAAGACTAGGCTACCATCCATTGGAATAACAAAAATATCGACAACAAACTACCTTCCATAATGACAAGGCTGCCATACATTGTAGTAACAAAAATCTGAACAACATACTACCTTCCATAATGACAAGGCTACCATCCATTGGATTAACAAAAATCACAACAACAGACTACCTTCTATAATGACAAGGCTACCATCCATTGGAGTAACAAAAATCTCGACAACAGACTACCTTCCATAATGACAAGGCTACCACCCATTGGATTAACATAGATATCGACAACATATTACCTTCCATAATTACAAGGCTACTATCCAATGGAGTAATAAAAATCACGACAACAGACTACCTTCCATAATGACAAGGCTACCATCCATTAGAATAACAAAAATCTCGACAACAGACTACCTTCCATAATGACAAGGCTACCATCCAATGGAGTAACAAAAATCTTGACAACAGACTACCTTCCGTAATGACAAGTCTACCATCCATTGGAGTAACAAAAATATCGACAACAGAATACCTTCCATAATAACAAGGGTACCATCCATTGGAGTAACAAAAATATCCACAAGAGACTACCTTCCATAATGACATGGTTACCATCCATTAAAGTAATAAAAATCTCGACAACAGACTAACTTCCATAATGACAAGGCTATCATCCATTGGAGTAACAAAAATATTGACAACAGACTACCTTACTTAATGACTAGGCTACCATCCATTGGAGTAACAAAGATTTCGACAACAGACTTCCTTTCATAATGACAAGGCTATAATTCATTGTAGTACCAAAAATGTCGACAAAAGGCAACCCTCCATAATGACAAGGCTACCATCCATTGGATTAACATAGATATCAACAACATACTACCTTCCATAATGACAAGGATACCATCCATTGGAGTAATAAAAATCACGACAACAGACTACCTTCCATAATGACAAGGCTACCATCAATTAGAATAACAAAAATCTCGACAACAGACTACCTTCCATAATGACATGGCTACCATCCAATGGAGTAACAAAAATCTCGACAACAGACTACCTTCCATAATGACAAGTCTACCATCCATTGGAGTAACAAAAATATCGACAACAGAATACCTTCCATAATAACAAGGGTACCATCCATTGGAGTAACAAAAATATCCATATGAGACTACCTTCCAAAATGACATGGTTACCATCCATTAAAGAAATAAAAATCTCGAAAACAGACTAACTTCCATATTGACAAGGATATCATCCATTGGAGTAACAAAAATCTCGACAACAGACTACCTTACTTAATGACTAGGCTACCATCCATTAGGGTAACAAAGATATCGACAATAGACTGGCTTTCATAATGACAAGGCTACAATCCATTGTAGTACAAAAAATGTTGAAAAAAGACAACCCTCCATAATGACAAGGCTACCATCCATTGTAGTAACAAAAATCTCGACAATAGACTACCTTCAATAATGACAAGGCTACCATCCAATTAAGTAACAAAAATCTCGACAACAGACTACCTTCCATAATGACAAGGCTACCATCCATTAGAGTAACAAAAATCTGGACAATAGACTACCTTCAATAATGAAAAGGCTACAATCCAATGGAGTAACAAAAATATCAACAAGAGACTACCTTCTATAATGACAAGGCTACCATCCAATGGAGAAAAAAAAAATCTCGACCACAGACTACCTTCCATAATGACAAGGTTACCATCCATTGGAGTAATAGAAATCTCGAAAATAGACTAACTTTCATAATGACTAGGCTACCATCCATTGGAATAACAAAAATCTCGACAACAGACTAACTTCCATAATGAGTAGGCTACCATACATTATAGTAACAAAAATCTGAACAATAGACTACCTTCCATAATGACTAGGTTACCATCCAGTGGAATAACAAAAATCTCGACAACAGACTAACTTCAATAATGACAAGGCTACCATACATTATAGTAACAAAAATTTGAACAACAAACTACCTTTCATAATGACAAGGTTACCATCCATTGGAGTAACAAAAATCACAACAACAGACTACCTTCCATAATGACAAGGCTACAATCTATTGGAGTAACAAAAATCTCGATAACAGACTACCTTCCATAATGACAAGGCTACCATCCATTGGAGTAACAAAAATGTTGAAAACATATACCTTCCATAATGACAAGGCTACCATCCATTGGAGTAATAAAAATCTTGACAACAGACTACCCTCCATAATGACTAGTCTACCATCCATTGGAGTAAGAATGATATCGACAACTTACTTCGTTTCATAATGACAAGGCTACCATCAATTGGAATAACAAAAATCTCTACAATAGACTAACATCCATAATGACATGGCTACCATCCATTGGAGTAACAAAAATATCAACAAGAGACTACCTTCCATAATGACAAGGCTACCATCCATTGGAGTACCAAAAATCTCGACAACAAAATACCTTCTATAATGACAAGGCTACCATCCATTGGAGTAACAAAAATCTAGCAAACAGACTACCTTCTATAATGACTAGGCTACCATCCATTGGAATAACAAAAATATCGACAACAAACTACCTTCCATAATGACAAGGCTACCTTACATTGTAGTAACAAAAATCTGAACAACATACTACCTTCCATAATGACAAGGCTACCATCCATTGGATTAACAAAAATCACAACAACAAACTACCTTTTATAATGACAAGGCTACCATCCATTGGAGTAACAAAAATCTCGACAACAGACTACCTTCCATAATGACAAGGCTACCACCCATTAGAGTAACAAAGATATCGACAACATACTACCTTCCATGATGACAAGGCTACCATCCATTGGAGTAACAAAAATCTCGACAACAAACTACCTTCCATAATGACAAGGCTACCATCCAATGGAGTAACAAAAATCTTGACAACAGACTACCTTCCATAATGACAAGTCTACCATCCATTGGAGTAACAAAGATATCAACAACAGACTACCTTTCTAATAACAAGGCTACCATCCATTGGAATAACAAAAATCTCGACAACTGACTACCTTCCATAATGACAAGGCTACCATCCATTGGAGTTACAAAAATCTTGACAACAGACTACCATCCATAATGACAAGGCTACCATCCATTGGATTAACATAGATATCGACAACATACTACCTTGCATAACGACAAGGCTACCATCCATTGGAGTAACAAAAATCACGACAACAGACTACCTTCCATAATGACAAGGCTATCTTCCATTAGAATAACAAAAATCTCAACAACAGACTACCTTCGATAATGACAAGGTTACAATCCAATGGGATAACAAAAATCTCGACAAGAGACTACCTTCCATAATGACAACTCTACCATCCATTGGAGTAACAAAAATTTCGACAACATAATACCTTCCATAATAACAAGGGTACCATCCATTGGAGTAACAAAAATATCCACAAGAGACTACCTTCCATAATGACAAGGTTACCATCCATTAATGTAATAAAAATCTCGACAACAGACTACCTTCCATAATGACAAGGCTTTTATCCATTGGAGTAACAAAAATCTCGACATCAGACTACCTTACTTAATGACTAGGATACCATCCATTGGAGTAACAAAGATATCGACAATAGACTGCCTTTCATAATGACAAGGCTACAATTGATTGTAGTACCAAAAATGTCGAGAAAAGACAACCCTCCATAATGACAAGGCTACCATCCATTGTAGTAACAAAAATATCGATAACAGACTACCTTCAATAATGACAAGGCTACCATCCATTTGAGTAACAAAAATCTCGACAACATACTACCTTCCATAATGACAAGGCTCCCATCCATTAGAGTAACAAAAATCTCGACAATAGACTACCTTCCATAATGACAAGGCTACCATCCAATGGAGTAACAAAAATATCAACAAGAGACTACCTTCTATAATGATAAGGCTACCATCCAATGGAGAAACAAAAATCTCGACCACAAACTACCTTCCATAATGACAAGGTTACCATCCATTGGAGTAACAAAAATCTCGAAAGCAGACTACCTTTCATAATGACTAGGCTACCATCCATTGGAATAACAAAAATCTAGACAATAGACTAACTTCCATAATGAGTAGGCTACCATACATTATAGTAACAAAAATCTGAACAATAGACTACCTTCCATAATGACTAGGTTACCATCCAATGGAATAACAAAAATCACGACAACAGACTAATTTCCATAATGACAAGGCTACCATACATTATAGTAACAAAAATATGAACAACAGACTACCTTTCGTAATGACAAGGATACCATCCATTGGAGTAACAAAAATCACAACTACAGACTACCTTCCATAATGACAAGGCTACAATCTATTGGAGTAACAAAAATCTCAATAATAGACTACCTTCCATAATGACAAGGCTACCATTCATTGGAGTAATAAAAATCTTGACAACAGACTACCCTTCATAATGACTAGTCTACCATCCATTGGAGTAAGAAAGATATCGACAACTTACTACGTTTCATAATGATAAGGCTACCATCAATTGGAATAACAAAAATCTCTACAATAGACTAACTTCCATAATGACATGGATACCATCCATTGGAGTAACAAAAATATCAACAAGAAACTACCTTCCATAATGACAAGGCTACCATCCATTGGAGTACGAAAAATCTCGACAACAAAATACCTTCAATAATGACAAGGCTACCATCCATTGGAGTAACAAAAATCTAGCAAACAAACTACCTTCCATAAAGAATAGGCTACCATCCATTGGAATAACAAAAATATCGACAACAAACTACCTTCCATAATGACAAGGCTACCATACATTGTAGTAACAAAAATCTGAACAACATACTACCTTCCATAATGACAAGGCTACCATCCATTAGATTAACAAAAATCACAACAACAGACTACCTTCTATAATGACAAGGCTACCATCCATTGGAGTAACAAAAATCTCGACAACAGACTACCTTCCATAATGACAAGGCTACCACCCATTAGAGTAACAAAGATATCCACAAGAGACTACCTTCCATAATGACATGGTTACCATCCATTAAAGTAATAAAAATCTCGACAACAGACTAACTTCCATAATGACAAGGCTATCATCCATTGGAGTAACAAAAATATCGACAACAGACTACCTTACTTAATGACTAGGCTACCATCCATTGGAGTAACAAAGATTTCGACAACAGACTTCCTTTCATAATGACAAGGCTATAATTCATTGTAGTACCAAAAATGTCGACAAAAGGCAACCCTCCATAATGACAAGGCTACCATCCATTGGATTAACATAGATATCAACAACATACTACCTTCCATAATGACAAGGATACCATCCATTGGAGTAATAAAAATCACGACAACAGACTACCTTCCATAATGACAAGGCTACCATCAATTAGAATAACAAAAATCTCGACAACAGACTACCTTCCATAATGACATGGCTACCATCCAATGGAGTAACAAAAATATCGACAACAGACTACCTTCCATAATGACAAGTCTACCATCCATTGGAGTAACAAAAATATCGACAACAGAATACCTTCCATAATAACAAGGGTACCATCCATTGGAGTAACAAAAATATCCATATGAGACTACCTTCCAAAATGACATGGTTACCATCCATTAAAGAAATAAAAATCTCGACAACAGACTAACTTCCATAATCACAAGGATATCATCCATTGGAGTAACAAAAATCTCGACAACAGACTACCTTACTTAATGACTAGGCTACCATCCATTAGGGTAACAAAGATATCGACAATAGACTGGCTTTCATAATGACAAGGCTACGATCCATTGTAGTACAAAAAATGTTGAAAAAAGACAACCCTCCATAATGACAAGGCTACCATCCATTGTAGTAACAAAAATCTCGACAATAGACTACCTTCAATAATGACAAGGCTACCATCCAATTAAGTAACAAAAATCTCGACAACAGACTACCTTCCATAATGACAAGGCTACCATCCATTAGAGTAACAAAAATCTGGACAATAGACTACCTTCAATAATGAAAAGGCTACCATCCAATGGAGTAACAAAAATATCAACAAGAGACTACCTTCTATAATGACAAGGCTACCATCCAATGGAGAAAAAAAAATCTCGACCACAGACTACCTTCCATAATGACAAGGTTACCATCCATTGGAGTAATAGAAATCTCGAAAATAGACTAACTTTCATAATGACTAGGCTACCATCCATTGGAATAACAAAAATCTCGACAACAGACTAACTTCCATAATGAGTAGGCTACCATACATTATAGTAACAAAAATCTGAACAATAGACTACCTTCCATAATGACTAGGTTACCATCCAGTGGAATAACAAAAATCTCGACAACAGACTAACTTCAATAATGACAAGGCTACCATACATTATAGTAACAAAAATTTGAACAACAAACTACCTTTCATAATGACAAGGTTACCATCCATTGGAGTAACAAAAATCACAACAACAGACTACCTTCCATAATGACAAGGCTACAATCTATTGGAGTAACAAAAATCTCGATAACAGACTACCTTCCATAATGACAAGGCTACCATCCATTGGAGTAACAAAAATGTTGAAAACATATACCTTCCATAATGACAAGGCTACCATCCATTGGAGTAATAAAAATCTTGACAACAGACTACCCTCCATAATGACTAGTCTACCATCCATTGGAGTAAGAATGATATCGACAACTTACTTCGTTTCATAATGACAAGGCTACCATCAATTGGAATAACAAAAATCTCTACAATAGACTAACATCCATAATGACATGGCTACCATCCATTGGAGTAACAAAAATATCAACAAGAGACTACCTTCCATAATGACAAGGCTACCATCCATTGGAGTACGAAAAATCTCGACAACAAAATACCTTCTATAATGACAAGGCTACCATCCATTGGAGTAACAAAAATCTAGCAAACAGACTACCTTCCATAAAGAATAGGCTACCATCCATTGGAATAACAAAAATATCGACAACAAACTACCTTCCATAATGACAAGGCTACCATACATTGTAGTAACAAAAATCTGAACAACATACTACCTTCCATAATGACAAGGCTACCATCCATTGGATTAACAAAAATCACAACAACAGACTACCTTCTATAATGACAAGGCTACCATCCATTGGAGTAACAAAAATCTCGACAACAGACTACCTTCCATAATGACAAGGCTACCACCCATTAGAGTAACAAAGATATCGACAACATACTACCTTCCATAATGACAAGGCTACCATCCATTGGAATAATAAAAATCTTTACAACAGACTACCTTCCATAATGACAAGGCTACCATCCAATGGAGTAACAAATATCTCGACAACAAACTACCTTCCATAATGACAAGGCTACCATCCAATGGAGTAACAAAAATCTTGACAACAGACTACCTTCCATAATGACAAGTCTACCATCCATTGGAGTAACAAAGATATCAACAACAGACTACCTTTCTAATAACAAGGCTACCATCCATTGGAATAACAAAAATCTCGACAACAGACTACCTTCCATAATGACAAGGCTACCATCCATTGGAGTTACAAAAATCTTGACAACAGACTACCATCCATAATGACATGGCTACCATCCATTGGATTAACATAGATATCGACAACATACTACCTTCCATAATGACAAGGCTACCATCCATTGAAGTAACAAAAATCACGATAACAGACTACCTTCCATAATGACAAGGCTACCTTCCATTAGAATAACAAAAATCTCAACAACAGACTACCTTCGATAATGACAAGGTTACCATCCAATGGGGTAACAAAAATCTCAACAACAGAATACCTTCCATAATGACAAGTCTACCATCCATTGGAGTAACAAAAATATCGACAATATAATACCTTCCAGAATAACAAGGGTACCATCCATTGGAGTAACAAAAATATCCACAAGAGACTACCTTCCATAATGACAAGGTTACCATCCATTAAAGTAATAAAAATCTCGACAACAGACTACCTTCCATAATGACAAGGCTTTTATCCATTGGAGTAACAAAAATCTCGACAACATACTACCTTACTTAATGACTAGGATACCATCCATTGGAGTAACAAAGATATCGACAATAGACTGCCTTTCATAATGACAAGGCTACAATCGATTGTAGTACCAAAAATGTCGATAAAAGACAACCCTCCATCATGACAAGGCTACCATCCATTGTAGTAACAAAAATCTCGATAACAGACTACCTTCAATAATGACAAGGCTACCATCCATTAGAGTAACAAAAATCTGGACAATAGACTACCTTCCATAATGACAAGGCTACCGTCCAATGGAGTAACAAAAATATCAACAAGAGACTACCTTCTATAATGACAAGGCTACCATCCAATGGAGAAACAAAAATCTCGTCCACAGACTACCTTCCATAATGACAAGGTTACCATCCATTGGAGTAACAAAAATCTCGAAAACAGACTACCTTTCATAATGACTAGGCTACCATCCATTGGAATAACAAGTATCTAGACAACAGACTAACTTCCATAATGAGTAGGCTACCATACATTAGAGTAACAAAAATTTGAACAATAGACTACCTTCCATAATGACTAGGTTACCATCCAGTGGAATAACAAAAATCTCGACAACAGACTAATTTCCATAATGACAAGGCTACCATACATTATAGTAACACAAATATGAACAACAGACTACCTTTCATAATGACAAGGCTACCATCCATTGGAGTAACAAAAATCACAACTACAGACTACCTTCCATAATGACAAGGTTACAATCTATTGGAGTAACAAAAATCTCGATAACAGACTACCTTCCAAAATTACAAGGCTACCATCCATTGGAGTAACAAAAATATCCAAAACATACTACCTTCCATAATGACAAGGCTACCATCCATTGGAGTAACAAAAATCTCGACAATAGACTACCCTCCATAATGACTAGGCTACCATCCATTGGAGTAACAAAGATATCGACAACTTAATACGTTTCATAATGACAAGGCTACCATTAATTGGATTAACAAAAATCTTGACAACATACTAACTTCCATAATGACAAGGCTACCATCCATTGGAGTAACAAAAATATCAACAAGAGACAACCTTCCATAATGACAAGGCTATCACCCATTGGAGTACCAAAAATCTCGAAAACAAAATACCTTCTACAATGACAAGGCTACCATCCATTGGAGTAACAATAATCTAGAAAAAAGACTACCTTCCATACAGACTAGGCTACCATCCATTGGAATAACAAAAATATCGCAACAGACTACCTTCCACAATGACAAGGCTACCATACATTGTAGTAACAAAAATCTGAACAACATACTACCTTCCATAATGACAAGGCTACCATCCATTGGATTAACAAATATCACAACAATAGACTACCTTCTATAATGACAAGGCTACCATCCATTGGAGTAACAAAAATCTCGACAACAGACTACCTTCCAAAATGACAAGGCTACCACCCATTAGAGTAACAAAGATATCGACAAAATACTACCTTCCATAATGACAAGGCTACCATCCATTGGAATAATAAAAATATCGACAACAGACTACCTTCCATAATGACCAGGCTACCATCCAATGGAGTAACAAAAATCTCGACAACAGACTACCTTCCATAATGACAAGGCTACCATCCATTGGAGTTACAAAATTATCGACAACATACTACCTTCCATAATGACAAGGTTACCATCCATTGGAGTAACAAAAATATCCACAAGAGACTACCTTCCATAATGACAAGGCTACCATCCATTACAGTAATAAAAATCTCGAGAATAGACTACCTTCCATAATGACCAGGATACCATCCATTGGAGTATTAAAACACTCGACAATAGACTACCTTACATAATGAATAGGCTGCCATCCATTTGAGTAACAAACATAACGACAACAAACTACTTTTCATAATGACAAGGCTACCATCCAATGGAGTAACAAAAATATCGACAAAAGACTACCTTCCATAATGACAAGGCTACCATCCATTGGAGTAACAAAAATATCGACAAAAGACTACATTCAATAATGACAAGTGTTGTAACCCAAAATTAGCCCTCTCATTCTATCAACTTTTCTCATGACCAGGCTCTTTGGACTCAAGATCAAGCTAGGATTTGCTCTGCTCAAGACATCTTCTTGCACTGATGACCTAAATTAGGGTTTGAGTTTGCACAGGGATTTTGGGACCTTCTATGCTCAAATTTACTTTCATACTTCATATTAGACTCAAAATTTTATCCATGCCATGTTTCAATCCTTAAATCAAATTTTTGCCCATTCAATTGGACAGTTGACCTAGAAATTAGTTGTATTGGGGAAAAAGTCAATTGTGGCCAATTACAGTCAAACCTCGTGAATTTTGAGCCATATCATCATAATCAACTCATATGAACCATTTGATCAATTTTTGACCACAAATCCACAAGAAATTTGATCAGATCACCAAAAGGGCAAAATGGTCATTTTTAGGGTTTTGATTGTACAAAGGCAATTTTTGACTTTTTCACCTAGCCAATGGCAAACTAGGTTCAACCATGGACTCAAGGACTCAATGGCATCATCTTTACCTATTCAACAAGTTCAAAAGACCTCAATTGCATTTGATTGACAGGAGAATTTTTCAGTCAACTGTTCAAAATTTGACTGTACACTGAGAAGTCAAACTTTGACTTTTTGGTCAAAATCAAGTGCCAAGGGTCATTTTTCATCAAAATGTATCAAAATATGAAAATTTTTCATCAAGAAACCCAAAATTGCAAATTAGGGTTTAAAGTTGAAAATTTTCATAACTTAGAATTTTTCTAAGTTATGAAATTTTCTTAATTTTTCCTAACTTTGCCCAACATTTTCACCATGATGCATTTGGATTCAAACAAAACCTCCAACATGAAGGTTGTAGTCCACCACAAAGTCTTCAACTTTTATTAACAAAGTTTTCTCAAAAGAATCTTGGATCTCATGTTATGATTTTTGGAACAAGGGTCCCTAAAACTTTTAACTTAGTGAAATTTTGCCCTAGTTTAGGCAGGATTTTGACCTATCTTCTTGGTCATTTTTCAGATGGTTCCACTTGGAATCTCAAGTATAATTTCAAAGATTTATTATATAGCATGTTGCAAGCTTTCCAAATTGTCAAAGAAATCTTCAAACACATTTGTGGTTATGGAGAATCGAAGGCTTGAAGTTGGCAAAAGCTCACTCTGGCTGTTACTTCCTATCCATAATGGGTTGCTAACATTGTGCCCGTGCCTAAGAAAGAG
Source organism: Vicia faba (assembly GCA_948472305.1). Lineage (NCBI taxonomy): Eukaryota > Viridiplantae > Streptophyta > Magnoliopsida > Fabales > Fabaceae > Vicia > Vicia faba. Next base: position 802,168,673 of record OX451737.1, on the reverse strand, counting down.
GGCAAAGTCAGAATGTGTGTTGACTATAGGGACTTAAATAGGGCTAGCCCCAAAGATGATTTTCCACTACCACACATTGACATCTTGGTTGACAATACAACTAAACACAAGGTATTTTCCTTCATGGATGGATTCTCGGGATACAACCAGATCAAAATGGCCCACAAAGATATAAAGAAGACTTCTTTTATTACGCAGTGGGGTACCTTCTTCTATTAAGTGATGCCATTCGGACTGAAGAATGTTGGTGCAACCTATTAGCGAGCCATGGTAGCTTTATTTCATGACATGATACATCATGAGATCGAATTCTACGTAGACGACATGATAGCCCGTTCACTGACAGAAGAAGAACACCTCGACCATCTGCAAAAGCTGTTTGTCAGATTGAAGGAATATAAGCTCAGACTAAACCCTAGCAAGTTCACTTTCGGAGTTAGGTCCGGTAAACTTTTGGGATTCATCGCCAGTAACAAAGGCATTGAGGTTGATCCTACTAAAGTCAAAGCTATACAAGAAATGTCGGGCCCCCGCACTGAAAAGGAGGTTAGAGGTTTCTTGGGACGCTTAAACTATATTGCAAGGTTCATTTCTCACCTAACATCTACCTGTGAGCCAATCTTCATGCTGATGAAGAAAGATCAGGTGGTTGAATGGAATAGTGATTGTCAAATTGCTTTTGATAAGATCAAGGAGTATTTGCTGGAACCTCTTATCTTGATGCCACCCATCGAAGGAAGACCTTCAATCATGTATCTGACTGTTTTGGATAATTCAATATGGTGTGTACTGGGCCAGCATGACGAGTCTGGCCGAAAAGAGCATTCCATTTATTACCTTAGCAAAAATTTTACCGACTGTGAGACTCGTTATTCACTGCTCGAGAAAACTTGTTGCGCTTTGGTATGGGCTGCTCTCCGTCTAAGGCAGTATATGTTGACACATACCACTTTGTTGATTTCTAAAATGGATATGATTAAGTACATCTTCGAGAAGCCTGCTTTATCCGAAAGAATCGCTAGATGGAAAATGATCCTGACATAGTATGATATCCAGTACACAACCTAAAAAGCTATAAAGGGGAATGTACTAGCTGACCATCTAGCTCATCAAGCCGTCGAAGATTACCAATCTATGAGGTTTGACTTCCCTTACAAGGACATTATGACATTGGACAACATTAAAGATAACAGACCATACGACGGACCTGAACAAGGATCCCGATGGACCCTGTACTTTGATGGTGCTTCAAATGCACTTGGCAACGGTATCGGTGCGGTACTTATTTCTCCAGAAGGTTGCCATACGCCTTTCACTGCTAGACTCTACTTCAGCTGCACCAACAACATGGCCGAGTATGAAGCTTGTATCTTTGGTCTCAAGGCTGCAATTTACTTGGGAATCAAATCTCTGATTGTGTTTGGGGACTCAGCTTTGGTTATCAGTCAAATCAAAGGATAATGGGACACTAAACATCCTAATCTTATCCCATACAAAGAACATGTCTTGACATTGTTGCCTCCTTTCGAGCAGATTACTTTCGAGCATTTCCCGTGAGAACAAAATCAGCTAGCACATGCTCTGGCTACAATGTCTTCCATGTTTAAACTCAACTGGGATAATGAGGCTCCCCAAATCACCATCGAGCAAATGGACGAACCTGCACATTGTCATGAGATTAATACCGAAGTAGTGGAACAACCCTGGTTTCATGAAATCAAAAGGTATCTCCAAACTCGAGAATACCCTGAAGGAGCTTTAGTCAATGACAAAAGGTTCTTAAGGAGATTTACTACCATGTTCTTCCTGAGCAATGGTATCTTATATAAGCGCAACCATGATTGTGTTCGACTTCATTGTGTGGACAAGGTTGAAGCTGAGTTGATCGTGACCGGAATACATAGCGGCACATTTGGCACCCACTTAAGCGGGCATACGATGGCTAAGAAGATTCTAACGGCAGGCTACTACTGGTCTACCATGGAAGCTGATTGTCATCAACATTCCCGTACTTGTCACAAATGCTAAGTCTATGCTGACAAGGTACATATTCCTCTAGTTCCTCTCAACATTCTGACAGCTCCTTGGCCATTCGCGATGTGGGTAATCGACATGATTGGAGAGATCAAGCCTACGGCATCCAATGGACATCGCTTCATCTTGGTGGCTATTGATTATTTTACCAAGTGGGTTGAAGCAGCTTCCTTTGCCTCTGTTACAAAGAATGTGGCTGCCCGCTTCATTAAGCAGAACCTCATATGCCGGATGGTATCCCCGACAGGATCATCACGGAGAACGGTACAAATTTGAACAACAATGTGATCACCGCTCTGTGCGAGCAGTTCAAGATTCAACATCACAATTCATCTCCCTATCGGCCAAAGGTGAACGGTGTTGTTGAAGCCGCGAACAAGAATATCAAGAAGATCATTCAAAAGATGATAGTCACCTACAAGGACTGGCATGAGATGTTACTGTTTTCTCTGCACAGATATCGTACCACGGCACGTACTTCAAATGGGGCAACCTCCTTTTCTTTGTTATATGGCATGCAGGTTGTTTTACCCATGGAAGTTCAGATTCCTTCCTTGAGGATTATGAAGGATGTTGGTTTAAGTGAAGACGATTGGATTCATACCCGGCTTGATCAACTTAACTTGATCAATGAGAAACGACTTATTGTTGTTTATCAAGTCGGAGATCTTGTAATCAAGCAGATCATCTTTCCGCAAAGTGATACCAGGGGCAAGTGGACTCCTACGTACGAAGGACCATTTGTGATTAAGAACATCTTTTCTGGTGGGGCAATGATTCTTACCACCATGGATGGCGACGACCTGCCTCACCCTGCGAATGCAGACATAGTCAAAATATTTTACGCATAAACGACCCTACAAGTTGAAAACCCGAAAGGGCGACTTGGGAAAAAATGGGTATCCCGGTGAATCGAAAACCCGAAAGGGAGGTTCAGGCAAAAATTAAGGATAAATAAAAAAATCTGTACACCCGGCAAGTTGAAAACCCGAAAGGGCATCTTGGACAAAAAAGGGTTTCTCGGTGGATCGAAAACCCGAAAGGGCGGTCCAGGAAAAAGTTAGGGAATTAAAGCGTATGACTATGTCTTGTCGGATCACTTTAAGAACAATCTCTTCACGACCAATACTCCAAGCTTATGATTAATCCAATCATCCGCGGACGAAGCAACGAATGGACAAGATACTCAGAGTTGTGAAGGCTATAGCAGAATGGGAACCCCATGGAATTGTTGCACATAGCCATCTTTCTTTGTATAATGTTTTTCTCAATTTTTCAACATTCTCTTACTAGGATCTCTGTCTCCTTTGTACAAAGATACTTACAAAAGTGAATACAGAGATATTTCAAAGTGCAGAAATTTGCTTGCCTTTCCTTTCTTTCTACACTTATGTTTTATTTGAAAACGTCCAATCATTTGTTAAATGAGCATATGCATTTGAATATAATCGCTGCTTACAAATAAAACAAAATAAGAAAGGATAATTACTAATAGGTCGAAAGTATAAGGAAACGTCTTTAGGCTATTCCAGTAGAAATCCCCTATGGTATGTCATTTAGATCCTCAACAGAGCTAAAACTTTGAAATGCATATCTCCAGCGGAGTTAAGGTTCAAAATTCCCATCAGAGTTAAGTTTCTAAAAAACTCCCGATCCCTAGTGGAGCCAGAATACTCTAAACATTGTTCCCCAGCGGAGTCCAAAATTTCAAATCTTAAACCCCGGTGGAATACTACCCAACTTCCTCTGATTCCCCAGCAGAGTTTTTCATAGAACAGGAATCCCCAGTAGATTGGCATACAAACCAAGCTCTTGATTTCCCCGGCAGAATAAACATTCTCCCCACAGAGTTATTTCCCAGCATAACGAAATTTTCTTGTTCTCATTTCTCTAGTTGGAGCCTTCCATGTTTTAATTACCCCAGTAGAAATCATCAGCAATAGTCCAAAGGATTTCTCATCTTCAGCAATCAAAGATTTTTGGAATCCCCAGCATTGGTCAAGGTTTTACCTTCCCCGGAAGCAGTCAAAGATTTCATTATCTTTAGCTATCAAGGATTTATTTTCCTCAGCAAGACAGCTAATCAGCTTACATGCGCATACATTACATTCATAAATCATGAACGTTTATAGAACACATTTTATTGCATCATACATGGCATGCAACATAACTTTGTGTTTTAGCTAACATTCTACCCTTTCAGGATAATATTAAAAGCTACCTTTAACAAATGGTCAAAGATTTCAGATACAGTATGGATACACTCCAAGACATGGAAGTCATTCTGCTACTCATTCAGATCTCTTATTCGGATACAGTATGGATACACCCCAGACACGGCGGTCATTCTATTACTCATTCAGAATTTCAATTCAAGATACAATATGGATACACCCCAGACACGGTGATTGTTGTACCCCAAAATTTGCCTTCCCATATTCTTCAAGATTTAGCAAGATCAAGCTACAAAATCTCTTAAGAGCTGCACAGTCCAATTGCCTCGTGACACAGTCAAAATTAGGATTCTGGTCCCTGCAAAGAAATTGAGGTTTCCAAGGGTCCAATCAAGTCCCATATGCCTACATACATTGTCAAGCATCCATGTGTCAAGTTTCAAGACTCACAGCATCAAGTTGCACAGTCAAAAACCCTAAATGCTTCACAGTCAACTGCAGGGGTAAAATGGTCATTTGACAGTCAAAAGTCAATATTTTTGGTCAACATCTTATTTTGAAGCCACAAGCATCATTTGATCAATTATTGATCATGATTCCACAAGCATGGCTCAAAAAGTCTCAAGATGCCAAAGTTTCTATTTTTGGACTGCTGAAAAGTCAACTGCAAATTGACCAGGGCATAACTTTTTCATGGTTCATCAGAAAAATCCCATCCAAATCTCCTTTTGAAGGGGATTAAATTTCCTACAACTCATCTTCACACTCCAAGTCCAAGAAATGCTCTCACAAAAAGTTATCAATTTCAACATTGTGGGTCATTTTCAAAAGTCAACAAAAAGGCACTTTAAGTCAAAGACCATAACATGATATTGGTAAATCAAAATGACATGGGACCAAAGGCATTGGTTAGAGGACTTCAAGACCTTTCCAAAATGTCCAAGAACATGTTCATAGCTTCAAAATTGAGCAAGATATGCATTGGAGAAGTTGGGAAATTTTTGGGAACTTTCAAAAGTCAACTTTGCCTAAAACACTTCAAATTTGCTAGTGGGCCTCAAATTCTTTCTTGAATCATTACCCAAAGCCTATGCACGACCCATTGAACTTAAAATGATTTATTTTCTTATTTGTAATTAATTAATTCAATTTTTATTATTATTAATTCATTTAATTAGTTTTAATTGTAGAAAAATATCAAAGAATGGTTGTCAAATCTTTTTATGCTGCAAATACACTCCATATATGCTAAAGATTTCGTGCATCACTCAAGGGGACAAGATCTTCCACAATTGGCAAGGTTTTCATGGAAAAATATTGAAAATCACATAATTGAAAATCAAAGATATGAAACATTATTGCAATGGATTCATGGGCTTTATTTTGACCTAATTTGCATCACATACATATGCAAGAGGTAACCCTATTCAGAAAGACACGAAAAAGCTGCTGAAACTCCATAATCAATTTGCAAATTTTCAAGAGAAACTTGAAAACTGAAATCCTATTTGCAGTACAATTCAAGGCCTAAAATTGCTTCTAATACATTGCTGGACCTTCCAGGAGTCTATTAGCATCAAGAACCAGTCCAAACGCGCAAAGAATTGAAGAACACGAGCCATACAGTTTGCTTTGTTTTCCAATTTGACATATCATCATTCATGCGCTTTTAACCATTTTTCTTGTTTGATTTACACTAATAGTGACCTTCTGAAGCGATTGGTATAGTTCAATTGAATTAACGTTGCCTGAATCAAAATTCACCATGGACGAAACCTAGGGTTTCTGAAGCTTCAAATTAGGGCTTTAGGCATCAGGAAAAATTGGAACGTGTCATGACCATGGTTGAATTCGTCAAGGCCAGGCGAATTCAACTAGCCTATCGCGCCCTTTTTATATTGATTCCTCTTATATTCACTATTTTTCACAGTTGTACTTAGTGGGGGTTTAAAACCCCCGCTATCTTGTTTATAATTGCAGGAAGAACGAAGAAGAAGGATGAGTTGTCCAAGCGCTATTGGAACATTCAAACTTTAGCGTTATTTTTTCATATCCCAGCATATTTGGCACTTTATGTATATTATAATTCTTTATTATATTGTTTACAAACGCGCTTGGTGGCTCAGTTGGTTGGGAACGTGGCTGGCAGGTATAGGGACCTGGGTTCGATTCCCAGGTCCCCCCATATATTCTTCATATTTTTCTTAATGCTTTCACATGCAGCACTCCTTCAACGCTCCACCATGCATCCTCACGCCTGAGCTTGCCACGCCCTCATGATGATCAATCCAGTGGTTACAGAATGAAGAGCATGATGCACTCTAGTAAACCAACGTGCACACAATCAGGAAAGTCAACTGGGCTCTATGCTTCAATGGGCCAGAATTCCTCACAAACACCTCCACTTTGGGCCTGACACCCCCTTGGTTTGCATGATTTTTTTCAATTTAATTTGCTTTTCTTTCTAATTCTTTTTAATTGTTTTAATTGTTTTTATTAATTCACCATTAATCAACTTTTCATAATAAAATCAGAAAATCAAAACACAAAATATGTTTAATTATTTATTAATTTCCTCACTAATTTATTTTTGTAAATAAATGTTAATAATTAATTTACTTAATTTAGGTTTGAAATTAAATCTTTTCTTTAATAAATAAAATTCTATAGAATTAGGTTTTGATTCCTTTTTATCATTATTATTATCATTATTTATTATTATTATTAATTGCTATTTTTGTAAATAAACATGTAAATTAATTAATTAGTAAATTAGGTCAACTTTGACATTTTCTTTAATAATTAAAATAATCTAGATTTAGGGTTTCCTTTTAATTCTTTTTCTTATTTTCATTAAATACAAAAAACATAAAAAATACTTTATTTTCTTTAATTAAATAATAATTAGGCTTTAATTTAATTTAATTTCTCAAAAGGGTCCAACACCCTCGGATGTCCAATTTAATTCTTTCGCGCTTTATTTTCTTATCGATCATTATGTAACTGCTTTCCGGATGTAATAGTAATTAGGTATTTTTTTTACTTTCCGCATCTTTTATCAAAAACGGGTCTTTGTATTTTGGCGATGTATAGACCCGCGCCTTGTAATAGCGTAGCTTTTATATTTCCGTCTTTTAATTTTCCGCACTCCTAAATTCTAAAATTGCATGAAAGAATGTATGGTAATTAAAAACAACGCGTAGCTCACAATGCCATGATTAAAGATAACTGTTAAACTGAAAACAACACACAAATACACACACCACTTCTAGGGTACGCCTCACTCGTTGCCTTCGAAATGTGGTCGTCAAGTATATGACGTTTTAGCGGTCGCTCTTATGTCCATGATCCAGTTGCCTCGAAACAGTTGCCTCCAAACGGTTGCCTCGGATTAAAAAAGGATGGAGGACATAAGGGTAACTTCTAAGGTGTCCTACTGTTGCTTTGGTGACCACACTGTCCCTAAAATTGAATTGACCCGAACACCTCCAACGGTGGTGCTACCTACCTCTCAATGGTGGGATGGCACTACCTTAAGGACTTTTACACAGCCTAATCCCTTAGGGTAGGTAGATGACTCATGGATACTTGCTCTCTAAAAAAACAAATCAAAAATCTTTTCACACTGACACTTTCAAAAACATTCAAAACAAATTTTTCAAACACTCTTGAGGACAAATACAAGAGTCATTCAGAAATCTTTCAATGAAACTTTTTCAAACCCACTCACATTTTGAAAAGAAAACATTTTGAAAATATAAGAGCAAGTATCTAAGAGCCCGTGGATAACCACGGATAGAAAGGGTGCTAACACCTTCCCTTTCTATAATCTACCTCCCGAACCGAGAAACATCTCGAAAAGGAATTTTGCTGTGCTTTTTTCCTTTCCTTGTTGGAGAAAATAAAATACGGTGGCGACTCTTGCTTACCGCGACATTTCGCGAACCAGCATTAAAAACAGTCAGTTCTATTTCCACCGATCGCCAGAACTGGCGACTCTGCTGGGGATTACTTAAAGTGAGGTGTACCTTAGGATAGCTCATACTTGGGTTTTCAGTTGCTTTGTTTTGTTTGCTTTATTATTGTGGGCATTGTCTTGAGTTTCATAGATCCTAACCCGGATCTGGGAATACCCTGTTAGGTAGCATAAGCTGTGAGGGACCTGTCCGGCGTAGACCGACACGGGTGAAGCAGTGGCTACGTTGGTGTGGCACCTTGGTCTGTACCGATATCCCTTGTGTCGCAACGAGGAGAATATGGGTCTTCTGAGGAGTCATTAAGCACCAACCGACCTTAGAACCCTAATTTGACCCAACTTGGCCATAGAACAGTAGCAGTATGCTACACCTATTGAGGCTAAACTCTCGCGATGGTTCTGGCCGCAAGAAAAGATTGCGATGCTGGAGTTATGACCGATTGAGGGTAGTCAGTGATATTTGGATCCTCTAGAACCCGGTTACTTTTGATAGGACAGGTCTTAACCAACAAACTGAAAGAGGGTAGTACCTGAACTTCATGCTGGCCTAAACCCTAAGGGCTCTTTTGTGTGACTTGTGTGCCTTCATACTTGAACTACTTGCATACTTGTTATCTAACAACACGAGTTTCCTTGCAGGTTTTGCCTACAGTCCTTAATCTGGACTCATAACAGGGTTTACTTATATCACTCCATGCATAGCATAACATCATACAATCATACCATTGCATACCTCCTGCATAAGGACTAACCCATTTCAAGGATCTCAAGGGTCTGTGATGCAGGTCATGATGAATCAAAATGTCTAGCAAGGCGCAAAGAGGATTTATTTTCCTCTATCCAAGGCTGATCACTTGAGTCAGGGGCTATGACCCACTCGATATGGTGAGCCTTGACTCTTGAAGAAGGACTCTCTACAATATGTAGTTCCTTCAATCAAGCTACCGGATCCCAACTCTAACAATTTTCTTGTTTACCCCGCGAGATCCTTGAAAACATTGCATGCATATCATACATATCATTGCATTACAGGTACCCTTGTTGCAGGTCACTTACCCTTTTTCGCTGTTTATTTCAGCAATGGGTTCCCAACAAGATAACCAGGGTCTGCACGCTCAAGAGACCTAGTTCAGGGAGATCTTCCTAAGCCTATCCAAGGGGCAGGAAGAGTTAAGGACACTCCTCATGGGGAATTTGTCCAAGAAAAGTCCCGAAGATGACAAGGACGAACGGCTGAAACGTCTGAAAGCTGAGGTAGATACAATGAGAACCCAGATGCTGGGGCAAATGGCTCTCATCCAAGGCTTAGCTCGGAAGCAAGAAGAGTTGAGGACCATGATCAGTCAGCTTCATCAAGACATGAAGCAACCAGCCCAAGTCAGGGACCAGGTCATTGATCAGCTTCCAAGAGGAAAAGAGTCTGGTATGGTGAAGAATAGACCTCTCCAAATTGCTACCACTTCACAGGTCCAACCACAACCCCGCACAGAGCAACAGGTTCATCAGAGTAAGCCAAGCAGGTCCAGGAGGCAATTCACCCAGCTCAACGTGTCGCTGTTTCAAGCTTTACAACACCTATTGAGGTTGAATCTGATTACACTAAGAGCTCCTCCCCGGAATCCCAACATCTCTGCTCCTAACTATCATCCCAACAAAAGATGTGCATACCACTCCGATAGTCCTCGACATGACACTGCCGATTGCTGGGCTCTGAAGAACAAGGTACATGACCTGATTAATGAAGGAGCAGTGGATTTCACCCAAGTGGGTCAGGCTGAGTGCTTCTACCATCCCTACAGGATTCACCATTTGAAGTAACAAGTCCTGAAATGAGAAGACTTTTTGTCCATTAGAATTTTTAAGTTGTAATTTTCTTTTGATTGTTCAAACAATTATCATGTCAAACGCTGTTATTTCGTTGATGCATCTCATATGTCTGTTTTGAATCAATATATTCGCATTCGCTATATTCAACCTGCTTTCATTTTTTTGATGTCAACTCTCAATTAATAATTCTGAGCCTCTTGAGGGAGGATGACAAAAACGATACCACAATCTACAGTATGCTTTTGAACAAACCCCGCTGATGAGGTACATGCATTGTTTCTATCCCTAAACACTGGAGTTATAAGGAAGATAATCCCTCGTCAACTCCTCTGAACCAAAGAAGTAGGAGTTTTTCTTTTCAAAAATTAAAACCCTTTATCATAACCTGGGGCAGGGTAGTTCTCTCAGTTGATACAAGTGCATAACAAATGGCACCAGGGAGGTCCTTACAAAAAAAAAAGACGGTGATGGTTCCGAATAGTTAAAGGCAGGCAGTCATTACTTCTCAAAATAAAAGGCCATTAAGTCAAAATCTATGAAGGAGACTTACAAAACTGGGGCATCCCGCTGACTGTAATCACAAAAGAAACAGTTCAGGCAAAAAACAGGGATAACAAAATCAAAAAAAAAAAAAAAGAAAGAGGTCTTACAAACCCTCGACAAAAAATGACTGCCTATTCAAAATAAATTGTCAACATCCGAACCATCACTGGTATATCAGGACAAAGACTCAAACAAGGTCTAACGCACGACCAGCTGAGTTTAGGTTTGGAGAACATCACGAAGACCGGGTGGGTACAAATAAAATTTGAGCCTTTATCCTTTATTTCTTAAACCGTGAACCAGGCCACATTATAACCCTCAAAAGTCCTAGCTGAAGCATGGGTTAGTTCGAAAGCATACTGTTACGAAGGGTATCCTGACTCCTTAAGGCTTGCTGTGAAATATTGAGTTGACATCACATTTTACAAAAATTCACCTGTTTTATTAAAAAATCTGCATTTTCAAAAAACTTCAAGACAGACATAAGCTTTGCATTTTTAATGTAACTTTGTTTGCATATGACTTTTTGTTCGAACAGCAGAGAAATTCGCACGACGATTATCTAGTGAATAAAAGCACTTCCAACCAAAGGGTGCGGCATGGTCATTGTCCATCATCTGGGGCAGTTAGGTCAAGATTCAGAGAATATCTCAAAAGGCCAAATAGCCAGGGGCAGATCTCCATTCGAGTCACTCGGGGCATTGGACATGAATTCCAACTATGAATCTTGCCTGATCAAACAAAGATTTTCTGGTCACATGGCAACACAACAACAGGGGCACCTCCCTACATCCTGAGAGCACGGACATAGTCGAAAAATAGTACGCATAATCAAAGACCCGCTAGGTCGACTGGCCTAGGCAAAAATAAGGGCTTCCCGGCGAACCAAAAGGGTTCGGGCAAAATAAGGGATGAAAATGAAAAATCTGTACACCCGGCAAGTCGAAAACCTGAAAAGGCGGCTTGGGCAAAAATGGGTATCCCGGTGGACTGAAAACCCGAAAGGGCGGTCCAGGAAAAAGTTAGGGATCACAGCGTACGACTATGTCCCGTCACCTCGTCACTTGCCTACCAGAAGAATATTTATCAATCGGCAGTTGTCAAACACCTCCGCAGGTACCTTCCCCCGCAGAAACTGGGGCAATACAAATTGTCTAAGCGATCTGGTTGCTTTGTCCACCGAGGTGCCACGGTATGTTCAGCTGAAGAATGTAACAAGGATACCTTCACTCCCTGCAGGGTAAAATGAGACTCAACAATTCTCCCCAAGCAGAGTTGTTCTCCAATCAACCCTAACAAGGCACAGTATCCCAAGCAAGTCAGCAACGCTCTCCCCCAAGCAGAGTTAGACCACAGTCAGCCTTATGGGAGTTGGGTACCCCCAGAAGATCTCAATATTCCCCAGCGGAGTATACAGACATTCCTTAAACAAGCATCCCCGGCAGTCTTAATATAAGTTTGTTCCCCGGCGGAATACCGGACATCCAGTGGAGCCATTCCCCGGTCCAATCTGAAAAGTTTCCCCAGGAAAGTTGAATCAACCTCCCCAATAGATTCAGGAAGCTTATCCCCAGTAGATTCTTGAAGCTTATCACCTGCAGAGTGCGAATGCTCCCCCGGCTTTATTCAAAGGTTATTTCCCCACCGGGATATAACTGGGTTATCCTCAGCCAATTGCCACAGGAAGATCGTCTCCGGCGAAGTATTCCTATCCCCAGCGGAGTTCATCAAATCTTCCAACGGAGCTTCTCAATGGAATCCCCAACGAAGTTATCACCAAATCTCAGCGAAGTATCTCTTCCCACAGAGCATTCCCCGCAGAGTAATCTCTTCGCCAAGTTTATTCCCCAACGGAGTCATCTTCTCCTATAGGTTTATTCTCGCAACCGTCATCCCCAGCGGAAATGAAAAACTCCACTCTTCAAAACATCAGCCCAGGATTTGACTTCCTGGAATTGGTCAAGGATTTATTTTCCTAGACAAAAATACAGTCATAAACATCAAATCTTCATACATTATAGCATGCACATACGCATCATGGACATACAATCTCATTTATTGTGAGAACATCAGGCATGTCATACATCATAACATTGCATACAACTAACGTTTTGTCTTTTCAGGACCAAGATCAATACAAAGATGATTACTATCAATTATCGCAATTCTAGATTCGATACCTATATCTAGCCAGGGCATATATGTGAGCGATTATTTCCAGACTCGATTCTTGTATCCTGCCAGGGCACGTCTGAAGAGTTTGAAGATCCGATTCCTGTATCCTGCCAGGGTGTATCTGTTGACGACTATATTCCAGACTCGATTCCTGTATCCTGCCAGGGCACGTCTGAAGAGTTTGAAGATCTGATTCCTGTATCTTGCCAGGGTGTATCTGTTGACGACTAATTCCAGACTCGATTCCTGTATCCTGCCAGGGCACGTCTGAAGAGTTTGAAGATCTGATTCCTGTATCTTGCCAGGGTGTATCTGTTGACGACTAATTCCAGACTCGATTCCTGTATCCTGCCAGGGCACGTCTGAAGAGTTTGAAGATCCGATTCCTGTATCTTGCCAGGGTGTATCTGTTGACGACTAATTCCATACTCGATTCTTGTATCCTGCCAGGGCACGTCTGAAGAGTTTGAAGATCCGATTCTTGTATCTTGCCATTGTGTATCTGTTGACGACTAATTCCAGACTCGATTCCTATATCTTGACAGGGCACGTCTGAAGAGTTTGAAGATCCAATTCCTGTATCTTGCCAGGGTGTATCTGTTGACGACTAATTCCAGACTCGATTCCTGTATCCTGCCAGGGCATGTCTGAAGAGTTTGAAGATCCGATTCTTGTATCTTGCCAGGGTGTATCTGTTGACGACTAATTCCAGACTCGATTCCTGTATCTTGCCAGGGAACGTCTGAAGAGTTTGAAGATCTGATTCCTGTATCTTGCCAGGGTGTATCTGTTGACGACTAATTCCAGACTCGATTCCTGTATCCTGCCAGGGCACGTCTGAAGAGTTTGAAGATCCGATTCCTGTATCTTGCCAGGGTGTATCTATTAACGACTAATTCCAGACTCGATTCCTGTATCCTTCCAGGGCACGTCTGAAGAGTTTGAAGATCCGATTCCTGTATCTTGCCAGGGTGTATCTGTTGAAGACTAATTCCAGACTCGATTCCTGTATCCTGCCAGGGCACGTCTGAAGAGTTTGAAGATCCGATTCCTGTATCTTGCCAGGGTATATCTGTTGACGACTAATTCCAGACTCGATTCCTGTATCCTGCCAGGGCACGTCTAAAGAGTTTGAAGATTCGATTCCTGTATCTTGCTAGGGTGTATCTGTTGACGACTATTTCCGGATTCGATACCTGTATCCAGTCAGGGCACATCCACATGAAGAGTTTGAAGATCAATCCCTGTAACAGGCCATGTAATTATTTTCTTTCTTAGGTACGCAAGTTCTCGCTAAGGGATCTCTTACGCGATCGACACCTAGATGGCATTTATAAGCCCATCCACATACCAACAGTCTCCAAATGGCATCCCTAAGCCCATTCCCGACAAAGTTCTGTCACACTTCCAAATGGCATCTATAAGCCCATCCTCCTATCCATCATCTCTCCAAATGGCATCTGTAAGCCCATTCCCCACATCACACTGCTAACATGCTATTATGTGAGTGCAAATTTCTGGGCACTCTAGTGTTCAATCATCTTCCACCTTCAGATTACGAAAGGCACGCCAGCCAATCTACATCCTCAGGTCTAAGAAGATTGAACAGGGGCAACTGTTGTACCCCAAAATTTTCCCTCCCATATTCTTCAAGATTTAGCAAGATCAAGCTACAAAATCTCTCAATAGCTGCACAGTCCAATTGCCTCCTGACGCAGTCAAAATTAGGGTTTTGGTCCCTGCAAAGAATTGAGGTTTCCAAGGGTCCAATCAAGTCCCATATGCCTACATACATTGTCAAGCATCCATATGTCAAGTTTCAAGACTCACATCATCAAGTTGCACAGTCAAAAACCCTAAATGCTTCACAGTCAACTGCAGGGGTAAAATGGTCATTTGACAGACAAAAGTCAATATTTTTGGTCAACATCTTATTTTGAAGCCACAAGCATCATTTGATCAATTATTGATCATGATTCCACAAGCATGGCTCAAAAAGTCTCAAGATGCCAAAGTTTCTATTTTTGGACTGCTGAAAAGTCAACTGCAAATTGACCAGGGCATAACTTTTTCATGGTTCATCAGAAAAATCCCATCCAAATCTCCTTTTGAAGGGGATTAAATTTCCTACAACTCATCTTCACACTCCAAGTCCAAGAAATGCTCTCACAAAAAGTTATCAATTTCAACATTGTGGGTCATTTTCAAAAGTCAACAGAAAGGCACTTTAAGTCAAAGACCATAACATGATATTGGTAAATCAAAATGACATGGGACCAAAGGCATTGGTTAGAGGACTTCAAGACCTTTCCAAAATGTCCAAGAACATGTTCATAGCTTCAAAATTGAGCAAGATATGCATTGGAGAATTTGGGAAATTTTTGGGAACTTTCAAAAGTCAACTTTGCCTAAAACACTTCAAATTTGCTAGTGGGCCTCAAATTCTTTCTTGAATCATTACCCAAAGCCTATGCACGACCCATTGAACTTAAAATGATTTATTTTCTTATTTTTAATTAATTAATTGAATTTTTATTATTATTAATTCATTTAATTAGTTTTAATTGTAGAAAAATATCAAAGAATGGTTGTCAAATCTTTTTATGCAGCAAATACACTCCATATATGCTAAAGATTTCGTGCATCACTCAAGGGGACAAGATCTTCCACAATTGGCATGGTTTTCATGGAAAAAGATTGAAAATCACATAATTGAAAATCAAAGATATGAAACATTATTGCAATGGATTCATGGGCTTTATTTTGACCTAATTTGCATCACATACATATGCAAGAGCTAACCCTATTCAGAAAGACACGAAAAAGCTGTTGAAACTCCATAATCACTTTGAAAATTTTCAAGAGAAACTTGAAAACTGATATCCTATTTGCAGTACAATTCAAGGCCTAAAATTGCTTCTAATACATTGCTGGACCTTCCAGGAGTCTATTAGCATCAAGAACCAGTCCAAACGCACAAAGAATTGAAGAACACGAGCCATACGATTTGCTTTGTTTTCCAATTTGACATATCATCATTCATGCGCTTTTAACCATTTTTCTTGTTTGATTTACACTAACAGTGACCTTTTGAAGCGATTGGTACAGTTCAATTGAATTAACGTTGCCTGAATCAAAATTCACCATGGACGAAACCTAGGGTTTCTGAAGCTTCAAATTAGGGCTTTAGGCATCAGGAAAAATTGGAACGTGTCATGACCATGGTTGAATTCGTCAAGGCCAGACGAATTCAACCAGCCTATCGCGCCCTTTTTATATTGATTCCTCTTCTATTCGCTATTTTTCACAGTTGTACTTAGTGGGGGTTTAAAACCCCCGCTATCTTGTTTATAATTGCAGGAAGAACGAAGAAGAAGGATGAGCTGTCCAAGCGCTATTGGAACATTCAAACTTTAGCGCGCTTTTTTCATATCCCAGCATATTTGGCACTTTACGTATATTATAATTCTTTATTATATTGTTTACAAACGTGCTTGGTGGCTCAATTGGTTGGGAACGTGGCTGGCAGGTATAGGGACTTGGGTTCAATTCCCAGGTCCCCCCATATATTCTTCATATTTTTCTTAATGCTTTCACATGCATCACTCCTTCAACGCTCCACCATGCATCCTCACGCCTGAGCTTGCCACGCCCTAATGATGATCAATCCAGTGGTTACAGAATGAAGAGCATGATTCACTCTAGTCAACCAACGTGCACACAATCAGGAAAGTCAATTGGGATCTATGCTTCAATGGGCCAGAATTCCTCGCAAACACCTCCACTTTGGGCCTGACACCCCCTTGGTTTGCATGCTTTTTTTCAATTTAATTTGCTTTTCTTTCTAATTCTTTTTAATTGTTTTTATTGTTTTTATTAATTCACCATTAATCAACTTTTCATAATAAAATCAGAAAATCAAAACACAAAATATGTTTAATTATTTATTAATTTCCTCACTAATTTATTTTTGTAAATAAATGTTAATAATTAATTTAGTTAATTTAGGTTTGAAATTCAATCTTTTCTTTAATAAATAAAATGCTATAGAATTAGGTTTTGATTCCTTTTTATCATTATTATTATCATTATTTATTATTATTATTAATTGTTATTTTTGTAAATAAACATGTAAATTAATTAATTAGTAAATTAGGTCAACTTTGACATTTTCTTTAATAATTAAAATAGTCTAGATTTAGGGTTTCCTTTTAATTCTTTTTCTTATTTTCATTAAATACAAAAAACATAAAAAATACTTTCCTTTCTTTAATTAAATAATAATTAGGCTTTAATTTAATTTAATTTCTCAAAAGGGTCCAACACCCTCGGATGTCCAATTTAATTCTTTCGCGCTTTATTTTCTTATCGATCATTATGTAACTGCTTTCCGGATGTAATAGTAATTAGGTATTTTTTTTACTTTCCGCATCTTTTATCAAAAACGGGTCTTTGTATTTTGGCGATGTATAGACCCGCGCCTGGTAATAGCGTAGCTTTTATATTTCCGTCTTTTAATTTTCCGCACTCCTAAATTCTAAAATTGCATGAAAGAATGTATGGTAATTAAAAACAACGCGTAGCTCACAATGCCATGATCAAAGATAACTGTTAAACTGAAAACAACACACAAATACACACACCACTTCTAGGGTACGCCTCACTCGTTGCCTTCGAAACGTGGTCTTCAAGTATAGGACGTTTTAGCGGTCGCTCTTATGTCCATGATCCAGTTGCCTCGAAACAGTTTCCTCGAAACGGTTACCTCGGATTAAAAAAGGATCTAGGACATAAGGGTAACTTCTAAGGTGTCCTACTGTTGCTTCAGTGACCACATTGTCCCTAAAATCGAATTGACCCGAACACCTCCAACGGTGGTGCTACCTACCTCTCAATGGTGGGATGGCACTACCTTAAGGACTTTTACACAGCCTAATTCCTTAGGGTAGGTAGATGACTCATGGATACTTGCTCTCTAAAAAAAAAAATCAAAAATCTTTTCACACTGACACTTTCAAAAACTTTCAAAACAAATTTTTCAAACACTCTTGAGGACATATACAAGAGTCATTCAGAAATCTTTCAATGAAACTTTTTCAAACCCACTCACATTTTGAAAAGAAAACATTTTGAAAATATAAGAGCAAGTATCTAAGAGCCCGTGGATAACCACGAATAGAAAGGGTGCTAACACCTTCCCTTTCTATAATCTACCTCCCGAACCGAGAAACATCTCGAAAAGGAATTTTGCTGTGCTTTTTTCCTTTCCTTGTTGGAGAAAATAAAAGACGGTGGAGACTCTTGCTTACCGCGACATTTCGTGAACCAGCATTAAAAACAGTCAGTTCTATTTCCACCGATCACAGTGATCATTCTACTACTCATTCAGACTTCAGCAATCAAATACAGACTAGATACGCTCCAGACACGGAGGCCTTTCTATCTCCATTCAGATTCAACTATCAAATTCAAATTCAGATACACTCAAGACACGTGAGTCATTATGTCGCTTGCCCAGATCCCAGTTACAGTACGGATACACTCCAGACACGGAAGTCATTCTGCTACTCATACAGATCTCAACTTCATATATAGTCTAGATACGCTCCAGACACGGTTGCCATTTTGTCACTCATTCGGAATTTATCCCCAGCACAAAGATGCTCCATACATAGATGTTTCTCTATCACCCATTCAGAATACAAATACACTTCAGACATGGCGATCATTTTGACATTCATTCAAGAATAAAATATAGTTACAGCTCGGATACGCTATAGACACGGACGCCATTCCTTTGCTCATACGAATCCAATCTCTAAATACAACTCAGATACGTTCCAAATGTGGATACCATTCTGATTTTCATTCTACTGATACTCAACAAACAATTTTTGGATGGCATCTTTAAGCCTATTCCCTCATCTACATTTTTGACGAGTGCAAATTTACGGGCACTCTAATGTCCAATCCTCTTTTACCTTCGAGTCACGAAAGGCAAACATGCCAATCTAACCCTTCAGGTTCAAGAAGATTGAACAGGGGCAACTGTTGTACCCCAAAATTTTCCCTCTCATTCTATCAACATTTCTCATCACAAGGCTCTTTGGACTCAAGATCAAGCTAGGGTTTGCTCTGCTCAAGACATCTCCTTACACTGATGACCTAAATTAGGGTTTGAGTTTGCATAGGGATTTATGGACCTTCAATGCTCAAATTGACTTTCATAATTCATATTAGACTCATAAGTTTGCCAATCCAAGTTTCAAGCCTTAAATCAAATTTTTGCCCAGTCAATTGGACAGTTGACTTAGAAATCAACTCTATTGGGGAAAAAGTCAACTGTGGCCAATTTACAGTCAAACCTCATGAATTTTGAGCCATATCAACATTATCAACTCATATGAACCATTTGATCAAGTTTGTACCACAAATCCACAAGAAATTTGATCAGATCACCAAAAGGGCAAAATGGTCATTTTCAGGGTTTTGACTGTACAAAGGCAATATTTGACTTTTTGACCTAGCCAATGGAAAACTAGGTTCAACCATGGACTCAAGTACTCAATGGCATCATCTTGATCTATTCAACAAGTTCAAAATACCTCAATTGCATTGGATTGACAAATCAATTTTTCAGTCAATTGATCAAAATTTGACTGTACACTGAGAAGTCAAACTTTGACTTTTTGGTCAAAATCAAGTGCCAAGGGTCATTTTTAATCAAAATGTATCAAAATATGAAACTTGTTCATCAAGAAATCCAAAATTGCAAATTAGTGTTTAAAGTTGAAAATTTTCATAACTTTGAATTTTTCAAAGTTACGAAATTTTCTTAATTTTACCTAACTTTGCCCAACAATTTCACCATGATGCATTTGGATTCAAACAAAACCTCCAACATGAAAGTTGTATTCCTCTACAAAGTATACAACTTTGATTCCCAAAGTCTTATCAAAATAAGCTTGGATCTCAAGTTATGATTTTTGGAACAAGGGTCCCTAAAACTTTTAAGTTAGTGAAACTTTGCCCTAGTTTAGGCAGGATTTTGACATATCTTCTTGGCCATTTTTCACATGGTTCCACATGGAATATCAAGTTTCATCTCAAATATGGATTATAGAGAATGTTGAAAGCATTCCAAATTGTCAAAGAACTCTTCAAAGACATTTGTGGTTAGGGAGAATTGAAGGCTTGAAGTTGGCAAAAACTAACTTTTCATCCATGGCATATTCATGTTCACACAAGTTGCATTTTAAAGTCAGCATGCCTTACACTAGTTTGCAGGCCTCTAAACCACTTCACACTCCATAATTAAATGCAAATCCATTAGTCTAAGCTTTTGTTTTGATCATTTGGACATTGTACACAAAATTAAGCCCTAAGTAGAAAAAGGCAAATTTCCATTTTTGCTTAAGTATGCTTTATGTCAAACCATAATCCTTGAGCATTGGTCCAAGATCTCCTGCAGCTAAACAAATCCAAAAATTAGAGGGGCCAAAAGTAGAGGTTATAAGGTATTTGATAGCCTGTACAGGCCTGTGACAATCACTTCCACATTTTTACTTCAAAAACAAGAAACTTGTCAAAAACCTTAGCAAGACAGCTAATCAGCTTACATGCGCATACATTACATTCATATATCATCAACGTTTATAGAACACATTTTATTGCATCATACTTGGCATGCAACATATATTTGTGTTTTAGATAACATTCTACCCTCTCAGGATAAGATTAAAAGCTACCTTTAACAAACGTTCAAAGATTTCAGATACAGTACAAATACACTCCAAGACATGGAAGTCATTCTGCTACTCATTCAGATCTGTTATTCAGATACAATATGGATACACCCCAGACACGACGGTCATTCTATTACTCATTCAGAATTTTAAGTCAAGATACAGTATGGATACACCCCAAACACGGTGATCATTCTACTACTCATTCAAACTTTAACAATCAGATACAGACTAGATACGCTCCAGACATGGAGGCCTTTCTATCTCTCATTCAGATTCAACTATCAAATTCAAATTCAGATACACTCCAGACACGTGAGTCATTTTGTCGCTTGTCCAGATCCCAGTTACAGTACGGATACACTCCAGACACGAAAGTCATTCTGCTACTCATACAGATCTCAACTTCAGATACAGTCTAGATACGCTCCAGACACGGTTGCCATTCTGTCACTCATTCGTAATTTATCCCCGGCACAGAGATGCTCCATACATAGATGTTTCTCTGTCACCCATTCAGAATACAGATACATTTCAAACATGGCAGTCATTCTGACATTCGTTCAAGAATCAAATACAGTTACAACTCGGATACGTTCTAGACACATACGCCATTCCTTTGCTCATACGAATCCAATCTCCAGATACAACTGAGATACGTTCCAAATGCGGATACCATTGTGATGTTCATTCTACTGATACTACAAACAAGTTTTGGATGGCATCTTCAAGCCCAATCCCTCAACTACATTTTTGACGAGTGCAAATTTACGGGCACTCTAGTGTCCAATCCTCTTTTACCTTTGAGTCACAAAAGGAAAACTTGCCAATCTAACCCTTCAGGTTCAAGAAGATTGAACAGGGGCAACTGTTGTACCCCAAAATTTTCCCTCTCATTCTATCAACTTTTCTCATCACAAGGCTCTTTGGACTCAAGATCAAGCTAGGTATTGCTCTGCTCAAGACATCTCCTTGCACTGATGACCTAAATTAGGGTTTCAGTTTGCACAGGGATTTTGGGACCTTCAATGCTCAAATTGACTTTCATAATTTATATTAGGCTCATAAGTTTGTCCATACCAAGTTTCAAGCCTTAAATCAAATATTTGCCCAGTCAATTGGACTGTTGACCTAGAAATCAGCTGTATTGGGGAAAAAGTCAATTGTGGCCAATTTATAGTCAAACCTCATGAATTTTGACCCATATCAACATTATCAACTCATATGAACCATTTGATCAAGTTTGGACCACAAATCCACAAGAAATTTGATCAGATCACCAAAAGGGCAAAATGGTCATTTTTAGGGTTTTGATTGTACAAAGGCAATTTTTGACTTTTTAACCTAGCCAATGGCAAACTAGGTTCAACCATGGACTCAAGTACTCAATGGCATCATATTGATCTATTCAACAAGTTCAAAATACCTCAATTGCATTGGATTGACAAATCAATTTTTCAGTCAATTGATCAAAATTTGACTGTACACTGAGAAGTCAAACTTTGACTTTTTGGTCAAAATCAAGTGCCAAGGGTCATTTTTAATCAAAATGTATCAAAATATGAAACTTGTTCATCAAGAAATCCAAAATTGCAAATTAGTGTTTAAAGTTGAAAACTTTCATAACTTTGAATTTTTCAAAGTTACAAAATTTTCTTAATTTTACCTAACTTTGCCCAACAATTTCACCATGATGCATTTGGATTCAAACAAAACCTCCAACATGAAAGTTGTATTCCTCTACAAAGTATACAACTTTGATTCCCAAAGTCTTATCAAAATAAGCTTGGATCTCAAGTTATGATTTTTGGAACAAGGGTCCCTAAAACTTTTAACTTAGTGAAACTTTGCCCTAGTTTAGGCAGGATTTTGACATATCTTCTTGGCCATTTTTCACATGGTTCCACATGGAATATCAAGTTTCATATCAAATATGGATTATAGAGAATGTTGAAAGCATTCCAAATTGTCAAAGAACTCTTCAAAGACATTTGTGGTTAGGGAGAATTGAAGGCTTGAAGTTGGCAAAAACTCACTTTTCATCCATGGCATATTCATGTTCACACAAGTTGCATTTTAAAGTCAGCATGCCTTACACTAGTTTGCAGGCCTCTAAACCACTTCACACTCCATAATTAAATGCAAATCCATTAGTCTAAGCTTTTGTTTTGATCATTTGGACATTGTACACAAAATTAAGCCCTAAGTAGAAAAAGGCAAATTTCCATTTTTGCTTAAGTATGCTTTATGTCAAACCATAATCCTTGAGCATTGGTCCAAGATCTCCTGCAGCTAAACAAATCCAAAAATTAGAGGGGCCAAAAGTAGAGGTTATAAGGTATTTGATAGCCTGTACAGGCCTGTGACAATCACTTCCACATTTTTACTTCAAAAACAAGAAACTTGTCAAAAACCTTAGCAAGACAGCTAATCAGCTTACATGCGCATACATTACATTCATATATCATCAACGTTTATAGAACACATTTTATTGCATCATACTTGGCATGCAACATATATTTGTGTTTTAGATAACATTCTACCCTCTCAGGATAAGATTAAAAGCTACCTTTAACAAACGTTCAAAGATTTCAGATACAGTACAAATACACTCCAAGACATGGAAGTCATTCTGCTACTCATTCAGATCTGTTATTCAGATACAATATGGATACACCCCAGACACGACGGTCATTCTATTACTCATTCAGAATTTTAAGTCAAGATACAGTATGGATACACCCCAAACACGGTGATCATTCTACTACTCATTCAAACTTTAACAATCAGATACAGACTAGATACGCTCCAGACATGGAGGCCTTTCTATCTCTCATTCAGATTCAACTATCAAATTCAAATTCAGATACACTCCAGACACGTGAGTCATTTTGTCGCTTGTCCAGATCCCAGTTACAGTACGGATACACTCCAGACACGAAAGTCATTCTGCTACTCATACAGATCTCAACTTCAGATACAGTCTAGATACGCTCCAGACACGGTTGCCATTCTGTCACTCATTCGTAATTTATCCCCGGCACAGAGATGCTCCATACATAGATGTTTCTCTGTCACCCATTCAGAATACAGATACATTTCAAACATGGCAGTCATTCTGACATTCGTTCAAGAATCAAATACAGTTACAACTCGGATACGTTCTAGACACATACGCCATTCCTTTGCTCATACGAATCCAATCTCCAGATACAACTGAGATACGTTCCAAATGCGGATACCATTGTGATGTTCATTCTACTGATACTACAAACAAGTTTTGGATGGCATCTTCAAGCCCAATCCCTCAACTACATTTTTGACGAGTGCAAATTTACGGGCACTCTAGTGTCCAATCCTCTTTTACCTTTGAGTCACAAAAGGAAAACTTGCCAATCTAACCCTTCAGGTTCAAGAAGATTGAACAGGGGCAACTGTTGTACCCCAAAATTTTCCCTCTCATTCTATCAACTTTTCTCATCACAAGGCTCTTTGGACTCAAGATCAAGCTAGGTATTGCTCTGCTCAAGACATCTCCTTGCACTGATGACCTAAATTAGGGTTTCAGTTTGCACAGGGATTTTGGGACCTTCAATGCTCAAATTGACTTTCATAATTTATATTAGGCTCATAAGTTTGTCCATACCAAGTTTCAAGCCTTAAATCAAATATTTGCCCAGTCAATTGGACTGTTGACCTAGAAATCAGCTGTATTGGGGAAAAAGTCAATTGTGGCCAATTTATAGTCAAACCTCATGAATTTTGACCCATATCAACATTATCAACTCATATGAACCATTTGATCAAGTTTGGACCACAAATCCACAAGAAATTTGATCAGATCACCAAAAGGGCAAAATGGTCATTTTTAGGGTTTTGATTGTACAAAGGCAATTTTTGACTTTTTAACCTAGCCAATGGCAAACTAGGTTCAACCATGGACTCAAGTACTCAATGGCATCATATTGATCTATTCAACAAGTTCAAAATACCTCAATTGCATTGGATTGACAAATCAATTTTTCAGTCAATTGATCAAAATTTGACTGTACACTGAGAAGTCAAACTTTGACTTTTTGGTCAAAATCAAGTGCCAAGGGTCATTTTTAATCAAAATGTATCAAAATATGAAACTTGTTCATCAAGAAATCCAAAATTGCAAATTAGTGTTTAAAGTTGAAAACTTTCATAACTTTGAATTTTTCAAAGTTACAAAATTTTCTTAATTTTACCTAACTTTGCCCAACAATTTCACCATGATGCATTTGGATTCAAACAAAACCTCCAACATGAAAGTTGTATTCCTCTACAAAGTATACAACTTTGATTCCCAAAGTCTTATCAAAATAAGCTTGGATCTCAAGTTATGATTTTTGGAACAAGGGTCCCTAAAACTTTTAACTTAGTGAAACTTTGCCCTAGTTTAGGCAGGATTTTGACATATCTTCTTGGCCATTTTTCACATGGTTCCACATGGAATATCAAGTTTCATATCAAATATGGATTATAGAGAATGTTGAAAGCATTCCAAATTGTCAAAGAACTCTTCAAAGACATTTGTGGTTAGGGAGAATTGAAGGCTTGAAGTTGGCAAAAACTCACTTTTCATCCATGGCATATTCATGTTCACACAAGTTGCATTTTAAAGTCAGCATGCCTTACACTAGTTTGCAGGCCTCTAAACCACTTCACACTCCATAATTAAATGCAAATCCATTAGTCTAAGCTTTTGTTTTGATCATTTGGACATTGTACACAAAATTAAGCCCTAAGTAGAAAAAGGCAAATTTCCATTTTTGCTTAAGTATGCTTTATGTCAAACCATAATCCTTGAGCATTGGTCCAAGATCTCCTGCAGCTAAACAAATCCAAAAATTAGAGGGGCCAAAAGTAGAGGTTATAAGGTATTTGATAGCCTGTACAGGCCTGTGACAATCACTTCCACATTTTTACTTCAAAAACAAGAAACTTGTCAAAAACCTTAGCAAGACAGCTAATCAGCTTACATGCGCATACATTACATTCATATATCATCAACGTTTATAGAACACATTTTATTGCATCATACTTGGCATGCAACATATATTTGTGTTTTAGATAACATTCTACCCTCTCAGGATAAGATTAAAAGCTACCTTTAACAAACGTTCAAAGATTTCAGATACAGTACAAATACACTCCAAGACATGGAAGTCATTCTGCTACTCATTCAGATCTGTTATTCAGATGCAATATGGATACACCCCAGACACGACGGTCATTCTATTACTCATTCAGAATTTTAAGTCAAGATACAGTATGGATACACCCCAAACACGGTGATCATTCTACTACTCATTCAAACTTCAACAATCAGATACAGACTAGATACGCTCCAGACATGGAGGCCTTTCTATCTCTCATTCAGATTCAACTATCAAATTAAAATTCAGATACACTCAAGACACGTGAGTCATTTTGTCGCTTGTCCAGATCCCAGTTACAGTACGGATACACTCCAGACACGAAAGTCATTCTGCTACTCATACAGATCTCAACTTCAGATACAGTCTAGATACGCTCCAGACACGGTTGCCATTCTGTCACTCATTCGTAATTTATCCCCAGCACAGAGATGCTCCATACATATATGTTTCTCTGTCACCCATTCAGAATACAGATACATTTCAAACATGGCAGTCATTCTGACATTCGTTCAAGAATCAAATACAGTTACAACTCGGATACGTTCTAGACACATACGCCATTCCTTTGCTCATACGAATCCAATCTCCAGATACAACTGAGATACGTTCCAAATGCGGATACCATTGTGATGTTCATTCTACTGATACTACAAACAAGTTTTGGATGGCATCTTCAAGCCCAATCCCTCAACTACATTTTTGACGAGTGCAAATTTACGGGCACTCTAGTGTCCAATCCTCTTTTACCTTTGAGTCACAAAAGGAAAACTTGCCAATCTAACCCTTCAGGTTCAAGAAGATTGAACAGGGGCAACTGTTGTACCCCAAAATTTTCCCTCTCATTCTATCAACTTTTCTCATCACAAGGCTCTTTGGACTCAAGATCAAGCTAGGTTTTGCTCTACTCAAGACATCTCCTTGCACTGATGACCTAAATTAGGGTTTGAGTTTGCACAGGGATTTTGGGACCTTCAATGCTCAAATTGACTTTCATAATTTATATTAGGCTCATAAGTTTGTCCATACCAAGTTTCAAACCTTAAATCAAATATTTGCCCAGTCAATTGGACTGTTGACCTAGAAATCAGCTGTATTGGGGAAAAAGTCAATTGTGGCCAATTTATAGTCAAACCTCATGAATTTTGACCCATATCAACATTATCAACTCATATGAACCATTTGATCAAGTTTGGACCACAAATCCACAAGAAATTTGATCAGATCACCAAAAGGGCAAAATGGTCATTTTTAGGGTTTTGATTGTACAAAGGCAATTTTTGACTTTTTAACCTAGCCAATGGCAAACTAGGTTCAACCATGGACTCAAGTACTCAATGGCGTCATCTTGATCTATTCAACAAGTTCAAAATACCTCAATTGCATTGGATTGACAAATCAATTTTTCAGTCAATTGATCAAAATTTGACTGTACACTGAGAAGTCAAACTTTGACTTTTTGGTCAAAATCAAGTGCCAAGGGTCATTTTTAATCAAAATGTATCAAAATATGAAACTTGTTCATCAAGAAATCCAAAATTGCAAATTAGTGTTTAAAGTTGAAAATTTTCATAACTTTGAATTTTTCAAAGTTACGAAATTATCTTAATTTTACCTAACTTTGCCCAACAATTTCACCATGATGCATTTGGATTCAAACAAAACCTCCAACATGAAAGTTGTATTCCTCTACAAAGTATACAACTTTGATTCCCAAAGTCTTATCAAAATAAGCTTGGATCTCAAGTTATGATTTTTGGAACAAGGGTCCCTAAAACTTTTAAGTTAGTGAAACTTTGCCCTAGTTTAGGCAGGATTTTGACATATCTTCTTGGCCATTTTTCACATGGTTCCACATGGAATATCAAGTTTCATCTCAAATATGGATTATAGAGAATGTTGAAAGCATTCCAAATTGTCAAAGAACTCTTCAAAGACATTTGTGGTTAGGGAGAATTGAAGGCTTGAAGTTGGCAAAAACTAACTTTTCATCCATGGCATATTCATGTTCACACAAGTTGCATTTTAAAGTCAGCATGCCTTACACTAGTTTGCAGGCCTCTAAACCACTTCACACTCCATCATTAAATGCAAATCCATTAGTCTAAGCTTTTGTTTTGATCATTTGGACATTGTACACAAAATTAAGCCCTAAGTAGAAAAAGGCAAATTTCCATTTTTGCTTAAGTATGCTTTATGTCAAACCATAATCCTTGAGCATTGGTCCAAGATCTCCTGCAGCTAAACAAATCCAAAAATTAGAGGGGCCAAAAGTAGAGGTTATAAGGTATTTGATAGCCTGTACAGGCCTGTGACAATCACTTCCACATTTTTACTTCAAAAACAAGAAACTTGTCAAAAACCTTAGCAAGACAGCTAATCAGCTTACATGCGCATACATTACATTCATATATCATCAACGTTTATAGAACACATTTTATTGCATCATACTTGGCATGCAACATATATTTGTGTTTTAGATAACATTCTACCCTCTCAGGATAAGATTAAAAGCTACCTTTAACAAACGTTCAAAGATTTCAGATACAGTACAAATACACTTCAAGACATGGAAGTCATTCTGCTACTCATTCAGATCTGTTATTCAGATACAATATGGATACACCCCAGACACGACGGTCATTCTATTACTCATTCAGAATTTTAAGTCAAGATACAGTATGGATACACCCCAAACACGGTGATCATTCTACTACTCATTCAAACTTTAACAATCAGATACAGACTAGATACGCTCCAGACATGGAGGCCTTTCTATCTCTCATTCAGATTCAACTATCAAATTCAAATTCAGATACACTCCAGACACGTGAGTCATTTTGTCGCTTGTCCAGATCCCAGTTACAGTACGGATACACTCCAGACACGAAAGTCATTCTGCTACTCATACAGATCTCAACTTCAGATACAATCTAGATACGCTCCAGACACGGTTGCCATTCTGTCACTCATTCGTAATTTATCCCCAGCACAGAGATGCTCCATACATAGATGTTTCTCTGTCACCCATTCAGAATACAGATACATTTCAAACATGGCAATCATTCTGACATTCGTTCAAGAATCAAATACAGTTACAACTCGAATACGTTCTAGACACATACGCCATTCCTTTGCTCATACGAATCCAATCTCCAGATACAACTGAGATACGTTCCAAATGCGGATACCATTGTGATGTTCATTCTACTGATACTACAAACAAGTTTTGGATGGCATCTTCAAGCCCAATCCCTCAACTACATTTTTGACGAGTGCAAATTTACGGGCACTCTAGTGTCCAATCCTCTTTTACCTTTGAGTCACAAAAGGAAAACTTGCCAATCTAACCCTTCAGGTTCAAGAAGATTGAACAGGGGCAACTGTTGTACCCCAAAATTTTCCCTCTCATTCTATCAACTTTTCTCATCACAAGGCTCTTTGGACTCAAGATCAAGCTAGGTTTTGCTCTGCTCAAGACATCTCCTTGCACTGATGACCTAAATTAGGGTTTCAGTTTGCACAGGGATTTTGGGACCTTCAATGCTCAAATTGACTTTCATAATTTATATTAGGCTCATAAGTTTGTCCATACCAAGTTTCAAGCCTTAAATCAAATATTTGCCCAGTCAATTGGACTGTTGACCTAGAAATCAGCTGTATTGGGGAAAAAGTCAATTGTGGCCAATTTATAGTCAAACCTCATGAATTTTGACCCATATCAACATTATCAACTCATATGAACCATTTGATCAAGTTTGGACCACAAATCCACAAGAAATTTGATCAGATCACCAAAAGGGCAAAATGGTCATTTTTAGGGTTTTGATTGTACAAAGGCAATTTTTGACTTTTTAACCTAGCCAATGGCAAACTAGGTTCAACCATGGACTCAAGTACTCAATGGCGTCATCTTGATCTATTCAACAAGTTCAAAATACCTCAATTGCATTGGATTGACAAATCAATTTTTCAGTCAATTGATCAAAATTTGACTGTACACTGAGAAGTCAAACTTTGACTTTTTGGTCAAAATCAAGTGCCAAGGGTCATTTTTAATCAAAATGTATCAAAATATGAAACTTGTTCATCAAGAAATCCAAAATTGCAAATTAGTGTTTAAAGTTGAAAATTTTCATAACTTTGAATTTTTCAAAGTTACGAAATTTTCTTAATTTTACCTAACTTTGCCCAACAATTTCACCATGATGCATTTGGATTCAAACAAAACCTCCAACATGAAAGTTGTATTCCTCTACAAAGTATACAACTTTGATTCCCAAAGTCTTATCAAAATAAGCTTGGATCTCAAGTTATGATTTTTGGAACAAGGGTCCCTAAAACTTTTAACTTAGTGAAACTTTGCCCTAGTTTAGGCAGGATTTTGACATATCTTCTTGGCCATTTTTCACATGGTTCCACATGGAATATCAAGTTTCATATCAAATATGGATTATAGAGAATGTTGAAAGCATTCCAAATTGTCAAAGAACTCTTCAAAGACATTTGTGGTTAGGGAGAATTGAAGGCTTGAAGTTGGCAAAAACTCACTTTTCATCCATGGCATATTCATGTTCACACAAGTTGCATTTTAAAGTCAGCATGCCTTACACTAGTTTGCAGGCCTCTAAACCACTTCACACTCCATAATTAAATGCAAATCCATTAGTCTAAGCTTTTGTTTTGATCATTTGGACATTGTACACAAAATTAAGCCCTAAGTAGAAAAAGGCAAATTTCCATTTTTGCTTAAGTATGCTTTATGTCAAACCATAATCCTTGAGCATTGGTCCAAGATCTCCTGCAGCTAAACAAATCCAAAAATTAGAGGGGCCAAAAGTAGAGGTTATAAGGTATTTGATAGCCTGTACAGGCCTGTGACAATCACTTCCACATTTTTACTTCAAAAACAAGAAACTTGTCAAAAACCTTAGCAAGACAGCTAATCAGCTTACATGCGCATACATTACATTCATATATCATCAACGTTTATAGAACACATTTTATTGCATCATACTTGGCATGCAACATATATTTGTGTTTTAGATAACATTCTACCCTCTCAGGATAAGATTAAAAGCTACCTTTAACAAACGTTCAAAGATTTCAGATACAGTACAAATACACTCCAAGACATGGAAGTCATTCTGCTACTCATTCAGATCTGTTATTCAGATACAATATGGATACACCCCAGACACGACGGTCATTCTATTACTCATTCAGAATTTTAAGTCAAGATACAGTATGGATACACCCCAAACACGGTGATCATTCTACTACTCATTCAAACTTTAACAATCAGATACAGACTAGATACGCTCCAGACATGGAGGCCTTTCTATCTCTCATTCAGATTCAACTATCAAATTCAAATTCAGATACACTCCAGACACGTGAGTCATTTTGTCGCTTGTCCAGATCCCAGTTACAGTACGGATACACTCCAGACACGAAAGTCATTCTGCTACTCATACAGATCTCAACTTCAGATACAGTCTAGATACGCTCCAGACACGGTTGCCATTCTGTCACTCATTCGTAATTTATCCCCAGCACAGAGATGCTCCATACATAGATGTTTCTCTGTCACCCATTCAGAATACAGATACATTTCAAACATGGCAGTCATTCTGACATTCGTTCAAGAATCAAATACAGTTACAACTCGGATACGTTCTAGACACATACGCCATTCCTTTGCTCATACGAATCCAATCTCCAGATACAACTGAGATACGTTCCAAATGCGGATACCATTGTGATGTTCATTCTACTGATACTACAAACAAGTTTTGGATGGCATCTTCAAGCCCAATCCCTCAACTACATTTTTGACGAGTGCAAATTTACGGGCACTCTAGTGTCCAATCCTCTTTTACCTTTGAGTCACAAAAGGAAAACTTGCCAATCTAACCCTTCAGGTTCAAGAAGATTGAACAGGGGCAACTGTTGTACCCCAAAATTTTCCCTCTCATTCTATCAACTTTTCTCATCACAAGGCTCTTTGGACTCAAGATCAAGCTAGGTTTTGCTCTGCTCAAGACATCTCCTTGCACTGATGACCTAAATTAGGGTTTGAGTTTGCACAGGGATTTTGGGACCTTCAATGCTCAAATTGACTTTCATAATTTATATTAGGCTCATAAGTTTGTCCATACCAAGTTTCAAACCTTAAATCAAATATTTGCCCAGTCAATTGGACTGTTGACCTAGAAATCAGCTGTATTGGGGAAAAAGTCAATTGTGGCCAATTTATAGTCAAACCTCATGAATTTTGACCCATATCAACATTATCAACTCATATGAACCATTTGATCAAGTTTGGACCACAAATCCACAAGAAATTTGATCAGATCACCAAAAGGGCAAAATGGTCATTTTTAGGGTTTTGATTGTACAAAGGCAATTTTTGACTTTTTAACCTAGCCAATGGCAAACTAGGTTCAACCATGGACTCAAGTACTCAATGGCGTCATCTTGATCTATTCAACAAGTTCAAAATACCTCAATTGCATTGGATTGACAAATCAATTTTTCAGTCAATTGATCAAAATTTGACTGTACACTGAGAAGTCAAACTTTGACTTTTTGGTCAAAATCAAGTGCCAAGGGTCATTTTTAATCAAAATGTATCAAAATATGAAACTTGTTCATCAAGAAATCCAAAATTGCAAATTAGTGTTTAAAGTTGAAAATTTTCATAACTTTGAATTTTTCAAAGTTACGAAATTTTCTTAATTTTACCTAACTTTGCCCAACAATTTCACCATGATGCATTTGGATTCAAACAAAACCTCCAACATGAAAGTTGTATTCCTCTACAAAGTATACAACTTTGATTCCCAAAGTCTTATCAAAATAAGCTTGGATCTCAAGTTATGATTTTTGGAACAAGGGTCCCTAAAACTTTTAACTTAGTGAAACTTTGCCCTAGTTTAGGCAGGATTTTGACATATCTTCTTGGCCATTTTTCACATGGTTCCACATGGAATATCAAGTTTCATATCAAATATGGATTATAGAGAATGTTGAAAGCATTCCAAATTGTCAAAGAACTCTTCAAAGACATTTGTGGTTAGGGAGAATTGAAGGCTTGAAGTTGGCAAAAACTCACTTTTCATCCATGGCATATTCATGTTCACACAAGTTGCATTTTAAAGTCATCATGCCTTACACTAGTTTGCAGGCTTCTAAACCACTTCACACTCCATAATTAAATGCAAATCCATTAGTCTAAGCTTTTGTTTTGATCATTTGGACATTGTACAAAAAATTAAGCCCTAAGTAGAAAAAGGCAAATTTCCATTTTTGCTTAAGTATGCTTTATGTCAAACCATAATCCTTCAACATTGGTCCAAGATCTCCTGCAGCTAAAAAAATCCAAAAATTAGAGGGGCCAAAAGTAGAGGTTATAAGGTATTTGATAGCCTGTACAGGCCTGTGACAATCACTTCCACATTTTTACTTCAAAAACAAGAAACTTGTCAAAAACCTTAGCAAGACAGCTAATCAGCTTACATGCGCATACATTACATTCATATATCATGAACGTTTATAGAACACATTTTATTGCATCATACATGGCATGCAACATATATTTGTGTTTTAGATAACATTCTACCCTCTCAGGATAAGATTAAAAGCTACCTTTAACAAACGTTCAAAGATTTGAGATACAGTACAAATACACTCCAAGACATGGAAGTCATTCTGCTACTCATTCAGATCTGTTATTCAGATACAATATGGATACACCCCAGACACGACGGTCATTCTATTACTCATTCAGAATTTCAAGTCAAGATACAGTATGGATACACCCCAAACACGGTGATCATTCTACTACTCATTCAAACTTCAACAATCAGATACAGACTAGATACGCTCCAGACATGGAGGCCTTTCTATCTCTCATTTAGATTCAACTATCAAATTCAAATTCAGATACACTCCAGACACGTGAGTCATTCTGTCGCTTGTCCAGATCCCAGTTACAGTGCGGATACACTCCAGACACGAAAGTCATTCTACTACTCATACAGATCTCAACTTCAGTTACAGTCTAGATACACTCCAAACACGATTGCCATTCTGTCACTCATTCGTAATTTATCCCCAGCACAGAGATGCTCCATACATAGATGTTTCTCTGTCACCCATTCAGAATACAGATACATTTCAAACATGGCAGTCATTCTGACATTCGTTCAAGAATCAAATACAGTTACAACTCGGATACGTTCTAGACACAGATGCCATTCCTTTGCTCATACGAATCCAATCTCCAGATACAACTGAGATACGTTCCAAATGCGGATACCATTCTGATGTTCATTCTACTGATACTACAAACAAGTTTTGGATGGCATCTTCAAGCCCAATCCCTCAACTACATTTTTGACAAGTGCAAATTTACGGGCACTCTAGTGTCCAATCCTCTTTTACCTTTGAGTCACAAAAGGAAAACTTGCCAATCTAACCCTTCAGGTTCAAGAAGATTGAACAGGGGCAACTGTTGTACCCCAAAATTTTCCCTCTCATTCTATCAACTTTTCTCATCACAAGGCTCTTTGGACTCAAGATCAAGCTAGGTTTTGCTCTGCTCAAGACATCTCCTTGCACTGATGACCTAAATTAGGGTTTCAGTTTGCACAGGGATTTTGGGACCTTCAATGCTCAAATTGACTTTCATAATTTATATTAGGCTCATAAGTTTGTCCATACCAAGTTTCAAGCCTTAAATCAAATATTTGCCCAGTCAATTGGACTATTGACCTAAAAATCAGCTATATTGGGGAAAAAGTCAATTGTGGCCAATTTATAGTCAAACCTCATGAATTTTGACCCATATCAACATTATCAACTCATATGAACCATTTGATCAAGTTTGGACCACAAATCCACAAGAAATTTGATCAGATCACCAAAAGGGCAAAATGGTCATTTTTAGGGTTTTGATTGTACAAAGGCAATTTTTGACTTTTTAACCTAGCCAATGGCAAACCAGGTTCAACCATGGACTCAAGTACTCAATGGCGTCATCTTGATCTATTCAACAAGTTCAAAATACCTCAATTGCATTGGATTGACAAATCAATTTTTCAGTCAATTGATCAAAATTTGACTGTACACTAAGAAGTCAAACTTTGACTTTTTGGTCAAAATCAAGTGCCAAGGGTCATTTTTAATCAAAATGTATCAAATTATGAAACTTGTTCATCAAGAAATCCAAAATTGCAAATTAGTGTTTAAAGTTGAAAATTTTCATAACTTTGAATTTTTCAAAGTTACGAAATTTTCTTAATTTTACCTAACTTTGCCCAACAATTTCACCATGATGCATTTGGATTCAAACAAAACCTCCAACATGAAAGTTGTATTCCTCTACAAAGTATACAACTTTGATTCCCAAAGTCTTATCAAAATAAGCTTGGATCTCAAGTTATGATTTTTGGAACAAGGGTCCCTAAAACTTTTAACTTAGTGAAACTTTGCCCTAGTTTAGGCAGGATTTTGACATATCTTCTTGGCCATTTTTCACATGGTTCCACATGGAATATCAAGTTTCATATCAAATATGGATTATAGAGAATGTTGAAAGCATTCCAAATTGTCAAAGAACTCTTCAAAGACATTTGTGGTTAGGGAGAATTGAAGGCTTGAAGTTGGC
Source organism: Vicia faba (assembly GCA_948472305.1). NCBI lineage: Eukaryota > Viridiplantae > Streptophyta > Magnoliopsida > Fabales > Fabaceae > Vicia > Vicia faba. Next base: position 802,133,343 of record OX451737.1, on the reverse strand, counting down.
AAAAACTCACTTTTTATCCATGGCATATTCATGTTCACACAAGTTGCATTTTAAAGTCAGCATGCCTTACACTAGTTTGCAGGCTTCTAAACCACTTCACACTCCATAATTAAATGCAAATCCATTAGTCTAAGCTTTTGTTTTGATCATTTGGACATTGTACAAAAAATTAAGCCCTAAGTAGAAAAAGGCAAATTTCCATTTTTGCTTAAGTATGCTTTATGTCAAACCATAATCCTTCAGCATTGGTCCAAGATCTCCTGCAGCTAAAAAAATCCAAAAATTAGAGGGGCCAAAAGTAGAGGTTATAAGGTATTTGATAGCCTGTACAGGCCTGTGACAATCACTTCCACATTTTTACTTCAAAAACAAGAAACTTGTCAAAAACCTTAGCAAGACAGCTAATCAGCTTACATGCGCATACATTACATTCATATATCATGAACGTTTATAGAACACATTTTATTGCATCATACATGGCATGCAACATATATTTGTGTTTTAGATAACATTCTACCCTCTCAGGATAAGATTAAAAGCTACCTTTAACAAACGTTCAAAGATTTGAGATACAGTACAAATACACTCCAAGACATGGAAGTCATTCTGCTATTCATTCAGATCTGTTATTCAGATACAATATGGATACACCCCAGACACGACGGTCATTCTATTACTCATTCAGAATTTCAAGTCAAGATACAGTATGGATACACCCCAAACACGATGATCATTCTACTACTCATTCAAACTTCAACAATCAGATACAGACTAGATACGCTCCAGACATGGAGGCCTTTCTATCTCTCATTTAGATTCAACTATCAAATTCAAATTCAGATACACTCCAGACACGTGAGTCATTCTGTCGCTTGTCCAGATCCCAGTTACAGTGCGGATACACTCCAGACACGAAAGTCATTCTACTACTCATACAGATCTCAACTTCAGTTACAGTCTAGATACACTCCAAACACGATTGCCATTCTGTCACTCATTCGTAATTTATCCCTTGCACAGAGATGCTCCATACATAGATGTTTCTCTGTCACCCATTCAGAATACAGATACATTTCAAACATGGCAGTCATTCTGACATTCGTTCAAGAATCAAATACAGTTACAACTCGGATACGTTCTAGACACAGATGCCATTCCTTTGCTCATACGAATCCAATCTCCAGATACAACTGAGATACGTTCCAAATGCGGATACCATTCTGATGTTCATTCTACTGATACTACAAACAAGTTTTGGATGGCATCTTCAAGCCCAATCCCTCAACTACATTTTTGACAAGTGCAAATTTACGGGCACTCTAGTGTCCAATCCTCTTTTACCTTTGAGTCACAAAAGGAAAACTTGCCAATCTAACCCTTCAGGTTCAAGAAGATTGAACAGGGGCAACTGTTGTACCCCAAAATTTTCCCTCTCATTCTATCAACTTTTCTCATCACAAGGCTCTTTGGACTCAAGATCAAGCTAGGTTTTGCTCTGCTCAAGACATCTCCTTGCACTGATGACCTAAATTAGGGTTTCAGTTTGCACAGGGATTTTGGGACCTTCAATGCTCAAATTGACTTTCATAATTTATATTAGGCTCATAAGTTTGTCCATACCAAGTTTCAAGCCTTAAATCAAATATTTGCCCAGTCAATTGGACTATTGACCTAGAAATCAGCTGTATTGGGGAAAAAGTCAATTGTGGCCAATTTATAGTCAAACCTCATGAATTTTGACCCATATCAACATTATCAACTCATATGAACCATTTGATCAAGTTTGGACCACAAATCCACAAGAAATTTGATCAGATCACCAAAAGGGCAAAATGGTCATTTTTAGGGTTTTGATTGTACAAAGGCAATTTTTGACTTTTTAACCTAGCCAATGGCAAACTAGGTTCAACCATGGACTCAAGTACTCAATGGCATCATCTTGATCTATTCAACAAGTTCAAAATACCTCAATTGCATTGGATTGACAAATCAATTTTTCAGTCAATTAATCAAAATTTGACTGTACACTGAGAAGTCAAACTTTGACTTTTTGGTCAAAATCAAGTGCCAAGGGTCATTTTTAATCAAAATGTATCAAAATATGAAACTTGTTCATCAAGAAATCCAAAATTGCAAATTAGTGTTTAAAGTTGAAAATTTTCATAACTTTGAATTTTTCTAAGTTACGAAATTTTCTTAATTTTACCTAACTTTGCCCAACAATTTCACCATGATGCATTTGGATTCAAACAAAACCTCCAACATGAAAGTTGTATTCCTCTACAAAGTATACAACTTTGATTCCCAAAGTCTTATAAAAATAAGCTTGGATCTCAAGTTATGATTTTTGGAACAAGGGTCCCTAAAACTTTTAACTTAGTGAAACTTTGCCCTAGTTTAGGCAGGATTTTGACATATCTTCTTGGCCATTTTTCACATGGTTCCACATGGAATATCAAGTTTCATATAAAATATGGATTATAGAGAATGTTGAAAGCATTCCAAATTGTCAAAGAACTCTTCAAATACATTTGTGGTTAGGGAGAATTGAAGGCTTGAAGTTGGCAAAAACTCACTTTTCATCCATGGCATATTCATGTTCACACAAGTTGCATTTTAAAGTCAGCATGCCTTACACTAGTTTGCAGGCCTCTAAACCACTTCACACTCCATAATTAAATGCAAATCCATTAGTCTAAGCTTTTGTTTTGATCATTTGGACATTGTACACAAAATTAAGCCCTAAGTAGAAAAAGGCAAATTTCCATTTTTGCTTAAGTATGCTTTATGTCAAACCATAATCCTTCAGCATTGGTCCAAGATCTCCTGCAGCTAAACAAATCCAAAAATTAGAGGGGCCAAAAGTAGAGGTTATAAGGTATTTGATAGCCTGTACAGGCCTGTGACAATCACTTCCACATTTTTACTTTAAAAACAAGAAACTTGTCAAAAACCTTAGCAAGACAACTAATCAGCTTACATGTGCATACATTACATTCATATATCATGAACGTTTATAGAACACATTTTATTGCATCATACATGGCATGCAACATATATTTGTGTTTTAGATAACATTCTACCCTCTCAGGATAAGATTAAAAGCTACCTTTAACAAACGTTCAAAGATTTCAGATACAGTACAAATACACTCCAAGACATGGAAGTCATTCTGCTACTCATTCAGATCTGTTATTCAGATACAATATGGATACACCCCGGACACGACGGTCATTCTATTACTCATTCAGAATTTAAAGTCAAGATACAGTATGGATACACCCCAAACACGGTGATCATTCTACTACTCATTCAAATTTCAACAATCAGATACAGACTAGATACGCTCCAGACATGGAGGCCTTTCCATCTCTCATTCAGATTCAACTATCAAATTCAAATTCAGATACACTCCAGATACGTGAGTCATTCTGTCGCTTGTCCAGATCCCAGTTACAGTACGGATACACTCCAGACACGAAAGTCATTCTGCTACTCATACAGATCTCAACTTCAGATACAGTCTAGATACGCTCCAGACACGGTTGCCATTCTGTCACTCATTCGTAATTTATCCCCAGCACAGAGATGCTGCATACATAGATGTTTCTCTGTCACCCATTCAGAATACAGATACATTTCAAACATGGCAGTCATTCTGACATTCGTTCAAGAATCAAATACAGTTACAACTCGGATACGTTCTAGACACAGACACCATTCCTTTGCTCATACGAATCCAATCTCCAGATACAACTGAGATACGTTCCAAATGCGGATACCATTCTAATGTTCATTCTACTGATACTACAAACAAGTTTTGGATGGAATCTTTAAGCCCAATCCCTCAGCTACATTTTTGACGAGTGCGAATTTACGGGCACTCTAGTGTCCAATCCTCTTTTACCTTTGAGTCACAAAAGGAAAACTTGCCAATCTAACCCTTCAGGTTCAAGAAGATTGAACAGGGGCAACTGTTGTACCCCAAAATTTTCCCTCTCATTCTATCAACTTTTCTCATCACAAGGCTCTTTGGACTCAAGATCAAGCTAGGTTTTGCTCTGCTCAAGACATCTCCTTGCACTGATGACCTAAATTAGGGTTTGAGTTTGCACAGGGATTTTGGGACCTTCAATGCTCAAATTGACTTTCATAATTTATATTAGGCTCATAAGTTTGTCCATACCAAGTATCAAGCCTTAAATCAAATATTTGCCCAGTCAATTGGACTATTGACCTAGAAATCAGCTGTATTGGGGAAAAAGTCAATTGTGGCCAATTTATAGTCAAACCTCATGAATTTTGACCCATATCAACATTATCAACTCATATGAACCATTTGATCAAGTTTGGACCACAAATCCACAAGAAATTTGATCAGATCACCAAAAGGGCAAAATGGTCATTTTTAGGGTTTTGATTGTACAAAGGCAATTTTTGACTTTTTGACCTAGCCAATGGCAAACTAGGTTCAACCATGGACTCAAGTACTCAATGGCATCATCTTGATCTATTCAACAAGTTCAAAATACCTCAATTGCATTGGATTGACAAATCAATTTTTCAGTCAATTGATCAAAATTTGACTGTACACTGAGAAGTCAAACTTTGACTTTTTGGTCAAAATCAAGTGCCAAGGGTCATTTTTAATCAAAATGTATCAAAATATGAAACTTGTTCATCAAGAAATCCAAAATTGCAAATTAGTGTTTAAAGTTGAAAATTTTCATAACTTTGAATATTTCTAAGTTACGAAATTTTCTTAATTTTACCTAACTTTGCCCAACAATTTCACCATGATGCATTTGGATTCAAACAAAACCTCCAACATGAAAGTTGTATTCCTCTACAAAGTATACAACTTTTATTCCCAAAGTCTTATCAAAATAAGCTTGGATCTCAAGTTATGATTTTTGGAACAAGGGTCCCTAAAACTTTTAACTTAGTGAAACTTTGCCCTAGTTTAGGCAGGATTTTGACATATCTTCTTGGCCATTTTTCACATGGTTCCACATGGAATATCAAGTTTCATATCAAATATGGATTATAGAGAATGTTGAAAGCATTCCAAATTGTCAAAGAACTCTTCAAAGACATTTGTGGTTAGGGAGAATTGAAGGCTTGAAGTTGGCAAAAACTCACTTTTCATCCATGGCATATTCATGTTCACACAAGTTGCATTTTAAAGTCAGCATGCCTTACACTAGTTTGCAGGCCTCTAAACCACTTCACACTCCATAATTAAATGCAAATCCATTAGTCTAAGCTTTTGTTTTGATCATTTGGACATTGTACACAAAATTAAGCCGTAAGTAGAAAAAGGAAAATTTCCATTTTTGCTTAAGTATGCTTTATGTCAAACCATAATCCTTCAGCATTGGTCCAAGATCTCCTGCAGCTAAACAAATCCAAAAATTAGAGGGGCCAAGAGTAGAGGTTACAAGGTATTTGATAGCCTATACAGGCCTGTGACAATCACTTCCACATTTTTACTTCCAAAACAAGAAACTTATCAAAAACCTTAGAACTTGAACACCAGCAAAAACAACCTTATGCAAACAGTTTGAACATCTTTCTCATACCCCTTTGAGCCAGAAACACGATTGCTTGAGCCTCTAAACACCCCATAGCCAGAAATCACATTCCCTTGGCAAAATAGGGAATAATCTGTAACTTGAGTTCCATAGCTCATTTGGCTCGTGCGTTTTGCCCCAAGTTGCTTCAAACACCTTCCATTCAACTCATCCAAGATATCCCAAACCTCAAACACCAACTGAAACTCCATTTACAGAGTTTGCCATTTTCATTTTAAGCTTGTGTAGGTTGAGTTCTATAGGCTGATTCAAGGACATTCAAGGCAAGAGGCTATTGGAGAAGATCAAGTGAAGTCCAAGCAAGCTCTCAGACATCTCAAGCCTTGTTGAAAAGCACTACATTGCCCTACACGAAGTCAGCTGAAACAGGTTTTTGTCCACTTCCTATCTCTCTATTTAGCAACATTTAGCTTTAGGTTTGTGAATAAAAAAATGTAGTATTCATTTCCATGAAGCTGTACATGTGCTCAATTTTCATTTATATTAATTGTGCTAAGAGAATTTCATCCATGAACATGCTGAAAAAACTAGGTCAGATTTTAGGGCCAGAGAAATTCTCTCTGGTCTTTGAGAGTTAAGACAAGTTGTTTATATGGTTGTAATCATCTTGAAATTCTCTACAAGTTTGATGTTATGTGTTTTTGCAATAGAGCTCATATACAAGATCAAAAACGGATGATCAAGGCTTTCAACAAGAAAGTCAGACGTCAGGTATATCAAGTCGGAGATCTTGTAATCAAGCGGATCATCTTTCCACAAAGTGATCCCAGGGGCAAGTGGACTCCTACGTACGAAGGACCATTTGTGATTAAGAACATCTTTTCTGGTGGGGCAATGATTCTGACCACCATGGATGGCGATGACCTGCCGCACCCTGCGAACGCAGACATAGTCAAAATATTCTACGCATAAACGACCCTACAAGTTGAAAACCCGAAAGGGCTACTTGGGAAATAATTGGCATCTTGGTGAATCGAAAACCCTAAAGGGAGGTTCAGGCAAAAATTAGGGATAAATAAAAAAATCTGTACACCCGACAAGTTGAAAACCCGAAAGGGCGACTTGGGTAAAAAAGGGTTTCCGGTGGATCGAAAACCCGAAAGGGCGGTCCAGGCAAAAGTTAGGGAAATAAAGCGTATGACTATGTCTCTTCGGATCACTTTAATAACAATCTCTTCACGACCAATACTCCAAGCTTCTGATCATTCCAATCATCTGCGAACGAAGCAACGAATGGACAAGATACTCAGAGTTGTGAAGGCTATAATAGAATGGGAACCCCATGGAATTGTTGCACATAGCCATTTTCTTTGTATAAAGTTTTTCTCATTTTTTCAACATTCTCTTACTAGGATGTCTGTCTCCTTTGTACAAAGATACTTACAAAAGTGAATACAAAGATATTTCAAAGTGAAGAAATTTGCTTGCCTTTCCTTTCTTTCTACACTTATGTTTTATTTGAAAACGTCCAATCGTTTGTTAAATGAGCATATGAATTTGAATATAATCACTGCTTACAAATAAAACTAAATAAGAAAGGATAATTACTGATAGGTCAAAAGTATAGGGAAACGTCTTTAGGCTATTCCAGTAGAAATCCCCTATGGTATGTCATTCAGATCCTCAACAGAGCTAAAACTTTGAAATGCATATCTCCAACGGAGTTAAGGTTCAAAATTCCCATCAGAGTTAAGTTTCTAAAAAACTCTTGATCCCCAGCGGAGCCAGAATACTCTAAACATTATTCCCCAGCGGAGTCCAAAATTTCAAATCTTAAAACCCGATGGAATACTACCTAACTTCCTACGATTCCCCAGCGGGGTTTTCCATAAAACAGGAATCCCCAGTAGATTGGCATACAAACTAAGCTCTTGATTTCCCCGGCAGAATAAACATTCTCCCCACAGAGTCATTTCCCAGCAGAACGAAATTTTCTTGTTCTCATTTCTCTAGTTGGAGCCTTCCAAGTTTTAATTACCCCAGTAGTAATCATCAGCAATAGTCCAAAGGATTTCTCATCTTCAGCAATCAAAGATTTTTGGAATCCCCAGCATCGGTCAAGGATTTACCTTCCGTGGAAGTAGTCAAATATTTCATTATCTTTAGATATCAAGTATTTATTTTCCTCAGCAAGACAACTAATCAACTTATATGCGCATACATTACATTCATATATCATGAACGTTTATAGAACACATTTTATTGCATCATACATGGCATGCAACATATATTTGTGTTTTAGCTAACGTATACCCTTTCAGGATAAGATTAAAAGCTACCTTTAACAAATGTTCAAAGATTTCAGATACAGTACGGATACACTCCAAGACATGGAAGTAATTCTGCTACTCATTCAGATCTCTTATTCAGATATAGTATGGATACACCCCAGACACGGCGGTCATTTTATTACTCATTCAAAATTTCAAGTCAAGATACAGTATGGATACACCCCAGACACGGTGATCATTCTACTACTCATTCAGACTTCAGCAATCAGATAGAGACTAGATACGCTCCAGACACAGAGGCCATTCTATCTCTCATTCAGATTCAACTATCAAATTCAAATTCATATACACTTCAGACACGTGAGTCATTATGTCGCTTGTACAGATCCTAGTTCAAGTATGGATACACTCCAGACACGAAAGTCATTCTGCTACTCATACAAATCTTAACTTCAGATACAGTCTAGATACGCTCCAAACATGGTTGCCATTCTGTCACTCATTCGGAATTTATCTCCAGTACAGAGATGCTCCATACACAGGTGTTTCTTTGTCACCCATTCAGAATACAGATACACTTCAGACATGGCAGTCATTCTGACATTCATTCAAGAATCAAATACAGTTACAACTCGGATACATTCTAGACACGGACGCCATTTCTTTGCTCATACGAATCCAATCTCCAGATACAACTGGGATACGTTCCAAATGCGGATACCATTCTGATGTTCATTCTACTGATACTCAACAAACAAGTTTTGGATGGCATCTTTAAGCCCAATCCCTCAACTACATTTTTTACGAGTTCAAATTTACAGGCACTCTAGTGTCCAATCCTCTTTTACCTTTGAGTCACGAAAGGCAAACTTGACAATCTAACCCTTCAGGTTCAAGAAGATTGAACAGGGGCAACTATTGTTCCCCAAAATTTTCCCTCTCATTCTATCAACTTTTCTCATCACAAGGCTCTTTCGATTCAAGATCAAGCTAGGGTTTGCTCTGCTCAAGACATCTCCTTGCATTGATGACCTAAATTAGGGTTTGAGTTTGCATAGGGATTTTGGGACCTTCAATGCTCAAATTGACTTTGATAATTCATATTAGACTCATAAGTTTGTCCATGCCAAGTTTCAAGCCTTAAATCAAATTTTTGCCCGGTCAATTGGACAATTGACCTATAAATCAGTTGTATTGGGGAAAAAGTCAATTGTGGCCAATTTACAGTCAAACCTCATGAATTTTGACCCATATCAATATTATAAACTCATATGATCCATTTGATCAAGTTTGGACCACAAATCCACAAGAAATTTGATCAGATCACCAAAAGGGCAAAATGGTCATTTTTAGGGTTTTGACTGTACAAAGGCAATTTTTGACTTTTTGACCTAGCCAATGGCAAACTAGGTTCAACCATGGACTCATGTACTCAATGGCATCATCTTGATCTATTCAACAAGTTCAAAAGACCTCAATTGCATTGGATTGACAAATCAATTTTTCATTCAATTGATCAAAATTTGACTGTACACTGAGAAGTCAAACTTTGACTTTTTGGTAAAAATCAAGTGCCAAGGGTCATTTTTAATCAAAATGTATCAAAATATGAAACTTTTTCATCAAGAAATCCAAAATTGCAAATTAGGGTTTAAAGTTGAAAATTTTCATAACTTAGAATTTTTCTAAGTTATGAAATTTTCTTAATATTTCCTAACATTGCCCAACATTTTCACCATGATGCATTTTGATTCAAACAAAACCTCCAACATCAAAGTTGTAGTCCTCTACAAAGTATACAAATTTGATTCACAAAGTTTTCTCAAAAGAAGCTTGGATCTCAAGTTATGATTTTTGGAACAAGGGTCCCTAAAACTTTTAACATAATGAAATTTTGCCCTAGTTTAGGCAGGATTTTGACTTATCTTCTTGGCCATTTTTCACATGGTTCCACATGGAATCTCAAGTTTCATTTGAAAGATGGATTTCAGAGCATGTTTCAAGCTTTCCAAATTGTCAAAGAACTCTTCAAACACATTTGTGGTTAGGGAGAATTGAAGGCTTGAAGTTGGCAAAAACTTACTTTTCATCCATGGCATATTCATGTTCACAGAAGTTGCATTGTGAAGTCAGCATGCCTTACACTAGTTTGCAGGCCTATAAACCACTTCACACTCCATAATTAAATGCAAATCAATCAGTCTAAGCTTTTGTTTTGATCATTTGGACTTTGTACACAAAATTAAGCCCTAAGTAGAAAAAGGCAAATTTCCATTTTTGCTTAAGTATACTTTATGTCAAACCACAATCCTTGAGCATTGGTCCAAGATCTCCTGCAGCAAAACAAATCCACAAATTAGAGTGGCCAAGAGAAGAGGTTACAAGGTATTTGATAGCCTGTACAGGCCTGTGACAATCACTTCCACATTTTTACTTCAAAAACAAGAAACTTGTCAAAAACCTTAGAACTTGAACACCAGCAAAAACAAGCTTATGCAAACAATTTGAACATCTTTCTCATACCCCTTTGAGCCAGAAACACGATTGCTTGAGCCTCTAAACACCCCATAGCCAGAGATCACATTCCCTTGGTAAAACAGGGCAGAATCTGCAACTTGAGTTCCATAGCTCATTTGGCTCGTGCGTTTTGCCCCAAGTTGCTTCAAACACATTCCATTAAACTCATCCAAGCTATCCCAAACCTCAAACACCAACTGAAACTCCATTTACAGAGTTTACCATTTTCAATTTAAGCTTGTGTAGGTTGAGTTCTATAGGCTGATTCAAGGACATTCAAGGAAAGAGGCTATTGGAAAAGATCAAGTGAAGTCCAAGCAAGCTCTCAGACATCTCAAGCCTTGTTGAAAAGCACTACATTGCTCTACACGAAGTCAGCTGAAACAGGTTTTTGTCCACTTCCTATCTCTCTATTTAGCAACATTTAGCTTTAGGTTTGTGAATAAAAAATGTAGTACTCATTTCCATGAAGATGTACATATGCTCAGTTTTCATTTATATTAAGTGTGCTAAGAGAATTTCATCCATGAACATGCTGAAAAAACTAGGTCAGATTTTAGGGCCAGAGAAATTCTCTCTGGTCTTTGAGAGTTAAGACAAGTTGTTTGTATGGTTGGAATCATCTTGAAATTCTCTACAAGTTTAATGTTATGTGTTTTTGCAATAGAGCTCGTATACAGGATCTGGTAGTTTGTACAGGGAACGCGCACATTTTTCAAAAGCTGAAGGTTGAAGATGAAGTGGTGGGTTGGGCCTGGCCTGGCTCACTATTAGAACCTCCCCTTTTCCTTTTTGCACCCCCTGGCCCAATTTCTTATATTTTTATATTTTTTATTTTTTATTTTCATTTCTGACTTTATTTATTTATTTTTATTTTTATTTTCTAAATATATATTTTATTTATTATACCTATATATATATATATATATATATATATATATATATATATATATATATATATATATATATATATATATATATATACTTTTATTTTAATTGACATTTTAGAATAAAAATATAAAATATTACACTTTTATTTTATTATTAAATATACTTAATAAATACCTATTTTACTTTTTTTTACATATAATATTTTATTTTTATTAAATATAAATAAAATAATTAACATATTTATTTTCTTAAACAAAATTAGGGTTTTTACCCTTTAACCAAATAAAATAAATCTTTTATTTATTTCCTTATTTTTACATTAAATATTTTTACATGCATAAATAAACAAAATCCTTTTTTTTTGCATAATTCATATTATTTGATATATATTTTTATTTTTGTTCATTTAAATATAATCCATTTATTATTTATGCATTTGAATTCAATTTGGATGTAATAGTAAATTAGGGTTTATATTTCTTGTCAAATACACCCCCATTCAAAGATTGTACCCCCACCCCCATAATCATGTTGTAATAGCTTAGACTTTTAAATTCTCGCACATTACGCTTTCAATTATGCCATGATTAGAGCATTATGGTTTGTATGCAAAAATCCAAATCAACAAGTAGCTTGACCAAATCAAAGACAAAATGCATGAAAATCAAACACAATACACACTTGCACCCCTAGGGTTACAACCCACTTGTTGCCTTCAAAAATGGGCCATGATATGCATGTTAGATACTTTGGAAAAACAAAAACAAAGCAAAAGATCATAGTCCCTCGATGACGCTATCTCTGTTGCCTAAACAAAAATGATCAAGTCCCTCGGAAAATTGCCAAAGATACCTAACACAATTGCTATCATGGTCTATACGATGACCCACGCCTGTCTCGTTTAACAGCATAACACAAGTTTGTTCACCAAATGCAATGGTGAAACAACACTGTCAAAAGGGTTAAAAACATTAGGAAAGATCTTTGAGTAAAATAGGGTAGATAACTCTTAGTGACTTGATCAAAATCTTGTAAAACATCCTTCCTATTTTTCAAACACACTTCACAACACAATTTCAAAACATTTCCCAAATCAAACTTTCAAACATTGAAATCTTTTCAAAAGACAAAAACACCTTTGTATAAATTCAAACAAGAATCATTACAAAGGTAGCAACAATGATGGCCTCTATTCAAAACATCTCTCAAAACCACACACAAAGCACCATTCCAAACAATTGAAAAGCAAAAGCAAGTGATCTAAACAAGTAACTAGGCTACCATCCATTGGAATAACAAAAATCTCGACAACAAACTTCCTTCCATAATGACAAGGCTACCATACATTATAGTAACAAAAATCTGAACAACATACTACCTTCCATAATGACAAGGCTACCATCCATTGGAGTAACAAAAATTACAACAACAAACTACCTTCTATAATGACAAGGCTACCATCCATTGGAGTAAAAAAAATCTCGACAACAGACTACCTTCCAAAATGACAAGGCTACCACCCATTAGAGTAACATCGATATCGACAACAAACTACCTTCCATAATGACAAGGTCACCATCCATTGGAATAATAAAAATCTCGAAAATAGACTACCTTCCATAATGACAAGGCTACCATCCATTGGAGTAACAAAAATATCGACAACATACTACCTTCCATAATTACAAGGCTACCATCCATTGGTGTAACAAAAATCTCGACAACATACTACCTTCCATAACGACAAGGCTACAATCCATTGTAGTAACAAAAATATCGACAACATACTACCTTCCATAATGACAAGGCTACCATCCATTGTATTAACAAAAATCTCGACAATAGACTACCTTCAATAATGAAAAGGCTACCATCCATTGGAGTAACAAAAATCTCGACAACAAACTACCTTCTATAATGACAAGGCTACCATCCATTAGAGTAACAAAAATCTGGACAACAGACTACCTTTCATAATGACAAGGCTACCATCCAACGGAGTAACAAAAATCTCGACAACAAACTACCTTCCATAATGATAAGGTTACATCCATTGGAGTAACCAAAATCTCGAAAACAGACTACCTTCCGTAATTACTAGGCTACCATCCAGTGGAATAACAAAAATCTCGACAACAAACTAACTTCCATAATGACAAGGCTACACTCCATTGAGTAAAAAAAATCACGACAACAGACTACCTTCCATAACGACAAGGCTACCATTCATTGGAATAACAAAAATATAGTTAACAGACTACCTTCCATAATGATAACGCTACCATCCAATGGAGTAACAAAAATCTCGACAACAGACTACCTTCCATAATGATAAGGCTACCATCCATTGGAGTAAAAAAAATATCAACAACAGACTACCTTCCATAATACAAACGGTACCATCCATTGGAGTAACAAAAAAAATCCACAAGAGACTACCTTCCATAATGACAAGGCTACCATCCATTAAAGTAATAAAAATCTTGACAATAGACTACCTTCTGTAATGACAAGGCTACTATCCACTGGAGTAACAAAAATCTCGACAACAAACTACCTTCCATAATGACAAGGCAATCATCCATTGTAGTAACAAAAGTCTTGACAACATACTACCTTCCATAATGACAAGGCTACAATCCATTGTAGTAACAAAAATATCGACAACGTACTACCTTCCATAATGACAAGGCTACCATCCATTGTATTAACAAAAATCTCGACAATAGACTACCTTCAATAATGACAAGGCTACCATCCATATGAGTAACAAAAATCTAGACAATAGACTACCTTCTATAATAACAAGGCTACAATTCATTAGAGTAACAAAAATCTGGACAACTGAGTACCTTCCATAATGACAAGGCTACAATCCGTTGTAGTAACAAAAATATCGACAACAAACTACCTTCCATAATGACAAGGCTATCATCCATTGTGGTAACGAAAATCTTGACAACATACTACCTTCCGTAATGACAAGGCTACAATCCATTGTAGTAACAAAAATATCGACAACGTACTACCTTCCATAATGACAAGGCTACCATCCATTGTATTAACAAAAATCTTGACAATAAACTACCTTCAATAATGACAAGGCTACCATCCATATTAGTAACAAAAATCTCGACAATAGACTACCTTCTATAATAACAAGGCTACAATTCATTAAAGTAAAAAAAATCTGAACAACTGAGTACCTTCCATAATGACAAGGCTACCATCCGTTGGAGTAACAAAAATATCAACAAGAGACTACCTTCCATAATGAAAAGGCTACCATCCAATGGAGTAACAAAAATATTGACAACAGATTACCTTCCATAATGACAAGGCTATCATCCAATGGAGTAAAAAAAATCTCGAAAATAGACTCCCTTCAATAATGACAAGGCTAGCATCCATTGGAGTAACAAAAATCTTGACAACAGACTACCTTCCATAATGACAAGGCTACCATCCATTAGAATAACAAAAATATGGACAACAGACTACCTTCCATAATGACAAGGCTACCATCCATTGGAGTACCAAAAATCTCGACAACAAACTACCTTCTATAATGACAAGGCTACCATCCATTAGAGTAACAAAAATCTCGAAAACAGACTACCTTTCATAAAGACTAGGCTACCATCCATTGGAATAACAATAATCTCGACAACAGACTACTTTCTATAATGACAAGGCTACCATACATTGGAGTAAAAAAAATCTCGAAAATAGACTACCTTCCATAAAGATTAGATTACCATCCATTGGAATAACAAAAATCTCGACAGTAGACTACCTTCCATAATGACAAGGCTATCATACATTGTAGTAACAAAAATATGAACAACAGACTACCTTTCATAATGACAAGGCTACCATCCATTGGAGTAACAAAAATCACAACAACAAACTACCTTCCATAATGTCAAGGCTACCATCCATTGGGGTAACATAGATATCGACAACATACTACCTTCCATAATGAGAAGGCTACCACCCATTAGAGTAACATAGATATCGACAACATACTACCTTCCATAATGACAAGGCTACCATCCATTGGAATAATAAAAGTCTCGACAACAGACTACCTTCCATAATGACAAGGCTACAATCCAATGGAGTAACAAAAATCTCGACAACATACTACCTTCCATAATGACAAGGCTACCATCCATTGGCGTAACAAAAATATTGACAACATACTACCTTCCATAATGACAAGACTACCATCTATTGGAGTAACAAAAATCTTGACAACAGACTACTTTCCATAATGACAAGGCTATCATCCATTGTAGTAACAAAAATATTGACAACATACTACCTTCCATAATGACAAGGCTACAATCCATTGTAGTAACAAAAATATCGACAACATACTACCTTCCATAATGACAAGGATATCATCCAATGGAGTAACAAAAATCTCGACAACAGACTACCTTCCATAATGACAAGGCTATCATCCAATGGAGTAACAAAAATCTCGAAATTAGACTCCCTTCAATAATGACAAGGCTAGCATCCATTGGAGGAACAAAAATCTTGACAACAGACTACCTTCCATAATGACAAGGCTACCATCCATTAGAATAACAAAAATATGGACAACAGACTACTTTCCATAATTACAAGGCTACCATCCATTGGAGTACCAAAAATCTAGACAACAAATTACATTCTATAATGACAAGGCTACCATCCATTAGAGTATCAAAAATCTTGAAAACAGACTACGTTTCATAAAGACTAGGCTACCATCCATTGGAATAACAAAAATCTCGACAAGAGACTACCTTCCATAATGACAAGGCTACCATATATTATAGTAACAAAAATATGAACAACAGACTACCTTCCATAATGGCAAGGCTAACATCCATTGGAGTAACAAAAATATCAACAAGAGACTACCTTCCATAATGACAAGGCTACCATCCATTGGAGTACTAAAAATATTGATAACAGACTACCTTCTATAATGACAAGGCTAGCATCCATTGGAGTAAAAAAAATCTCAAAAATAGACTACCTTCCATAAAGATTAGGCTACCATCCATTGGAATAACAAAAATCTCGACAATAGACTACCTTCCATAATGACAAGGCTATCATACATTGTAGTAACAAAAATATGAACAACAGACTACCTTTCATAATGACAAGGCTACCATCCATTGGAGTAACAAAAATCACAACAACAAACTACCTTCTATAATGACAAGGCTACCATCCATTGGGGTAACATAGATATCGACAACATACTACCTTCCATAATGACAAGGCTACCATCCATTAGAATAACAAAAATATGGACAACAGACTACCTTCCATAATGACAAGGCTACCATCCATTGGAGTACCAAAAATCTCGACAACAAACTACCTTCTATAATGACAAGGCTACCATCCATTAGAGTAACAAAAATCTCGAAAACAGACTACCTTTCATAAAGACTAGGCTACCATCCATTGGAATAACAATAATCTCGACAACAGACTACTTTCTATAATGACAAGGCTACCATACATTGGAGTAAAAAAAATCTCGAAAATAGACTACCTTCCATAAAGATTAGATTACCATCCATTGGAATAACAAAAATCTCGACAGTAGACTACCTTCCATAATGACAAGGCTATCATTCATTGTAGTAACAAAAATATGAACAACAGACTACCTTTCATAATGACAAGGCTACCATCCATTGGAGTAACAAAAATCACAACAACAAACTACCTTCCATAATGTCAAGGCTACCATCCATTGGGGTAACATAGATATCGACAACATACTACCTTCCATAATGAGAAGGCTACCACCCATTAGAGTAACATAGATATCGACAACATACTACCTTCCATAATGACAAGGCTACCATCCATTGGAATAATAAAAGTCTCGACAACAGACTACCTTCCATAATGACAAGGCTACAATCCAATGGAGTAACAAAAATCTCGACAACATACTACCTTCCATAATGACAAGGCTACCATCCATTGGCGTAACAAAAATATTGACAACATACTACCTTTCATAATGACAAGACTACCATCTATTGGAGTAACAAAAATCTTGACAACAGACTACTTTCCATAATGACAAGGCTATCATCCATTGTAGTAACAAAAATATTGACAACATACTACCTTCCATAATGACAAGGCTACAATCCATTGTAGTAACAAAAATATCGACAACATACTACCTTCCATAATGACAAGGATATCATCCAATGGAGTAACAAAAATCTCGACAACAGACTACCTTCCATAATGACAAGGCTATCATCCAATGGAGTAACAAAAATCTCGAAATTAGACTCCCTTCAATAATGACAAGGCTAGCATCCATTGGAGGAACAAAAATCTTGACAACAGACTACCTTCCATAATGACAAGGCTACCATCCATTAGAATAACAAAAATATGGACAACAGACTACTTTCCATAATTACAAGGCTACCATCCATTGGAGTACCAAAAATCTAGACAACAAATTACCTTCTATAATGACAAGGCTACCATCCATTAGAGTATCAAAAATCTTGAAAACAGACTACGTTTCATAAAGACTAGGCTACCATCCATTGGAATAACAAAAATCTCGACAACAGACTACCTTCCATAATGACAAGGCTACCATATATTATAGTAACAAAAATCTGAACAACAGACTACCTTCCATAATGGCAAGGCTAACATCCATTGGAGTAACAAAAATATCAACAAGAGACTACCTTCCATAATGACAAGGCTACCATCCATTGGAGTACTAAAAATATCGATAACAGACTACCTTCTATAATGACAAGGCTAGCATCCATTGGAGTAAAAAAAATCTCAAAAATAGACTACCTTCCATAAAGATTAGGCTACCATCCATTGGAATAACAAAAATCTCGACAATAGACTACCTTCCATAATGACAAGGCTATCATACATTGTAGTAACAAAAATATGAACAACAGACTACCTTTCATAATGACAAGGCTACCATCCATTGGAGTAACAAAAATCACAACAACAAACTACCTTCTATAATGACAAGGCTACCATCCATTGGGGTAACATAGATATCGACAACATACTACCTTCCATAATGACAAGGCTACCACCCATTAGAGTAACATAAATATCGACAACATACTACCTTCCATAATGACAAGGCTACCATCCATTGGAATAATAAAAGTCTCGACAATAGACTACCTTCCATAATGACAAGGCTACCATCCAATGGAGTAACAAAAATCTCGACAACATACTACCTTCCATAATGACAATGCTACCATCCATTGGCGTAACAAAAATATTGACAACATACTACCTTCCATAATGACAAGGCTATCATCCATTGTAGTAACAAAAATCATGACAACATACTACCTTCCATAATGACAAGGCTACAATCCATTGTAGTAACAAAAATATCGACAACATACTACCTTCCATAATGACAAGGATATCATCCAATGGAGTAAAAAAAATCTCAAAAACATACTACCTTCCATAGAGACTTGGCTACCATCCATTGGAATAACAAAAATCTGGACAACAGACTACCTTCCATAATGACAAGGCTACCATACATTATAGTAACAAAAATCTGAACAACAGACTACCTTCCATAATGAGAAGTCTACCATCCATTGGGGTAACAAAAATATCAACATGAGACTACCTTCCATAATGACAAGGCTTCCATCCATTGGAGTAACAAAAATCTGGAAAACAAACTACCTTCCATAAAGATTAGGCTACCATCCATTGGAATAACAAAAATCTCGACAACAGACAACCTTCCATAATGACAAGGCTACCATACATTGTAGTAACAAAAATATGAACAACAGGCTACGTTTCATAATGACAAGGCTACCTTCCATTGGAGTAACAAAAATCACAACAACAAACTACCTTCTATAATGACAAGGCTACCATCCATTGGAGTAACAAAAATCTTGACAACAGACTATCTTCCATAATGACAAGGCTATCATCCATTGTAGTAACAAAAATCTTGACAACATACTACCTTTCATAATGACAAGACTACCATCTATTGGAGTAACAAAAATCTTGACAACAGACTACCGTCCATAATGACAAGGCTATCATCCATTGTAGTAACAAAAATCTTGGCAACATACTACCTTCCATAATGACAAGGCTACAATCCATTGTAGTAACAAAAATATCGACAACATACTACCTTCCATAATGACAAGGATATCATCCAATGGAGTAACAAAAATCTCGACAACAGACTACCTTCCATAATGACAAGGCTATCATCCAATGGAGTAATAAAAATCTCGAAATTAGACTCCCTTCAATAATGACAAGGCTAGCATCCATTGGAGGAACAAAAATCTTGACAACAGACTACCTTCCATAATGACAAGGCTACCATCCATTAGAATAACAAAAATATGGACAACAGACTACTTTCCATAATTACAAGGCTACCATCCATTGGAGTACCAAAAATCTCGACAACAAACTACCTTCTATAATGACAAGGCTACCATCCATTAGAGTATCAAAAATCTCGAAAACAAACTACGTTTCATAAAGACTAGGCTACCATCCATTGGAATAACAAAAATCTCGACAACAGACTACCTTCCATAATGACAAGGCTACCATATATTATAGTAACAAAAATCTAAACAACAGACTACCTTCCATAATGGGAAGGCTACCATCCATTGGAGTAACAAAAATATCAACAAGAGACTACCTTCCATAATGACAAGGCTACCATCCATTGGAGTACTAAAAATATCGATAACAGACTACCTTCTATAATGACAAGGCTACCATCCATTGGAGTAAAAAAAATCTCAAAAATAGACTACCTTCCATAAAGATTAGGCTACCATCCATTGGAATAACAAAAATCTCGACAATAGACTACCTTCCATAATGACAAGGCTATCATACATTGTTGTAACAAAAATATGAACAACAGACTACCTTTCATAATGACAAGGCTACCATCCATTGGAGTAACAAAAATCACAACAACAAACTACCTTCTATAATGACAAGGCTACAACCCATTAGAGTAACATAAATATCGACAACATACTACCTTCCATAATGACAAGGCTACCATCCATTGGAATAATAAAAGTCTCGACAATAGACTACCTTCCATAATGACAACGCTACCATCCAATGGAGTAACAAAAATCTCGACAACATACTACCTTCCATAATGACAATGCTACCATCCATTGGCGTAACAAAAATATTGACAACATACTACCTTCCATAAAGACAAGGCTACCATCTATTGGAGTAACGAAAAAGTTGACAACAGACTACCTTCCATAATGACAAGTCTACCATCCAATGAAGTAACAAAAATCTCGACAACATACTACCTTCCATTATGACAGGGCTACCATCCATTGGAGTAACAAAAATATTGACAACATACTACCTTCCATAATGACAAGGCTATCATCCATTGTAGTAACAAAAATCATGACAACATACTACCTTCCATAATGACAAGGCTACAATCCATTGTAGTTACAAAAATATCGACAACATACTACCTTCCATAATGACAAGGATATCATCCAATGGAGTAAAAAAAATCTCAAAAACATACTACCTTCCATAGAGACTTGGCTACCATCCATTGGAATAACAAAAATCTGGACAACAGACTACCTTTCATAATGACAAGGCTACCATACATTATAGTAACAAAAATCTGAACAACAGACTACCTTCCATAATGAGAAGTCTACCATCCATTGGAGTAACAAAAATATCAACATGAGACTACCTTCCATAATGACAAGGCTTCCATCCATTGGAGTAACAAAAATCTGGAAAACAGACTACCTTCCATAAAGATTAGGCTACCATCCATTGGAATAACAAAAATCTCGACAACAGACAAACTTCCATAATGACAAGGCTACCATACATTGTAGTAACAAAAATATGAACAACATGCTACGTTTCATAATTACAAGGCTACCTTCCATTGGAGTAACAAAAATCACAACAACAAACTACCTTCTATAATGACAAGGCTACCATACATTGGAGTAACAAAAATCTTGACAACAGACTATCTTCCATAATGACAAGGCTATCATCCATTGTAGTAACAAAAATCTTGACAACATACTACCTTCCATAATGACAAGACTACCATCTATTGGAGTAACAAAAATCTTGACAACAGACTACCTTCCATAATGACAAGGCTATCATCCATTGTAGTAAAAAAAATCTTGGCAACATACTACCTTCCATAATGACAAGGCTACAATCCATTGTAGTAACAAAAATATCGACAACATACTACCTTCCATAATGACAAGGATATCATCCAATGGAGTAACAAAAATCTCGACAACAGACTACCTTCCATAATGACAAGGCTATCATCCAATGGAGTAATAAAAATCTCGAAATTAGACTCCCTTCAATAATGACAAGGCTAGCATCCATTGGAGGAACAAAAATCTTGACAACAGACTACCTTCCATAATGACAAGGCTACCATCCATTAGAATAACAAAAATATGGACAACAGACTACTTTCCATAATTACAAGGCTACCATCCATTGGAGTACCAAAAATCTCGACAACAAACTACCTTCTATAATGACAAGGCTACCATCCATTAGAGTATCAAAAATCTCGAAAACAGACTACGTTTCATAAAGACTAGGCTACCATCCATTGGAATAACAAAAATCTCGACAACAGACTACCTTCCATAATGACAAGGCTACCATATATTATAGTAACAAAAATCTGAACAACAGACTACCTTCCATAATGGCAAGGCTACCATCCATTGGAGTAACAAAAATATCAACAAGAGACTACCTTCCATAATGACAAGGCTACCATCCATTGGAGTACTAAAAATATCGATAACAGACTACCTTCTATAATGACAAGGCTACCATCCATTGGAGTAAAAAAAATCTCAAAAATAGGCTACCTTCCATAAAGATTAGGCAACCATCCATTGGAATAACAAAAATCTCGACAATAGACTACCTTCCATAATGACAAGGCTATCATACATTGTAGTAACAAAAATATGAACAACATACTACCTTTCATAATGACAAGGCTACCATCCATTGGAGTAACAAAAATCACAACAACAAACTACCTTCTATAATGACAAGGCTACCATCCATTGGGGTATCATAGATATCGACAACATACTACCTTCCATAATGACAAGGCTACCACCCATTAGAGTAACATAAATATCGACAACATACTACCTTCCATAATGACAAGGCTACCATCCATTGGAATAATAAAAGTCTCGACAATAGACTACCTTCCATAATGACAAGGCTACCAACCAATGGAGTAACAAAAATCTCGACAACATACTACCTTCCATAATGACAATGCTACCATCCATTGGCGTAACAAAAATATTGACAACATACTACCTTCCATAATGACAAGGCTACCATCTATTGGAGTAACGAAAATGTTGACAACAGACTACCTTCCATAATGACAAGTCTACCATCCAATGAAGTAACAAAAATCTCGACAACATACTACCTTCCATAATGACAAGGCTACCATCCATTGGAGTAACAAAAATATTGACAACATACTACCTTCCATAATGACAAGGCTACAATCCATTGTAGTAACAAACATATCGACAACATACTACCTTCCATAATGACAAGGATATCATCCAATGGAGTAAAAAAAATCTCAAAAACATACTACCTTCCATAGAGACTTGGCTACCATCCATTGGAATAACAAAAATCTGGACAACAGACTACCTTCCATAATGACAAGGATACCATACATTATAGTAACAAAAATCTGAACAACAGACTACCTTCCATAATGAGAAGTCTACCATCCATTGGAGTAACAAAAATATCAACATGAGACTACCTTCCATAATGACAAGGCTTCCATCCATTGGAGTAACAAAAATCTCGAAAACAGACTACCTTCCATAAAGATTAGGCTACCATCCATTGGAATAACAAAAATCTCGACAACAGACTACCTTCCATAATGACAAGGCTACCATACATTGTATTAACAAAAATATGAACAACAGGCTATGTTTCATAATGACAAGGCTACCATCCATTGGAGTAACAAAAATCACAACAACAAACTACCTTTTATAATGACAAGGCTACCATCCATTGGAGTAACAAAAATCTTGACAACAGACTACCTTCCATAATGACAAGGCTATCATCCATTGTAGTAACAAAAATCTTGACAACATACTACCTTCCATAATGACAAGGCTACAATCCATTGTAGTAACAAAAATATCGACAACATACTACTTTCCATAATGACAAGGCTATCATCCAATGGAGTAACAAAAATCTCGAAAATAGACTCCCTTCAATAACGACAAGGCTAGGATCCATTGGAGGAACAAAATTTTTGACAATAGACTACCTTCCATAATGACAAGGCTACCATCCATTTGAATAACAAAAATATGGACAACAGACTACCTTCCATAATTACAAGGCTACCATCCATTGGAGTACCAAAAATCTCGACAACAAACTACCTTCTATAATTACAAGGCTACCATCCATTAGAGTAACAAAAATCTCGAAAACAGACTACCTTTCATAAAGACTAGGCTACCATCCATTGGAATAACAAAAATCTCGACAACAGACTACCTTCCATAATGACAAGGCTACCATATATTATAGTAACAAAAATCTGAACAACAGATTACCTTCCATAATGGCAAGGCTACCATCCATTGGAGTAACAAAAATATCAACAAGAGACTACCTTCCAAAATGACAATGCTACCATCCATTGGAGTACTAAAAATATCGATAACAGACTACCTTCTATAATGACAAGGCTACCATCCATTGGAGTAAAAAAATCTCGAAAATAGACTGCCTTCCATAAAGATTAGGCTACCATCCATTGGAATAACAAAAATCTCGACAATAGACTTCCTTCCAAAATGACAAGGCTATCATACATTGTAGTAACAAAAATATGAACAACAGACTACCTTTCATAATGACAAGGCTTCCATCCATTGGAGTAACAAAAATCACAACAACAAACTACCTTCTATAATGATAAGGCTACCATCCATTGGGGTAACATAGATATAGACAACATACTATCTTCCATAATGACAAGGCTACAACCCATTAGAGTAACATAAATATCGACAACATACTACCTTCCATAATGACAAGGCTACCATCCATTGGAATAATAAAAGTCTCGACAACAGACTACCTTCCATAATGACAAGGCTACCATCCAATGGAGTAACAAAAATCTCGACGACATACTACCTTCCATAATGACAATGCTACCATCCATTGGCGTAACAAAAATATTGACAACATACTACCTTCCATAATGACAAGGCTACCATTTATTGGAGTAACAAAAATGTTGACAGCAGACTACCTTTCATAATGACAAGTCTACCATCCAATGAAGTAACAAAAATCTCGACAACATACTACCTTCCATAATGACAAGGCTACCATCCATTGGAGTAACAAAAATATTGACAACATACTACCTTCCATAATGACAAGGCTATCATCCATTATAGTAACAAAAATCTTGACAACATACTACCTTCCATAATGACAAGGCTACAATCCATTATAGTAACAAAAATATCGACAACATACTACCTTCCATAATGACAAGGATATCATCCAATGGAGTAACAAAAATCTCGAAATCATACTACCTTCCATAAAGACTAGGCTACCATCCATTAGAATAACAAAAATCTTGACAACAGACTACCTTCCATAATGACAAGGCTACCATACATTATAGTAACAAAAATATGAACAACAGACTACCTTCCATAATGACAAGCCTACCATCCATTGGAGTAACAAAAATATCAACATGAGACTACCTTCCATAATGACAAGGCTTCCATCCATTGGAGTAACAAAAATCTCGAAAACAGACTACCTTCCATAAAGATTAGGCTACCATCCATTGGAATAACAAAAATCTCGACAACGGACTACCTTCCATAATGACAAGGCTACAATATATTGTAGTAATAAAAGTATGAACAACAGGCTACGTTTCATAATGACAAGGCTACCATCCATTGGAGTAACAAAAATCACAACAACAAACTACCTTCTATAATGACAAGGCTACCATCCATTGGAATAATAAAAATCTCGACAACAGACTACCTTCCATAATGACAGTGCTACCATACATTGTAGTAATAAAAATATGAACAACAAGCTACGTTTCATAATGACAAGGCTACCATCCATTGGAGTAATAAAAATCACAATAACAAACTACCTTCTATAATGACAAGGCTACCATCCATTAAAGTAATAAAAATCTCGACAACAGACTACCTTCCATAATGACAAGGCTACCACCCATTAGAGTAACATAGATATCGACAACATACTACCTTCCATAATGACAAGGCTACCATCCATTGGAATAATAAAAATCTCGACAACAGACTACCTTCTATAATGACAAGGCTACCATCCAATGGAGTAACAAAAATCTTGACAACATACTACCTTCCATAATGACAAGGCTACCATCCATTGGAGTAACAAAAATATCAAAAACATACTACCTTCCAAAATTACAAGACTACCATCTATTGGAGTAACAAAATTCTTGACAACAGACTACCTTCCATAATGACAAGGCTACCATCCATTGGAGTAACAAAAATCACAACAACAAACTACCTTCTATAATGACAAGGCTACCATCCATTGGAATAATAAAAATCTCGACAACAGACTACCTTCCATAATGACAGGGCTACCATACATTGTAGTAATAAAAATATGAACAACAAGCTACGTTTCATAATGACAAGGCTACCATCCATTGGAGTAACAAAAATCACAATAACAAACTACCTTCTATAATGACAAGGCTACCATCCATTGGAGTAATAAAAATCTCGACAACAGACTACCTTCCATAATGACAAGGCTACCACCCATTAGAGTAACATAGATATCGACAACATACTACCTTCCATAATGACAAGGCTACCATCCATTGGAATAATAAAAATCTCGACAACAGACTACCTTCTATAATGACAAGGCTACCATCCAATGGAGTAACAAAAATCTTGACAACATACTACCTTCCATAATTACAAGGCTACCATCCATTGGAGTAACAAAAATATCAAAAACATACTACCTTCCAAAATTACAAGAATACCATCTATTGGAGTAACAAAATTCTTGACAACAAACTACCTTCCATAATGACAAGGCTATCATCCATTGGAGTAACAAAAATATCAACAAGATACTACCTTCCATAATGACAAGGCTACCATCCATTGGAGTAAAAAAGATCTCGAAAACAGACTACCTTCCATAAAGATTAGGCTACCATCCATTGGAGTTAGAAAAATCTCGACAATAGACTACCTTCCATAATGACAAGGCTACCATACATTATAGTAACAAAAATATGAACAACAGACTACCTTTCATAATGACAAGGCTACCATCCATTGGAGTAACAAAAATCACAACAACAAACTTTCTTCTATAATGACAAGGCTACCATCCATTGGGGTAACATAGATATCGACAACATACTACCTTCGATAATGACAAGGCTACCATCCATTGGAATAATAAAAATCTCGACAACAGACTACCATCCATAATGACAAGGCTACCATCCAATGGAGTAACAAAAATCTCGATAACATACTACCTTCCATAATGATATGGCTACCATCCATTGGAGTAACAAAAAGATCGACAACATACTACCTTCCAAAATTACAAGGCTACCATCTATAGGAGTAACAAAAATCTTGACAACAGACTACCTTCCATAATGATAAGGCTATCATCCATTGTAGAAACAAAAATCTCGACAAAATACTACCTTGTATAATGACAAGGCTACAATCCATTGTAGTAACAAAAATATCGACAACATATTACTTTCCATAATGACAAGGCTACCATCCATTATAGTAACAAAAATCTCGACAACAGACTACCTTCAATAATGACAAGGCTATCATCCATTGTAGTAACAAAAATCTTGAAAACATACTACCTTCCATAATGACAAGGCTACAAGCCATTATAGTAACAAAAATATCGACAACATACTACCTTCCATAATGACAAGGCTACCATCCATTGTAGTAACAAAAATCTCGAAAACAGACTACCTTCCATAATGACAAGGCTACCATCCATTGGAATAATAAAAATCTCGACAACAGACTACCATCCATAATGACAAGGCTACCATCCAATGGAGTAACAAAAATCTCGACAACATACTACCTTCCATAGTGACAAGGCTACCATCCATTGGAGTAACAAAAATATCGACAACATACTACCTTCCAAAATTACAAGGCTACCATCTATTGGAGTAACAAAAATCTTGACAACAGACTACCTTCCATAATGACAAGGCTATCATCCATTGTAGTAACAAAAATCTCGACAACATACTACCTTGCATAATGACAAGGCTACAATCCATTGTAGTAACAAAAATATCGACAACATACTACATTCCAGAATGACAAGGCTACCATCCATTGTAGTAACAAAAATCTCGACAATAGACTACCTTCAATAATGACATGGCTCCCATCCATTGGAGTAACAAAAATATCGACAACATACTACCTTCCAAAATTACAAGGCTACCATCTATTGGTGTAACAAAAATCTTGACAACAGACTACCTTCCATAATGACAAGGCTATCATCCATTATATTAACAAAAATCTCGACAACATACTACCTTCCATAATGACAAGGCTACAATCCATTGTAGTAACAAAAATATCGACAACATACTACATTCCATAATGACAAGGCTACCATCCATTGTAGTAACAAAAATCTCGACAACAGACTACCTTCAATAATGACAAGGCTATCATCCATTGTAGTAACAAAAATCTTGAAAACATACTACCTTGCATAATGACAAGGCTACAATCCATTGTAGTAACAAAAATATCGACAACATACTACCATCCATAATGACCAGGCTACCGTCCATTGTAGTAACAAAAATCTCGAAAACAGACTACCTTCCATAATGACAAGGCTACCATCCATTGGAATAATAAAAATCTCGACAACAGACTACCATCTATAATGACAAGGCTAGCATCCAATGGAGTAACAAAAATCTCGACAACATACTACCTTCCATAATGACAAGGCTACCATCCATTGGAGTAACAAAAATATCGACAACATACTACCTTCCAAAATTACAAGGCTACCATCTATTGGAGTAACAAAAATCTTGACAACAGACTACCTTCCATAATGACAAGGCTATCATCCATTGTAGTAACAAAAATCTCGACAACATACTACCTTGCATAATGACAAGGCTACAATCCATTGTAGTAACAAAAATATCGACAACATACTACATTCCATAATGACAAGGCTACCATCCATTGTAGTAACAAAAATCTCGACAACAGACTACCTTCAATAATGACAAGGCTCCCATCCATTGCAGTAACAAAAATATCGACAACATACTACCTTCCAAAATTACAAGGCTACCATCTATTAGAGTAACAAAAATCTTGACAACAGACTACCTTCCATAATGACAAGGCTATCATCCATTATATTAACAAAAATCTCGACAACATACTACCTTCCATAATGACAAGGCTACAATCCATTTTAGTAACAAAAATATCGACAACATACTACATTCCATAATGACAAGGCTACCATCCATTGTAGTAACAAAAATCTCGACAACAGACTACCTTCAATAATGACAAGGCTATCATCCATTGTAGTAACAAAAATCTTGAAAACATACTACCTTCCATAATGACAAGGCTACAATCCATTGTAGTAACAAAAATATCGACAACATACTACCATCCAAAATGACCAGGCTACCATTAATTGTAGTAACAAAAATCTCGAAAAGAGACTACCTTCCATAATGACAAGGCTACCATCCATTGGAATAATAAAAATCTCGACAACAGACTACCATCCATAATGAGAAGGCTATCATCCAATGGAGTAACAAAAATCTCGACAACATACTACCTTCCATAATGACAAGGCTACCATCCATTGGAGTAACAAAAATATCGACAACATACTACCTTCCAAAATTACAAGGCTACCATCTATTGGAGTAACAAAAATCTTGACAGCAGACTACCTTCCATAATGACAAGGCTATCATCCATTGTAGTAACAAAAATCTCGACAACATACTACCTTGCATAATGACAAGGCTACAATCCATTGTAGTAACAAAAATATCGACAACATACTACATTCCATAATGACAAGGCTACCATCCATTGTAGTAACAAAAATCTCGACAACAGACTACCTTCAATAATGACAAGGCTCCCATCCATTGGAGTAACAAAAATATCGAAAACAAACCACCTTCCAAAATTACAAGGATACCATCTATTGGAGTAACAAAAATCTTGACAACAGACTACCTTCCATAATGACAAGGCTATCATCCATTATATTAACAAAAATCTCGACAACATACTACCTTCCATAATGACAAGGCTACAATCCATTGTAGTAACAAAAATATCGACAACATACTACATTCTATAATAACAAGGCTACCATCCATTGTAGTAACAAAAATCTCGAAAACAGACTAACTTCAATAATGACAAGGCTATCATCCATTGTAGTAACAAAAATCTTGAAAACATACTACCTTCCATAATGACAAGGCTACAAGCCTTTGTAGTACCAAAAATATCGACAACATACTACCTTCCATAATGACAAGTCTACCATCCATTGTAGTAACAAAAATCTCGAAAACAGACTACCTTCCATAATGACAAGGCTACCATCCATTCGAATAATAAAAATCTCGACAACAGACTACCATCCATAATGACAAGGCTACAATCCAATGGAGTAACAAAAATCTCGACAACATACTACCTTCCATAATGACAAGGCTACCATCCATTGAAGTAACAAAAATATCGACAACATACTACCTTCCAAAATTACAAGGCTATCATCTATTGGAGTAACAAAAATCTTGAAAACAGACTACCTTCATAATGACAAGGCTATCATCCATTGTAGTAACAAAAATATCGACAACATACTACCTTGCATAATGACAAGGCTACAATCCATTGTAGTAACAAATATATCGACAACATACTACATTCCATAATGACAAGGCTACCATCCATTGTAGTAACAAAAATCTCGACAACAAACTACCTTCAATAATGACAAGGCTCCCATCCATTGGAGTAACAAAAATATCGACAACAGACTACCATCCATAATGACAAGGCTACCATCCAATGGAGTAACAAAAATCTCGACAACATACTACCTTCCATAATGACAAGGCTACCATCTATTGGAGTAACAAAAATATCGACAACATACTACCTTCCAAAATTACAAGGCTACTATCTATTGAAGTAACAAAAATCTTGACAACTGACTACCATCCATAATGACAAGGCTATCATCCATTGTAGTAACAAAAATCTCGACAACATACTACCTTGCATAATGACAAGGCTACAATCCATTGTAGTAACAAAAATATCGACAACATACTACATTCTATAATGACAAGGCTACCATCCATTGTAGTAACAAAAATCTCGACAATAGACTACCTTCAATAATGACAAGGCTACCATCCATTGGAGTAACAAAAATCACAACAACAAACTACCTTCTATAATGACAAGGCTACCATCCATTGGAGTAATAAAAATCTTGACAACAGACTACCTTCCATAATGACAAGTCTACCACCCATTAGAGTAACATAGATATCAACAACATACTACCTTCCATAATGACAAGGCTACCATCCATTGGAATAATAAAAATCTCGACAACAGACTACCATCCATAATGACAAGGCTAGCATCCAATGGAGTAACAAAAATCTCGACAACATACTACCTTCCATAATGACAAGGCTACCATCCATTGGAGTAACAAAAATATCGACAACATACTACCTTCCAAAATTACAAGGCTACCATCTATTGGAGTAACAAAAATCTTGACAACAGACTACCTTCCATAATGACAAGGCTATCATCCATTGTAGTAACAAAAATCTCGACAACATACTACCTTGCATAATGACAAGGCTACAATCCATTGTAGTAACAAAAATATCGACAACATACTACATTCCATAATGACAAGGCTACCATCCATTGTAGTAACAAAAATCTCGACAACAGACTACCTTCAATAATGACAAGGCTCCCATCCATTGCAGTAACAAAAATATCGACAACATACTACCTTCCAAAATTACAAGGCTACCATCTATTAGAGTAACAAAAATCTTGACAACAGACTACCTTCCATAATGACAAGGCTATCATCCATTATATTAACAAAAATCTCGACAACATACTACCTTCCATAATGACAAGGCTACAATCCATTTTAGTAACAAAAATATCGACAACATACTACATTCCATAATGACAAGGCTACCATCCATTGTAGTAACAAAAATCTCGACAACAGACTACCTTCAATAATGACAAGGCTATCATCCATTGTAGTAACAAAAATCTTGAAAACATACTACCTTCCATAATGACAAGGCTACAATCCATTGTAGTAACAAAAATATCGACAACATACTACCATCCAAAATGACCAGGCTACCATCAATTGTAGTAACAAAAATCTCGAAAAGAGACTACCTTCCATAATGACAAGGCTACCATCCATTGGAATAATAAAAATCTCGACAACAGACTACCATCCATAATGAGAAGGCTATCATCCAATGGAGTAACAAAAATCTCGACAACATACTACCTTCCATAATGACAAGGCTACCATCCATTGGAGTAACAAAAATATCGACAACATACTACCTTCCAAAATTACAAGGCTACCATCTATTGGAGTAACAAAAATCTTGACAACAGACTACCTTCCATAATGACAAGGCTATCATCCATTGTAGTAACAAAAATCTCCACAACATACTACCTTGCATAATGACAAGGCTACAATCCATTGTAGTAACAAAAATATCGACAACATACTACATTCCATAATGACAAGGCTACCATCCATTGTAGTAACAAAAATCTCGACAACAGACTACCTTCAATAATGACAAGGCTATCATCCATTGTAGTAACAAAAATCTTGAAAACATACTACCTTGCATAATGACAAGGCTACAATCCATTGTAGTAACAAAAATATCGACAACATACTACCATCCATAATGACCAGGCTACCATCCATTGTAGTAACAAAAATCTCGAAAACAGACTACCTTCCATAATGACAAGGCTACCATCCATTGGAATAATAAAAATCTCGACAACAGACTACCATCCATAATGACAAGGCTAGCATCCAATGGAGTAACAAAAATCTCGACAACATACTACCTTCCATAATGACAAGGCTACCATCCATTGGAGTAACAAAAATATCGACAACATACTACCTTCCAAAATTACAAGGCTACCATCTATTGGAGTAACAAAAATCTTGACAACAGACTACCTTCCATAATGACAAGGCTATCATCCATTGTAGTAACAAAAATCTCGACAACATACTACCTTGCATAATGACAAGGCTACAATCCATTGTAGTAACAAAAATATCGACAACATACTACATTCCATAATGACAAGGCTACCATCCATTGTAGTAACAAAAATCTCGACAACAGACTACCTTCAATAATGACAAGGCTCCCATCCATTGCAGTAACAAAAATATCGACAACATACTACCTTCCAAAATTACAAGGCTACCATCTATTAGAGTAACAAAAATCTTGACAACAGACTACCTTCCATAATGACAAGGCTATCATCCATTATATTAACAAAAATCTCGACAACATACTACCTTCCATAATGACAAGGCTACAATCCATTTTAGTAACAAAAATATCAACAACATACTACATTCCATAATGACAAGGCTACCATCCATTGTAGTAACAAAAATCTCGACAACAGACTACCTTCAATAATGACAAGGCTATCATCCATTGTAGTAACAAAAATCATGAAAACATACTACCTTCCATAATGACAAGGCTACAATCCATTGTAGTAACAAAAATATCGACAACATACTACCATCCAAAATGACCAGGCTACCATCAATTGTAGTAACAAAAATCTCGAAAAGAGACTACCTTCCATAATGACAAGGCTACCATCCATTGGAATAATAAAAATCTCGACAACAGACTACCATCCATAATGAGAAGGCTATCATCCAATGGAGTAACAAAAATCTCGACAACATACTACCTTCCATAATGACAAGGCTACCATCCATTGGAGTAACAAAAATATCGACAACATACTACCTTCCAAAATTACAAGGCTACCATCTATTGGAGTAACAAAAATCTTGACAGCAGACTACCTTCCATAATGACAAGGCTATCATCCATTGTAGTAACAAAAATCTCGACAACATACTACCTTGCATAATGACAAGGCTACAATCCATTGTAGTAACAAAAATATCGACAACATACTACATTCCATAATGACAAGGCTACCATCCATTGTAGTAACAAAAATCTCGACAACAGACTACCTTCAATAATGACAAGGCTCCCATCCATTGGAGTAACAAAAATATCGAAAACAAACCACCTTCCAAAATTACAAGGATACCATCTATTGGAGTAACAAAAATCTTGACAACAGACTACCTTCCATAATGACAAGGCTATCATCCATTATATTAACAAAAATCTCGACAACATACTACCTTCCATAATGACAAGGCTACAATCCATTGTAGTAACAAAAATATCGACAACATACTACATTCTATAATAACAAGGCTACCATCCATTGTAGTAACAAAAATCTCGAAAATAGACTAACTTCAATAATGACAAGGCTATCATCCATTGTAGTAACAAAAATCTTGAAAACATACTACCTTCCATAATGACAAGGCTACAAGCCTTTGTAGTACCAAAAATATCGACAACATACTACCTTCCATAATGACAAGTCTACCATCCATTGTAGTAACAAAAATCTCGAAAACAGACTACCTTCCATAATGACAAGGCTACCATCCATTCGAATAATAAAAATCTCGACAACAGACTACCATCCATAATGACAAGGCTACAATCCAATGGAGTAACAAAAATCTCGACAACATACTACCTTCCATAATGACAAGGCTACCATCCATTGGAGTAACAAAAATATCGACAACATACTACCTTCCAAAATTACAAGGCTATCATCTATTGGAGTAACAAAAATCTTGACAACAGACTACCTTCATAATGACAAGGCTATCATCCATTGTAGTAACAAAAATATCGACAACATACTACCTTGCATAATGACAAGGCTACAATCCATTGTAGTAACAAAAATATCGACAACATACTACATTCCATAATGACAAGGCTACCATCCATTGTAGTAACAAAAATCTCGACAACAGACTACCTTCAATAATGACAAGGCTCCCATCCATTGGAGTAACAAAAATATCGACAACAGACTACCATCCATAATGACAAGGCTACCATCCAATGGAGTAACAAAAATCTCGACAACATACTACCTTCCATAATGACAAGGCTACCATCTATTGGAGTAACAAAAATATCGACAACATACTACCTTCCAAAATTACAAGGCTACTATCTATTGAAGTAACAAAAATCTTGACAACTGACTACCATCCATAATGACAAGGCTATCATCCATTGTAGTAACAAAAATCTCGACAACATACTACCTTGCATAATGACAAGGCTACAATCCATTGTAGTAACAAAAATATCGACAACATACTACATTCTATAATGACAAGGCTACCATCCATTGTAGTAACAAAAATCTCGACAATAGACTACCTTCAATAATGACAAGGCTACCATCCATTGGAGTAACAAAAATCACAACAACAAACTCCCTTCTATAATGACAAGGCTACCATCCATTGGAGTAATAAAAATCTTGACAACAGACTACCTTCCATAATGACAAGGCTACCACCCATTAGAGTAACATAGATATCAACAACATACTACCTTCCATAATGACAAGGCTACCATCCATTGGAATAATAAAAATCTCGACAACAGACTACCATCCATAATGACAAGGCTAGCATCCAATGGAGTAACAAAAATCTCGACAACATACTACCTTCCATAATGACAAGGCTACCATCCATTGAAGTAACAAAAATATCGACAACATACTACCTTCCAAAATTACAAGGCTACCATCTATTGGAGTAACAAAAATCTTGACAACAGACTACCTTCCATAATGACAAGGCTATCATCCATTGTAGTAACAAAAATCTCGACAACATACTACCTTGCATAATGACAAGGCTACAATCCATTGTAGTAACAAAAATATCGACAACATACTACATTCCATAATGACAAGGCTACCATCCATTGTAGTAACAAAAATCTCGACAACAGACTACCTTCAAAAATGACAAGGCTCCCATCCATTGCAGTAACAAAAATATCGACAACATACTACCTTCCAAAATTACAAGGCTACCATCTATTAGAGTAACAAAAATCTTGACAACAGACTACCTTCCATAATGACAAGGCTATCATCCATTATATTAACAAAAATCTCGACAACATACTACCTTCCATAATGACAAGGCTACAATCCATTGTAGTAACAAAAATATCGACAACATACTACATTCCATAATGACAAGGCTACCATCCATTGTAGTAACAAAAATCTCGACAACAGACTACCTTCAATAATGACAAGGCTATCATCCATTGTAGTAACAAAAATCTTGAAATCATACTACCTTGCATAATGACAAGGCTACAATCCATTGTAGTAACAAAAATATCGACAACATACTACCATCCATAATGACCAGGCTACCATCCATTGTAGTAACAAAAATCTAGAAAACAGACTACCTTCCATAATGACAAGGCTACCATCCACTGGAATAATAAAAATCTCGACAACAGACTACCATCCATAATGACAAGGCTAGCATCCAATGGAGTAACAAAAATCTCGACAACATACTACCTTCCATAATGACAAGGCTACCATCCATTGGAGTAACAAAAATATCGACAACATACTACCTTCCAAAATTACAAGGCTACCATCTATTGGAGTAACAAAAATCTTGACAACAGACTACCTTCCATAATGACAAGGCTATCATCCATTGTAGTAACAAAAATCTCGACAACATACTACCTTGCATAATGACAAGGCTACAATCCATTGTAGTAACAAAAATATCGACAACATACTACATTCCATAATGACAAGGCTACCATCCATTGTAGTAACAAAAATCTCGACAACAGACTACCTTCAATAATGACAAGGCTCCCATCCATTGCAGTAACAAAAATATCGACAACATACTACCTTCCAAAATTACAAGGCTACCATCTATTAGAGTAACAAAAATCTTAACAACAGACTACCTTCCATAATGACAAGGCTATCATCCATTATATTAACAAAAATCTCGACAACATACTACCTTCCATAATGACAAGGCTACAATCCATTTTAGTAACAAAAATATCGACAACATACTACATTCCATAATGACAAGGCTACCATCCATTGTAGTAACAAAAATCTCGACAACAGACTACCTTCAATAATGACAAGGCTATCATCCATTGTAGTAACAAAAATCTTGAAAACATACTACCTTCCATAATGACAAGGCTACAATCCATTGTAGTAACAAAAATATCGACAACATACTACCATCCAAAATGACCAGGCTACCATCAATTGTAGTAACAAAAATCTCGAAAAGAGACTACCTTCCATAATGACAAGGCTACCATCCATTGGAATAATAAAAATCTCGACAACAGACTACCATCCATAATGAGAAGGCTATCATCCAATGGAGTAACAAAAATCTCGACAACATACTACCTTCCATAATGACAAAGCTACCATCCATTGGAGTAACAAAAATATCGACAACATACTACCTTCCAAAATTACAAGGCTACCATCTATTGGAGTAACAAAAATCTTGACAACAGACTACCTTCCATAATGACAAGGCTATCATCCATTGTAGTAACAAAAATCTCGACAACATACTACCTTGCATAATGACAAGGCTACAATCCATTGTAGTAACAAAAATATCGACAACATACTACATTCCATAATGACAAGGCTACCATCCATTGTAGTAACAAAAATCTCGACAACAGACTACCTTCAATAATGACAAGGCTCCCATCCATTGGAGTAACAAAAATATCGAAAACAAACCACCTTCCAAAATTACAAGGATACCATCTATTGGAGTAACAAAAATCTTGACAACAGACTACCTTCCATAATGACAAGGCTATCATCCATTATATTAACAAAAATCTCGACAACATACTACCTTCCATAATGACAAGGCTACAATCCATTGTAGTAACAAAAATATCGACAACATACTACATTCTATAATAACAAGGCTACCATCCATTGTAGTAACAAAAATCTCGAAAACAGACTAACTTCAATAATGACAAGGCTATCATCCATTGTAGTAACAAAAATCTTGAAAACATACTACCTTCCATAATGACAAGGCTACAAGCCTTTGTAGTACCAAAAATATCGACAACATACTACCTTCCATAATGACAAGTCTACCATCCATTGTAGTAACAAAAATCTCGAAAACAGACTACCTTCCATAATGACAAGGCTACCATCCATTCGAATAATAAAAATCTCGACAACAGACTACCATCCATAATG
Organism: Vicia faba; assembly: GCA_948472305.1. Taxonomy (NCBI): domain Eukaryota; kingdom Viridiplantae; phylum Streptophyta; class Magnoliopsida; order Fabales; family Fabaceae; genus Vicia; species Vicia faba. The sequence goes on along the minus strand of OX451737.1, from coordinate 802,095,237 downwards.
ACAAGGCTACAATCCAATGGAGTAACAAAAATCTCGACAACATACTACCTTCCATAATGACAAGGCTACCATCCATTGGAGTAACAAAAATATCGACAACATACTACCTTCCAAAATTACAAGGCTATCATCTATTGGAGTAACAAAAATCTTGACAACAGACTACCTTCATAATGACAAGGCTATCATCCATTGTAGTAACAAAAATATCGACAACATACTACCTTGCATAATGACAAGGCTACAATCCATTGTAGTAACAAAAATATCGACAACATACTACATTCCATAATGACAAGGCTACCATCCATTGTAGTAACAAAAATCTCGACAACAGACTACCTTCAATAATGACAAGGCTCCCATCCATTGGAGTAACAAAAATATCGACAACAGACTACCATCCATAATGACAAGGCTACCATCCAATGGAGTAACAAAAATCTCGACAACATACTACCTTCCATAATGACAAGGCTACCATCTATTGGAGTAACAAAAATATCGACAACATACTACCTTCCAAAATTACAAGGCTACTATCTATTGAAGTAACAAAAATCTTGACAACTGACTACCATCCATAATGACAAGGCTATCATCCATTGTAGTAACAAAAATCTCGACAACATACTACCTTGCATAATGACAAGGCTACAATCCATTGTAGTAACAAAAATATCGACAACATACTACATTCTATAATGACAAGGCTACCATCCATTGTAGTAACAAAAATCTCGACAATAGACTACCTTCAATAATGACAAGGCTACCATCCATTGGAGTAACAAAAATCACAACAACAAACTACCTTCTATAATGACAAGGCTACCATCCATTGGAGTAATAAAAATCTTGACAACAGACTACCTTCCATAATGACAAGGCTACCACCCATTAGAGTAACATAGATATCAACAACATACTACCTTCCATAATGACAAGGCTACCATCCATTGGAATAATAAAAATCTCGACAACAGACTACCATCCATAATGACAAGGCTAGCATCCAATGGAGTAACAAAAATCTCGACAACATACTACCTTCCATAATGACAAGGCTACCATCCATTGGAGTAACAAAAATATCGACAACATACTACCTTCCAAAATTACAAGGCTACCATCTATTGGAGTAACAAAAATCTTGACAACAGACTACCTTCCATAATGACAAGGCTATCATCCATTGTAGTAACAAAAATCTCGACAACATACTACCTTGCATAATGACAAGGCTACAATCCATTGTAGTAACAAAAATATCGACAACATACTACATTCCATAATGACAAGGCTACCATCCATTGTAGTAACAAAAATCTCGACAACAGACTACCTTCAATAATGACAAGGCTCCCATCCATTGCAGTAACAAAAATATCGACAACATACTACCTTCCAAAATTACAAGGCTACCATCTATTAGAGTAACAAAAATCTTGACAACAGACTACCTTCCATAATGACAAGGCTATCATCCATTATATTAACAAAAATCTCGACAACATACTACCTTCCATAATGACAAGGCTACAATCCATTTTAGTAACAAAAATATCGACAACATACTACATTCCATAATGACAAGGCTACCATCCATTGTAGTAACAAAAATCTCGACAACAGACTACCTTCAATAATGACAAGGCTATCATCCATTGTAGTAACAAAAATCTTGAAAACATACTACCTTCCATAATGACAAGGCTACAATCCATTGTAGTAACAAAAATATCGACAACATACTACCATCCAAAATGACCAGGCTACCATCAATTGTAGTAACAAAAATCTCGAAAAGAGACTACCTTCCATAATGACAAGGCTACCATCCATTGGAATAATAAAAATCTCGACAACAGACTACCATCCTTAATGAGAAGGCTATCATCCAATGGAGTAACAAAAATCTCGACAACATACTACCTTCCATAATGACAAGGCTACCATCCATTGGAGTAACAAAAATATCGACAACATACTACCTTCCAAAATTACAAGGCTACCATCTATGGGAGTAACAAAAATCTTGACAACAGACTACCTTCCATAATGACAAGGCTATCATCCATTGTAGTAACAAAAATCTCGACAACATACTACCTTGCATAATGACAAGGCTACAATCCATTGTAGTAACAAAAATATCGACAACATACTACATTCCATAATGACAAGGCTACCATCCATTGTAGTAACAAAAATCTCGACAACAGACTACCTTCAATAATGACAAGGCTCCCATCCATTGGAGTAACAAAAATATCGAAAACAAACCACCTTCAAAAATTACAAGGATACCATCTATTGGAGTAACAAAAATCTTGACAACAGACTACCTTCCATAATTACAAGGCTATCATCCATTATATTAACAAAAATCTCGACAACATACTACCTTCCATAATGACAAGGCTACAATCCATTGTAGTAACAAAAATATCGACAACATACTACATTCTATAATAACAAGGCTACCATCCATTGTAGTAACAAAAATCTCGAAAACAGACTAACTTCAATAATGACAAGGCTATCATCCATTGTAGTAACAAAAATCTTGAAAACATACTACCTTCCATAATGACAAGGCTACAAGCCTTTGTAGTACCAAAAATATCGACAACATACTACCTTCCATAATGACAAGTCTACCATCCATTGTAGTAACAAAAATCTCGAAAACAGACTACCTTCCATAATGACAAGGCTACCATCCATTCGAATAATAAAAATCTCGACAACAGACTACCATCCATAATGACAAGGCTACAATCCAATGGAGTAACAAAAATCTCGACAACATACTACCTTCCATAATGACAAGGCTACCATCCATTGGAGTAACAAAAATATCGACAACATACTACCTTCCAAAATTACAAGGCTATCATCTATTGGAGTAACAAAAATCTTGACAACAGACTACCTTCATAATGACAAGGCTATCATCCATTGTAGTAACAAAAATATCGACAACAAACTACCTTGCATAATGACAAGGCTACAATCCATTGTAGTAACAAAAATATCGACAACATACTACATTCCATAATGACAAGGCTACCATCCATTGTAGTAACAAAAATCTCGACAACAGACTACCTTCAATAATGACAAGGCTCCCATCCATTGGAGTAACAAAAATATCGACAACAGACTACCATCCATAATGACAAGGCTACCATCCAATGGAGTAACAAAAATCTCGACAACATACTACCTTCCATAATGACAAGGCTACCATCTATTGGAGTAACAAAAATATCGACAACATACTTCCTTCCAAAATTACAAGGCTACTATCTATTGAAGTAACAAAAATCTTGACAACTGACTACCTTCCATAATGACAAGGCTATCATCCATTGTAGTAACAAAAATATCGACAACATACTACATTCTATAATGACAAGGCTACCATCCATTGTAGTAACAAAAATCTCGACAATAGACTACCTTCAATAATGACAAGGCTACCATCCATTGGAGTAACAAAAATCACAACAACAAACTACCTTCTATAATGACAAGGATACCATCCATTGGAGTAATAAAAATCTTGACAACAGACTACCTTCCATAATGACAAGGCTACCACCCATTAGAGTAACATAGATATCAACAACATACTACCTTCCATAATGACAAGGCTACCATCCATTGGAATAATAAAAATCTCGACAACAGACAACCATCCATAATGACAAGGCTACCATCCAATGGATTAACAAAAATCTCGACAACATACTACCTTCCATAATGATATGGCTACCATCCATTGGAGTAACAAAAAGATCGACAACATACTACCTTCCAAAATTACAAGGCTACCATCTATAGGAGTAACAAAAATCTTGACAACAGACTACCTTCCATAATGACAAGGCTATCATCCATTGTAGTAACAAAAATCTCGACAACATACTACCTTGCATAATGACAAGGCTACAATCCATTGTAGTAACAAAAATATCGACAACATACTACATTCCATAATGACAAGGCTACCATCCATTGTAGTATCAAAAATCTCGACAACAGACTACCTTCAATAATGACAAGGCTCCCATCCATTCGAGTAACAAAAATATCGACAACATACTACCTTCCAAAATTACAAGGCTACCATCTATTGGAGTAACAAAAATCTTGAAAACAGACTACCTTCCATAAAGACAAGGCTATCATCCATTATATTAACAAAAATCTCGACAACATACTACCTTCCATAATGACAAGGCTACAATCCATTATAGTAACAAAAATATCGACAACATACTACATTCCATAATGACAAGGCTACCATCCATTGTAGTAACAAAAATCTCGACAACAGACTACCTTCAATAATGACAAGGCTATCATCCATTGTAGTAACGAAAATCTTGAAAACATACTACCTTCCATAATGACAAGGCTACAAGCCATTGTAGTAACAAAAATATCGACAACATTCTACCTTCCATAATGACAAGGCTACCATCCATTGTAGTAACAAAAATCTCGAAAACAGACTACCTTCCATAATGACAAGGCTACCATCCATTGGAATAATAAAAATCTCGACAACAGACTACCATCCATAATGACAAGGCTAGCATCCAATGGAGTAACAAAAATCTCGACAACATACTACCTTCCATAATGACAAGGCTACCATCCATTGGAGTAACAAAAATCTCGACAACATACTACCTTGCATAATGACAAGGCTACAATCCATTGTAGTAACAAAAATATCGACAACATACTACATTCCATAATGACACGGCTACCATCCATTGTAGTAACAAAAATCTCGACAACAAACTACCTTCAATAATGACAAGGCTCCCATCCATTGGAGTAACAAAAATATCGACAACATACTACCTTCCAAAATTACAAGGCTACCATCTATTGGAGTAACAAAAATCTTGACAACAGACTACCTTCCATAATGACAAGGCTATCATCCATTATATTAACAAAAATCTCGACAACATACTACCTTCCATAATGACAAGGCTACAATCCATTTTAGTAACAAAAATATCGACAACATACTACATTCCATAATGACAAGGCTACCATCCATTGTAGTAACAAAAATCTCGACAACAGACTACCTTCAATAATGACAAGGCTATCATCCATTGTAGTAACAAAAATCTTGAAAACATACTACCTTCCAGAATGACAAGGCTACAATCCATTGTAGTAACAAAAATATCGACAACATACTACCATTCAAAATGACCAGGCTACCATCAATTGTAGTAACAAAAATCTCGAAAAGAGACTACCTTCCATAATGACAAGGCTACCATCCATTGGAATAATAAAAATCTCAACAACAGACTACCATCCATAATGAGAAGGCTACCATCCAATGGAGTAACAAAAATCTCGATAACATACTACCTTCCATAATGACAAGGCTACCATCCATTGGAGTAACAAAAATATCGAAAACATACTACCTTCCAAAATTACAAGGCTACCATCTATTGGAGTAACAAAAATCTTGACAACAGACTACCTTCCATAATGACAAGGCTATCATCCATTATAGTAACAAAAATCTCGACAACATACTACCTTGCTTAATGACAAGGCTACAATCCATTGTAGTAACAAAAATATCAACATGAGACTACCTTCCATAATGACAAGGCTACCATCCATTGGAGTAACAAAAATCTCGACAACAGACTACCTTCCATAAAGATTAGGCTACCATCCATTGGAATAACAAAAATCTCGATAACAGACTACCTTCCATAATGACAAGGCTACCATACATTATAGTAACAAAAATATGAACAACAGACTATGTTTCATAATGACAAAGCTACCATCAATTGGAGTAACAAAAATCACAACAACAAACTACCTTCTATAATGACAAGGCTACCATTCATTGTAGTAATAAAAATCTCGACAACAGACTACCTTCCATAATGACAAGGCTACCACCCATTAGAGTAACATAGATATTTACAACATTCTACCTTCCGTAATGACAAGGCTACCATCCATTGGAATAATAAAAATCTCGACAACAGACTACCTTCCATAATGACAAGGCTACCATCCAATGGAGTTACAAAAATCTCGACAACATACTACCTTCCATAATGACAAGGCTACCATCCATTGGAGTAACAAAAATATCGACAACATACTACCTTCCATAATGACAAGGCTACCATCTATTGGAGTAATAAAAATCTTGACAACAGACTACCTTCCATAATGACAAGGGTACCATCCATTGGAGTATCAAAAATCTCGAAAGCAGACTACCTTCTATAATGACAAGGCTACCATCCATTGGAGTAATAAAAATCTCGAAAACAAACTACCTTCCATAAAGACTAGGCTACCATCCATTGGATTAACAAAAATCTCGACAACAGACTACCTTCCATAATGACAAGGCTATCATCCATTGTACTAACAAAAATCTTGACAACATACTAACTTCCATAATGACAAGGCTACAATCCATTGTAGTAACAAAAATATCGACAACATACTACCTTCCATAATGACAAGGCTACCATCCATTGTAATAACAAAAATCTCGAAAACAGACTACCTTCCAATAAGACTAGGCTACCATCCATTGGAATAACAAAAATCTCGACAACAGACTACCTTCCATAATGACAAGGCTACCATACATTATAGTAACAAAAATCTGAACAACATACTACCTTCCATAATGACAAGCCTACCATCCATTGGAGTAACAAAAATATCAACATGAGACTACCTTCCACAATGAGAAGGCTACCACCCATTCGAGTACCAAAAATCTCGACAACAAACTACCTTATATAATGACAAGGCTACCTTCCATTGGAGTAACAAAAATCTAGAAAACAGACTACCTTCCATAAAGATTAGGCTACCATCCATTGGAATAACAAAAATCTCGACAACACACTACCTTCCATAATGATAAGGCTACCATACATTGTAGTAACAAAAATCTGAACAACAGACTACGTTTCCTAATGACAAGGCTACCATCCATTGGAGTAACAAAAATAACAACAACAAACTACCTTCTATAATGACAAGGCTACCATCCATTGGAGTAATAAAAATCTCGACAACAGACTACCTTCCATAATGACAAGGCTACCACCCATTAGAGTAACATAGATATCGACAACATACTACCTTCCATAATGACAAGGCTACCATCCATTGGAATAATAAAAATCTTGACAACAGTCTACCTTCCATAATGATAAGGCTAACATCCATTGTAGTAACAAAAATCTCGACAACATACTACCTTCCATAATGACAAGGCTACAATCCATTGTAGTAACAAAAATATCGACAACATACTACATTCCATAATGACAAGGCTACCATCCATTGTAGTAACAAAAATCTTGACAACAGACTACCTTCAATAATGACAAGGCTACCATCCATTGGAGTAACAAAAATATCGACAACATACTACCTTCCAAAATTACAAGGCTACCATCTATTGGAGTAACAAAAATCTGGACAACAGACTACCTTCCATAATGACAAGGCTATCATCCATTGTAGTAACAAAAATCTTGACAACATACTAACTTCCATAATGACAAGGGTACCATACATTGTAGTAAAAAAAATATCGACAACATACTACATTCCATAATCACAAGGCTACCATCCATTGTAGTAACAAAAATCTCGACAACAGACTACCTTCAATAATGACAAGGCTATCATCCATTATAGTAACAAAAATGTTGACAACATACTACCTTCCATAATGACAAGGCTACAATCCATTGTAGTAACAAAAATATCGACAACATACTACCTTCCATAATGACAAGGCTACCATCCATTGTAGTAACAAAAATCTCTAAAACAGACTACCTTCCATAATGACAAGGCTACTATCCATTGGAATAATAAAAATCTCCACCACAGACTACCATATATAATGACAAGGCTGCCATCCAATGGAGTAACAAAAATCTCGACAACATACTACCTTCCATAATTACAAGGCTACCATCCATTGGAGTAACAAAAATATCGATAATATACTACCTTCCAAAATTGCAAGGCTACCATCAATTGGAGTAACAAAAATCTTGACAACAGACTACCTTCCATAATGACAAGGCTATCATCCATTCTAGTAACAAAAATCTCGACAACATACTACTTTCCATAATGACTAGGCTACAATCCATTGTAGTAACAAAAATATCGACAACATACTACATTCCATAATGACAAGGCTACCATCCATTGTAGTAACAAAAATCTCGACAAAAGACTACCTTCAATAATGACAAGGCTACCATCCATTGGATTAACAAAAATCTCGACAACGGACTACCTTCCATAATGACAAGGCTACCATCCATTAGAGTAACAAAAATCTGGACAACAGACTACGTTCCATAATGTCAAGGCTACCATCCATTGGAGTAACAAAAATATCAACAAGAGACTACCTTCCATAATGATAAGGCTACCATCCATTGGAGTAACAAAAATATCGACAACATACTACCTTCCATAATGACAAGGCAACCATCCATTGTAGTAACAAAAATCTCGAAAACAGACTACCTTCCTTAAAGACTAGGCTACCATTCATTGGAATAACAAAAAACTCGAAAACAGACTACCTTCCATAATGACAAGGCTACCATCCATTGGAGTACCAAAAATCTTGCCAACAGACTACCTTCTATAATGACAAGGCTACCATCCATTGGAGTAATAAAAATCTCGACAACAGACTACCTTCCATAATGACAAGGCTACCACCCATTAGAGTAACATATATATCGACAACATACTACCTTCCATAATGACAAGGCTACCATCCATTGGAATGATAAAAATCTCGACAATAGACTACCATCCATAATGACAAGGCTACCATCCAATGGAGTAACAAAAATCTCGACAACATACTACCTTCCATAATGACAAGGCTACAATCCATTGTAGTAACAAAAATATCGACAACATACTACCATTCAAAATGACCAGGCTACCATCAATTGTAGTAACAAAAATCTCGAAAAGAGACTACCTTCCATAATGACAAGGCTACCATCCATTGGAATAATAAAAATCTCAACAACAGACTACCATCCATAATGAGAAGGCTACCATCCAATGGAGTAACAAAAATCTCGACAACATACTACCTTCCATAATGACAAGGCTACCATCCATTGGAGTAACAAAAATATCGAAAACATACTACCTTCCAAAATTACAAGGCTACCATCTATTGGAGTAACAAAAATCTTGACAACAGACTACCTTCCATAATGACAAGGCTATCATCCATTATAGTAACAAAAATCTCGACAATATACTACCTTGCTTAATGACAAGGCTACAATCCATTGTAGTAACAAAAATATCAACATGAGACTACCTTCCATAATGACAAGGCTACCATCCATTGGAGTAACAAAAATCTCGACAACAGACTACCTTCCATAAAGATTAGGCTACCATCCATTGGAATAACAAAAATCTCGATAACAGACTACCTTCCATAATGACAAGGCTACCATACATTATAGTAACAAAAATATAAACAACAGACTATGTTTCATAATGACAAAGCTACCATCAATTGGAGTAACAAAAATTACAACAACAAACTACCTTCTATAATGACAAGGCTACCATTCATTGTAGTAATAAAAATCTCGACAACAGACTACCTTCCATAATGACAAGGCTACCACCCATTAGAGTAACATAGATATTTACAACATTCTACCTTCCGTAATGACAAGGCTACCATCCATTGGAATAATAAAAATCTCGACAACAGACTACCTTCCATAATGACAAGGCTACCATCCAATGGAGTTACAAAAATCTCGACAACATACTACCTTCCATAATGACAAGGCTACCATCCATTGGAGTAACAAAAATATCGACAACATACTACCTTCCATAATGACAAGGCTACCATCTATTGGAGTAATAAAAATCTTGACAACAGACTACCTTCCATAATGACAAGGCTACCATCCATTGGAGTATCAAAAATCTCGAAAGCAGACTACCTTCTATAATGACAAGGCTACCATCCATTGGAGTAATAAAAATCTCGAAAACAAACTACCTTCCATAAAGACTAGGCTACCATCCATTGGAATAACAAAAATCTCGACAACAGACTACCTTCCATAATGACAAGGCTATCATCCATTGTACTAACAAAAATCTTGACAACATACTACCTTCCATAATGACAAGGCTACAATCCATTGTAGTAACAAAAATATCGACAACATACTACCATTCAAAATGACCAGGCTACCATCAATTGTAGTAACAAAAATCTCGAAAAGAGACTACCTTCCATAATGACAAGGCTACCATCCATTGGAATAATAAAAATCTCAACAACAGACTACCATCCATAATGAGAAGGCTACCATCCAATGGAGTAACAAAAATCTCGACAACATACTACCTTCCATAATGACAAGGCTACCATCCATTGGAGTAACAAAAATATCGAAAACATACTACCTTCCAAAATTACAAGGCTACCATCTATTGGAGTAACAAAAATCTTGACAACAGACTACCTTCCATAATGACAAGGCTATCATCCATTATAGTAACAAAAATCTCGACAACATACTACCTTGCTTAATGACAAGGCTACAATCCATTGTAGTAACAAAAATATCAACATTAGACTACCTTCCATAATGACAAGGCTACCATCCATTGGAGTAACAAAAATCTCGACAACAGACTACCTTCCATAAAGATTAGGCTACCATCCATTGGAATAACAAAAATCTCGATAACAGACTACCTTCCATAATGACAAGGCTACCATACATTATAGTAACAAAAATATGAACAACAGACTATGTTTCATAATGACAAAGCTACCATCAATTGGAGTAACAAAAATCACAACAACAAACTACCTTCTATAATGACAAGGCTACCATTCATTGTAGTAATAAAAATCTCGACAACAGACTACCTTCCATAATGACAAGGCTACCACCCATTAGAGTAACATAGATATTTACAACATTCTACCTTCCGTAATGACAAGGCTACCATCCATTGGAATAATAAAAATCTCGACAACAGACTACCTTCCATAATGACAAGGCTACCATCCAATGGAGTTACAAAAATCTCGACAACATACTACCTTCCATAATGACAAGGCTACCATCCATTGGAGTAACAAAAATATCGACAACATACTACCTTCCATAATGACAAGGCTACCATCTATTGGAGTAATAAAAATCTTGACAACAGACTACCTTCCATAATGACAAGGCTACCATCCATTGGAGTATCAAAAATCTCGAAAGCAGACTACCTTCTATAATGACAAGGCTACCATCCATTGGAGTAATAAAAATCTCGAAAACAAACTACCTTCCATAAAGACTAGGCTACCATCCATTGGAATAACAAAAATCTCGACAACAGACTACCTTCCATAATGACAAGGCTATCATCCATTGTACTAACAAAAATCTTGACAACATACTAACTTCCATAATGACAAGGCTACAATCCATTGTAGTAACAAAAATATCGACAACATACTACCTTCCATAATGACAAGGCTACCATCCATTGTAATAACAAAAATCTCGAAAACAGACTACCTTCCAATAAGACTAGGCTACCATCCATTGGAATAACAAAAATCTCGACAACAGACTACCTTCCATAATGACAAGGCTACCATACATTATAGTAACAAAAATCTGAACAACATACTACCTTCCATAATGACAAGCCTACCATCCATTGGAGTAACAAAAATATCAACATGAGACTACCTTCCACAATGAGAAGGCTACCACCCATTCGAGTACCAAAAATCTCGACAACAAACTACCTTATATAATGACAAGGCTACCTTCCATTGGAGTAACAAAAATCTAGAAAACAGACTACCTTCCATAAAGATTAGGCTACCATCCATTGGAATAACAAAAATCTCGACAACACACTACCTTCCATAATGATAAGGCTACCATACATTGTAGTAACAAAAATCTGAACAACAGACTACGTTTCCTAATGACAAGGCTACCATCCATTGGAGTAACAAAAATAACAACAACAAACTACCTTCTATAATGACAAGGCTACCATCCATTGGAGTAATAAAAATCTCGACAACAGACTACCTTCCATAATGACAAGGCTACCACCCATTAGAGTAACATAGATATCGACAACATACTACCTTCCATAATGACAAGGCTACCATCCATTGGAATAATAAAAATCTTGACAACAGTCTACCTTCCATAATGATAAGGCTAACATCCATTGTAGTAACAAAAATCTCGACAACATACTACCTTCCATAATGACAAGGCTACAATCCATTGTAGTAACAAAAATATCGACAACATACTACATTCCATAATGACAAGGCTACCATCCATTGTAGTAACAAAAATCTTGACAACAGACTACCTTCAATAATGACAAGGCTACCATCCATTGGAGTAACAAAAATATCGACAACATACTTCCTTCCAAAATTACAAGGCTACCATCTATTGGAGTAACAAAAATCTGGACAACAGACTACCTTCCATAATGACAAGGCTATCATCCATTGTAGTAACAAAAATCTTGACAACATACTACCTTCCATAATGACAAGGGTACCATACATTGTAGTAAAAAAAATATCGACAACATACTACATTCCATAATCACAAGGCTACCATCCATTGTAGTAACAAAAATCTCGACAACAGACTACCTTCAATAATGACAAGGCTATCATCCATTATAGTAACAAAAATGTTGACAACATACTACCTTCCATAATGACAAGGCTACAATCCATTGTAGTAACAAAAATATCGACAACATACTACCTTCCATAATGACAAGGCTACCATCCATTGTAGTAACAAAAATCTCTAAAACAGACTACCTTCCATAATGACAAGGCTACTATCCATTGGAATAATAAAAATCTCCACCACAGACTACCATATATAATGACAAGGCTGCCATCCAATGGAGTAACAAAAATCTCGACAACATACTACCTTCCATAATTACAAGGCTACCATCCATTGGAGTAACAAAAATATCGATAATATACTACCTTCCAAAATTACAAGGCTACCATCAATTGGAGTAACAAAAATCTTGACAACAGACTACCTTCCATAATGACAAGGCTATCATCCATTCTAGTAACAAAAATCTCGACAACATACTACTTTCCATAATGACTAGGCTACAATCCATTGTAGTAACAAAAATATCGACAACATACTACATTCCATAATGACAAGGCTACCATCCATTGTAGTAACAAAAATCTCGACAAAAGACTACCTTCAATAATGACAAGGCTACCATCCATTGGATTAACAAAAATCTCAACAACGGACTACCTTCCATAATGACAAGGCTACCATCCATTAGAGTAACAAAAATCTGGACAACAGACTACGTTCCATAATGTCAAGGCTACCATCCATTGGAGTAACAAAAATATCAACAAGAGACTACCTTCCATAATGATAAGGCTACCATCCATTGGAGTAACAAAAATATCGACAACATACTACCTTCCATAATGACAAGGCAACCATCCATTGTAGTAACAAAAATCTCGAAAACAGACTACCTTCCTTAAAGACTAGGCTACCATTCATTGGAATAACAAAAAACTCGAAAACAGACTACCTTCCATAATGACAAGGCTACCATCCATTGGAGTACCAAAAATCTTGCCAACAGACTACCTTCTATAATGACAAGGCTACCATCCATTGGAGTAATAAAAATCTCGACAACAGACTACCTTCCATAATGACAAGGCTACCACCCATTAGAGTAACATATATATCGACAACATACTACCTTCCATAATGACAAGGCTACCATCCATTGGAATGATAAAAATCTCGACAATAGACTACCATCCATAATGACAAGGCTACCATCCAATGGAGTAACAAAAATCTCGACAACATACTACCTTCCATAATGACAAGGCTACCATCCATTGGAGTAACAAAAATATCGACAACATACTATCTTCCAAAATTACAAGGCTACCATCTATTGGAGTAACAAAAATCTTGACAACCGACTTCCTTCCATAATGACAAGGCTATCATCCATTGTAGTAACAAAAATCTCGACAACATACTACCTTCCATAATGACAAGGCTATAATCCATTGTAGTAACAAAAATATCGACAACATACTACATTCCATAATTATAAGGCTACCATCCATTGTAGTAACAAAAATCTCGACAACAAACAACCTTCAATAATGACAAGGCTACCATCCATTAGACTAAAAAAAATCTCGACAACGGACTACCTTCCATAATGACAAGGCTACCATCCATTAGAGTAACAAATATATGGACAACAGACTACCTTCCATAATGACAAGGCTACCATCCATTGGAGTACCAAAAATATCAACAAGAGACTACCTTCCATAATGACAAGGCTACCATCCATTGGAGTAACAAAAATATCAACAAGAGACTACCTTCCATAATGACAAGGCTACCATCCATTGGAGTAACAAAAATATCAACAAGAGACTACCTTCCATAATGACAAGGCTACCATCCATTGGAGTACCAAAAATCTCGACAACATAATACCTTCTATAATGACAAGGCTACCATCCATTGGAGTAATAAAAATCTCGAAAACAGACTACCTTCCATAAAGACTAGGCTACCATCCATTGGAATAACAAAAATCTCGACAACAGACTACCTTCCATAATGACAAGGCTACCATACAATGTAGTAACAAAAATCTGAACAACAAACTACCTTCCATAATGACAAGGCTACCATACATTGGAGTAACAAAAATCACAACAACAAACTACCTTCTATAATGACAAGGCTACCATCCATTGGGGTAACAAAAATCTCCACAACAGACTATCTTCCATAATGACAAGGCTATCATCCATTATAGTAACAAAAATCTTGACAAAATACTACCTTCCATAATGACAAGGCTACAATCCATTGTAGTAACAAAAATATCGACAACATACTACCTTCCATAATGACAAGGCTATCATCCATTGTAGTAACAAAAATCTCTAAAACAGACTACCTTCCATAATGACAAGGCTACCATCCATTGGTGTCACAAAAATATCGACAACATACTACCTTCCATAATGACAAGGCTACCATCAATTGAAGTAACAAAAATCTTGACAACAGACTACCTTCCATAATGACAAGGCTATCATCCATTGTAGTAACAAAAATCTCGACAACATACTACTTTCCATAATGACTAGGCTACAATCCATTGTAGTAACAAAAATATCGACAACATACTAACTTCCATAATGACAAGGCTACCATCCATTGTAGTAACAAAAATCTCGAAAACAGACTACCTTCCATAAAGACTAGGCTACCATCCATTGGTATAACAAAAATCTCGACAACTGACTACCTTCCATAATGACAAGGCTACCATCCATTAGAGTAACAAAAATCTGGACAACAGACTACGTTCCATAATGTCAAGGCTACCATCCATTGGAGTAACAAAAATATCAACAAGAGACTACCTTCCATAATGATAAGGCTACCATCCATTGGAGTAACAAAAATATCGACAACATACTACCTTCCATAATGACAAGGCAACCGTCCATTGTAGTAACAAAAATCTCGAAAACAGACTACCTTCCTTAAAGACTAGGCTACCATTCATTGGAATAACAAAAAACTCGAAAACAGACTACCTTCCATAATGACAAGGCTACCATACATTATAGTAACAAAAATCTAAACAACATACTACCTTCCATAATGACATGCCTACCATCCATTGGAGTAACAAAAATATCAACATGGGACTACCTTCCATAATGACAAGGCTACCATCCATTGGAGTACCAAAAATCTTGCCAACAGACTACCTTCTATAATGACAAGGCTACCATCCATTGGAGTAATAAAAATCTCGACAACAGACTACCTTCCATAATGACAAGGCTACCACCCATTAGAGTAACATAGATATCGACAACATACTACCTTCCATAATGACAAGGCTACCATCCATTGGAATGATAAAAATCTCGACAATAGACTACCATCCATAATGACAAGGCTACCATCCAATGGAGTAACAAAAATCTCGACAACATACTACCTTCCATAATGACAAGGCTACCATCCATTGGAGTAACAAAAATATCGACAACATACTATCTTCCAAAATTACAAGGCTACCATCTATTGGAGTAACAAAAATCTTGACAACAGACTTCCTTCCATAATGACAAGGCTATCATCCATTGTAGTAACAAAAATCTCGACAACATACTACCTTCCATAATGACAAGGCTACAATCCATTGTAGTAACAAAAATATCGACAACATACTACATTCCATAATTATAAGGCTACCATCCATTGTAGTAACAAAAATCTCGACAACAAACTACCTTCAATAATGACAAGGCTACCATCCATTAGACTAAAAAAAATCTCGACAACGGACTACCTTCCATAATGACAAGGCTACCATCCATTAGAGTAACAAAATATGGACAACAGACTACCTTCCATAATGACAAGGCTACCATCCATTGGAGTAACAAAAATATCAACAAGAGACTACCTTCCATAATGACAAGGCTACCATCCATTGGAGTAACAAAAATATCAACAAGAGACTACCTTCCATAATGACAAGGCTACCATCCATTGGAGTACCAAAAATCTCGACAACATAATACCTTCTATAATGACAAGGCTACCATCCATTGGAGTAATAAAAATCTCGAAAATAGACTACCTTCCATAAAGACTAGGCTACCATCCATTGGAATAACAAAAATCTCGACAACAGACTACCTTCCATAATGACAAGGCTACCATACAATGTAGTAAGAAAAATCTGAACAACAAACTACCTTCCATAATGACAAGGCTACCATACATTGGAGTAACAAAAATCACAACAACAAACTACCTTCTATAATGACAAGGCTACCATCCATTGGGGTAACAAAAATCTCCACAACAGACTACCTTCCATAATGACAAGGCTATCATCCATTATAGTAACAAAAATCTTGACAAAATACTACCTTCCATAATGACAAGGCTACAATCCATTGTAGTAACAAAAATATCGACAACATACTACCTTCCATAATGACAAGGCTATCATCCATTGTAGTAAAAAAAATCTCTAAAACAGACTACCTTCCATAATGACAAGGCTACCATCCATTGGTGTCACAAAAATATCGACAACATACTACCTTCCATAATGACAAGGCTACCATCAATTGGAGTAACAAAAATCTTGACAACAGACTACCTTCCATAATGACAAGGCTATCATCCATTGTAGTAACAAAAATCTCGACAACATACTACTTTCCAAAATGACTAGGCTACAATCCATTGTAGTAAAAAAAATATCGACAACATACTAACTTCCATAATGACAAGGCTACCATCCATTGTAGTAACAAAAATCTCGAAAACAGACTACCTTCCATAAAGACTAGGCTACCATCCATTGGTATAACAAAAATCTCGACAACGGACTACCTTCCATAATGACAAGGCTACCATCCATTGGAGTAACAAAAATATCAACAAGAGACTACCTTCCATAATGATAAGGCTACCATCCATTGGAGTAACAAAAATATCGACGACATACTACCTTCCATAATGACAAGGCAACCATCCATTGTAGTAACAAAAATCTCGAAAATAGACTACCTTCCTTAAAGACTAGGCTACCATTCACTGGAATAACAAAAAACTCGAAAACAGACTACCTTCCATAATGACAAGGCTATCATACATTATAGTAACAAAAATCTAAACAACATACTACCTTCCATAATGACAAGCCTACCATCCATTGGAGTAACAAAAATATCAACATGGGACTACCTTCCATAATGACAAGGCTACCATCCATTGGAGTACCAAAAATCTTGCCAACAAACTACCTTCTATAATGACAAGGCTACCATCCATTGGAGTAATAAAAATCTCGACAACAGACTACCTTCCATAATGACAAGGCTACCACCCATTAGAGTAACATACATATCAACAACATACTACCTTCCATAATGACAAGGCTACCATCCATTGGAATGATAAAAATATCGACAATAGACTACCATCCATAATGACAAGGCTACCATCCAATGGAGTAACAAAAATCTCGATAACATACTACCTTCCATAATGACAAGGCTACCATCCATTGGAGTAACAAAAATATCGACAACGTACTATCTTCCAAAATTACAAGGCTACCATCTATTGGAGTAACAAAAATCTTGACAACAGACTTCCTTCCATAATGACAAGGCTATCATCCATTGTAGTAACAAAAATCTCGACAACATACTACCTTCCATAATGACAAGGCTATAATCCATTGTAGTAACAAAAATATCGACAACATACTACATTCCATAATTATAAGGCTACCATCCATTGTAGTAACAAAAATCTCGACAACAAACTACCTTCAATAATGACAAGGCTACCATCCATTAGACTAAAAAAAATCTCGACAACGGACTACCTTCCATAATGACAAGGCTACCATCCATTAGAGTAACAAAAATATGGACAACAGACTACCTTCCATAATGACAAGGCTACCATCCATTGGAGTACCAAAAATATCAACAAGAGATTACCTTCCATAATGACAAGGCTACCATCCATTGGAGTAACAAAAATATCAACAAGAGACTACCTTCCATAATGACAAGGCTACCATCTATTGGAGTAACAAAAATATCAACAAGAGACTACCTTCCATAATGACAAGGCTACCATCCATTGGAGTACCAAAAACTCGACAACATAATACCTTCTATAATGACAAGGCTACCATCCATTGGAGTAATAAAAATCTCGAAAACAGACTACCTTCCATAAAGACTAGGCTACCATCCATTGGAATAACAAAAATCTCGACAACAGACTACCTTCCATAATGACAAGGCTACCATACAATGTAGTAACAAAAATCTGAACAACAAACTACCTTCCATAATGACAAGGCTACCATACATTGGAGTAACAAAAATCACAACAACAAACTACCTTCTATAATGACAAGGCTACCATCCATTGGGGTAACAAAAATCTCCACAACAGACTATCTTCCATAATGACAAGGCTATCATCCATTATAGTAACAAAAATCTTGACAAAATACTACCTTCCATAATGACAAGGCTACAATCCATTGTAGTAACAAAAATATCGACAACATACTACCTTCCATAATGACAAGGCTATCATCCATTGTAGTAACAAAAATCTCTAAAACAGACTACCTTCCATAATGACAAGACTACCATCCATTGGTGTCACAAAAATATCGACAACATACTACCTTCCATAATGACAAGGCTACCATCAATTGGAGTAACAAAAATCTTGACAACAGACTACCTTCCATAATGACAAGGCTATCATCCATTGTAGTAACAAAAATCTCGACAACATACTACTTTCCATAATGACTAGGCTACAATCCATTGTAGTAACAAAAATATCGATAACATACTAACTTCCATAATGACAAGGCTACCATCCATTGTAGTAACAAAAATCTCGAAAACAGACTACCTTCCATAAAGACTAGGCTACCATCCATTGGTATAACAAAAATCTCGACAACGGACTACCTTCCATAATGACAAGGCTACCATCCATTAGAGTAACAAAAATCTGGACAACAGACTACGTTCCATAATGTCAAGGCTACCATCCATTGGAGTAACAAAAATATCAACAAGAGACTACCTTCCATAATGATAAGGCTACCATCCATTGGAGTAACAAAAATATCGACAACATACTACCTTCCATAATGACAAGGCAACCATCCATTGTAGTAACAAAAATCTCGAAAGCAGACTACCTTCCTTAAAGACTAGGCTACCATTCATTGGAATAACAAAAAACTCGAAAACAGACTACCTTCCATAATGACAAGGCTACCATACATTATAGTAACAAAAATCTAAACAACATACTACCTTCCATAATGACAAGCCTACCATCCATTGGAGTAACAAAAATATCAACATGGGACTACCTTCCATAATGACAAGGCTACCATCCATTGGAGTACCAAAAATCTTGCCAACAGACTACCTTCTATAATGACAAGGCTACCATCCATTGGAGTAATAAAAATCTCGACAACAGACTACCTTCCATAATGACAAGGCTACCACCCATTAGAGTAACATAGATATCGACAACATACTACCTTCCATAATGACAAGGCTACCATCCATTGGAATGATAAAAATCTCGACAATAGACTACCATCCATAATGACAAGGCTACCATCCAATGGAGTAACAAAAATCTCGACAACATACTACCTTCCATAATGACAAGGCTACCATCCATTGGAGTAACAAAAATATCGACAACATACTATCTTCCAAAATTACAAGGCTACCATCTATTGGAGTAACAAAAATCTTGACAACAGACTTCCTTCCATAATGACAAGGCTATCATCCATTGTAGTAACAAAAATCTCGACAACATACTACCTTCCATAATGACAAGGCTACAATCCATTGTAGTAACAAAAATATCGACAACATACTACATTCCATAATTATAAGGCTACCATCCATTGTAGTAACAAAAATCTCGACAACAAACTACCTTCAATAATGACAAGGCTACCATCCATTAGACTAAAAAAAATATCGACAACGGACTACCTTCCATAATGACAAGGCTACCATCCATTAGAGTAACAAAATATGGACAACAGACTACCTTCCATAATGACAAGGCTACCATCCATTGGAGTAACAAAAATATCAACAAGAGACTACCTTCCATAATGACAAGGCTACCATCCATTGGAGTAACAAAAATATCAACAAGAGACAACCTTCCATAATGACAAGGCTACCATCCATTGGAGTACCAAAAATCTCGACAACATAATACCTTCTATAATGACAAGGCTACCATCCATTGGAGTAATAAAAATCTCGAAAACA
The DNA here is from genome assembly GCA_948472305.1 of Vicia faba. Classification (NCBI taxonomy): domain Eukaryota; kingdom Viridiplantae; phylum Streptophyta; class Magnoliopsida; order Fabales; family Fabaceae; genus Vicia; species Vicia faba. Next base: position 802,074,137 of record OX451737.1, on the reverse strand, counting down.
GACTACCTTCCATAAAGACTAGGCTACCATCCATTGGAATAACAAAAATCTCGACAACAGACTACCTTCCATAATGACAAGGCTACCATACAATGTAGTAAGAAAAATCTGAACAACAAACTACCTTCCATAATGACAAGGCTACCATACATTGGAGTAACAAAAATCACAACAACAAACTACCTTCTATAATGACAAGGCTACCATCCATTGGGGTAACAAAAATCTCCACAACAGACTACCTTCCATAATGACAAGGCTATCATCCATTATAGTAACAAAAATCTTGACAAAATACTACCTTCCATAATGACAAGGCTACAATCCATTGTAGTAACAAAAATATCGACAACATACTACCTTCCATAATGACAAGGCTATCATCCATTGTAGTAACAAAAATCTCTAAAACAGACTACCTTCCATAATGACAAGGCTACCATCCATTGGTGTCACAAAAATATCGACAACATACTACCTTCCATAATGACAAGGCTACCATCAATTGGAGTAACAAAAATCTTGACAACAGACTACCTTCCATAATGACAAGGCTATCATCCATTGTAGTAACAAAAATCTCGACAACATACTACTTTCCATAATGACTAGGCTACAATCCATTATAGTAACAAAAATATCGACAACATACTAACTTCCATAATGACAAGGCTACCATCCATTGTAGTAACAAAAATCTCGAAAACAGACTACCTTCCATAAAGACTAGGCTACCATCCATTGGTATAACAAAAATCTCGACAACAGACTACCTTCCATAATGACAAGGCTACCATCCATTGGAGTAACAAAAATATCAACATGGGACTACCTTCCATAATGACAAGGCTACCATCCATTAGAGTACCAAAAATCTTGCCAACAGACTACCTTCTATAATGACAAGGCTACCATCCATTGGAGTAATAAAAATCTCGACAACAGACTACCTTCCATAATGACAAGGCTACCACCCATTAGAGTAACATAGATATCGACAACATACTACCTTCCATAATGACAAGGCTACCATCCATTGGAATGATAAAAATCTCGACAGTAGACTACCATCCATAATGACAAGGCTACCATCCAATGGAGTAACAAAAATCTCGACAACATACTACCTTCCATAATGACAAGGCTACCATCCATTGGAGTAACAAAAATATCGACAACATACTATCTTCCAAAATTACAAGGCTACCATCTATTGGAGTAACAAAAATCTTGACAACAGACTTCCTTCCATAATGACAAGGCTATCATCCATTGTAGTAACAAAAATCTCGACAACATACTACCTTCCATAATGACAAGGCTACAATCCATTGTAGTAACAAAAATATCGACAACATACTACATTCCATAATTATAAGGCTACCATCCATTGTAGTAACAAAAATCTCGACAACAAACTACCTTCAATAATGACAAGGCTACCATCCATTAGACTAAAAAAAATATCGACAACGGACTACCTTCCATAATGACAAGGCTACCATCCATTAGAGTAACAAAATATGGACAACAGACTACCTTCCATAATGACAAGGCTACCATCCATTGGAGTAACAAAAATATCAACAAGAGACTACCTTCCATAATGACAAGGCTACCATCCATTGGAGTAACAAAAATATCAACAAGAGACTACCTTCCATAATGACAAGGCTACCATCCATTGGAGTACCAAAAATCTCGACAACATAATACCTTCTATAATGACAAGGCTACCATCCATTGGAGTAATAAAAATCTCGAAAACAGACTACCTTCCATAAAGACTAGGCTACCATCCATTGGAATAACAAAAATCTCGACAACAGACTACCTTCCATAATGACAAGGCTACCATACAATGTAGTAAGAAAAATCTGAACAACAAACTACCTTCCATAATGACAAGGCTACCATACATTGGAGTAACAAAAATCACAACAACAAACTACCTTCTATAATGACAAGGCTACCATCCATTGGGGTAACAAAAATCTCCACAACAGACTACCTTCCATAATGACAAGGCTATCATCCATTATAGTAACAAAAATCTTGACAAAATACTACCTTCCATAATGACAAGGCTACAATCCATTGTAGTAACAAAAATATCGACAACATACTACCTTCCATAATGACAAGGCTATCATCCATTGTAGTAACAAAAATCTCTAAAACAGACTACCTTCCATAATGACAAGGCTACCATCCATTGGTGTCACAAAAATATCGACAACATACTACCTTCCATAATGACAAGGCTACCATCAATTGGAGTAACAAAAATCTTGACAACAGACTACCTTCCATAATGACAAGGCTATCATCCATTGTAGTAACAAAAATCTCGACAACATACTACTTTCCATAATGACTAGGCTACAATCCATTGTAGTAACAAAAATATCGACAACATACTAACTTCCATAATGACAAGGCTACCATCCATTGTAGTAACAAAAATCTCGAAAACAGACTACCTTCCATAAAGACTAGGCTACCATCCATTGGTATAACAAAAATCTCGACAACGGACTACCTTCCATAATGACAAGGCTACCATCCATTGGAGTAACAAAAATATCAACATGGGACTACCTTCCATAATGACAAGGCTACCATCCATTGGAGTACCAAAAATCTTGCCAACAGACTACCTTCTATAATGACAAGGCTACCATCCATTGGAGTAATAAAAATCTCGACAACAGACTGCCTTCCATAATGACAAGGCTACCACCCATTAGAGTAACATACATATCGACAACATACTACCTTCCATAATGACAAGGCTACCATCCATTGGAATGATAAAAATCTCGACAATAGACTACCATCCATAATGACAAGGCTACCATCCAATGGAGTAACAAAAATCTCGACAACATACTACCTTCCATAATGACAAGGCTACCATCCATTGGAGTAACAAAAATATCGACAACATACTATCTTCCAAAATTACAAGGCTACCATCTATTGGAGTAACAAAAATCTTGACAACAGACTTCCTTCCATAATGACAAGGCTATCATCCATTGTAGTAACAAAAATCTCGACAACATACTACCTTCCATAATGACAAGGCTACAATCCATTGTAGTAACAAAAATATCGACAACATACTACATTCCATAATTATAAGGCTACCATCCATTGTAGTAACAAAAATCTCGACAACAAACTACCTTCAATAATGACAAGGCTACCATCCATTAGACTAAAAAAAATCTCGACAACAGACTACCTTCCATAATGACAAGGCTACCATCCATTAGAGTAACAAAATATGGACAACAGACTACCTTCCATAATGACAAGGCTACCATCCATTGGAGTAACAAAAATATCAACAAGAGACTACCTTCCATAATGACAAGGCTACCATCCATTGGAGTAACAAAAATATCAACAAGAGACTACCTTCCATAATGACAAGGCTACCATCCATTGGAGTAACAAAAATATCAACAAGAGACTACCTTCCATAATGACAAGGCTACCATCCATTGGAGTACCAAAAATCTCGACAACATAATACCTTCTATAATGACAAGGCTACCATCCATTGGAGTAATAAAAATCTCGAAAACAGACTACCTTCCATAAAGACTAGGCTACCATCCATTCGAATAACAAAAATCTCGACAACAGACTACCTTCCATAATGACAAGGCTACCATAAAATGTAGTAACAAAAATCTGAACAACAAACTACCTTCCATAATGACAAGGCTACCATACATTGGAGTAACAAAAATCACAACAACAAACTACCTTCTATAATGACAAGGCTACCATCCATTGGGGTAACAAAAATCTCCACAACAGACTACCTTCCATAATGACAAGGCTATCATCCATTATAGTAACAAAAATCTTGACAAAATACTACCTTCCATAATGACAAGGCTACAATCCATTGTAGTAACAAAAATCTCGACAACATACTACTTTCCATAATGACTAGGCTACAATCCATTGTAGTAACAAAAATATCGACAACATACTGACTTCCATAATGACAAGGCTACCATCCATTGTAGTAACAAAAATCTCGAAAACAGACTACCTTCCATAAAGACTAGGCTACCATCCATTGGTATAACAAAAATCTCGACAACGGACTACCTTCCATAATGACAAGGCTACCATCCATTGGAGTAACAAAAATATCAACATGGGACTACCTTCCATAATGACAAGGCTACCATCCATTGGAGTACCAAAAATCTTGCCAACAGACTACCTTCTATAATGACAAGGCTACCATCCATTGGAGTAATAAAAATCTCGACAACAGACTACCTTCCATAATGACAAGGCTACCACCCATTAGAGTAACATACATATCGACAACATACTACCTTCCATAATGACAAGGCTACCATCCATTGGAATGATAAAAATCTCGACAATAGACTACCATCCATAATGACAAGGCTACCATCCAATGGAGTAACAAAAATCTCGACAACATACTACCTTCCATAATGACAAGGCTACCATCCATTGGAGTAACAAAAATATCGACAACATACTATCTTCCAAAATTACAAGGCTACCATCTATTGGAGTAACAAAAATCTTGACAACAGACTTCCTTCCATAATGACAAGGCTATCATCCATTGTAGTAACAAAAATCTCGACAACATACTACCTTCCATAATGACAAGGCTACAATCCATTGTAGTAACAAAAATATCGACAACATACTACATTCCATAATTATAAGGCTACCATCCATTGTAGTAACAAAAATCTCGACAACAAACTACCTTCAATAATGACAAGGCTACCATCCATTAGACTAAAAAAAATCTCGACAACAGACTACCTTCCATAATGACAAGGCTACCATCCATTAGAGTAACAAAATATGGACAACAGACTACCTTCCATAATGACAAGGCTACCATCCATTGGAGTAACAAAAATATCAACAAGAGACTACCTTCCATAATGACAAGGCTACCATCCATTGGAGTAACAAAAATATCAACAAGAGACTACCTTCCATAATGACAAGGCTACCATCCATTGGAGTAACAAAAATATCAACAAGAGACTACCTTCCATAATGACAAGGCTACCATCCATTGGAGTACCAAAAATCTCGACAACATAATACCTTCTATAATGACAAGGCTACCATCCATTGGAGTAATAAAAATCTCGAAAACAGACTACCTTCCATAAAGACTAGGCTACCATCCATTGGAATAACAAAAATCTCGACAACAGACTACCTTCCATAATGACAAGGCTACCATAAAATGTAGTAACAAAAATCTGAACAACAAACTACCTTCCATAATGACAAGGCTACCATACATTGGAGTAACAAAAATCACAACAACAAACTACCTTCTATAATGACAAGGCTACCATCCATTGGGGTAACAAAAATCTCCACAACAGACTACCTTCCATAATGACAAGGCTACAATCCATTGTAGTAACAAAAATCTCGACAACATACTACTTTCCATAATGACTAGGCTACAATCCATTGTAGTAACAAAAATATCGACAACATACTGACTTCCATAATGACAAGGCTACCATCCATTGTAGTAACAAAAATCTCGAAAACAGACTACCTTCCATAAAGACTAGGCTACCATCCATTGGTATAACAAAAATCTCGACAACGGACTACCTTCCATAATGACAAGGCTACCATCCATTGGAGTAACAAAAATATCAACATGGGACTACCTTCCATAATGACAAGGCTACCATCCATTGGAGTACCAAAAATCTTGCCAACAGACTACCTTCTATAATGACAAGGCTACCATCCATTGGAGTAATAAAAATCTCGACAACAGACTACCTTCCATAATGACAAGGCTACCACCCATTAGAGTAACATACATATCGACAACATACTACCTTCCATAATGACAAGGCTACCATCCATTGGAATGATAAAAATCTCGACAATAGACTACCATCCATAATGACAAGGCTACCATCCAATGGAGTAACAAAAATCTCGACAACATACTACCTTCCATAATGACAAGGCTACCATCCATTGGAGTAACAAAAATATCGACAACATACTATCTTCCAAAATTACAAGGCTACCATCTATTGGAGTAACAAAAATCTTGACAACAGACTTCCTTCCATAATGACAAGGCTATCATCCATTGTAGTAACAAAAATCTCGACAACATACTACCTTCCATAATGACAAGGCTACAATCCATTGTAGTAACAAAAATATCGACAACATACTACATTCCATAATTATAAGGCTACCATCCATTGTAGTAACAAAAATCTCGACAACAAACTACCTTCAATAATGACAAGGCTACCATCCATTAGACTAAAAAAAATCTCGACAACAGACTACCTTCCATAATGACAAGGCTACCATCCATTAGAGTAACAAAATATGGACAACAGACTACCTTCCATAATGACAAGGCTACCATCCATTGGAGTAACAAAAATATCAACAAGAGACTACCTTCCATAATGACAAGGCTACCATCCATTGGAGTAACAAAAATATCAACAAGAGACTACCTTCCATAATGACAAGGCTACCATCCATTGGAGTAACAAAAATATCAACAAGAGACTACCTTCCATAATGACAAGGCTACCATCCATTGGAGTACCAAAAATCTCGACAACATAATACCTTCTATAATGACAAGGCTACCATCCATTGGAGTAATAAAAATCTCGAAAACAGACTACCTTCCATAAAGACTAGGCTACCATCCATTGGAATAACAAAAATCTCGACAACAGACTACCTTCCATAATGACAAGGCTACCATAAAATGTAGTAACAAAAATCTGAACAACAAACTACCTTCCATAATGACAAGGCTACCATACATTGGAGTAACAAAAATCACAACAACAAACTACCTTCTATAATGACAAGGCTACCATCCATTGGGGTAACAAAAATCTCCACAACAGACTACCTTCCATAATGACAAGGCTATCATCCATTATAGTAACAAAAATCTTGACAAAATACTACCTTCCATAATGACAAGCCTACAATCCATTGTAGTAACAAAAATATCGACAACATACTACCTTCCATAATGACAAGGCTATCATCCATTATAGTAACAAAAATCTCTAAAACAGACTACCTTCCATAATGACAAGGCTACCATCCATTGGTGTCACAAAAATATCGACAACATACTACCTTCCATAATGACAAGGCTACCATCTATTGGAGTAATAAAAATCTTGACAACAAACTACCTTCCATAATGATAAGGCTATCATCCATTGTAGTAACAAAAATCTTGACAACATACTACCTTCTATAATGACATGGCTACAATCCATTGTAGTAACAAAAATATCGACAACATACTAACTTCCATAATGACAAGGCTACCATCCACTGTAGTAACAAAAATCTCGAAAACAGACTACCTTCCATAAAGACTAGGCTACCATCCATTGGTATAACAAAAATCTCGACAACAGACTACCTTCCATAATGACAAGGCTACCATACATTATAGTAACAAAAATCTGAACAACATACTACCTTCCATAATGACAAGCCTACCATCCATTGGAGTAACAAAAATATCAACATGAGACTACCTTCCATAATGACAAGGCTACCATTCATTGGAGTACCAAAAATCTCGACAACATACTACCTTCTATAATGACAAGGCTACCATCCATTGGAGTAACAAAAATCTCGATAACAGACTACCTTCCATAAAGATTAGGCTACCATCCATTGGAATAACAAAAATCTCGACAACAGACTACCTTCCATAATGACAAGGCTACCATACATTGTAGCAACAAAAATCTGAACAACAGACTACGTTTCATAATGACAAGGCTACCATCCATTGGAGTAACAAAAATCACAACAACAAACTACCTTTTATAATGACAAGGCTACCATCCATTGTAGTAATAAAACTCTCGACAACAGACTACCTTCAATAATGACAAGGCTACCACCCATTAGAGTAACATAGATATCGACAACATACTACCTTCCATAATGACAAGGCTACCATCCATTGGAATAATAAAAATATCGACAACAGACTACCATCCATAATGACAAGGCTACCATCCAATGGAGTAACAAAAATCTCGACAACATACTACCTTCCATAATGAAAAGGCTACCATCCATTGGAGTAACAAAAATATCGACAACATACTAACTTCCAAAATTACAAGGCTACCATCTATTGGAGTAACAAAAATCTTGACAACAGAATACCTTCCATAATGACAAGGCTATCATCCATTGTAGTATCAAAAATCTTGACTACATACTACCTTCCATAATGACAAGGCTACAATCCATTGTGGTAACAAAAATATCGACAACATACTACATTCCATAATGACAGGGCTACCATCTATTGTAGTAACAAAAATCTCGTCAACAGACTACCTTCCATAACGACAAGGCTACCATCCAATGGAGTAACAAAAATCCCCATAACAGACTACCTTCCATAATGACAAGGTTATCATCCAATGGAGTAACAAAAATCTGGACAACAGACTACTTTCTATAATGACAAGGCTACCATCCATTGGAGTAACAAAAATATCAACAAGAGACTACCTTTCATAATGACAAGGCTACCATCCATTGGAGTAACAAAAATATCAACAAGAGACTACCTTCCATAATGACAAGGCTGCCATCCATTGGAGTACCAAAAATCTCAACAACAGACTACCTTCTATAATGACAAGGCTACCATCCATTGGAGTAATAAAAATATCGAAAACAGACTACCTTCCATAATGACTAGGCTACCATCCATTGGAGTAACAAAAATCTCGACAACGGACTACCTTCCATAATGACAAGGCTACTATACAATGTAGTAACAAAAATCTGAACAACATACTACCTTCCATAATGACAAGGCTACCATACATTATAGTAACAAAAATCTGAACAACAGACTACCTTCCATAATGACAAGGCTACCATCCATTGGAGTAAAAAAAATATCAACATGAGACTACCTTCCATAATAACAAGGCTACCATCCATTGGAGTACCAAAAATCTCGACAACATACTACCCTCTATAATGACAAGGCTACCATCCATTGGAGTAACAAAAATCTAGAAAATATACTACCTTCCATAAAGATTAGGCTACCATCCATTGGAATAACAAAAATCTTGACAACAAACTACCTTCCATAATGACAAGGCTACCATACATTGTAGTAACAAAAATCTGAACAACACACTACCTTCCATAATGACAAGGCTACCATCCATTGGAGTAAATAAAATCACAACAACAAACTACCTTCCATAATGACAAGGCTACCATCCATTGTAGTAACAAAAATCTCTAAAATAGACTACCTTCCATAATTATAAGGCTACCATCCATCGGTGTCACAAAAATATCGACACATACTACCTTCCATATTGACAAGGCTACCATCTATTGGAGTAATAAAAATCTTGACAACAGACTACCTTCCATAATGACAAGGCTATCATCCATTGTAGTAACAAAAATCTTGACAACATACTACCTTCTATAATGACATGGCTACAATCCATTGTAGTAACAAAAATATCGACAACATACTAACTTCCATAATGACAAGGCTACCATCCACCGTAGTAACAAAAATCTCGAAAACAGACTACCTTCTATAAAGACTAGGCTACCATCCATTGGTATAACAAAAATCTCGACAACAGCCTACCTTCCAAAATGACAAGGCTACCATACATTATAGTAACAAAAATCTGAACAACATACTACCTTCCATAATGACAAGCCTACCATCCATTGGAGTAACAAAAATATCAACATGAGACTACCTTCCATAATGACAAGGCTACCATCCATTGGAGTACCAAAAATCTCGATAACAGACTACCTTCTATAATGACAAGGCTACCATCCATTGGAATAACAAAAATCTCGACAACATACTACCTTCCATAATGACAAGGCTACCATACATTGTAGTAACAAAAATCTGAACAACAGACTACGTTTCATAATGACAAGGCTACCATCCATTGGAGTAACAAAAATCACAACAACAAACTACCTTCTATAATGACAAGGCTACCATCCATTGGAGTAATAAAAATCTCGACAACAGACTACCTTCAATAATGACAAGGCTACCACCATTAGAGTAACATAGATATCGACAACATACTACCTTCCATAATGACAAGGCTACCATCCATTGGAATAATAAAAATATCGACAACAGACTACCATCCATAATGACAAGGCTACCATCCAATGGAGTAACAAAAATCTCGACAACATACTACCTTCCATAATGAAAAGGCTACCATCCATTGGAGTAACAAAAATATCAACAACATACTAACTTCCAAAATTACAAGGCTACCATCTATTGGAGTAACAAAAATCTTGACAACAGAATACCTTCCATAATGACAAGGCTATCATCCATTGCAGTATCAAAAATCTTGACAACATACTACCTTCCATAATGACAAGGCTACAATCCATTGTAGTAACAAAAATATCGACAACATACTACATTCCATAATGACAGGGCTACCAACTATTGTAGTAACAAAAATCTCGTCAACAGACTACCTTCCATAACGACAAGGCTACCATCCAATGGAGTAACAAAAATCCCCATAACAGACTACCTTCCATAATGACAAGGTTATCATCCAATGGAGTAACAAAAATCTGGACAACAGACTACTTTCCATAATGACAAGGCTACCATCCATTGGAGTAACAAAAATATCAACAAGAGACTACCTTCCATAATGACAAGGCTACCATCCATTGGAGTAACAAAAATATCAACAAGAGACTACCTTCCATAATGACAAGGCTGCCATCCATTGGAGTACCAAAAATCTCAACAACAGACTACCTTCTATAATGACAAGGCTACCATCCATTGGAGTAATAAAAATATCGAAAACAGACTACCTTCCATAAAGACTAGGCTACCATCCATTGGAGTAACAAAAATCTCGACAACGGACTACCTTCCATAATGACAAGGCTACTATACAATGTAGTAACAAAAATCTGAACAACATACTACCTTCCATAATGACAAGGCTACCATACATTATAGTAACAAAAATCTGAACAACAGACTACCTTCCATAATGACAAGGCTACCATCCATTGGAGTAAAAAAAATATCAACAAGAGACTACCTTCCATAATAACAAGGCTACCATCCATTAGAGTACCAAAAATCTCGACAACATACTACCCTCTATAATGACAAGGCTACCATCCATTGGAGTAACAAAAATCTCGAAAATAGACTACCTTCCATAAAGATTAGGCTACCATCCATTGGAATAACAAAAATCTTGACAACAAACTACCTTCCATAATGACAAGGCTACCATACATTGTAGTAACAAAAATCTGAACAACACACTACCTTCCATAATGACAAGGCTACCATCCATTAGAGTAACAAAAATCACAACAACAAACTACCTTCTATAATGACAAGGCTACCATCTATTGGAGTAATAAAAATCTTGACAACAGACTACCTTTCATAATGACAAGGCTATCATCCATTGTAGTAACAAAAATCTTGACAACATACTACCTTCCATAATGACAAGGCTACCATACATTGTAGTAACAAAAATATGAACAACACACTACCTTCCATAATGACAAGGCTACCATCCATTGGAGTAACAAAAATCACAACAACAAACTACCTTCTATAATGACAAGTCTACCATCTATTGGAGTAATAAAAATCTTGACAACATACTACCTTTCATAATGACAAGGCTATCATCCATTGTAGTAACAAAAATCTTGACAACATACTACCTTCCATAATGACAAGGCTACCATCCACTGTAGTAACAAAAATCTCGAAAACAGACTACCTTCCATAAAGATTAGGCTACCATCCATTGGTATAACAAAAATCTCGACAACAGACTACCTTCCATAATGACAAGGCTTCCATACATTATAGTAACAAAAATCTGAACAACATACTACCTTCCATAATGACAAGCCTACCATCCATTGGAGTAACAAAAATATCAACATGAGACTACCTTCCATAATGACAAGGCTACCATCCATTGGAGTACCAAAAATCTCGACAACATACTACCTTCTATAATGACAAGGCTACCATCCATTGGAGTAACAAAAATCTCGATAACATACTACCTTCCATAAAGATTAGGCTACCATCCATTGGAATAACAAAAATCTCGACAACAGACTACCTTGCATAATGACAAGGCTACCATACATTGTAGTAACAAAAATCTGAACAACAGACTACGTTTCATAATGACAAGGCTACCATCCATTGGAGTAACAAAAATCACAACAACAAACTACCTTCTATAATGACAAGGCTACCATCCATTGGAGTAATAAAAATCTCGACAACAGACTACCTTCAATCTTGACAAGGCTACCACCCATTAGAGTAACATAGATATCGACAACATACTACCTTCCATAATGACAAGGCTACCATCCATTGGAATAATAAAAATATCGACAACAGACTACCATCCATAATGACAAGGCTACCATCCAATGGAGTAACAAAATTTCGACAACATACTACCTTCCATAATGAAAAGGCTACCATCTATTGGAGTAACAAAAATATCGACAACATACTAACTTCCAAAATTACAAGGCTACCATCTATTGGAGTAACAAAAATCTTGACAACAGACTACCTTCCATAATGACAAGGCTATCATCCATTGTAGTAACAAAAATATCGACAACTTACTACATTCCATAATGACAAGGCTACCATCCATTGTAGTAACAAAAATCTCGTCAACAGACTACCTTCCATAACGACAAGGCTACCATCCAATGGAGTAACAAAAATCCCCATAACAGACTACCTTCCATAAAGACTAGGCTACCATCCATTGGAGTAACAAAAATCTCAACAACGGACTACCTTGCATAATGACAAGGCTACTATATAATGTAGTAACAAAAATATGAACAACAGACTACCTTCCATAATGACAAGGCTACCATACATTATAGTAACAAAAATCTGAACAACAGACTACCTTCCATAATGACAAGGCTACCATCCATTGGAGTAACAAAAATATCAACAAGAGACTACCTTCCATAATAACAAGGCTACCATCCATTGGAGTACCAAAAATCTCGACAACATACTACCCTCTATAATGACAAGGCTACCATCCATTGGAGTAACAAAAATCCCGAAAATAGACTACCTTCCATAAATATTAGGCTACCATCCATTGGATAACAAAAATCTTGACAACAAACTACCTTCCATAATGACAAGGCTACCATACATTGTAGTAACAAAAATCTGAACAACAAACTACCTTCCATAATGACAAGGCTACCATCCTCTGGAGTAACAAAAATCACAACAACAAACTACCTTCTATAATGACAAGGCTACCATCTATTGGAGTAATAAAAATCTTTACAACAGACTACCTTTCATAATGACAAGGCTATCATCCATTGTAGTAACAAAAATCTTGACAACATACTACCTTCCATAATGACAAGGCTACAATCCATTGTAGTAACAAAAATATCAACAACATACTACCTTCCATAATGACAAGGCTACCATCTTTTGTAGTAACAAAAATCTGGACAACAGACTACCTTCCATAATGACAAGGCTACCATCCATTCGAGTAACAAAAATATAAACAAGAGACTACCTTCCATAACGACAAGGCTACCATCCAATGGATTAACAAAAATCCCCATAACATACTACCTTCCATAATGACAAGGCTATCATCCAATGGAGTAACAAAAATCTCCAAAATAGACTCCCTTCAATAATGACAAGGCTACCGTCCATTGGAGTAACAAAAATCTTGACAACAGACTACCTTCCATAATGACAAGGCTACCATCCATTGGAATAATATAGATATACCATCTTTTGTAGTAACAAAAATCTCGACAATAGACTACTTTCAATAATGACAAGGCTACCATCCATCGAAGTAACAAAAATCTCGACAAAGGACTACCTTCCATAATGACAAGGCTACCATCCATTAGAGTAACAAAAATCTGGACAACAGACTACCTTCCATAATGACAAGGCTACCATCCATTGGAGTAACATAAATCACAACAACAAACTACCTTCTATAATGACAAGGCTACCATCCATTGGAGTAACAAAAATCTCGACAATAGACTACCTTCCATAATGACAAGGCTACCATCCAATGGAGTAAAAAAATCTAGACAACATACTACCTTCCATAATGACAAGGCTATCATCCATTGGAGTAACAAAAATATCGACAACATACTACGTTCCATAATGACAAGGCTACCATCTATTAGAGTAACAAAAATCTCGACAACCGACTACCTTCCATAATGGCAAGGCTATCATACATTGTAGTAACAAAAATCTGAACAACAGACTACCTTCCATAATGACAAGGCTACCATCCATTGGAGTAACAAAAATATCAACAAGAGACTACCTTCCATAATGACAAGGCTACCATCCATTGGAGTAAGAAAAATATTAACGAGAGACTACCTTCCATAATGACAAGGCTACCATCCATTGGAGTACCAAAAATCTCAACAACAGACTACCTTCTATAATGACAAGGCTACCATCCATTGGAGTAACAAAAATTTCGAAAACAAACTACCTTCCATAAAGACTAGGCTACCATACATTGGAATAACAAAAATCTCAACAACAGACTACCTTCCATAATGAAAAGGCTACCATACATTATAGTAACAAAAATCTGAACAACAAACTACCATCCATAATGACAAGGCTACCATCCATTGGAGTAACAAAAATCACAACAACAAACTACCTTCTATAATGACAAGGCTACCATCCATAGGAGTAACAAAAATCTCGACAACAGACTACCTTCCATAATGACAAGGCTACCATCCAATGGAGTAACAAAAATCTCGACAACAGACTACCTTCCATAATGACAAGGCTACCATCCAATGGAGTAACAAAAATATCGACAACATACTACCTTCCATAATGACAAGGCTATCATCCATTGTAGTAACAAAAATCTCGACAACATACTACCTTCCATAATGAAAAAGCTACAATCCGTTGTAGTAACAAAAATATGGACAACATACTACCTTCCATAATGACAAGGCTATCATCCATTGTAGTAACAAAAATCTCGACAACAGACTACCTTCAAGAATGACAAGGCTACCATCCATTGGAGTAATAAAAATCTCGACAACAGACTACCTTCCATAATGACAAGGCTACCATCCATTAGAGTAACAAAAATCTGAACAACAGACCACCTTCCATAAGAGACTACCTTCCATAATGACAAGGCTAACATCCATTGGAGTACCAAAAATCTCGACAACACACTACCTTCTATAATGACAAGGCTACCATCCATTGGAGTAACAAAAATCTCGAAAACAAACTACCTTCCATAAAGACTAGGCTACCATCCATTGCAATAACAAAAATATCGACAACAGACAACCTTCCATAATGACAAGGCTACCATACATTATAGTAACAAAAATCTGAACAACAGACTACCTTCCATAATGACAAGGCTACCATCCATTGGAGTAACAAAAATCACAACAACAAACTACCTTCTATAATGACAAGGCTACCATCCATTGAAGTAACAAAAATCTCAACAACAGACTACCTTCCATAATGACAAGGCTACCACCCATTAGAGTAACATAGATATCGACAACATACTACCTTCCATAATGACAAGGCTACCATCCATTGGAATATTAAAAATCTCGACAACAGACTCCCTTCCATATTGAAAAGGCTACCATCCAATGGAGTAACAAATTTTTTGACAACATACTACCTTCCATAATGACAAGGCTACCATCCATTGGAGTACCAAAAATCTCGACAACAGACTACCTTCTATAATGACAAGGCTACCATCAATTGGAGTAACAAAAATTTCGAAAACAAACTACCTTCCATAAAGACTAGGCTACCATACATTGGAATAACAAAAATCTCAACAACAGACTACCTTCCATAATGACAAGGCTACCATACATTATAGTAACAAAAATCTGAACGACAAACTACCTTCCATAATGACAAGGATACCATCCATTGGAGTAAAAAAAATCACAACAACAAACTACCTTCTATATTAACAAGGCTACCATCCATAGGAGTAACAAAAATCTCGACAACAGACTACCTTCTATAATGACAAGGCTACCATCCAGTGGAGTAAAAAAAATCTCGACAACAGACTACCTTCCATAATGACAAGGCTATCATCCATTGGAGTAACAAAAATATCGACAACATACTACCTTCCATAATGACAAGGTTACCATCTATTGGAGTAACAAAAATCTTGAAAACAGACTACCTTCCAAAATGACAGGGCTATCATCCATTGTAGTAACAAAAATCTCGACAACATACTACCTTCCATAATGAAAAAGCTACAATCCATTGTAGTAACAAAAATATCGACAACAGAGTACCTTCCATTATGACAAGGCTACCATCCATTGGAGTAACAAAAATTACAACAAGAGACTACCTTCCATAATGACAAGGCTACCATCCCTTGGAGTAACAAAAATATCAACAAGAGACTACCTTCCATATTGACAAGGCTACCATCTATTGGAGTACTAAAAATCTCGACAACAAACCACTTTCTATAATGACAAAGGCTACCATCCATTGGAATGATAAAAATCTCGACAACAGACTACCTTCCATAATGACAAGGCTACCATCCAATGGAGTTACAAAAATCTCGACAACATACTACCTTCTATAATGACAAGGCTACCATCCATTATAGTAACAAAAATCTAAACAACAGACTACCTTCCATATTGAAAAGGCTACCGTCTATTGGAGTAATAAAAATCTTGACAACAAACTACCTTCCATAATGACAAGGCTATCATCCATTATAGTAACAAAAATCTTGACAACATACTACCTTCCATAATGACAAGGATACAATCCATTGTAGTAACAAAAATATCGACAACATATTACCTTCCATAATGACAAGGCTACCATCCATTGTAGTAACAAAAATCTCGACAACAGAATACCTTCAATAATGACAAGGCTACCATCCACTAGAGTAACAAAAATCTCGACAATAGACTACCTTCCATAATGACAAGGCTACCATCCATTAGAGTAACAAAAATTCGGACAACAAACTACCTTCCATAATGACAAGGCTACCATCCATTGGAATAACAAAAATCTCGACAACAGACTACTTTCCATAATGACAAGGCTACCATACATTATAGTAACAAAAATCTGAACAACAGACTACCTTCCATAATGACAAGGCTACCATCCATTGGAGTAACAAAAATATCAACAAGAGACTACCTTCCATAATGACAAGGCTACCATCCATTGGAATAATAAAAATCTCGACAATAGACTACCTTCCATAATGACAAGGCTACCATCCATTAGAGTAACAAAAATCTGGACAATAGACTACCTTCCATAATGGCAAGGCTATCATCCATTGGAGTAACAAAAATATAAACAAGAGACTACCTTCCATAATGACAGGGCTACCATCCAATGGAGTAACAAAAATCTCCACAACAGACTACGTTTCATAATGACAAGGCTATCATCCAATGGAGTAACAAAAATCTCGAAAATAGACTCCCTTCAATAATGACAAGGCTACCATCCATTGGAGTAACAAAAATCTTGACAACAGAGTACCTTCCATAATGACAAGGCTACCATCCATTAGAATAACAAAAATATGGACTCCAGACTACCTTCCATAATGACAAGGCTACCATCCACTGGAGTAACAAAAATATCAACAAGAGACTACCTTCCATAATGACAAGGCTACCATCCATTGGAGTACCAAAAATCACGACAACAAACTACCTTCTGTAATTACAAGGCTACCATCCATTGGAGTAACAAAAATCTCGAAAACAAACTACCTTCCATAAAGACTAGGCTACCATCCATTAGAATAACAAAAATCTCGACAACATACTACCTTCCATAATGACAAGGCTACCATACATTATAGTAACAAAAATTTGAACAACAGACTACCTTCCATAATGACAAGGCTACCATCCATTGGAGAAACAAAAATATCAACAAGAGACTACCTTCCATAATGACAAGGCTACCATCCATTGGAGTACCAAAAATATCGACAACATACTATCCTCTATAATGACAAGGCTACCATCCATTGGAGTAACAAAAATATCGAAAATAGACTACCTTCCATAAAGATTAGGCTACCATCCATTGGAATAACAAAAATCTCGACAACAAACTACCTTCCATAATGACAAGACTACCATACATTGTAGTAACAAAAATCTGAACAACATAATACCTTCCATAATGACAAGGCTAGCATCCATTAGAATAACAAAAATATGGACAACAGACTACCTTCCATAATGACAAGGCTACCATCCACTGGAGTAACAAAAATATCGACAACATATTACCTTCCATAATGACAAGGCTACCATCCATTGTAGTAACAAAAATCTCGACAACAAAATACCTTCAATAATGACAAGGCTACCATCCACTAGAGTAACAAAAATCTCGACAATAGACTACCTTCCATAATGACAAGGCTACCATCCATTAGAGTAACAAAAATCCGGACAACAGACTACCTTCCATAATGGCAAGGCTACCATCCATTGGAATAACAAAAATCTCGACAACAGACTACTTTCCATAATGACAAGGCTACCATACATTATAGTAACAAAAATCTGAACAACAGACTACCTTCCATAATGACAAGGCTACCATCCATTGGAGTAACAAAAATATCAACAAGAGACTACCTTCCATAATGACAAGGCTACCATCCATTGGAATAATAAAAATCTCGACAATAGACTACCTTCCATAATGACAAGGCTACCATCCATTAGAGTAACAAAAATCTGGACAATAGACTACCTTCCATAATGGCAAGGCTATCATCCATTGGAGTAACAAAAATATAAACAAGAGACTACCTTCCATAATGACAAGGCTACCATCCAATGGAGTAACAAAAATCTCCACAACAGACTACGTTTCATAATGACAAGGCTATCATCCAATGGAGTAACAAAAATCTCGAAAATAGACTCCCTTCAATAATGACAAGGCTACCATCCATTGGAGTAACAAAAATCTTGACAACAGAGTACCTTCCATAATGACAAGGCTACCATCCATTAGAATAACAAAAATATGGACTCCAGACTACCTTCCATAATGACAAGGCTACCATCCACTGGAGTAACAAAAATATCAACAAGATACTACATTCCATAATGACAAGGCTACCATCCATTGGAGTACCAAAAATCACGACAACAAACTACCTTCCATAAAGACTAGGCTACCATCCATTAGAATAACAAAAATCTCGACAACAGACTACCTTCCATAATGACAAGGCTACCATACATTATAGTAACAAAAATTTGAACAACAGACTACCTTCCATAATGACAAGGCTACCATCCATTGGAGAAACAAAAATATCAACAAGAGACTACCTTCCATAATGACAAGGCTACCATCCATTGGAGTACCAAAAATATCGACAACATACTATCCTCTATAATGACAAGGCTACCATCCATTGGAGTAACAAAAATATCGAAAATAGACTACCTTCCATAAAGATTAGGCTACCATCCATTGGAATAACAAAAATCTCGACAACAAACTACCTTCCATAATGACAAGACTACCATACATTGTAGTAACAAAAATCTGAACAACATAATACCTTCCATAATGACAAGGCTAGCATCCATTAGAATAACAAAAATATGGACAACAGACTACCTTCCATAATGACAAGGCTACCATCCACTGGAGTAACAAAAATATCAATAAGAGACTACCTTCCTTAATGACAAGGCTACCATCCATTGGAGTACCAAAAATCTCGACAACAAACTACCTTCTATAATGACAAGGCTACCATCCATTGGAGTAACAAAAATCTCGAAAACAAACTACCTTCCATAAAGACTAGGCTACCATCCATTGGAACAACAAAAATCTCGACAACAGACTAACTTCCATAATGACAAGGCTACCATACATTATAGTAACAAAAATCTGAACAACATACTACCTTCCATAATGACAAGACTACCATCCATTGGAGTAACAAAAATATCAACAAGAGACTACCTTCCATAATGACAAGGCTACCATCCATTGGAGTACCAAAAATCTCGACAACATACTACCTTCCAAAATGACAAGGCTACCACCCATTAGAGTAACATAGATATCGATAACATTCTACCTTCCATAATGACAAGGCTACCATCCATTGGAATAATAAAAATCTCGACAACAGACTACCTTCCATAATGACAAGGCTACCATCCAATGGAGTTACAAAAATCTCGACAACATACTACATTCCATAATGACAAGTCTACCATCCACTGTAGTAACAAAATTATCTACAACATACTACCTTCCATAATGACAAGGCTACCATCTATTGGAGTAATATAAATCTTGACAACAGACTACCTTCCATAATGACAAGGCTATCATCCATTGTAGTAACAAAAATATCAACAAGAGTCTACCTTCCATAATGACAAGGCTACAATCCATTGGAGTACCAAAAATCTCGACAACAGACTACCTTCTATAATGACAAGGCTACCATCCATTGGAGTAATAAAAATCTCGAAAATAGAATACTTTCCATAAAGACTAGGCTACCATCCATTGGAATAACAAAAATCTCGACAACAAACTACCTTCCGTAATGACAACGCTACCATACATTGTAGTAACAAAAATATGAACAACAGACTACCTTCCATAATGACAAGGCTACCATCCATTGGAGGAACAAAAATCACAACAAGAAACTACCTTCTATAATGACAAGGCTACCATCCATTGGGGTAACAAAAATCTCGACAACAGACTACCTTCTATAATGAGAAGGCTACCACCCATTAGAGTAACATAGATATCGACAACATACTACCTTCCATAATGACAAGGCTACCATTCATTGGAATAATAAAAATCTCGACAATAGACTACCTTCCATAATGACAAGGCTACCATCCAATGGAGTTACAAAAATCTCGACAACATACTACCTTCCATAATGACAAGGCTACCATCCATTGGAGTAACAAAAATATCGACAACATACTACCTTCCATAATGACAAGGCTACCATCTATTGGAGTAATAAAAATCTTGACAACAGACTACCTTCCAAAATGACAAGGCTATCATCCATTGTAGTAACAAAAATCTCGACAACATACTACCTTCCAAAATGACAAGGCTACCATCCATTATAGTAACAAAAATCTCGACAACAGAATACCTTCCATAATGACAAGGCTACCATACATTATAGTAACAAAAATCTGAACAACATACTACCTTCCATAATGACAAGCCTACCATCCATTGGAGTAACAAAAATATCAACATGAGACTACCTTCCATAATGACAAGGCTACCATCCATTGGAGTACCAAAAATCTCGACAACAGACTACCTTCTATAATGACAAGGCTACCATCTATTGGAGTAACAAAAATCTCGAAAACAGACTACCTTCCATAAAGACTAGGCTACCATCCATTGGAATAACAAAAATCTCGACAACAGACTACCTTCCATAATGACAAGGCTACCATACATTGTAGTAACAAAAATCTGAACAACTGACTACCTTCCATAATCACAAGGCTACCATCCATTGGAGTAACAAAAATCTCAACAACAAACTACCTTCTATAATGACAAGGCTACCATCCATTGGGGTAACAAAAATCTCGACAACAGACTTCCTTCCATAATGACAAGGCTACCACCCATTAGAGTAACATAGATATCGACAACATACTACCTTCCATAATGACAAGGCTACCATCCATTGGAGTAACAAAAATATTGACAACATACTACCTTCCATATTGACAAGGCTACCATCTATTGCAGTATCAAAAATCTTGTCAACAGACTACCTTCCATAATGACAAGGCTACCATCCAATGGAGTAACAAAAATCTCGACAACATACAACCTTCCAAAATGTCAAGGCTACCATTCATTGGAGTAACAAAAATATTGACAACCTACTACCTTCCATAATGACAAGGCTACCATCTATTGGAGTAACAAAAATCTTGACAACAGACTACCTTCCATAATGACAAGGCTATCATCCATTGTAGTAACAAAAATCTTGAAAACATACTACCTTCCATAATGACAAGGCTACAATCAATTGTAGTAACAAAAATATCGACAACATACTACCTTCCATAATGACAAGGCTATCATCTAATGGAGTAACAAAAATCTCGAAAATAGACTACCTTCCATAAAGACTAGGCTACCATCCATTAGAATAACAAAAATCTTGACAACAGACTACCTTCCATAATGACAAGGCTACCATACATTATAGTAACAAAAATCTGAACAACAGAGTACCTTCCATAATGACAAGCCTACCATCCATTGGAGTAACAAAAATATCAACAATAGGATACCTTCCATAATGACAAGGGTACCATCCATTTGAGTACCAAAAATCTCGACAACAGACTACCTTATATAATGACAAGGCTACCATCCATTGGAGTAACAAAAATCTCGAAAACAGACTACCTTCCATAAAGATCAGGCTACCATCCATTGGAATAACAAAAATCTCGACAACAGACTACCTTCCATAATGACAAGGCTACCATACATTATAGTAACAAAAATATAAACAACAGACTACGTTTCATAATGACAAGGCTACCATCCGTTGGAGTAACAAAAATCACAACAACAAACTACCTTCTATAATGACAAGGATACCATCCATTGGAGTAATAAAAATCTCGACAACAGACTACCTTCCATAATGACAAGGTTACCACCCATTAGAGTAACATAGATATCGACAACATAATACCTTCCATAATGACAAGGCTACCATCCATTGGAATAATAAAAATATCGACAACAGACTACCTTCCACAATGACAAGGATACCATCCAATGGAGTAACAAAAATCTTGACAACATACTACCTTCAATAATGACAAGGATACCATCCATCGGAGTAAAAAAAATATCGACAACATACTACCTTCCAAAATTACAAGGCTACCATCTATTAGAGTAACAAAAATATTGACAACAAACTACCTTCCATAATGACAAGGCTATCATCCATTGTAGTAACAAAAATCTCGACAACATACTACCCTCCATAATGACAAGGCTACAATCCATTGTAGTAACAAAAATATCGATAACATACTACATTCCATAATGACAAGGCTACCATCCATTGTAATAACAAAAATCTCGACAACAGACTACCTTCAATAATGATAAGGCTACCATCCATTGGAGTAACAAAAATCTCGACAACGGACTACTTTCCATAATGACAAGGCACCCATCCATTAGAGTAACAAAAATCTGGACAACAGACTACCTTCCATAATGACAAGGCTACCATCCATTGGAGTAACAAAAATATCAACAAGAGACTACCTTCCATAATGACAAGTCTACCATCCATTGGAGTAACAAAAATATCAACATGAGACTACCTTCCATAATGACATGGCTACCATCAATTGGAGTACCAAAAATCTCGACAACAGACTACCTTCTATAATGACAATGCTACCATCCATTGGAGTAATAAAAATCTTGACAACAGACTACCTTCCATAAAGACTAGGCTACCATCCATTGGAATAACAAAAATCTCGACAACAGACTACCTTCCATAATGACATGGCTACCATACAATGTAGTAACAAAAATTTGAACAACACACTACGTTCCATAATGACAAGGCTACCATCCATTAGAGTAACAAAAATCACAACAACAAACTACCTTCTATAATGACAAGGCTACCATCCATTGGGGTAACAAAAATCTCGACAACAGACTACCTTCCATAATGACAAGGCTACCACCCATTAGAGTAACATAGATATCGACAACATTCTACCTTCCATAATGACAAGGCTACCATCCATTGGAATAATAAAAATCTCGACAACAGACTACCTTCCATAATGACAAGGCTACCATCCAATGGAGTTACAAAAATCTCGACAACATACTACATTCCATAATGACAAGTCTACCATCCACTGTAGTAACAAAAATATCGACAACATACTACCTTCCCTAATGACAAGGCTACCATCTATTGGAGTAATATAAATCTTGACAACAGACTACCTTCCATAATGACAAGGCTATCATCCATTGTAGTAACAAAAATATCAACAAGAGACTACCTTCCATAATGACAAGGCTACAATCCATTGCAGTACCAAAAATCTCGACAACAGACTACCTTCTATAATGACAAGGCTACCATCCATTGGAGTAATAAAAATCTCGAAAATAGACTACTTTCCATAAAGACTAGGCTACCATCCATTGGAATAAAAAAAATCTCGACAACAGACTACCTTCCGTAATGATAACGCTACCATACATTGTAGTAACAAAAATCTGAACAACAGACTACCTTCCATAATGACAAGGCTACCATCCATTGGAGTAACAAAAATCACAACAACAAATTACCTTCTATAATGACAAGGCTACCATCCATTGGGGTAACAAAAATCTCGACAACAGACTACCTTCTATAATGAGAAGGCTACCACCCATTAGAGTAACATAGATATCGACAACATACTACCTTCCATAATGACAAGGCTACCATCCATTGGAATAATAAAAATCTCGACAAAAGACTACCTTCCATAATGACAAGGCTACGATCCAATGGAGTTACAAAAATCTCGACAACATACTACCTTCCATAATGACAAGGCTACCATCCATTGGAGTAACAAAAATATCGACAACATACTACCTTCCATAATGACAAGGCTACCATCTATTGGAGTAATAAAAATCTTGACAACAGACTACCTTCCAAAATGACAAGGCTATCATCCATTGTAGTAACAAAAATATTAACAACATACTACCTTCCATAATGACAAGGCTACCATCCATTATAGTAACGAAAATCTCGAAAATAGACTACCTTCCATAAAGACTAGGCTACCATCCGTTGGAATAACAAAAATCTCGACAACAGAATACCTTCCATAATGACAAGGCTACCATACATTATAGTAACAAAAATCTGAACAACATACTACCTTCCATAATGACAAGCCTACCATCCATTGGAGTAACAAAAATATCAACATGAGACTACCTTCCATAATGACAAGGCTACAATCCATTGGAGTACCAAAAATCTCGACAACAGTCTACCTTCTATAATGACAAGGCTACCATCTATTGGAGTAACAAAAATCTCGAAAACAGACTACCTTCCATAAAGACTAGGCTACCATCCATTGGAATAACAAAAATCTCGACAACTGACTACCTTCCATAATGACAAGGCTACCATACATTGTAGTAACGAAAATCTGAACAACAGACTACCTTCCATAATCACAAGGCTACCATCCATTGGAGTAACAAAAATCACAACAACAAACTACCTTCTATAATGACAAGGATACCATCCATTGGGGTAACAAAAATCTCGACAACAGACTTCCTTCCATAATGACAAGGCTACCATCCATTGGAGTAACAAAAATATTGACAACATACTACCTTCCATATTGACAAGGCTACCATCTATTGCAGTAACAAAAATCTTGTCAATAGACTACCTTCTATAATGACAAGGCTACCATCCAATGGAGTAACAAAAATCACGACAACATACTACCTTCCAAAATGACAAGGCTACCATTCATTGGAGTAACAAAAATATTGACAACCTACTACCTTCCATAATGACAAGGCTACCATCTATTGGAGTAACAAAAATCTTGACAACAGACTACCTTCCATAATGACAAGGCTATCATCCATTGTAGTAACAAAAATCTTGACAACATACTACCTTCCATAATGAGTAGGCTACAATCAATTGTAGTAACAAAAATATCGACAACATACTACCTTCCATAATGACAAGGCTATCATCTAATGGAGTAACAAAAATCTCGAAAATAGACTACCTTCCATAAAGACTAGGCTACCATCCATTAGAATAACAAAAATCTTTACAACAGACTACCTTCCATAATGACAAGGCTACCATGCATTATAGTAACAAAAATCTGAACAACAGACTACCTTCCATAATGACAAGCCTACCATCCATTGGAGTAACAAAAATATCAACAATAAGATACCTTCCATAATGACAAGGGTACCATCCATTGGAGTACCAAAAATCTTGACAACAGACTACCTTCTATAATGACAAGGCTACCATCCATTGGAGTAACAAAAATCTCGAAAACAGACTACCTTCCATAAAGATTAGGCTACCATCCATTGGAATAACAAAAATCTCGACAACAGACTACCTTCCATAATGACAAGGCTACCATAGATTATAGTAACAAAAATATAAACAACAGACTACGTTTCATAATGACAAGGCTACCATCCGTTGGAGTAACAAAAATCACAACAACAAACTACCTTCTATAATGACAAGGATACCATCCATTGGAGTAATAAAACTTTCGACAACAGACTACCTTCCATAATGACAAGGCTACCACCCATTAGAGTAACATAGATATCGACAACATACTACCTTCCATAATGACAAGGCTACCATCCATTGGAATAATAAAAATATCGACA
Organism: Vicia faba; assembly: GCA_948472305.1. Taxonomy (NCBI): domain Eukaryota; kingdom Viridiplantae; phylum Streptophyta; class Magnoliopsida; order Fabales; family Fabaceae; genus Vicia; species Vicia faba. The sequence goes on along the minus strand of OX451737.1, from coordinate 802,047,319 downwards.
ACAGACTACCTTCCATAATGACAAGGATACCATCCAATGGAGTAACAAAAATCTTGACAACATACTACCTTCAATAATGACAAGGATACCATCCATTGGAGTAAAAAAAATATCGACAACATACTACCTTCCAAAATTACAAGGCTACCATCTATTAGAGTAACAAAAATATTGACAACAAACTAACTTCCATAATGACAAGGCTATCATCCATTGTAGTAACAAAAATATCGACAACATACTACCCTCCATAATGACAAGGCTAAAATACATTGTAGTAACAAAAATATCGATAACATACTACCTTCCATATTGACAAGGCTACCATCCATTGTAATAACAAAAATCTCGACAACAGACTACCTTCAATAAGGACAAGGCTACCATCCATTGGAGTAACAAAAATCTCGACATCGGACTACTTTCAATAATGACAAGGCACCCATCCATTAGAGTAACAAAAATCTGGACAACAGACTACCTTCCATAATGACAAGGCTACCATCCATTGGAGTAACAAAAATATCAACAAGAGACTAACTTCCATAATGACAAGGCTACCATCCATTGTAGTAAAAAAAATATTAACAAGAGACTACCTTCCATAATGACAAGGCTATCATCCATTGGAGTACCAAAAATCTCGACAAAAGACTACCTTCTATAATGACAAGGCTACCATCCATTAGAGTAATAAAAATCTCGAAAACAGACTACCTTCCATAAAGACTAGGCTACCATCCATTGGAATAACAAAAATCACGACAACAGACTACCTTCCATAATGACAAGGCTACCATACATTATAGTAACAAAAATATGAACAACAGACCACCTTCCATAATGACAAGGCTACCATACATTGGAGTAACAAAAATCACAACAACAAACTACTTTTCTATAATGACAAGGCTACCATCCATTGGGGTAACAAAAATATCGACAATAGACTTCCTTCCATAATGACAAGGCTACCACCCATTAGAGTAGCATAGATATCAAAAACATACTACCTTCCATAATGACAAGGCTACAATCCATTGGAATAATAAAAATCTCGACAACATACTACCTTCCATAATGACAAGGCTACCATCCAATGGAGTTACAAAAATCTCGACAACATACTACCTTCCATAATGACAAGGCTACCATCCATTGGAGTAACAAAAATATCGACAACATACTACCTTCCATAATGACAAGGCTACCATCTATTGGAGTAATAAAAATCTTGACAACAGACTACCTTCCATAATGACAAGGCTATCATCCATTGTAGTAACAAAAATCTTGAAAACATACTACCTTCCATAATGACAAGGCTAAAATCCATTGTAGTATCAAGAAAATCGACAACATACTACCTTCCATAATGACAAGGCGACCATCCATTGTAGTAACAAAAATCTCGAAAACAGACTACCTGCCATAAAGACTAGGCTACCATCCATTGGAATAACAAAAATCTCGACAACAGACTACCTTCCATAATGACAAGGCTACCATACATTATAGTAACAAAAATCTATACAACGGACTACCTTTCATAATGACAAGCCTACCATCCATTGGAGTAACAAAAATATCAACATGAGACAACCTTCCATAATGACATGGCTACCATCAATTGGAGTACCAAAAATCTCGACAACAGACTACCTTCTATAATGACAAGGCTACCATCCATTGGAGTAATAAAAATCTCGACAACAGACTACCTTCCATAAAGACTAGGCTACCATCCATTGGAATAACAAAAATCTCGACAACAGACTACCTTCCATAATGACATGGCTACCATACAATATAGTAACAAAAATCTGAACAACAGACTACGTTCCATAATGACAAGGCTACCATCCATTAGAGTAACAAAAATCACAACAACAAACTACCTTCTATAATGACAAGGCTACCATCCATTGTAATAACAAAAATCTCGACAACAGACTACCTTCAATAATGACAAGGCTACCATCCATTGGAGTAACAAAAATCTCGACATCGGACTACTTTCCATAATGATAAGGCACCGATCCATTAGAGTAACAAAAATCTGCACAATAGACTGCCTTCCATAATGACAAGGCTACCATCCATTGGAGTAACAAAAATATCAACAAGAGACTACCTTCCATAATGACAAGGCTACCATCCATTGGAGTAACAAAAATATTAACAAGAGACTACCTTCCATAATGAGAAGGCTATCATCCATTGGAGTACCAAAAATCTCGACAAAAGACTACCTTCTATAATGACAAGGCTACCATCCATTAGAGTAATAAAAATCTCGAAAACATACTACCTTCCATAAAGACTACGCTACCATCCATTGGAATAACAAAAATCTCGACAACAGACTACCTTCCATAATGACAAGGCTACCATACATTGTAGTAACAAAAATATGAACAACAGACTACCTTCCATAATGACAAGGCTACCATGCATTGGAGTAACAAAAATCACAACAACAAACTACTTTTCTATAATGACAAGGCTACCATCCATTGGGGTAACAAAAATCTCGACAACAGACTTCCTTCCATAATGACAAGGCTACCACCCATTAGAGTAACATAGATATCAACAACATACTACCTTCCATAATGACAAGGCTACCATCCATTGGAATAATAAAAATCTCGACAACAGACTACCTTCCATAATGACAAGGCTACCATCCAAGGAAGTTTCAAAAAACCCGACAACATTCTACCTTCCATAATGACAAGGCTACCATCCATTAGAGTAACAAAAATATCGACAACATACTACCTTCCATAATGACAAGGCTACCATCTATTGGAGTAATAAAAATCTTGACAACAGACTACCTTCCATAATGACAAGGCTATCATTCATTGTAGTAACAAAAATCATGACAACATACTACCTTCCATAATGACAAGGCTACAATCCATTGTGGTAACAAAAATATCAACAACATACTACCTTCCATAATGACAAGGCTACCATCTTTTGTAGTAACAAAAATCTCGACAACAGACTATGTTCATTAATGACAAGGCTACCATCCATTGGAGTAACAAAAATCTCGACAACAGACTACCTTCCATAATGACAAGGCTACCATCTATTGGAGTAATAAAAATCTTGACAACAGACTACCTTCCATAATGACAAGGCTATCATCCATTGTAGTATCAAAAATATCGACAACATACTACCTTTCATAATGACAAGCCTACCATTCATTAGAGTAACAGAAATATAAACAAAAGACTACCTTCCATAATGACAAGGCTACCTCCCATTGGAGTACCAAAAATCTCGACAACAAACTAACTTCTATAATGACAAGGCTACCTTCCATTGGAGTAACAAAAATCTCGAAAACAGTCTACCATCCACAAAGACTAGGCTACCATCCATTGGAATAACAAAAATCTTGACAATAGACTACCTTCCATAATGACAAGGCTACCATACATTGTAGTAACAAAAATCTGAACAACACACTACCTTCCATAATGACAAGGCTACCATCCATTGGAGTAACAAAAATCTCGACAACAGACTACCTTCCATAATGACAAGGCTACCACCCATTAGAGTAACATAGATATCGACAACATACTACCTTCCATAATGATAAGGCTACCATCCATTGGAATAATAAAAATCTCGACATTAGACTACCTTCAATAATGACAAGGCTACCATCCAATGGAGTAACAAAAATCTCGACAACATACTACCTTCCATAATGACAAGGCTACCATCCATTGGAGTAACAAAAATATCGATAACATACTACCTTCCATAATGACAAGGCTACCATCTATTGTAGTAACAAAAATCTCGACAACAGACTACCTTCCATAATGACAAGGCTATCATCCATTGTAGTAACAAAAATCTCGACAACATACTACCTTCCATAATGTCAAAGCTACAATCCATTGTGGTAACAAAAATCTCGACAACATACTACCTTCGATAATGACAAGGCTACCATCCATTGTAGTAACAAAAATCTCGACAACAGACTACGTTCAATAATGACAAAGCTACCATCCATTGGAGTAACAAAAATCTCGACAACAAACTACCTTCCATAATGACAAGGCTACCATCCATTAGAGAAAGAAAAATTTGAACAACAGACTATCTTCCATAATGACAAGGCTACCATCCATTGGAATAACAAAAATATCAACAAGAGACTACCTTCCATAATTACAAGGCTACCATCCATTGGAGTAACAAAAATATCACCAAGAGACTACCTTCCATAATGACAAGGCTACCATCCATTTAAGTACCAAAAGTATCGACAACAGACTACCTTCTATAATGACAAGGCTACCATCCATTGGAGTAACAAAAATCTCGAAAATAGACTACCTTCCATAAAGACTAGGCTACCATCCATTGGAATAATAAAAATCTCGACAACAGACTACCTTCCATAATGACAAGGCTACCATCCAATGAAGTTTCAAAAAACCCGATAACATACTACCTTCCATAATGACAAGGCTACCATCCATTGGAGAAACAAAAATATCGAAAACATACTACCTTCCATAATGACAAGGCTACCATCCATTGGAGTAATAAAAATCTTGACAACAGACTACCTTCCATAATGACAAGGATATCATTCATTGTAGTAACAAAAAACATGACAACATACTACCTTCCATAATGACAAGGCTACAATCCATTGTGGTAACAAAAATATCAACAACATACTACCTTCCATAATGACAAGGCTACCATCTTTTGTAGTAACAAAAATCTCGACAACAGACTATGTTCATTAATGACAAGGCTACCATCCATTGGAGTAACAAAAATCTCGACAACAGACTACCTTCCATAATGACAAGGCTACCATCTATTGGAGTAATAAAAATCTTGACAACAGACTACCTTCCATAATGACAAGGCTATCATCCATTGTAGTATCAAAAATATCGACAACATACTACCTTTCATAATGACAAGCCTACCATCCATTAGAGTAACAAAAATATAAACAAGAGACTACCTTCCATAATGACAAGGCTACCTCCCATTGGAGTACCAAAAATCTCGACAACAAACTACCTTCTATAATGACAAGGCTACCTTCCATTGGAGTAACAAAAATCTCGAAAACAGACTACCATCCACAAAGACTGGGCTACCATCCATTGGAATAACAAAAATCTCGACAATAGACTACCTTCCATAATGACAAGGCTACCATACATGGTAGTAACAAAAATCTGAACAAAACACTACCTTCCATAATGACAAGGCTACCATCCATTGGAGTAACAAAAATCACAACAACAAACTACCTTCTATAATGACAAGGCTACCATCCATTGGAGTAACAAAAATCTCGACAACAGACTTCCTTCCATAATGACAAGGCTACCACCCATTAGAGTAACATAGATATCGACAACATACTACCTTCCATAATGACAAGGCTACCATCCATTGGAATAATAAAAATCTCGACATTAGACTACCTTCAATAATGACAAGGCTACCATCCAATGGAGTAACAAAAATCTCGACAACATACTACCTTCCATAATGACAAGGCTACCATCCATTGGAGTAACAAAAATATCAACAACATACTACCTTCCATAATGACAAGGCTACCATCTATTGGAGTAACAAAAATCTTGACAACAGACTACCTTCCATAATGACAAGGCTATCATCCATTGTAGTAACAAAAATCTCGACAACATACTACCTTCCATAATGACAAAGCTACAATCCATTATGGTAACAAAAATCTCGACAACATACTACCTTTGATAATGACAAGGCTACCATCCATTGTAGTAACAAAAATCTCGACAACAGACTACGTTCAATAATGACAAAGCTACCATCCATTGGAGTAACAAAAATCTCGACAACAAACTACCTTCCATAATGACAAGGCTACCATCCATTAGAGTAAGAAAAATCTGAACAACAGACTATCTTCCATAATGACAAGGCTACCATCCATTGGAATAACAAAAATATCAACAAGAGACTACCTTCCATAATGACAAGGCTACCATCCATTGGAGTAACAAAAATATCAACAAGAGACTACCTTCCATAATGACAAGGCTACCATCCATTGAAGTACCAAAAATATCGACAACAAACTACCTTCTATAATGACAAGGCTACCATCCATTGGAGTAACAAAAATCTCGAAAATAGACTACCTTCCATAAAGACTAGGCTACCATCCATTGGAATAACAAAAATCTCGACAACAGACTACCTTCCATAATGACAAGGCTACCATACATTATAGTAACAAAAATCTGCACAACAGACTGCCTTCCTTAATGACAAGGCTACCATCCATTGGAGTAACAAAAATATCAACAAGAGACTACCTTCCATAATGACAAGGCTACCATCCATTGGAGTAACAAAAATATTAACAAGAGACTACCTTCCATAATGACAAGGCTATCATCCATTGGAGTACCAAAAATCTCGACAAAAGACTACCTTCTATAATGACAAGGCTACCATCCATTAGAGTAATAAAAATCTCGAAAACATACTACCTTCCATAAAGACTAGGCTACCATCCATTGGAATAACAAAAATCTCGACAACAGACTACCTTCCATAATGACAAGGCTACCATACATTGTAGTAACAAAAATATGAACAACAGACTACCTTCCATAATGACAAGGCTACCATACATTGGAGTAACAAAAATCACAACAACAAACTACTTTTCTATAATGACAAGGCTACCATCCATTGGGGTAACAAAAATCTCGACAACAGACTTCCTTCCATAATGACAAGGTTACCACCCATTAGAGTAACATAGATATCAACAACATACTACCTTCCATAATGACAAGGCTACCATCCATTGGAATAATAAAAATCTCGACAACAGACTACCTTCCATAATGACAAGGCTACCATCCAATGAAGTTTCAAAAAACCCGACAACATACTACCTTCCATAATGACAAGGCTACCATCCATTAGAGTAACAAAAATATCGACAACATACTACCTTCCATAATGACAAGGCTACCATCTATTGGAGTAATAAAAATCTTGACAACAGACTACCTTCCATAATGACAAGGCTATCATTCATTGTAGTAACAAAAATCATGACAACATACTACCTTCCATAATGACAAGGCTACAATCCATTGTGGTAACAAAAATATCAACAACATACTACCTTCCATAATGACAAGGCTACCATCTTTTGTAGTAACAAAAATCTCGACAACAGACTATGTTCATTAATGACAAGGCTACCATCCATTGGAGTAACAAAAATCTCGACAACAGACTACCTTCCATAATGACAAGGCTACCATCTATTGGAGTAATAAAAATCTTGACAACAGACTACCTTCCATAATGACAAGGCTATCATCCATTGTAGTATCAAAAATATCGACAACATACTACCTTTCATAATGACAAGCCTACCATCCATTAGAGTAACAGAAATGTAAACAAGAGACTACCTTCCATAATTACAAGGCTACCTCCCATTGGAGTACCAAAAATCTCGACAACAAACTACCTTCTATAATGACAAGGCTACCTTCCATTGGAGTAACAAAAATCTCGAAAACAGTCTACCATCCACAAAGACTAGGCTACCATCCATTGGAATAACAAAAATCTCGACAATAGACTACCTTCCATAATGACAAGGCTACCATACATTGTAGTAACAAAAATCTGAACAACACACTACCTTCCATAATGACAAGGCTACCATCCATTGGAGTAACAAAAATCACAACAACAAACTACCTTCTATAATGACTAGGCTACCATCCATTGGATTAACAAAAATCTCGACAACAGACTTCCTTCCATAATGACAAGGTTACCACCCATTAGAGTAACATAGATATCAACAACATACTACCTTCCATAATGACAAGGCTACCATCCATTGGAGTAATAAAAATCTTGACAACATACTACCTTCCATAATGACAAGGCTATCATTCATTGTAGTAACAAAAATCATGACAACATACTACCTTCCATAATGACAAGGCTACAATCCATTGTGGTAACAAAAATATCAACAACATACTACCTTCCATAATGACAAGGCTACCATCTTTCGTAGTAACAAAAATCTCGACAACAGACTACGTTCAATAATGACAAAGCTACCATCCATTGGAGTAACAAAAATCTCGACAACAAACTACCTTCCATAATGACAAGGCTACCATCCATTGGAATAACAAAAATATCAACAAGAGACTACCTTCCATAATGACAAGGCTACCATCCATTGGAGTAACAAAAATATCAACAAGAGACTACCTTCCATAATGACAAGGCTACCATCCATTGGAGTACCAAAAATCTCGACAACATACTACCCTCTATAATGACAAGGCTACCATCCATTGGAGTAACAAAAATCTGGAAAACAGACTACCTTCCATAAAGATTAGGCTGCTTCCGTTGGAATAACAAAAATCTCGACAACAGACTACCTTCCATAATGATATGGCTACCATACATTGAAGTAACAAAAATCTGAACAACACCCTACCTTCCATAATGACAAGGATACCATCCATTGGAGTAACAAAAATCACAACAACAAACTACCTTACATAATGACAAGGCTACCATCCATTGGGGTAACAAAAATCTCGACAACAGACTTCCTTCCATAATGACAAGGTTACCACCCATTAGAGTAACATAGATATCAACAACATACTACCTTCCATAATGACAAGGCTACCATCCATTGGAATAATAAAAATCTCGACAACAGACTACCTTCCATAATGACAAGGCTACCATCCAATGAAGTTTCAAAAAACCCGACAACATACTACCTTCCATAATGACAAGGCTACCATCCATTAGAGTAACAAAAATATCGACAACATACTACCTTCCATAATGACAAGGCTACCATCTATTGGAGTAATAAAAATCTTGACAACAGACTACCTTCCATAATGACAAGGCTATCATTCATTGTAGTAACAAAAATCATGACAACATACTACCTTCCATAATGACAAGGCTACAATCCATTGTGGTAACAAAAATATCAACAACATACTACCTTCCATAATGACAAGGCTACCATCTTTTGTAGTAACAAAAATCTCGACAACAGACTATGTTCATTAATGACAAGGCTACCATCCATTGGAGTAACAAAAATCTCGACAACAGACTACCTTCCATAATGACAAGGCTACCATCTATTGGAGTAATAAAAATCTTGACAACAGACTACCTTCCATAATGACAAGGCTATCATCCATTGTAGTATCAAAAATATCGACAACATACTACCTTTCATAATGACAAGCCTACCATCCATTAGTGTAACAGAAATGTAAACAAGAGACTACCTTCCATAATTACAAGGCTACCTCCCATTGGAGTACCAAAAATCTCGACAACAAACTACCTTCTATAATGACAAGGCTACCTTCCATTGGAGTAACAAAAATCTCGAAAACAGTCTACCATCCACAAAGACTAGGCTACCATCCATTGGAATAACAAAAATCTCGACAATAGACTACCTTCCATAATGACAAGGCTACCATACATTGTAGTAACAAAAATGTGAACAACACACTACCTTCCATAATGACAAGGCTACCATCCATTGGAGTAACAAAAATCACAACAATAAACTACCTTCTATAATGACAAGGCTACCATCCATTGGAGTAACAAAAATCTCGACAACAGACTACCTTCCATAATGACAAGGCTACCACCCATTAGAGTAACATAGATATCGACAACATACTACCTTCCATAATGATAAGGCTACCATCCATTGGAATAATAAAAATCTCGACATTAGACTACCTTCAATAATGACAAGGCTACCATCCAATGGAGTAACAAAAATCTCGACAACATACTACCTTCCATAATGACAAGGCTACCATCCATTGGAGTAACAAAAATATCGATAACATACTACCTTCCATAATGACAAGGCTACCATCTATTGTAGTAACAAAAATCTCGACAACAGACTACCTTCCATAATGACAAGGCTATCATCCATTGTAGTAACAAAAATCTCGACAACATACTACCTTCCATAATGACAAAACTACAATCCATTATGGTAACAAAAATCTCGACAACATACTACCTTCGATAATGACAAGGCTACCATCCATTGTAGTAACAAAAATCTCGACAACAGACTACGTTCAATAATGACAAAGCTACCATCCATTGGAGTAACAAAAATCTCGACAACAAACTACCTTCCATAATGACAAGGCTACCATCCATTAGAGAAAGAAAAATCTGATCAACAGACTATCTTCCATAATGACAAGGCTACCATCCATTGGAATAACAAAAATATCAACAAGAGACTACCTTCCATAATGACAAGGCTACCATCCATTGGAGTAACAAAAATATCAACAAGAGACTACCTTCCATAATGACAAGGCTACCATCCATTTAAGTACCAAAAGTATCGACAACAGACTACCTTCTATAATGACAAGGCTACCATCCATTGGAGTAACAAAAATCTCGAAAATAGACTACCTTCCATAAAGACTAGGCTACCATCCATTGGAATAATAAAAATCTCGACAACAGACTACCTTCCATAATGACAAGGCTACCATCCAATGAAGTTTCAAAAAACCCGACAACATACTACCTTCCATAATGACAAGGCTACCATCCATTGGAGAAACAAAAATATCGAAAACATACTACCATCCATAATGACAAGGCTACCATCCATTGGAGTAATAAAAATCTTGACAACAGACTACCTTCCATAATGACAAGGCTATCATTCATTGTAGTAACAAAAATCATGACAACATACTACCTTCCATAATGACAAGGCTACAATCCATTGTGGTAACAAAAATATCAACAACATACTACCTTCCATAATGACAAGGCTACCATCTTTCGTAGTAACAAAAATCTCGACAACAGACTATGTTCATTAATGACAAGGCTACCATCCATTGGAGTAACAAAAATCTCGACAACAGACTACTTTCCATAATGACAAGGCTACCATCTATTGGAGTAATAAAAATCTTGACCACAGACTACCTTCCATAATGACAAGGCTATCATCCATTGTAGTAACAAAAATATCGACAACATACTACCTTTCATAATGACAAGCCTACCATCCATTAGAGTAACAAAAATATAAACAAGAGACTACCTTCCATAATGACAAGGCTACCTCCCATTGGAGTACCAAAAATCTCGACAACAAACTACCTTCTATAATGACAAGGCTACCTTCCATTGGAGTAACAAAAATCTCGAAAACAGACTACCATCCACAAAGACTGGGCTACCATCCATTGGAATAACAAAAATCTCGACAATAGACTACCTTCCATAATGACAAGGCTACCATACATGGTAGTAACAAAAATCTGAACAAAACACTACCTTCCATAATGACAAGGCTACCATCCATTGGAGTAACAAAAATCACAACAACAAACTACCTTCTATAATGACTAGGCTACCATCCATTGGAGTAACAAAAATCTCGACAACAGACTTCCTTCCATAATGACAAGGCTACCACCCATTAGAGTAACATAGATATCGACAACATACTACCTTCCATAATGACAAGGCTACCATCCATTGGAATAATAAAAATCTCGACATTAGACTACCTTCAATAATGACAAGGTTACCATCCAATGGAGTAACAAAAATCTCGACAACATACTACCTTCCATAATGACAAGGCTACCATCCATTGGAGTAACAAAAATATCAACAACATACTACCTTCCATAATGACAAGGCTACCATCTATTGGAGTAACAAAAATCTTGACAACAGACTACCTTCCATAATGACAAGGCTATCATCCATTGTAGTAACAAAAATCTCGACAACATACTACCTTCCATAATGACAAAGCTACAATCCATTGTGGTAACAAAAATCTCGACAACATACTACCTTCCATAATGACAAAGCTACAATCCATTGTGGTAACAAAAATCTCGACAACATACTACCTTCGATAATGACAAGGCTACCATCCATTGTAGTAACAAAAATCTCGACAACAGACTACGTTCAATAATGACAAAGCTACCATCCATTGGAGTAACAAAAATCTCGACAACAAACTACCTTCCATAATGACAAGGCTACCATCCATTGGAATAACAAAAATATCAACAAGAGACTACCTTCCATAATGACAAGGCTACCATCCATTGGAGTAACAAAAATATCAACAAGAGACTACCTTCCATAATGACAAGGCTACCATCCATTGGAGTACCAAAAATCTCGACAACATACTACCCTCTATAATGACAAGGCTACCATCCATTGGAGTAACAAAAATCTCGACAACAGACTACCTTCCATAATGATATGGCTACCATACATTGAAGTAACAAAAATCTGAACAACACCCTACCTTCCATAATGACAAGGCTACCATCCATTGGAGTAACAAAAATCACAACAACAAACTACCTTCTATAATGACTAGGCTACCATCCATTGGAGTAACAAAAATCTCGACAACAGACTTCCTTCCATAATGACAAGGCTACCACCCATTAGAGTAACATAGATATCGACAACATACTACCTTCCATAATGACAAGGCTACCATCCATTGGAATAATAAAAATCTCGACATTAGACTACCTTCAATAATGACAAGGTTACCATCCAATGGAGTAACAAAAATCTCGACAACATACTACCTTCCATAATGACAAGGCTACCATCCATTGGAGTAACAAAAATATCAACAACATACTACCTTCCATAATGACAAGGCTACCATCTATTGGAGTAACAAAAATCTTGACAACAGACTACCTTCCATAATGACAAGGCTATCATCCATTGTAGTAACAAAAATCTCGACAACATACTACCTTCCATAATGACAAAGCTACAATCCATTGTGGTAACAAAAATCTCGACAACATACTACCTTCCATAATGACAAAGCTACAATCCATTGTGGTAACAAAAATCTCGACAACATACTACCTTCGATAATGACAAGGCTACCATCCATTGTAGTAACAAAAATCTCGACAACAGACTACGTTCAATAATGACAAAGCTACCATCCATTGGAGTAACAAAAATCTCGACAACAAACTACCTTCCATAATGACAAGGCTACCATCCATTGGAATAACAAAAATATCAACAAGAGACTACCTTCCATAATGACAAGGCTACCATCCATTGGAGTAACAAAAATATCAACAAGAGACTACCTTCCATAATGACAAGGCTACCATCCATTGGAGTACCAAAAATCTCGACAACATACTACCCTCTATAATGACAAGGCTACCATCCATTGGAGTAACAAAAATCTGGAAAACAGACTACCTTCCATAAAGATTAGGCTGCTTCCGTTGGAATAACAAAAATCTCGACAACAGACTACCTTCCATAATGATATGGCTACCATACATTGAAGTAACAAAAATCTGAACAACACCCTACCTTCCATAATGACAAGGATACCATCCATTGGAGTAACAAAAATCACAACAACAAACTACCTTACATAATGACAAGGCTACCATCCATTGGGGTAACAAAAATCTCGACAACAGACTTCCTTCCATAATGACAAGGTTACCACCCATTAGAGTAACATAGATATCAACAACATACTACCTTCCATAATGACAAGGCTACCATCCATTGGAATAATAAAAATCTCGACAACAGACTACCTTCCATAATGACAAGGCTACCATCCAATGAAGTTTCAAAAAACCCGACAACATACTACCTTCCATAATGACAAGGCTACCATCCATTAGAGTAACAAAAATATCGACAACATACTACCTTCCATAATGACAAGGCTACCATCTATTGGAGTAATAAAAATCTTGACAACAGACTACCTTCCATAATGACAAGGCTATCATTCATTGTAGTAACAAAAATCATGACAACATACTACCTTCCATAATGACAAGGCTACAATCCATTGTGGTAACAAAAATATCAACAACATACTACCTTCCATAATGACAAGGCTACCATCTTTTGTAGTAACAAAAATCTCGACAACAGACTATGTTCATTAATGACAAGGCTACCATCCATTGGAGTAACAAAAATCTCGACAACAGACTACCTTCCATAATGACAAGGCTACCATCTATTGGAGTAATAAAAATCTTGACAACAGACTACCTTCCATAATGACAAGGCTATCATCCATTGTAGTATCAAAAATATCGACAACATACTACCTTTCATAATGACAAGCCTACCATCCATTAGTGTAACAGAAATGTAAACAAGAGACTACCTTCCATAATTACAAGGCTACCTCCCATTGGAGTACCAAAAATCTCGACAACAAACTACCTTCTATAATGACAAGGCTACCTTCCATTGGAGTAACAAAAATCTCGAAAACAGTCTACCATCCACAAAGACTAGGCTACCATCCATTGGAATAACAAAAATCTCGACAATAGACTACCTTCCATAATGACAAGGCTACCATACATTGTAGTAACAAAAATGTGAACAACACACTACCTTCCATAATGACAAGGCTACCATCCATTGGAGTAACAAAAATCACAACAATAAACTACCTTCTATAATGACAAGGCTACCATCCATTGGAGTAACAAAAATCTCGACAACAGACTACCTTCCATAATGACAAGGCTACCACCCATTAGAGTAACATAGATATCGACAACATACTACCTTCCATAATGATAAGGCTACCATCCATTGGAATAATAAAAATCTCGACATTAGACTACCTTCAATAATGACAAGGCTACCATCCAATGGAGTAACAAAAATCTCGACAACATACTACCTTCCATAATGACAAGGCTACCATCCATTGGAGTAACAAAAATATCGATAACATACTACCTTCCATAATGACAAGGCTACCATCTATTGTAGTAACAAAAATCTCGACAACAGACTACCTTCCATAATGACAAGGCTATCATCCATTGTAGTAACAAAAATCTCGACAACATACTACCTTCCATAATGACAAAACTACAATCCATTATGGTAACAAAAATCTCGACAACATACTACCTTCGATAATGACAAGGCTACCATCCATTGTAGTAACAAAAATCTCGACAACAGACTACGTTCAATAATGACAAAGCTACCATCCATTGGAGTAACAAAAATCTCGACAACAAACTACCTTCCATAATGACAAGGCTACCATCCATTAGAGAAAGAAAAATCTGATCAACAGACTATCTTCCATAATGACAAGGCTACCATCCATTGGAATAACAAAAATATCAACAAGAGACTACCTTCCATAATGACAAGGCTACCATCCATTGGAGTAACAAAAATATCAACAAGAGACTACCTTCCATAATGACAAGGCTACCATCCATTTAAGTACCAAAAGTATCGACAACAGACTACCTTCTATAATGACAAGGCTACCATCCATTGGAGTAACAAAAATCTCGAAAATAGACTACCTTCCATAAAGACTAGGCTACCATCCATTGGAATAATAAAAATCTCGACAACAGACTACCTTCCATAATGACAAGGCTACCATCCAATGAAGTTTCAAAAAACCCGACAACATACTACCTTCCATAATGACAAGGCTACCATCCATTGGAGAAACAAAAATATCGAAAACATACTACCATCCATAATGACAAGGCTACCATCCATTGGAGTAATAAAAATCTTGACAACAGACTACCTTCCATAATGACAAGGCTATCATTCATTGTAGTAACAAAAATCATGACAACATACTACCTTCCATAATGACAAGGCTACAATCCATTGTGGTAACAAAAATATCAACAACATACTACCTTCCATAATGACAAGGCTACCATCTTTCGTAGTAACAAAAATCTCGACAACAGACTATGTTCATTAATGACAAGGCTACCATCCATTGGAGTAACAAAAATCTCGACAACAGACTACTTTCCATAATGACAAGGCTACCATCTATTGGAGTAATAAAAATCTTGACCACAGACTACCTTCCATAATGACAAGGCTATCATCCATTGTAGTAACAAAAATATCGACAACATACTACCTTTCATAATGACAAGCCTACCATCCATTAGAGTAACAAAAATATAAACAAGAGACTACCTTCCATAATGACAAGGCTACCTCCCATTGGAGTACCAAAAATCTCGACAACAAACTACCTTCTATAATGACAAGGCTACCTTCCATTGGAGTAACAAAAATCTCGAAAACAGACTACCATCCACAAAGACTGGGCTACCATCCATTGGAATAACAAAAATCTCGACAATAGACTACCTTCCATAATGACAAGGCTACCATACATGGTAGTAACAAAAATCTGAACAAAACACTACCTTCCATAATGACAAGGCTACCATCCATTGGAGTAACAAAAATCACAACAACAAACTACCTTCTATAATGACTAGGCTACCATCCATTGGAGTAACAAAAATCTCGACAACAGACTTCCTTCCATAATGACAAGGCTACCACCCATTAGAGTAACATAGATATCGACAACATACTACCTTCCATAATGACAAGGCTACCATCCATTGGAATAATAAAAATCTCGACATTAGACTACCTTCAATAATGACAAGGTTACCATCCAATGGAGTAACAAAAATCTCGACAACATACTACCTTCCATAATGACAAGGCTACCATCCATTGGAGTAACAAAAATATCAACAACATACTACCTTCCATAATGACAAGGCTACCATCTATTGGAGTAACAAAAATCTTGACAACAGACTACCTTCCATAATGACAAGGCTATCATCCATTGTAGTAACAAAAATCTCGACAACATACTACCTTCCATAATGACAAAGCTACAATCCATTGTGGTAACAAAAATCTCGACAACATACTACCTTCCATAATGACAAAGCTACAATCCATTGTGGTAACAAAAATCTCGACAACATACTACCTTCGATAATGACAAGGCTACCATCCATTGTAGTAACAAAAATCTCGACAACAGACTACGTTCAATAATGACAAAGCTACCATCCATTGGAGTAACAAAAATCTCGACAACAAACTACCTTCCATAATGACAAGGCTACCATCCATTGGAATAACAAAAATATCAACAAGAGACTACCTTCCATAATGACAAGGCTACCATCCATTGGAGTAACAAAAATATCAACAAGAGACTACCTTCCATAATGACAAGGCTACCATCCATTGGAGTACCAAAAATCTCGACAACATACTACCCTCTATAATGACAAGGCTACCATCCATTGGAGTAACAAAAATCTCGACAACAGACTACCTTCCATAATGATATGGCTACCATACATTGAAGTAACAAAAATCTGAACAACACCCTACCTTCCATAATGACAAGGATACCATCCATTGGAGTAACAAAAATCACAACAACAAACTACCTTACATAATGACAAGGCTACCATCCATTGGAGTAACAAAAATCTCGACAACAGACTACCTTCCATAATGACAAGGCTACCATCCATTGGAATAATAAAAATCTCGACATTAGACTACCTTCAATAATGACGAGGCTACCATCCAATGGAGTAACAAAAATCTCGAAAACATACTACCTTCCATAATGACAAGGCTACCATGCATTGGAGTAACAAAAATATCGACAACATACTACCTTCACAAATGATAAGGCTACCATCTATTGGAGTAACAAAAATCTTGACAACAGACTACCTTCTATAGTGACAAGGCCATCATCCATTGTAGTAACAAAAATCTCGACAACATACTACCTTCCATAATGACAAAGCTACAATCCATTGTGGTAACTAAAATATTGACAACATACTACCTTCCATAATGACAAGGCTACCATCCATTATAGTAACAAAAATCTCGACAACAGAGTACGTTCAATAATGATATGGCTACCATTCATTGGAGTAACAATAATCTCGACAACAGACTACCTTCCATAATGACAAGGGTACCATCCATTAGAGTAAGAAAAATCTGAACAACAGACTACCTTCCATAATGACAAGGCTACCATCCATTGGAGTAATAAAAATATAAACAAGAGACTACCTTCCATAATGACAAGGCTACCATCCTTTGGGGTAACAAAAAAATCAACAAGAGACTGCCTTCCATAATGACAAGGCTACCATCCATTGAAGTACCAAAAATCTCGACAACAGACTACCTTCTATAATGACAAGGCTACCAAATATTGGAGTAACAAAAATCTCGAAAATAGACTACCTTCCATAAAGACTATGCTACAATCCATTGGAATAACAAATATCTCGACACCAGACTACCTTCCATAATGACAAGGCTACCATACATTATAGTAACAAAAATCTGAACAACAAACTACCTTCCATAATGACAAGGCTACCATCCATTGGAGTAATAAAAATATCAACAAGAGACCACCTTCCATAATGACAAGGCTACCATCCATTAGAGTACCAAAAATCTCGAAAACATACTACCCTCTATAATGACAAGGCTACCATCCATTGGAGTAACAAAAATCTCGAAAACAGACTACCTTCCATAAAGATTAGGCTACCATCCGTTGGAATAACAAAAATCTCGACAACAAACTACCTTCCATAATGACATGGCTACCATACATTTTAGTAACAAAAATCTGAACAACACACTACCTTCCATAATGACAAGGCTACCATCCATTGGAGTAACAAAAATCACAACAACAAACTACCTTCTATAATGACAAGGCTACCATCCATTGGAGTAACAAAAATCTCGACAACAAACTACCTTCCATAATGACAAGGCTACTACCCATTAGAGTTACATAGATATCGACATTAGACTACCTTCAATAATGACAAGGCTACAATCCAATAGAGTAACCAAAAACTCGAAAACATACTACCTTCCATAATTACAAGGCTACCATGCATTGGAGGAACAAAAATATCTACAACATACTACCTTCCATAATGACAAGGCTACCATCTATTGGAGTAACAAAAATCTTGACAACAGACTACCTTCCATAATGACAAGGCTATCATCCATTGTAGTAACAAAAATCTCGAAAACATACCACCTTCCATAATGACAAAGCTATAATCCATTGTGGTAACAAAAATATCGACAACATACTACCTTCCATAATGACAAGGCTACCATCCATTGTAGTAACAAAAATCTCGACAATAGACTATGTTCAATAATGATAAGGCTACCATCCATTGGAGTAACAAAAATCTCGACAACAGACTACCTTCCATAATGACAAGGCTACCATCCATTAGGGTAAGAAAGATCTGAACAACAGACTACCTTCCATAATGACAAGGCTACCATCCATTGGAGTAACAAAAATATCAACATGAGACTACCTTCCATAATGACAAGGCTACCATCCATTGTAGTACCAAAAATCACGACAACAGACTACCTTCTATAATGACAAGGCTACCACCCATGGGAGTAATAAAAATCTCGACAACAGACTACCTTCCATAAAGACTAGGCTACCATCCATTGGAATAACAAAAATCTCGACAACAGACTACCTTCCATAATGACATGGCTACCATACAATGTAGTAACAAAAATCTGAACAACACACTACGTTCCATAATGACAAGGCTACCATCCATTAGAGTAACAAAAATCACAACAACAAACTACCTTCTATAATGACAAGGCTACCATCCATTGGGGTAACAAAAATCTCGACAATAGACTATCTTCCATAACGACAAGGCTACAACCATTAGAGTAACATAGATATCGACAACATTCTACCTTCCATAATGACAAGGCTACCATCCATTGGAATAATAAAAATCTCGACAACAGACTACCTTCCATAATGACAAGGCTACCATCCGTTGGAATAACAAAAATCTCAACAACAAACTACCTTCCATAATGTCATGGCTACCATACATTGTAGTAACAAAAATCTGAACAACACACTACCTTCCATAATGACAAGGCTACCATCCATTGGAGTATCAAAAATCACAACAACAAACTACCTTCTATAATGACAATGCTACCATCCATTGGAGTAACAAAAATCTCGACAACAAACTACCTTCCATAATGACAAGGCTACTACCCATTAGAGTTACATAGATATCGACAACATACTACCTTCCATAATGACAAGGCTACCATCCATTGGAATAATAAAAATCTCGACATTAGACTACCTTCAATAATGACAAGGCTACCATCCAATGGAGTAACCAAAAACTAGAAAACATACTACCTTCCATAATTACAAGGCTACCATCTATTGGAGTAACAAAAATCTTGACAACAGACTACCTTCCATAATGACAAGGCTACCATCAATTGTAGTAACAAAAATCTCGACAGCATACCACCTTCCATAATGACAAAGCTATAATCCATTGTGGTAACAAAAATATCGACAACATACTACCTTCCATAATGACAAGGCTACCATCCATTGTAGTTACAAAAATCTCGACAATAGACTATGTTCAATAATGATAAGGCTACCATCCATTGGAGTAACAAAAATCTTGACAACAGACTACCTTCCATAATGACAGGGCTACCATCCATTAGAGTAAGAAAGATCTGAACAACAGACTACCTTCCATAATGACAAGGCTACCATCCATTGGAGTAACAAAAATATCAACATGAGAGTACCTTCCATAATGACAAGGCTACCATCCATTGGAGTACCAAAAATCTCGACAACAAACTACCTTCTATAATGACAAGGCTACCATCCATTGGAGTAATAAAAATCTCGACAACAGACTACCTTCCATAAAGACTAGGCTACCATCCATTGGAATAACAAAAATCTCGACAACAGACTACCTTCCATAATGACATGGCTACCATACAATGTAGTAACAAAAATCTGAACAACAGACTACGTTCCATAATGACAAGGCTACCATCCATTAGAGTAACAAAAATCACAACAACAAAATACCTTCTATAATCACAAGGCTACCATCCATTGGGGTAACAAAAATCTCGACAATAGACTAGCTTCCATAATGACAAGGCTACCACCCATTAGAGTAACATAGATATCGACAACATTCTACCTTCCATAATGACAAGGCTACCATCTATTGGAGTAATATAAATCCTGACAACAAACTACCTTCCATAATGACAAGGCTATCATCCATTGTAGTAACAAAAATATCAACAAGAGACTACCTTCCATAATGACAAGGCTACAATCCTTTGGAGTACCAAAAATCTCGACAACAGACTACCTTCTATAATGACAAGGCTACCATCCATTGGAGTAATAAAAATCTCAAAAATAGACTACCTTCCATAAAGACTAGGCTACCATCCATTGGAGTAACAAAAATCTCGACAACATACTACCTACCATAATGACAAGGCTACCATCCAATGTAGTAACAAAAATCTCGAAAACAGACTACCTTCCATAAAGACTAGGCTACCATCCATTGGAATAACAAAAATCTCAACAACAGAATACCTTCCATAATGACAAGGCTACCATCCATTAGAGTAAGAAAAATTTGGACAACCGACTTCCTTCCATAATGACAAGGCTACCATCCATTGGAGTAACAAAAATATCAACAAGAGACTACCTTCCATAATAACAAGGCTAACATCCATTGGAGTAACAAAAATATCAACAAGAGACTACCTTCCATAATGACAAGGCTACCATCCATTGGAGCACCAAAAATCTCGACCATAGACTACCTTCTATAATGACAAGGCTACCATCCATTGGATTAACAAAAATCTCGTAAACAGACTACCTTCCATAAAGACTAGGCTACCATCCATTGGAATAACAAAAATCTCAACAACAGACTACCTTCCATAATGACAAGGCTACCATACATTGTAGTAACAAAAATATGAACAACAAACTACCTTCAATAATGACAAGGCTACCATACATTGTAGTAACAAAAATATGAACAACAGACTACCTTCCATAATGACAAGGCTACCATCCATTGGAGTAACAAAAAATCATAACAACAAACTACCTTCTATAATGACAAGTCTACCATCCATTGGGGTAACAAAAATCTCG
Source organism: Vicia faba (assembly GCA_948472305.1). NCBI lineage: Eukaryota > Viridiplantae > Streptophyta > Magnoliopsida > Fabales > Fabaceae > Vicia > Vicia faba. The sequence goes on along the minus strand of OX451737.1, from coordinate 802,025,196 downwards.
ACAACAGACTACCTTCCATAATGACAAGGCTACCACCCATTAGAGTAACAAAGATATCGATAACATACTACCTTCCATAATGACAAGGCTACCATCCATTGGAATAATAAAAATCTTGACAACAGACTACCTTCCATAATGATAAGGCTACCATCCAATGGAGTTACAAAAATCTCGACAACATACTACCTTCCATAATGACAAGGCTACCATCCATTAGAGTATCAAAAATATCGAAAAGATACTACCTTCCATAATGACAAGTGTTGTACCCAAAAATTTTCCCTCCCATATTCTTCAAAGTTTTGACAAGCATAATCTCAATTTGCTCAAGTCTACTCAAGGGTTGCACAGTTCAAACACCCTCATAAGCCAGTCAAATTAGGGTTTTGGTTCTTGCAAGGAAGTTGAGGTTTTCGAGGTATCAATCAAGTCCCACATGCCTATAAACATTGTCAAGCATCTACATGCCAATTTTCAAGGCTCACAAGGTCAAGTTGCACCGTCAAAAACCCTAATTGCTTCACAATCAACTACAGGGGCAAAATGGTCATTTGGCAGTCAAAAGTCAAAATTTTTGGTCAACATCTTATTTTGAAGCCACAATCATCATTTGATTAAGTCTTGATCATGATTCCACAAGCATGGCTCAAAAATCATCAAGATGCAAAAGTTTCCATTTTTGGACAGCTGAAAAGTCAACTGTAACTTGACCAAGGCATAACTTTTTCATGGTTCATCATAAAAATCACATCCAATGCTCATTTTGAAGGGGATGAAATTTCCTACAACTCATATTCACATTCCAAGTTCAAGAAATGCTCTCACAAAAAGTTATCAATTTCAACATTATAGGTCATTTTCAAAAGTCAACAAAAAGGCACTTTAAGTCAAAGACCAATACTTGAGATTGGTAAATCAAAATGACATGGGACCAAAGGCATTGGTTAGAGGACTTCAAGACCTTTCCAAAATGTCCAAGAACATGTTCATATGATCAAAATTAGGCAAGATATGCATTGGAGAAGTTGGGAAATTTTTGTGAAATGGCAAAAGTCAACTATCCTTGAAAATTCAATTTTTGACAAAAGGGCCCACTTTCTTCCACTTGATTCAGTCTTGTCATGCCACCCACGTGTCCCATGATTAATTTCAAGATTAAACATTAATTTTTCTATTTTATTTAATTTTTATTGATTTAATTCATTTTAAATCCATAAAAATTCAAATAAAATCAAAAAAATTAATTAAATGGCATCTTTGTGGTTTGAATGGCTTTCATACAGCATATGCCAGCTCACAATTTCGTGCCAAGCTATTTTGAGCACAAAATCATGGTTTTTGCTCCAAGTATGGAAAGCTTTCAATGGTGGTTAAGGGGAATCTCCAAACATCAATGCAATGGATCCCAAGCTAATAATGTGACCTAATTTCATTCACATGTACATATGCAAGCAAGCCAAGCCTCATTCACGACCTGAACCTTGCACAAACGGCCAAACCACATTCAAAAAAATCAAGCAAAAATTCAAAACTGAAATCCACCTTCCAACGTAATTCCAAGCCTTTTTTCATTTCTAACACTTTGCTGGAACTCTCAGGAGTCTTTTGGAATCAAAGTCAAGGGCTAAAGCTTGAGAAATCACGCCAAACAGAATCACGGTTGGTCAATATTTTTCAAAATCGAAACTCCCAATTCATGAACATTTGATGTGATTTAAAGCTTGTTTTATATTGTTTGCATCCATACAAAGCTATTCATATCAATTAATTGGATTATCATGTACAGGATTGTGATTTTCCATTAATGACTTTTAGGGTTTTTGAGTTTGTGAATTAGGGCTTTGCTGCCCAGGCAAAATTGGACTATCTCACGCACATGGTTGAACTCAGGAAATCAAGACGAACCAATCCCAACCATCGCGCCCTTTTTATATAACGCACAAAGCTAATCACTATTTTTGCATTTTGCAGTTTGTGGGGGTTAAAAACCCCCGATATTTGATTGTTCTTTTGCATGTTTCATGAAGAAGACGGTGAGCTGGCAATACCCCATTGGAATATTCAAACACGCGCGCTTTTTTTTATTTCAGCATGTGATTTGTTTTTTCTTATATTATATTTATTGCGTATTATATTAACAAGATGCAGCATTTGGTGTAGTAGAGGAGGACGTGTCTGGAAATCAATGGGACCTGGGTTCGATCCCAGGTCCCCCCAAAATTCCATATCATTTTTTCTAATGCGTTCTTGTGTAGGTTTCCAAATAAGTGAACACCATAAACCTCACTCATCCAGCGTGCCAAGTGTCTTCAACAGCCATCCAAAGGCCAAGGAAGAAGGAGCACCATGTTCTTCAGTCAACTATACGCATCTGAATCCAGAAAGTCAACAAGCTTGGCTTATTGGGCCTAAAATTTCCAGGCTTCACACCCCCATTCTTGGGTCAACACCCCCATTCTTGGGTCAACACCCCCATTGGTTTCTATTTCCTTTTCTATTTTCCTTTTCTTTTTATTTTCTTTAATTATTATTATTAATATTAGTATTATTTAAGTAATTAACAAATTAACTTTTTTCACCATAAAATTCAGAAAAAACCAAAAAAATATTTTTATTAATTTCAAATCACTTTTTTTTGTAAATAAATTCTAACATTAATTAACGTAGTTGTTTAATTAGATTTAATTTTAATCTTTTCACAATAAATAAAATTAATTTAGAATTAGGTCTTTCTTTTGACAACTTTTAATTCCTTTTATTTTATTTTCATTAAAAATATAAAAAAATACAAAAACATTTTTTCTTTAATTAAATAATTAATTAGTTAATTAGGTTTAATGTTTAATTTAATTCTAAAAAGGGTCAAGACCCTAGAACGTTCCCAATTCAATCTTCTTTCGTGCTTTAATTTCTTTTGATTATATTTATGTATCTGTACAAAGTATGTAATAGTTGATTAGGATTTTATCGCCTTATTTAAATTCTCGCAATTTATTTTTCAAAACGGGTTTTTGTTTTTGGCGATGTATAGACCCGCGCCTTCTAATAGTTAGATTTACCTTTCCGCAATTTATTTTCCGCACTCCTAACTGTTAAAAAATGCATGAAAGAATGTATGACAAATAAAACCAATCCGTAGCTCACAAATAACATGTACAAGATAAACATTAACTGAATACAACACACATGCACATACCACTCCTAGGGTACGCCTCACTGGTTGCCTCGAACGTGGTCATCAAGTATAGGGTATCTTAGAGGTCGCCCTCCTGTCTAAGATCCAGTTGCCTCGAAACGGTTGCCTCGGATAAAAATGTTCTAGGACATTAGGGTTACCACTAAGATGTCCTACCATTGCTTTGGCGACCACATTGTCCCTAATAATCGAATTGACCCGAATACCTCCAACGACGGTGCTACCTACTTCTCAATAGTGGGATAGCACTATCTAAAGGACTCTTACACAGCCTAATTCCTTAGAGTAGGTAGATCTCATGGGTACTTGATCTTTTCAAACAAACAAAACTACTTTTTGCACTCACACTTTCTAAAAGTTTTCAAACAAATTTTTCATACACTCTTGAGGACTGATACAAGAGTTACTTAGAAATTTTTCAAATGAAACTTTTTTAAAAACCCACACACACTTGAAAAGCAAACAAATTTTGAAAACATAAAGAGCAAGTACCTAAGAGCCCATGGATAACCATGGATAGAAAGGGTGCTAACACCTTCCCTTTCTATAAATCTACCTCCCGAACCGAAAGACATCTCAAAGAAGGAATTTTGTTGTGCTTTTGTCCTTTCCACGTTGGAGAACATAAAAGATGGTGGTGACTCTTGCTTACCGCGACATTTCGCGAACAAGCTTAAAAAACAGTCAGTTCTATTTCCACCGATCAAAACAAGGCTACCATCTATTGGAGTAAAAAAAATCTTAACAACAGACTACCTTCCATAATGACAAGGCTATCATTCCTTGTAGTAACAAAAATCTTAACAACTTACTACCCTCCATAATGACAAGGCTACAATCCATTGTAGTAACAAAAATATCGACAACATACTACCTTCCATAATGACAAGTCTACATCTATTGTAGTAACAAAAATCTCGACAACAGACTACGTTCAATAATGACAAGGCTACCATCCATTGGAGTAACAAAAATCACGACAACAAACTACCTTCCATAATGACAAGGCTACCATCCATTAGAGTAACAAAAATCTAGACAACCGACTTCCTTCCATAATGACAAGGCTACCATCCATTGGAGTAACAAAAATATCAACAAGAGACTACCTTCCATAATGACAAGGCTACCATCCATTAGAGTAACAAAAATATCAATAGGAGACTACCTTCCATAATGACAAGGCTACCATCCATTGGAGTACCAAAAATCTCGACAACAGACTACCTTCTATAATGACAAGGCTACCATCCATTGGAGTAACAAAAATCTCGTAAACAGACTACCTTCCATAAAGACTAGGCTACCATCCATTGAAATAACAAAAATCTCAACAACACACTACCTTCCATAATGACAAGGCTACCATACATTGTAGTAACAAAAATATTAACAATAGACTACCTTCCATAATGACAAGGCTACCATACATTGTAGTAACAAAAATATGAACAACAGACTACCTTCCATAATAACAAGGCTACCATCCATTGGAGTAACAAAAATCACAACAACAAACTACCTTCTATAGTGACAAGTCTACCATCCATTGGGGTAACAAAAATCTCGACAACAGACTACCTTCCATAATGATAAGGCTACCACCCATTAGAGTAACATAGATATCGACAACATACTACCTTCCATAGTGACAAGGCTACCATCCATTGTAGTAACAAAAATATCGACAACATACTACCTTCCATAATGACAAGTCTACATCTATTGTAGTAACAAAAATCTCGACAACAGACTACGTTCAATAATGACAAGGCTACCATCCATTGGAGTAAAAAAAATCACGACAACAAACTACCTTCCATAATGACAAGGCTACCATCCATTAGAGTAAGAAAAATCTTGACAACCGACTTCCTTCCATAATGACAAGGCTACCATCCATTGGAGTAACAAAAATATCAACAAGAGACTACCTTCCATAATGACAAGGCTACCATCCATTAGAGTAACAAAAATCTCAATAGGAGACTACCTTCCATAATGACAAGGCTACCATCCATTGGAGTACCAAAAATCTCGACAACAGACTACCTTCTATAATGACAAGGCTACCAACCATTGGAGTAACTAAAATCTCGTAAACAGACTACCTTCCATAAAGACTAGGCTACCATCCATTGAAATAACAAAAATCTCAACAACACACTACCTTCCATAATGACAAGGCTACCATACATTGTAGTAACAAAAATATGAACAACAGACTACCTTCCATAATAACAAGGCTACCATCCATTGGAGTAACAAAAATCACAACAACAAACTACCTTCTATAATCACAAGGCTACCATCCATTGGAGTAACAAAAATCTCGACAACAAACTACCTTCCATAATGACAAGGCTACCAACCATTAGAGTAACATAGATATCGACAACATACTACCATCCATAATGACAAGGCTACCATCCATTGGAATAATAAAAATATCGACAACAGACTACCTTCCATAGTGACAAGGATACCATCCAATGGAGTAACAAAAATCTCGACAACATACTACCTTCCATAATGACAAGGCTACCATCCATTGGAGTAACAAAAATATCGACAACATACTACCTTCCATAATGACAAGGCTAGCATCTATTGGAGTAATAAAAATCTTGACAACAGACTACCTTCGATAATGACAAGGCTATCATCCATTGTAGTAACAAAAATCTTAACAACATACTACCCTCCATAATGACAAGGCTACAATCCATTGTAATAACAAAAATATCGACAACATATTACCTTCCATAATGACAAGGCTACCATCTATTGTAGTAAGAAAAATCTCGACAAAAGACTACGTTCAATAATGACAAGGCTACCATTCATTGGAGTAACAAAAATCACGACAACAGACTACCTTCCATAATGACAAGGCTACCATCCATTAGAGTAAGAAGAATCTGGACAACAGACTTCCTTCCATAATGATAAGGCTACCATCCATTGGAGTAACAAAAATATCAACAAGAGACTACCTTCTATAATGACAAGGCTACCATCCATTGGAGTAACAAAAATATCGTAAATAGACTACCTTCCATAAAGAGTAGGCTACCATCCATTGGAATAACAAAAATCTCAACAACAAACTACCTTCCATAATAACAAGGCTACCATACATTGAAGTAACAAAAATATGAACAATAGACTACCTTCCATAATGACAAGAGTAACAAAAATATGAACAACAGACTACCTTCCATAATGACAAGGCTACCATCCATTGGAGTAACAAAAATCACAACAACAAACTACCTTCTATAATGACAAGTCTACCATCCATTGGGGTAACAAAAATCTCGACAACAGACTACCTTCCATAATGACAAGGCTACCACCCATTAGAGTAACATAGTTATCGACAACATACTACCTTCCATAATGACAAGGCTACCATCCATTGGAATAATACAAATCTTGACAACAGACTACCTTCCATAATGATAAGGCTACCATCCAATGGATTTACAAAAATCTCGACAACATACTACTTTCCATAATGACAAGGCTACCACCAATTAGAGTAACATAGATATCGACAACATACTACCTTCCATAATGACAAGGCTACCATCCATTAGAGTAACAAAAATCTCGACAACATACTACCTTCTATAATGACAAGGCTACCATCCATTGGAGTAACAAAAATATCAACAAGAGACTACCTTCCATAATGACAAGGCTACCATCCATTGGAGTAACAAAAATATCGACAACATACTAACTTCCATAATGACAAGGCTACCATCTATTGGAGTAACAAAAATCTTGACAACAGACTACCTTCCATAATGACAATGCTATCAGCCATTGTAGTAACAAAAATCTCGACAACATACTACCTTCCATAATGATAAAGCTATAATCCATTGTAGTAAAAAAAATATCTACAACATACTACCTTCCATAATGACAAGGCTACCATCCATTTTAGTAACAAAAATCTCGACAATAGACTACGTTCAATAATGACAAGGCTACCATCCATTGGAGTAACAAAAATCTCGACAACAGACAACCTTCCATAATGACAAGGGTACCATCCATTAGAGTACGAAAAATCTGAACAACAGACTACCTTCCATAATGACAAGGCTACCATCCATTGGAGTAACAAAAATATCAACAAGAGACTGCCTTCCATAATGACAAGGCTACCATCCATTGGAGTAACATAAATATCAACAAGAGACTACCTTCCATAATGACAAGGCTACCATCCATTGAAGTACCAAAAATCTCGACAACAGACTACCTTCTTTAATGACAAGGCTACCATCCATTGGAGTAACAAAAATCTCGAAAATAGACTACCTTCCATAAAGACTAGGCTACCATCCATTGGAATAACAAAAATCTCGACAATAGACTACCTTCCATAATGACAAGGCTACCATACATTATAGTAACAAAAATCTGAACAACAGACTACCTTCCATAATGACAATGCTACCATCCATTGGAGTAACAAAAATCACAACAACAAAGTTCCTTCTATAATGACAAGGCTACCATCCATTGGAGTAACAAAAATCTTGACAACAGACTATCTTCCATAATGATAAGGCTACCACCCATTAGAGTAACATAGATATCGACAACATACTACCTTCCATAGTGACAAGGCTACCATCCATTGTAGTAACAAAAATATCGACAACATACTACCTTCCATAATGACAAGGCTACCATCCATTGTAGTAACAAAAATCTCGACAACAGACTACCTTCAATAATGATAAGGCTACCATCCATTGGAATAAGAAAAATCTCGACAACAGACTACCTTCCATAATGACAAGGCTACCATCCATTAGAGTAACAAAAATCTCGACAACATACTACCTTCCATAATGACAAGGCTACCATCCATTGGAGTAACAAAAATATCGACATCATACTACCTTCCATAATGACAAGGCTACCATCTATTGGAGTAACAAAAATCTTTATAATAGACTACCTTCCATAATGACAACGCTATCATCCATTGTAGTAACAAAAATCTCGACAACATACTACCTTCCATAATGACAAAGCTATAATCCATTGTAGTAACAAAAATATCGACAACATATTACCTTCCATAATGACAAGGCTACCATCTATTGTAGTAACAAAAATCTCGACAAAAGACTACGTTCAATAATGACAAGGCTACCATCCATTGGAGTAATAAAAATCTCGACAACAGACTACCTTCCATAATGACAAGGCTACTATCCATTAGAGTACGAAAAATCTGAACAACAGACTACCTTCCATAATGACAAGGCTACCATCCATTGCAGTAACAAAAATATCAACAAGAGACTACCTTCCATAATGACAAGGCTACCATCCGTTGGAGTAACAAAAATATCAACAAGTGACTACCTTCTATAATGACAAGGCTACCATCCATTGAAGCACCAAAAATCTCGACAATAGACTACCTTCTATAATGACAAGGCTACCATCCATTGGAGTAACAAATATCTCGAAAATAGACTACCTTCCATAAAGACTAGGCTACCATCCATTGGAGTACCAAAAATCTCGACAACAGACTACCTTCTATAATGACAAGGCTACCATCCATTAAAGTAACAAAAATCTCGAAAATAGACTACCTTCCATAAAGGCTAGGCTACCATCCATTGGAATAACAAAAATCTCGACAATAGACTACCTTCCATAATGACAAGGCTACCATACATTATAGTAACAAAAATCTGAACAACGGACTACCTTCCATAATGACAATGCTACCATCCATTGGAGTAACAAAAATCACAACAACAAACTACCTTCTATAATGACAAGGCTACCATCCATTGGAGTAACAAAAATCTTGACAACAGAATATCTTCCATAATGATAAGGCTACCACCCATTAGAGTAACATAGATATCGACAACATACTACCTTCCATAGTGACAAGGGCACCATCCATTGTAGTAACAAAAATATCGACAACATACTACCTTCCATAATGACAAGGCTACCATCTATTGTAGTAACAAAAATCTCGACAATAGACTACGTTCAATAATGACAAGGCTACCATCCATTGGAGTAACAAAAATCACGACAACAAACTACCTTCCATAATGACAAGGCTACCATCCATTAGAGTAAGAAAAATTTGGACAACCGACTTCCTTCCATAATGACAAGGCTACCATCCATTGGAGTAACAAAAATATCAACAAGAGACTACCTTCCATAATGACAAGGCTACCATCCATTAGAGTAACAAAAATATCAACAGGAGACTACCTTCCATAATGACAAGGCTACCATCCATTGGAGTACCAAAAATCTCGACAAAAAACTACCTTCTATAATGACAAGGCTACCATCCATTGGAGTAACAAAAATCTCGTAAACAGACTACCTTCCATAAAGACTAGGCTACCATCTATTGAAATAACAAAAATCTCAACAACACACTACCTTCCATAATGACAAGGCTACCATACATTGTAGTAACAAAAATATTAACAATAGACTACCTTCCATAATGACAAGCCTACCATACATTGTAGTAACAAAAATATGAACAACAGACTACCTTCCATAATAACAAGGCTACCATCCATTGGAGTAACAAAAATCACAACAACCAACTACCTTCTATAATGACAAGTCTACCATCCATTGGGGTAACAAAAATCTCGACAACATACTACCTTCCATAATGACAAGGCTACCACCCATTAGAGTAACATAGATATCGACAACATACTACCTTCCATAATGACAAGGCTACCATCCATTGGAATAATAAAAATCTTGACAACAGACTACCTTCCATAATGATAAGGCTACCATCCAATGGAGTTACAAAAATCTCGACAACATACTACCTTCCATAATGACAAGGCTACCATCCATTCGAGTAACAAAAATATCGACAACATACTACCTTCCATAATGACAAGGCTAGCATCTATTGGAGTAATAAAAATCTTGACAACAAACTACCTTGCATAATGACAAGGCTATCATCCATTGTAGTTCCAAAAATGTCGACAAAAGACTACCGTCCAAAATGAAAAGACTACCATCAATTGTAGTAACAAAAATCTCGACAACAGACTACCTTCAAAAATGACAAGGCTACCATCCATTGGAATAACAAAAATCTCGACAACAGACTACCTTCCACAATGAAAAGGCTACCATCCATTGGAGTAACAAAAATCTTAACAATAGACTACCATCCATTAGACTAACATAGATATCGATAACATACTACCTTCCATAATGACAACGCTACCATCCATTGGAGTAACAAAAATCACGACAACAAACTATCTTCCATAATGAAAAGGATACCTTCAATTGGAATAACAAAAATCTCGACAACAGACTACCTTCAATAATGACAAGGCTACCATCCAATGGAGTAACAAAAATCTCGACAACAGACTACCTTCCATAATGACAAGGCTACCATCCATTGGAGTAACAAAAAAATCGACACCAAAATACCTTCCATAATATAAAGGGTACCATACATTGGAGTAAAAAAAATATCCACAAGAGACTACCTTCCATCATGACAAGGCTTCCATCCATTAAAGTAACAAAAATCTCGACAACAGACTACCTACAATAATGACAAGGCTACCATCTATTGGAGTAACAAAAATCATGACAACAGACTACCTTCCATAATGACCAGGCTACCATCCATTAGAATATTATAAATCTGGACAACAGACTACCTTCCATAATGACAAGGCTACCATCCATTGGAGTACCAAAAATCTCGACAACAAACTACCTTCTATAATGACAAGGCTACCATCCATTGGAGTAACAAAAATCTCGAAAACAAATTACCTTCCATAAAGACTAGGATACCATCCAATGGAATAACAAAAATCTCGACAACAGACTACCTTCCATAATGATAAGGCTACCATACATTGTAGTAACAAAAATCTAAACAATAGACTACCTTCCATAATGACAAGGCTACCATCCATTGGAGTTACAAAAATATCAACAAGAAACTACCTTCCATAATGACAAGGCTACCATCCACTGGAGTACCATAAATCTCGACAACAGACTACTTTCTATAATGACAAGGCTACCATCTATTGGAGTAATAAAAATCTCGAAAACAGACAACCTTCTATAAAGACTAGGCTACCATCCATTAGAATAACAAAAATCTCGACAACAGACTACCTTCCATAATGACAAGGCTACCATACATTGTAGTAACAAAATATGAACAACAGACTACCTTCTATAATGACAAGGCTACCATCCATTGGAGTAAAAAAAATCTCGACAACAGACTACCTTCCATAATGACAAGGTTACCAACCATTAGAGTAACATAGATATCTACAACATACTACCATCCATAATGACAAGAGTACCATCCATTGGAATAATAAAAATCTCGACAACAAACTACCTTCCATAATGACAAGGCTACCATCCAATGGAGTAACAAAAATCTTGACAACATACTACCTTTCATAATGACAAGGCTATCATCCATTGTAGTAACAAAAATCTCGACAACATACTACCTTCCATAATGACAAGGCTACATTCCATTGTAGTAACAAAAATATCGATAACATACTACCTTACATAATGACAAGGCTACCATCCATTGTAGGAACAAAAATATCGATAAAAGAATACCTTCCATAATGACAAGGCTACCATCCATTCGAGTAACAAAAATCTCGACGACAGACTACCTTCCATAATGACAAGGCTACCATCCATTTGAATAAAAAAAATGTCTACAATAGACTACCTTCCATAATGACTAGGCAACCATCCATTGGAGTAAAAAGATATCAACAACAAACTACCTTTCATAATGACAAGGCTACCATCCATTGGAATAACAAAAATCTCGACAACAGACTACCTTCCATAATGACAAGGCTACCATCCATTGGAGTATCAAAAATCTTTACAACAGACTACCTTTCATTATGACAAGGCTACAATCAATTGTAGTACCAAAAATGTCGACAAAAGACTACCGTCCATAATGAAAAGACTACCATCAATTGTAGTAACAAAAATCTCGACAACAGACTACCTTCAAAAATGACAAGGCTACCATCCATTGGAATAACAAAAATCTCGACAACAGACTACCTTCCATAATGAAAAGGCTATCATCCATTGGAGTAACAAAAATCTTGACAACAAACTACCATCCATAATGGCAAGGCTACCATCCATTGGATTAATATAGATATCGATAACATACTACCTTCCATAATGACAGGGCTACCATCCATTGGAGTAACAAAAATCACGACAACAGACTATCTTCCATAATGACAAGGCTACCTTCAATTGGAATAACAAAAATCTCGACAACAGACTACCTTCAATAATGACAAGGCTACCATCCAATGGAGTAACAAAAATCTCGACAACAGACTACCTTCCATAATGACAAGGCTACCATCCATTGGAGTAACAAAAAAATGGACAACAAAATACCTTTCATAATAACAAGGGTACCATACATTGGAGTAAAAAAAATATCCACAAGAGACTACCTTCCATCATGACAATGCTACCATCCATTAAAGTAACAAAAATCTTGACAATAGACTACCTTCAATAATGACAAGGCTACCATCCATTGGACTAACAAAAACTTGACAACAGACTACCTTCCATAATAATAAGGCTACCATCCATTAGAATAACAAAAATCTGGACAACAAACTACCTTCCATAATTACAAGGCTACCAGGCATTGGAGTAACAAAAATATCGACAAGAGACTACCTTCCATAATGACAAGGCTACCATCCATTGGAGTACCAAAAATCTCGACAACAAACTACCTTCTATAATGACAAGGCTACCATCCATTGGAGTAACAAAAATCTCGAAAACAAATTACCTTCCATAAAGACTAGGCTACCATCCAGTGGAATAACAAAAATCTCGACAACAGACTACCTTCCATAATGATAAGGCTACCATACATTGTAGTAAAAAAAATCTGAACAACAGACTACCTTCCATAATGACAAGGCTACCATCCATTGGAGTTACAAAAATATCAACAAGAAACTACCTTCCATAATGACAAGGCTACCATCCAGTGGAGTACCATAAATCTCGACAACAAACTACTTTCTATAATGACAAGGCTACCATCTATTGGAGTAATAAAATTTTTGAAAACAGACTACCTCCCATAAAGACTAGGCTACCATCCATTGGAATAACAAAAATATCGACAACAGACTACCTTCCATAATGACAAGGCTACCATACATTGTAGTAACAAAATATGAACAACAGACTACCTTCTATAACGACAAAGCTACCATCCATTGGAGTAAAAAAAATCTCAACAACAGACTACCTTCCATAATGACAAGGCTACCAACCATTAGAGTAACATAGATATCGATAACATACTACCATCCATAATGACAAGAGTACCATCCATTGGAATAATAAAAATCTCGACAACAAACTACCTTCCATAATGACAAGGCTACCATCTATTGGAGTAACAAAAATCTCGACAATAGAGTACCTTCCATAATGACAAGGTTATCATCCATTGTAGTAACAAAAATCTCGAGAACATACTACCTTCCATAATGACAAGGCTACATTCCATTGTAGTAACAAAAATATTGATAACATACTACCTTCAATAATGACAAGGCTACCATCCATTGTAGTTACAAAAATATCGATAAAAGACTACCTTCCATAATGACCAGGCTACCATCCATTTGAGTAACAAAAATGTCGACAATAGACTATCTTCCATAATGACTAGGCTACCATCCATTGGAGTAATAAAGATATCAACAACAGACTACCTTTCATAATGACAAGGCTACCATCGTTTGGAATAACAAAAAACTCGACAACAGACTACCTTCCATAATGACAAGGCTACCATCCATTGGAGTAACAAAAATCTTGACAACAGACTACCATCCATAATGACAAGGCTACCATCCATTGGATTAACATAGATATCGATAACATACTACCTTCCTTAATGACAAGGCTACCATCCATTGGAGTAATAAAAATCACGACAACAGACTACCTTCTTCCATAACGACATGTCTACCTTCCATTGGAATAACAAAAATCTGGACAACAAACTACCTTCAGTAATGACAAGGCTACCATCCAATGGAGTAACAAAAATCTCGACAACAGACTACCTTCCATAATGACAAGGATACCATCCATTGGAGTAACAAAAATATCGATAACAGAATACCTTCCATAATAACAAGGGTACCATAAATTGTAGTAACAAAAATCTCGACAACAGACTACCTTCCATAATGACAAGGATACCATCCATTAAAGTAATAAAAATCTCGACAATAGAGTACCTTCAATAATGACAAGGCTACCATCCATTGGAGTAACAAAAACATGACAACAGACTACCTTCCATAATAACAAGGCTACCATCCATTAGAATAACAAAAATCTGGACAACAAACTACCTTCCATAATGACAAGGCTATCATCCATTGGAGTACCAAAAATCTCGACAACAAACTACCTTCTATAATGACAAGGCTACCATCCATTGGAGTAACAAAAATCTCGAAAACAAATTACCTTCCATAAAGACAAGGCTACAATCCGTTGGATTAACATAAATATCGATAACATACTACCTTCCTTAATTACAAGGCTACCATCATTGGAATAACAAAAATCACGACAACAGACTACCTTCCATAATGAAATGGCTACCTTACATTGGAACAACAAAAATCTCGACAACAAACTACCTTCAATAATGACAAGGCTACCATCCAATGGAGTAATAAAAATCTCGACAACAGACTACCTTCCATAATGACAAGGATACCATCCATTAGAGTAACAAAAATATCGATAACAAATTAACTTTCACAATGACAAGACTACCATCAATTGTAGTAAAAAAAATCTCGACAATAGACTACCTTCAATAATGACAAGGCTATCATCCATTGTAGGAACAAAAATATCGATAAAAGACTACCTTCTATAATGACAAGGCTACCATCCATTGGAGTAACAAAAATCTCGACAACAGACTACCTTCCATAATGACAAGGCTACAATCCATTGGAGTAACAAAAATATTGACAATAGACTACGTCCCATAATGACAAGGCTACCGTCCATTGGAGTAATAAAAATCTCGACAACATACTATCTTCCATAATGACAAGGCTACCATCCATTGGAGTAACAAAAATAATGACAACAGAGTACCTTCCATAATGACAAGGCTACACTCCATTGGTGTAACAAAAATATCGACAACATAGTACCTTCCATAATGACAAGGCTACAATCCATTGGAGTATCATAAATATTGACAACCGACTACATCCCATAATGACAATGCTACCATCAATTGGAGTAACAAAAATCTCAACAACAGACTACCTTCCATAATGACAAGGCTACCATCCATTGGAGTAACAAAAATATCGACAACAGACTACCTTCCCAAATGACAAGGTTAACATCCTTTAGAATAATAAAAATATCGACATCCGACTACCTTCCATAATGACAAGGTACCATCCAATGGGATAACAAAAATCTTGACAACAGACTACCTTCCATAATGAAAAGGCTACCATCCATTGGATTAACAAAAATTTGAACAACAAACTACTTTCCATAATGAAAAGGCTACCATCCATTGGAGTAACAAAACTCTCGACAACAAACTACCTTCCATAATGACAAGGCTACTATCCATTGGAGTAACAAAAATATCAACAATAGACTACCTTCCAGAATGAGAAGGCTACCATAAATTGTAGTAACGAAAATCTCGACAACAGACTACCTTCCATAATGACAAGGCTACCACCCATTGGAGTAAAAAAGATATCTACAATATACTACCTTCCATATAATAAGGCTACCATCCATTAGAATAACAAAAATATCTACAACATACTACCTTATGTAATGACAAGGCTACCATGCATTGGAGTAACAAAAATTTGAACAAAAGACTACCTTCCCTATTGACAAGGCTACCATCCATTGGAGTAACAAAAATCTCGACAACAGACTACCTTCCATAATGACAAGGCTACCATCCATTGGAGTAACAAAAATCTCGACAACAGACTCCCTTCCATAATGACTAGGCTACCATCCATTGGAGTAACAAAAATATCGACAACAGAGTACCTTCCATAATGACAAGGCTACCATCCATTGGAGTAACAAAAATCTCGACAACAGACTCCCTTCCATAATGACTAGGATACCATCCATTGGAGTAACAAAAATATCGACAACAGAGTACCTTCCATAATGACAAGGCTACCATCCATTAGAGTAACAAAAATCTCGACAACAGAGTATCTTCCATAATGACAAGGCTACAATCCATTGGAATAACAAAAATATTGATAATAGTCTATGTCCCATACCGACAAGGCTACCATCCATTGGAGTAACAAAAATTGTGACAACATACTACCTTCCAAAATGACAAGGTTACCATACATTGGAATAACAAAAATCCTGACATCAGACTACCTTCCATAATGACAAGGCTACCATCCAATGGAATAACAAAAATCTCGACAACAAACTACCTTCCATAATGACAAGGCTACCATCCATTGGATTAACAAAAATCTAAAGAACAGACTAGCTTCCATAAAGAAAAGGCTACCACACATTGGAGTAAAAAAAATCTTGACAATAGACTTCCTTCTGTAATGACAAGGCTACCATCAATTGGAGTAACAAAAATATGAACAACAGACTACCTTCCATAATAACAAGGCTACCATCCATTGGAGTAACATAAATCATAACGACAGACTACCTTCGATAATGACAAGGCTACTATCCATTGGACTAACAAAAATCTGAACAAAAGACTACCTTCCATAATTACAAGGCTACCATCCATTGGAGTAACAAAAATCTCAAAACAGACTACCTTCCATAATGACAAGGCTACCATCCATTGGAGTAACAAAAATATCGACAACAGAGTACCTTCCATAATGACAAGGCTACCATCCATTGGAGTAAGAAAAATCTCGACAACAGAGTACCTTCCATAATCACAAGGCTACCATCCATTGGAGTAACAAAAATCTTGACAACAGACTACTATCCATAATGACAAGGCTACCATCCATTGGATTAACGTAGATATCGATAACATACTACCTTCCTTAATGACAAGGCTACAATCCATAATGACATGTCTACCTTCCATTGGAATAACAAAAATCTCGACAACAAACTACCTTCAATAATGACAAGGCTACCATCCAATGGAGTAACAAAAATCTCGACAACAGACTACCTTCCATAATGACAAG
The DNA here is from genome assembly GCA_948472305.1 of Vicia faba. NCBI lineage: Eukaryota > Viridiplantae > Streptophyta > Magnoliopsida > Fabales > Fabaceae > Vicia > Vicia faba. The sequence goes on along the minus strand of OX451737.1, from coordinate 802,007,619 downwards.
GATACCATCCATTGGAGTAAAAAAAATATAGATAACAGAATACCTTCCATAATAACAAGGGTACCATACATTGGAGTAAAAAAAAAATCCACAAGAGACTACCTTCCATAATGACAAGGATACAATTCATTGGAGTAACCAAAATATCGATAACAGAATACCTTCCATAATAACAAGGGTACCATAAATTGGAGTAACAAAAATCTCGACAACAGACTACCTTCCATAATGATAAGGATACCATCCATTAAAGTAATAAAAATATCAACAACAGACTACCTTCCATAATGACAAGGCTATCATCCATTGGAGTAACAAAAATATGGACAATAGACTACCTTCCATAATGACTAGGCTACCATCCATTGGAGTAACAAAGATATCAACAATAGACTACATTTCATAATGACAAGGCTATCATCCATTGGAATAACAAAAATCTCGACAACAGACTACCTTCAATAATGACAAGGCTACCATACATTGTAGTAACAAAATATGTACAACAGACTACCTTCTATAATGACAAAGCTACCATCCATTGGAGTAAAAAAAATCTCGACAACAGACTACCTTCCATAATGACAAGGCTACCAACCATTAGAGTAACATAGATATCGACAACATACTACCATCCATAATGACAAGAGTACCATCCATTGGAATAATAAAAATCTCGAAAACAAACTACCTTCCATAATGACAAGGCGACCATCTATTGGAGTAACAAAAGTCTCGACAATAGAGTACCTTCCATAATGACAAGGCTATCATCCATTGTAGTAACAAAAATCTCGAGAACATACTACCTTCCATAATGACAAGGCTACATTCCATTGTAGTAACAAAAATATCGATAACATACTACCTTCAATAATGACAAGGCCACCATCCATTGTAGTTACAAAAATATCGATAAAAGACTACCTTCCATAATGACAAGGCTACCATCAATTGGAGTAACAAAAATCTCGATAACAGACTACCTTCCATAATGACAAGGCTACCATCACTTTGAGTAACAAAAATGTCGACAATAGACTACCTTCCATAATGACAAGGCTACCATCCATTGGAATAATAAAAAACTCGACAACAGACTACCTTCCATAATGACAAGGCTACCATCCATTGGAGTAACAAAAATCTTGACGACAGACTACCATCCATAATGACAAGGCTACCATCCATTGGATTAACATAGATATCGATAACATACTACCTTCCTTAATGACAAGGCTACCATCCATTGGAGTAATAAAAATCACGACAACAGACTACCTTCTTCCATAACGACATGTCTACCTTCCATTGGAATAACAAAAATCTCGACAACAAACTACCTTCAATAATGACAAGGCTACCATCCAATGGAGTAACAAAAATCTCGACAACAGACTACCTTCCATAATGACAAGGATACCATCCATTGGAGTAAAAAAAATATCGATAAGAGAATACCTTCCATAATAACAAGGGTAACATACATTGGAGTAAAAAAAATCCACAAGAGACTACCTTCCATAATGACAAGGATACCATCCATTGGAGTAACAAAAATATCGATAACAGAATACCTTCCATATTAACAAGGGTACCATAAATTGGAGTTACAAAAATCTCGACAACAGACTACCTTCCATAATGACAAGGATACCATCCATTAAAGTAATAAAAATCTCAACAATAGACTACCTTCAATAATGACAAGGCTACCATCCATTGGAGTAACAAAAACTTGACAACAGACTACCTTCCATAATAACAAGGCTACCATCCATTAGAATAACAAAAATCTGGACAATAAACTACCTTCCATAATGACAAGGCTACCATCCATTGGAGTAACAAAAATATCGACAAGAAACTACCTTCCACAATGACAAGGCTACCATTCATTGGAGTACCAAAAATCTCGACAACAAACTACCTTCTATAATGACAAGGCTACCATCCATTGGAGTAACAAAAATCTCGAAAACAAATTACCTTCCATAAAGACAAGGCTACAATCCATTGGATTAACATAAATATCGACAACATACTACCTTCCTTAATGACATGGCTACCTTACATTGGAACAACAAACTACCTTCAATAATGACAAGGCTACCATCCAATGGAGTAACAAAAATCTCGACAACAGACTACCTTCCATAATGACAAGGAAACCATCCATTAGAGTAACAAAAATATCGATAACAAACTAACTTTCATAATGACAATGCTACAATCAATTGTTGTACCAAAATGTCGACAAAAGACTACCTTCCATAATGATAAGACTACCATCAATTGTAGTAAGCAAAATCTCGACAATAGACTACCTTCCATAATGACAAGGCTACCATCCATTAGAATAAAAAAAATCTGGACAACAGACTACCTTCCATAATGACAAGGCTACCATCCATTCGAGTAACAAAAATATCAACAAGGGACTACCTACAATAATGACAAGGCTACCATCCATTGGAGTACCAAAAATCTCGACAACAAACTACCTTCTATAATGACAAGGCTACCATCAATTTGAGTAACAAAAATCTCTAAAATAGACTACCTTCCATAAAGCCTAGGATACCATCCATTGGAATAACAAAAATCTCGACAAAAGACTACCTTCCATAATGACAAGGCTACTATACATTGTAGTAACAAAAATCTGAACAATAAACTACCTTCCATAATGACAGGGCTACCATCCATTGGAGTAACAAAAATATCAACAAGAGACTACCTTCCATAATGACAAGGCTACCATCCACTGGAGTACCATAAATCTCGACAACAGTCTACATTCTATAATGACACGGCTACCATCCATTGGATTAATAAAAATCTCGAAAACAGACTACCTTCCATAAAGACTAGGCTACCATCCATTGGAATAACAAAAATCTCGATAACAGACTACCTTCCATAATGACAAGGCTACCATACATTGTAGTAACAAAAATCTGAACAACAGACTACCTTCCATAATGACAAGGCTACCATCCATTGGAGTAACAAAAATCACAACAACAGACTACCTTTTATAATGATAAGGCTACAATCCATTTGAGTAACAAAAATATCATCAACAGACTACCTTCCATAATGACAAGGCTACCGCCCATTATAGTAATATAGATATCAAAAACATAGTACCATCCATAATTACAAGCCTACCATCCATTGGAATAATAAAAATCTCGACAACAAACTACCTTCCATAATGACAATGCTACCATCCAATGGAGTAACAAAAATCTCCACAACATACTACCTTCCATAACGACAAGGCTAACATCCATTGGAGTAACAAAAATATCGAGAACATAGTACCTTCCATAATGACAAGGCTACCATCTATTGGAGTAACAAAAATCTCGACAACATAGTACCTTCCATAATGACAAGGCTATCATCCATTGTAGTACCAAAAATCTCGACAACATACTACTTTCCATAATGACAAGGCTACAATCCATTGTAGTAACAAAAATATCGACAACAGACTACCTTCCATAATGACAAGGCTACCATCCAATGGAGTAACAAAAATCTCGAAAACTGACTACCTTCCATAATTACTAGGCTACCATCCAGTGGAATAACAAAAATCTCGACAACAGACTAACTTACATAATGACAAGGCTACCATACATTATAGTAACTAATATCTGACCAACAGACTACCTTCCATAATGACAAGGCTATCATCCATTGGAGTAACAAATATCACAACAGCAGACTACCTTCTATAATGACAAGGCTACCATCAATTGGAGTAACAAAAATCTCGTCAACAGACTACCTTCCATAATGACAAGGCTACCATCCATTAGAATAACAAAAATATGGACAACAGACTACCTTCCTTAATGACAAGGCTACCATCCATTCGAGTAACAAAAATATCAACAAGGGACTACCTACAATAATGACAAGGCTACTATCCATTGGAGTACCAAAAATCTCGACAACAAACTACCTTCTATAATGACAAGGATACCATCAATTTGAGTAACAACAATCTCTAAAATAGACTACCTTCCATAAAGCCTAGGATACCATCCATTGGAATAACAAAAATGTCGACAAAAGACTACCTTCCATAATGACAAGGCTACTATACATTGTAGTAACAAAAATCTGAACAATAGACTACCTTCCATAATGACAAGGCTACCATCCATTGGAGTAACAAAAATATCAACAAGAGACTACCTTCCATAATGACAAGGCTACCATCCACTGGAGTACCATAAATCTCGACAACAGTCTACATTCTATAATGACACGGCTACCATCCATTGGATTAATAAAAATCTCGAAAACAGACTACCTTCCATAAAGACTAGGCTACCATCCATTGGAATAACGAAAATCTCGATAACAGACTACCTTCAATAATGACAAGGCTACCATACATTGTAGTAACAAAAATCTGAACAACAGACTACCTTCCATAATGACAAGGCTACCATCCATTGGAGTAACAAAAATCACAACAACAGACTACCTTTTATTATGATAAGGCTACAATCCATTTGTGTAACAAAAATATCATCAACAGACTACCTTCCATAATGACAAGGCTACCACCCATTATAGTAACATAGATATCAAAAACATAGTACCATCCATAATTACAAGCCTACCATCCATTGGAATAATAAAAATCTCGACAACAAACTACCTTCCATAATGACAATGCTACCATCCAATGGAGTAACAAAAATCTCCACAACATACTACCTTCCATAATGACAAGGCTACCATCCATTGGAGTAACAAAAATATCGAGAACATACTACCTTCCATAATGACAAGGCTACCATCTATTGGAGTAACAAAAATCTCGACAACATAGTACCTTCCATAATGACAAGGCTATCATCCATTGTAGTACCAAAAATCTCGACAACATACTACTTTCCATAATGACAAGGCTACAATCCATTGTAGTAACAAAAATATCGACAACAGACTACCTTCCATAATGACAAGGCTACCATCCAATGGAGTAACAAAAATCTCGAAAACTGACTACCTTCCATAATTACTAGGCTACCATCCAGTGGAATAACAAAAATCTCGACAACAGACTAACTTACATAATGACAAGGCTACCATACATTATAGTAACTAATATCTGACCAACAGACTACCTTCCATAATGACAAGGCTATCATCCATTGGAGTAACAAATATCACAACAGCAGACTACCTTCTATAATGACAAGGCTACCATCAATTGGAGTAACAAAAATCTCGTCAACAGACTACCTTCCATAATGACAAGGCTACCATCCATTAGAATAACAAAAATATGGACAACAGACTACCTTCCATAATGACAAGGCTACGATCCATTCGAGTAACAAAAATATCAACAAGGGACTACCTACAATAATGACAAAGCTACCATCCATTGGAGTACCAAAAATCTCGACAACAAACTACCTTCTATAATGACAAGGCTACCATCAATTTGAGTAACAAAAATCTCTAAAATAGACTACCTTCCATAAAGCCTAGGATACCATCCATTGGAATAACAAAAATGTCGACAAAAGACTACCTTCCATAATGACAAGGCTACTATACATTGTAGTAACAAAAATCTGAACAATAGACTACCTTCCATAATGACAAGGCTACCATCCATTGGAGTAACAAAAATATCAACAAGAGACTACCTTCCATAATGACAAGGCTACCATCCACTGGAGTACCATAAATCTCGACAACAGTCTACATTCTATAATGACACGGCTACCATCCATTGGATTAATAAAAATCTCGAAAACAGACTGCCTTCCATAAAGACTAGGCTACCATCCATTGGAATAACAAATATCTCGATAACAGACTACCTTCCATAATGACAAGGCTACCATACATTGTAGTAACAAAAAGCTGAACAACAGACTACCTTCCATAATGACAAGGCTACCATCCATTGGAGTAACAAAAATCACAACAACAGACTACCTTTTATAATGATAAGGCTACAATCCATTTGGGTAACAAAAATATCATCAACAGACTACCTTCCATAATGACAAGGCTACCACCCATTATAGTAACATAGATATCAAAAACATAGTACCATCCATAATTACAAGCCTACCATCCATTGGAATAATAAAAATCTCGACAACAAATTACCTTCCATAATGACAATGCTACCATCCAATGGAGTAACAAAAATATCGAGAACATACTACCTTCCATAATGACAAGGCTACCATCTATTGGAGTAACAAAAATCTCGACACCATAGTACCTTCCATAATGACAAGGCTATCATCCATTGGAGTAACAAAAATCTCGACAACATAGTACCTTCCATAATGACAAGGCTATCATCCATTGTAGTACCAAAAATCTCGACAACATACTACTTTCCATAATGACAAGGCTACCATCCAATGGAGTAACAAAAATCTCGAAAACTGACTACCTTCCATAATTACTAGGCTACCATCCAGTGGTATAACAAAAATCTCGACAACAGACTAACTTACATAATGACAAGGCTACCATACATTATAGTAACTAATATCTGACCAACAGACTACCTTCCATAATGACAAGGTTACCATCCATTGGAGTAACAAATATCACAACAATAGACTACCTTCTATAATGACAAGGCTACCATCAATTGGAGTAACAAAAATCTCGTCAATAGACTACCTTCCATAATGATAAGGCTACCATCCATTAGAATAACAAAAATCTGGACAACAGACTACCTTCCATAATGACAAGGCTACCATCCATTCGAGTAACAAAAATATCCACAAGAGACTACCTTCCATAATGACAAGGCTACCATCCATTGGAGTACCAAAAATATCGACAACAAACTACCTTCTATAATGACAAGGCTACCATCCATTAGGGTAACAAAAATCTCGAAAATAGACAACCTTCCATAAAGACTACGCTACCATCCATTGGAATAACAAAAATCTCGACAACAGACATCCTTCTATAATGACAAGGCTACCATCCATTAGAGTAATAAAAACCTCAAAAACAGACTACCTTCCAAAAAGACTTGGCTATCGTCCATTGGAATAACAAAAATATCGACAAGAAAATAACTTCCATAATGATAAGGCTACCATACATTGTAGTAACAAAAATCTGAACAACATACTACCTTCTATAACGACAAGGCTACCATCCATTGGAGTAACAAAAAAATCAATAAGAGAATAAATTCCATAATGACAAGGCTACCATCCACTGGAGTACCATAAATCTCGACAATAGACTACTTTCTATAATGACACGGCTACCATCCATTGGAGTAATAAAAATCTCGAAAACAGACTACCTTCCATAAAGACTAGGCTACCATCCATTGGAATAACAAAAATCTCGACAATAAACTACCTTCCATAATGACAAGGCTACCATACATTGTAGTAACAAAAATCTGAACAACAGACTACCTTCTATAATGACAAGGCTACAATCCATTTGAGTAACAAAAATCTTGTCAACAGACTACCTTCCATAATGACAAGGCTACCATCCATTGAAGTAACAAAAATATCGACAACAGAATACCTTCCATAATAACAAGGGTACCATAAATTGGTGTAAAAAACATATCCACAAGAGACTACCTTCCATCATGACAAGGTTACCATCCATTAAAGTAATAAAAATCTCGACAACAGACTACCTTCCATAATGACAAGGCTATCATCCATTGGAGTAACAAAAATATCGACAATAGACTACCTTACATAACGACTAGGCTACCATTCATTGGAGTAACAAAGATATCGACAACAAACTACCTTTCGTAATGACAAGGCTACAATCAATTGTAGTACCATAAATGTCGACAAAAGACTAACGTCCATAAAAAAAAGATTACCATCAATTGTAGTAAAAAAATCTCGACAACAGACTACCTTCAATAATGACAAGGCTACCATCCATTGGAGTAACAAAAATCTCGACAACAGACTACCTTCCATAATGCAAGGCTACCATCCATTAGAATAACAAAAATCTGGACAACAGGCTACCTTCCATAATGACAAGGCTACCATCCATTGGAGTAATAAAAATATCAACAAGAGACTACCTTCCATAATGACAAGGCTACCATCCATTGGAGTACCAAAAATCTGGACAACAAACTACCTTCTATAATGACAAGGCTATCATCCATTGGAGTAACAAAAATCTCGAAAACAGACTACCTTCCATAGAGTGTAGGCTACCATCCATTGGAATAACAAAACTCTCGACAACAGACTACCTTCCATAATAGCAAGGCTACCATAAATTGTAGTAACAAAAATCTGAACAACAGACTACCTTCCATAATGACAAGGTTACCATCCATTGGAGTAACAAAAATATAAACAAGAGACTACCTTCCATAATGACAAGGCTACCATCCACTGGAGTACCATAAATCTCGACAATAGACTACTTTCTATAATGACAAGGCTACCATCCATTGGAGTAATAAAAATATCAACAAGATACTACCTTCTATAATGACAAGGCTACCATCCATTGGAGTACCAAAAATATCGACAACAAACTACCTTCTATAATGACAAGGCTATCATCCATTGGAGTAACAAAAATCTCGACAACAGACTACCTTACATAATGACTAGGCTACCATCCATTGGAGTAACAAAGATATCGACAACAAACTACCTTTCATAAGGACAAGGCTACAATCAATTGTAGTACCAAAAATGTCGACAAAAGACTACCATCCATAATAACAAGTCTACCATCAATTGTAGTAACAAAAATCTCGACAACAGACTACCTTCAATAATGACAAGGCTACCATCCATTGGAGTAACAAAAATCTCGACAACAGACTACCCTCCATAATGCAAGGCTACCATCCATTAGAATAACAAAAATCTGGACAATAGACTACCTTCCATAATGACAAGGCTACCATCCATTGGAGTAATCAAAATATCAACAAGAGACTACCTTCCATAATGACAAGGCTACCATCCATTGGAGTACCAAAAATCTGGACAACAAACTACCTTCTTTAATGACAAGGCTACCATAAACTGTAGTAACAAAAATTTGATCAACATACTACCTTCCATAATGACAAGGCTACCATCCACTGGAGTAACAAAAATATCAACAAGAGACTACCTTCCATAATGACAAGGCTACCATCTACTGGAGTACCATAAATCTCGACAACAGACTACCTTCCATAATGACAAGGCTACCATAAATTGCAGTCTAAAAAATCTGAACAACAGACTACCTTCCATAATGACAAGGATACCATCCATTGGAGTAAGAAAAATATCAACAACAGACTACCTTCCATAAAGACAAGGCTACCACCCATTGGAGTACCCAAAATCTCAACAAAAAACTACCTTCTATAATGACAAGGCTACAATCCATTGGAGTAACAAAAATCTAGAAAACCGACTACCTTCAATAAATACTAGGCTACCATCCATTGGAATAACAAAAATCTCGACAACAAACTACCTTCCATAGTGACAAGGCTACTATACATTATAGTAACAAAAATCTGAACAACAAACTACCTTCCATAATGACAAGGCTACCATCCATTGGAGTAACAAAAATCACAACAACAAACTACCTTCTATAATGACAAGGCTACAATCCATTTGAGTAACAAAAATCTTGTCAACGGACTACCTTCCATGATGACAAGGCTACCATCCATTGAAGTAACAAAAATATCGACAACAGAATACATTCCATAATAACAAGGGTACCATACATTGGAGTAAAAACAATATCTACAAGAGACTACCTTCCATCATGACAAGGTTACCATCCATTAAAGTAATAAAATTATCGACAACAGACTACCTTCCATAATGACAAGTCTATCATCCATTAGAGTAACAAAAATCTCGGCAACAAACTACCTTACATAATGACTAGGCTACCATCCATTGGAGTAACAAAGATATCGACAACAGACTACCTTTCATAATGACAAGGCTACAATCAATTGTAGTACCAAAAATGTCGACAAAAGACTACCGTCCATAATAACAAGACTACCATCAATTGTAGTAACAAAAATCTCGACAACAGACTACCTTCAATAATGACAAGGCTGCCATCCATTGGAGTAACAAAAATCTTGACAATAGACTACCTTCCATAATGATAAGGCTACCATCGATTAGAATAACAAAAATCTGGACAACAGACTACCTTCCATAATGACAAGGCAACCATAAACTGTAGTAACAAAAATCTAAACAACAAACTACCTTCCATAATGACAAGTCTACCATCCATTGGAGTAACAAAAATATCAACAAGAGACTACCTTCCATAATGACAAGGCTACCATTCATTCGAGTAACAAAAATATCAACAAGGGACTACCTACAATAATGACAAGGCTACCATCCATTGGAGTACCAAAAATCTCGAGAACAAACTACCTTCTATAATGACAAGGCTACCATCAATTTGAGTAACAAAAATCTCTAAAATAGACTACCTTCCATAAAGCCTAGGATACAATCCATTGGAATAACAAAAATGTAGACAAAAGACTACCTTCCATAATGACAAGGCTACTATACATTGTAGTAACAAAAATATGAACAATAGACTACCTTCCATAATGACAAGGCTACCATCCATTGGAGTAACAAAAATATCAACAAGAGACTACCTTCCATAATGACAAGGCTACCATCCACTGGAGTACCATAAATCTCGACAACAGTCTACATTCTATAATGACACGTCTACCATCCATTGGATTAATAAAAATCTCGAAAACAGACTACCTTCCATAAAGACTAGGCTACCATCCATTGGAATAACAAAAATCTCGATAACAGACTACCTTCCATAATGACAAGGCTACCACCCATTATAGTAACATAGATATCAAAAACATAGTACCATCCATAATTACAAGCCTACCATCCATTGGAATAATAAAAATCTCGACAACAAATTACCTTCCATAATGACAATGCTACCATCCAATGGAGTAACAAAAATATCGAGAACATACTACCTTCCATAATGACAAGGCTACCATCTATTGGAGTAACAAAAATCTCAACAGCATAGTACCTTCCATAATGACAAGGCTATCATCCATTGTAGTACCAAAAATCTCAACAACATACTACTTTCCATAATGACAAGGCTACAATCCATTGTAGTAACAAAAATATCGACAACATACTACCTTCCATAATGACAAGGCTACCATCTAATGGAGTAACAAAAATCTCGAAAACTGACTACCTTCCATAATTACTAGGCTACCATCCAGTGGAATAACAAAAATCTTGACAACAGGCTAACTTACATAATGACAAGGCTACCATACATTATAGTAACTAATATCTGACCAACAGACTACCTTCCATAATGACAAGGTTACCATCCATTGGAGTAACAAATATCATAACAACAGACTACCTTCTATAATGACAAGGCTACCATCAATTGGAGTAACAAAAATCTCGTCAACAGACTACCTTCCATAATGATAAGGCTATCATCCATTAGAATAACAAAAATCTGGACAACAGACTACCTTCCATAATGACAAGGCTACCATCCATTCGAGTAACAAAAATATCCACAAGAGACTACCTTCCATAATGACAAGGCTACCATCCATTGGAGTACCAAAAGTCTCGACAACAAACTACCTTCTATAATGACAAGGCTACCATCCATTGGAGTAACAAAAATCTCGAAAATAGACAACCTTCCATAATGACAAGGTTACCATCCATTGGAGTAACAAATATCACAACAGCAGACTACCTTCTATAATGACAAGGCTACCATCAATTGGAGTAACAAAAATCTCGTCAACAGACTACCTTCCATAATGATAAGGCTACCATCCATTAGAATAACAAAAATCTGGACAACAGACTACCTTCCATAATGACAAGGCTACCATCCATTTGAGTAACAAAAATATCCACAAGAGACTACCTTCCATAATGACAAAGCTACCATCCATTGGAGTACCAAAAATCTCGACAACAAACTACCTTCTATAATGACAAGGCTACCATCCATTAGAGTAATAAAAATCTCAAAAACAGACTACCTTCCAAAAAGACTTGGCTATCATCCATTGGAATAACAAAAATATCGACAAGAAAATAACTTCCATAATGATAAGGCTACCATACATTGTAGTAACAAAAATCTGAACAACATACTACCTTCTCTAACGATAAGGCTACCATCCATTGGAGTAACAAAAAAATCAATAAGAGAATAAATTCCATAATGACAAGGCTACCATCCACTGGAGTACCATAAATCTTGACAACAGACTACTTTCTATAATGACACGGCTACCATCCATTGGAGTAATAAAAATCTCGAAAACAGACTACCTTCCATAAAGACTAGGCTACCATCCATTGGAATAACAAAAATCTCGACAATAGACTACCTTCCATAATGACAAGGCTACCATACATTGTAGTAACAAAAATCTGAACAACAGACTACCTTCTATAATGACAAGGCTACAATCCATTTGAGTAACAAAAATCTTGTCAACAGACTACCTTCCGTAATGACAAGGCTACCATCCATTGAAGTAACAAAAATATCAACAACAAAATACCTTCCATAATAACAAGGGTACCATAAATTGGAGTAAAAAAAATATCCACAAGAGACTACCTTCCATCATGACAACGTTACCATCCATTAAAGTAATAAAAAACTCGACAACAGACTACCTTCCATAATGACAAGGCTATCATCCATTGGAGTAACAAAAATATCGACAATAGACTACCTTACATAACGACTAGGCTACCATTCATTGGAGTAACAAAGATATCGACAACAAACTACCTTTCATAATGACAAGGCTACAATCAATTGTAGTACCATAAATGTCGACAAAAGACTAACGTCCATAATAAAAAGACTACCATCAATTGTAGTAAAAAAATCTCGACAACAGACTACCTTCAATAATGACAAGGCTACCATCCATTGGAGTGACAAAAATCTCGACAACAGACTACCTTCCATAATGCAAGGCTACCATCCATTAGAATAACAAAAATCTGGACAACAGGCTACCTTCCATAATGACAAGGCTACCATCCATTGGAGTAATAAAAATATCAACAAGAGACTACCTTCCATAATGACAAGGCTACCATCCATTGGAGTACCAAAAATCTGGACAACAAACTACCTTCTATAATGACAAGGCTATCATCCATTGGAGTAACAAAAATCTCGAAAACAGACTACCTTCCATAGAGTGTAGGCTACCATCCATTGGAATAACAAAAATCTCGACAACAGATTACCTTCCATAATGGCAAGGCTACCATAAATTGTAGTAACAAAAATCTGAACAACAGACTACCTTCCATAATGACAAGGCTACCATCCATTGGAGTAATAAAAATATCAACAAGATACTACCTTCTATAATGACAAGGATACCATCCATTGGAGTACCAAAAATATCGACAACAAACTACCTTCTATAATGACAAGGCTATCATCCATTGGAGTAACAAAAATCTCGACAACAGACTACCTTACATAATGACTAGGCTACCATCCATTGGAGTAACAAAGATATCGACAACAAACTACATTTCATAAGGACAAGGCTACAATCAATTGTAGTACCAAAAATGTCGACAAAAGACTACCATCCATAATAACAAGTCTACCATCAATTGTAGTAACAAAAATCTCGACAACAGACTACCTTCAATAATGACAAGGCTACCATCCATTGGAGTAACAAAAATCTCGACAACAGACAACCCTCCATAATGCAAGGCTACCATCCATTAGAATAACAAAAATCTGGACAATAGACTACCTTCCACAATGACAAGGCTACCATCCATTGGAGTAATAAAAATATCAACAAGAGACTACCTTCCATGATGACAAGGCTACCATCCATTGGAGTACCAAAAATCTGGACAACAAACTACCTTCTATAATGACAAGGCTATCATCCATTGGAGTAACAAAAATCTCGAAAACAGACTACCTTCCATAAAGTCTAGGCTACCATCCATTGGAATAACAAAAATCTCGACAACAGACTACCTTCCATAATGACAAGGCTACCATAAACTGTAGTAACAAAAATTTGATCAACAGACTACCTTCCATAATGACAAGGCTACCATCCACTGGAGTAACAAAAATATCAACAAGAGACTACCTTCCATAATGACAAGGCTACCATCTACTGGAGTACCATAAATCTCGACAACAGACTACCTTCCATAATGACAAGGCTACCATAAATTGCAGTCTAAAAAATCTGAACAACAGACTACCTTCCATAATGACAAGGCTACCATCCATTGGAGTAAGAAAAATATCAACAAGAGACTACCTTCCATAAAGACAAGGCTACCATCCATTGGAGTACCGAAAATCTCAACAAAAAACTACCTTCTATAATGACAAGGCTACAATCCATTGGAGTAACCAAAATCTCGAAAACCGACTACCTTCAATAAATACTAGGCTACCATCCATTGGAATAACAAAAATCTCGACAACAAACTACCTTCCATAATGACAAGGCTACTATACATTATAGTAACAAAAATCTGAACAACAAACTACCTTCCATAATGACAAGGCTACCATCCATTGGAGTAACAAAAATCATAACAACAAACTACCTTCTATAATGACAAGGCTACAATCCATTTGAGTAACAAAAATCTTGTCAACGGACTACCTTCCATAATGATAAGGCTACCATCCATTGAAGTAACAAAAATATCGACAACAGAATACATTTTTATAATAACAAGGGTACCATCAATTGGAGTAAAAACAATATCTACAAGAGACTACCTTCCATCATAACAAGGTTGCAATCCATTAAAGTAATAAAATTCTCGACAACAGACTACCTTCCATAATGACAAGTCTATCATCCTTTGGAGTAACAAAAATCTCGGCAACAAACTACCTTACATAATGACTAGGCTACCATCCATTGGAGTAACAAAGATATCGACAACAAACAACCTTTCATAATGACAAGGCTACAATCAATTGTAGTACCAAAAATGTCGACAAAAGACTACCGTCCATAATAACAAGACTACCATCAATTGTAGTAACAAAAATCTCGACAACAGACTACCTTCAATAATGACAAGGCTGCCATCCATTGGAGTAACAAAAATCTTGACAACAGACTACCTTCCATAATGATAAGGCTACCATCGATTAGAATAACAAAAATCTGGACAACAGACTACCTTCCATAATGACAAGGCAACCATCCATTGGAGTTATAAAAATATCAACAAGAGACTACCTTCCATAATGACAAGGCTACCATCCATTGGAGTACCAAAAATATCGACAACAAACTAGCTTCTATAATGACAAGGCTACCATCCATTGGAATAACAAAAATATCGAAAACAGACTACCTTCCATAAAGACTAGGATACCATCAATTGGAATAACAAAAATCTCGACAACAGACTACCTTCCATAATGACAAGGCTACCATAAATTATAGTAACAAAAATCTGAACAACAGACTACCTTCCATAATGACAAGGCTACCATCCATTGGAGTAACAAAAATATCAACAAGAGACTAACTTCCATAATGACAAGGCTACCATCCACTGGAGTACCGTTAATCTCGACAACAAACTACTTTCTATGATGAAAAGGCTACCATCCATTGGAGTACCAAAAATATCGACAACAAACTACCTTCTATAATGACAAGGCTATCATCCATTGGAGTAACAAAAATCTCGACAACAGACTACCTTACATAATGACTAGGCTACCATCCATTGGAGTAACAAAGATATCGACAACAAACTACATTTCATAAGGACAAGGCTACAATCAATTGTAGTCCCAAAAATGTCGACAAAAGACTACCATCCATAATAACAAGTCTACCATCAATTGTAGTAACAAAAATCTCGACAACAGACTACCTTCAATAATGACAAGGCTACCATCCATTGGAGTAACAAAAATCTCGACAACAGACAACCCTCCATAATGCAAGGCTACCATCCATTAGAATAACAAAAATCTGGACAATAGACTACCTTCCATAATGACAAGGCTACCATCCATTGGAGTAATAAAAATATCAACAAGAGACTACCTTCCATGATGACAAGGCTACCATCCATTGGAGTACCAAAAATCTGGACAACAAACTACCTTCTATAATGACAAGGCTATCATCCATTGGAGTAACAAAAATCTCGAAAATAGACTACCTTCCATAAAGTCTAGGCTACCATCCATTGGAATAACAAAAATCTCGACAACAGACTACCTTCCATAATGACAAGGCTACCATAAACTGTAGTAACAAAAATTTGATCAACAGACTACCTTCCATAATGACAAGGCTACCATCCACTGGAGTAACAAAAATATCAACAAGAGACTACCTTCCATAATGACAAGGCTACCATCTACTGGAGTACCATAAATCTCGACAACAGACTACCTTCCATAATGACAAGGCTACCATAAATTGCAGTCTAAAAAATCTGAACAACAGACTACCTTCCATAATGACAAGGCTACCATCCATTGGAGTAAGAAAAATATCAACAAGAGACTACCTTCCATAAAGACAAGGCTACCATCCATTGGAGTACCGAAAATCTCAACAAAAAACTACCTTCTATAATGACAAGGCTACAATCCATTGGAGTAACCAAAATCTCGAAAACCGACTACCTTCAATAAATACTAGGCTACCATCCATTGGAATAACAAAAATCTCGACAACAAACTACCTTCCATAATGACAAGGCTACTATACATTATAGTAACAAAAATCTGAACAACAAACTACCTTCCATAATGACAAGGCTACCATCCATTGGAGTAACAAAAATCATAACAACAAACTACCTTCTATAATGACAAGGCTACAATCCATTTGAGTAACAAAAATCTTGTCAACGGACTACCTTCCATAATGATAAGGCTACCATCCATTGAAGTAACAAAAATATCGACAACAGAATACATTTTTATAATAACAAGGGTACCATCAATTGGAGTAAAAACAATATCTACAAGAGACTACCTTCCATCATGACAAGGTTGCAATCCATTAAAGTAATAAAATTCTCGACAACAGACTACCTTCCATAATGACAAGTCTATCATCCATTGGAGTAACAAAAATCTCGGCAACAAACTACCTTACATAATGACTAGGCTACCATCCATTGGAGTAACAAAGATATCGACAACAGACAACCTTTCATAATGACAAGGCTACAATCAATTGTAGTACCAAAAATGTCGACAAAAGACTACCGTCCATAATAACAAGACTACCATCAATTGTAGTAACAAAAATCTCGACAACAGACTACCTTCAATAATGACAAGGCTGCCATCCATTGGAGTTACAAAAATCTTGACAACAGACTACCTTCCATAATGATAAGGCTACCATCGATTAGAATAACAAAAATCTGGACAACAGACTACCTTCCATAATGACAAGGCAACCATCCATTGGAGTTATAAAAATATCAACAAGAGACTACCTTCCATAATGACAAGGCTACCATCCATTGGAGTACCAAAAATAACGACAACAAACTAGCTTCTATAATGACAAGGCTACCATCCATTGGAGTAACAAAAATATCGAAAACAGACTACCTTCCATAAAGACTAGGATACCATCAATTGGAGTAACAAAAATCTGAACAACAGACTACCTTCCATAATGACAAGGCTACCATCCATTGGAGTAACAAAAATATCAACAAGAGACTAACTTCCATAATGACAAGGCTACCATCCACTGGAGTACCGTTAATCTCGACAACAAACTACTTTCTATGATGAAAAGGCTACCATCCATTGGAGTAATAAAAATATCAACAAGAGACTACCTTCTATAATGACAAGGCTACCATCCATTGGAGTACCAAAAATATAGACAACAAACTACCTTATATAATGACAAGGCTTACATCCATTGGAGTAACAAAAATCTCGACAACAGACTACCTTACATAATGAATAGGCTACCATCCATTGGAGTAACAAAGATATCGACAACGGACTACCTTTCATAAGGACAAGGCTACAATCAATTGTAGTACCAAAAATGTCGACAAAAGACTACCGTCCATAATAACAAGTCTACCATCAATTGTAGTAACAAAAATATCTACAAGAGACTACCTTCAATAATGACAAGGCTACCATCCATTGGAGTAACAAAAATCTCGACAACAAACTACCTTCCATAATGCAAGGCTACCATCCATTAGAATAACAAAAATCTGGACAATAGACTACCTTCCATAATGACAAGGCTACAATCCATTGGAGTAATAAAAATATCAACAAGAGACTACCTTCCATAATTACAAGGCTACCATCCACTGGAGTATCAAAAATCTGGACAACAAAGTACCTTCTATAATGATAAGGCTATCATCCATTGGAGTAACAAAAATCTCGAAAACAGACTACCTTCCATTCAGTCTAGGCTACCATCCATTGGAATAACAAAAATCTCGACAACAGACTACATTCCATAATGACAAGGCTACCATAAACTGTAGTAACAAAAATCTAAACAACAAACTACCTTCCATAATGACAAGTCTACCATCCATTGGAGTAACAAAAATATAAACAAGAGACTACCTTCCATAATGACAAGGCTACCATCCACTGGAGTACCATAAATCTCGACAATAGACTACCTTCCATAATGACAAGGCTACCATCCATTGGAGTAACAAAAATCACAACAACAGACTACCTTCTATAATGACAAGGCTACAATCCATTTGAGTAACAAAAATCTTGTCAACAGACTACCTTCCATAATGACAAGGCTACCATCCATTGAAGTAACACAAATATCGACAACAGAATACCTTCCATAATAACAAGGGTACCATACATTGGAGTAAAAACAATATCTACAAGAGACTACCTTCCATAATGACAAGGTTACCATCCATTAAAGTAATAAAAATCTCGACAACAGACTACCTTCCATAATGACAAGTCTATCATCCATTTGAGTAACAAAAATCTCGACAACAAACTACCTTACATAATGACTAGGCTACCATCCATTGGAGTAACAAAGATATTGACAACAGACTACCTTTCATAATGACAAGGCTACAATCAATTGTAGTACCAAAAATGTCGACAAAAGACTACCGTCCATAATAACAAGACTACCATCAATTGTAGTAACAAAAATTTCGACAACAGACTACCTTCAATAATGACAAGGCTACCATCCATTGGAATAACAAAAATCTCGACAACAGACTACATTCCATAATGACAAGGTTACCATAAACTGTAGTAACAAAAATCTAAACAACAGACTACCTTCCATAATGACAAGGCTACCATCCATTGGAGTAACAAAAATATCAACAAGAGACTACCTTCCATAATGACAAGGCTACCATCCACTGGAGTACCGTAAATCACGACAACAGACTACCTTCCATAATGACAAGGCTACCATAAATTGTAGTAACAAAAATCTGAACAACATACTACCTTCCATAATGACAAGGCTACCATCCATTGGAGTAAGATAAATATCAACAAGAGACTACCTTCCATAAAGACTAGGCTACCATCCATTGGAGTACCAAAAATCTCGACAAAAAACTACCTTCTATAATGACAAGGCTACCATCCATTGGAGTAACAAAAATCTCGAAAACCGACTACCTTCAATAAATACTAGGCTACCATCCATTGGAATAACAAAAATTTCGAGAACAAACTACCTTCCATAATGACAAGGCTACTATACATTATAGTAACAAAAATCTGAACAACAAACTACCTTCCATAATGAGAAGGCTACCATCCATTGGAGTAAAAAAAATCACAACAACAGACTACCTTCTATAATGACAAGGCTACAATCCATTTGAGTAACAAAAATCTTGTCAACAGACTACCTTCCATAATGACAAGGCTACCATCCAGTGAAGTAACAAAAATATCGACAACAGAATACCTTCCATAATGGCAAGGCTATCATCCATTGGAGCAACAAAGATATCGACAACAGACTACCTTTCATAATGACAAGGCTACAATCAATTGTAGTACAAAAAATTTCGACATAAGACTACCGTCCATAATGACAAGACTACCATCAATTGTAGTTACAAAAATCACGATAACATACTACCTTACATAATGACTAGGCTACCATCCATTAGAGTAGCAAAGATATCAACAACAGACTACCTTTCATAATGACAAGGCTACAATCAATTGTAGTACCAAAAATGTCGACAAAAGACTACCGTCCATAATGACCAGACTACCATCATGTGTAGTAACAAAAATATCGACAACATACTACCTTCCATAATGACAAGGCTACCATCCATTGGAGTAACAAAAATATCGACAACATACTACCTTCCATAATGACAAGGCTACCATCTATTGGAGTAACAAAAATCTCGACAAGAGAGTACCTTCCATAATGACAAGGCTATCATCCATTGTAGTAACAAAAATCTCGACAACATACGACCTTCCATAATGACAAGGTTACAATCCAGTGTAGTAACAAAAATATCGATAACATACTACCTTCCATAATGACAAGGCTACCATCCATTGTAGTAACAAAAATATCGACAAAAGACTACCTTCCATAATGACAAAGCTACCAACCATTAGAGTAACATAGATATCGACAACATACTACCATCCATAATGACAAGGCTACCATCCATTGGAATAATAAAAATATCGACAACAGACTACCTTCCATAGTGACAAGGATACCATCCAATGGAGTAACAAAAATCTCGACAACATACTACCTTCCATAATGACAAGGCTACCATCCATTGGAGTAACAAAAATATCGACAACATACTACCTTCCATAATGACAAGGCTACCGTCTATTGGAGTAACAAAAATCTCGACAACATAGTACCTTCCATAATGACAAGGCTACAATCCATTGTAGTAACAAAATATCGATAATATACTACATTCCATAATGACAAGGCTACCATCCATTGGAGTACCAAAAATCTCGACAAAAAACTACCTTCTATAATGACAAGGCTACCATCCATTGGAGTAACAAAAATCTCGAAAATCGACTACCTTCCATAAAGACTAGGCTACCATCCATTGGAATAACAAAAATCTCGACAACAGACTACCTTCCATAATAACAAGGCTACCATACATTGTAGTAACATAAATCTGAACAACAGACTACCTTCCAGAATGACAAGGATACCATCCATTGGAGTAACAAAAATATCAACAAGAGACTACCTTCCATAATTACAAGGCTACCATCCACTGGAGTACCATAAATATCGACAACAGACTACTTTCAATAATGACACGGCTACCATCCATTGGAGTAATAAGAATCTCGAAAACAGACTACCTACCATAAAGACTAGGCTACCATCCATTGGAATAACAACAATCTCGACAACAGACTATGTTCCATAATGACAAGGCTACCATACATTGTAGTAACAAAAATCTGAACAACAAACTACCTTCCATAATGACAAGGCTACCATCCATTGGAGTAACACAAATCACAACAACAGACTACCTTCTATAATGACAAGGCTACAATCCATTTGAGTACCAAAAATATCGTCAACAAACTACCTTCCATAATGACAAGGCTACCATCCATTGGAGTAACAAAAATATCGATAACATAGTACCTTCCATAATAACAAGGGTACCATACATTGGAGTAAAAAAAATATCCACAAGAGACTACCTTCCATCATGGAAAGGTTACCATCCATTAAAGTAATAAAAATGTCGGCAACATACTACCTTCCATAATGGCAAGGCTATCATCCATTGGAGTAACAAAAATCTCGACAACAGACTACCTTACATAATGACTAGGCTACCATCCATTGGAGTAATAAAGATATCGACAACAGACTACCTTTCATAATGACAAGGCTACAATCAATTGTAGTACAAAAAATGTCGACATAAGACTACCGTCCATAATGACAAGACTACCATCAATTGTAGTTACAAAAATCTCGACAACATACTACCTTACATAATGACTAGGCTACCATCCATTAGAGTAGCAAAGATAACGACAACAGACTACCTTTCATAATGACAAGGCTACAATCAATTGTAGTACCAAAAATGTCAACAAAAGACTACCGTCCATAATGACCAGACTACCATCAAGTGTAGTAACAAAAATATCGACAACATACTACCTTCCATAATGACAAGGCTACCATCCATTGGAGTAACAAAAATATCGACAACATACTACCTTCCATAATGACAAGGCTACCATCTATTGGAGTAACAAAAATCTCGACAACAGAGTACCTTCCATAATGACAAGGCTATCATCCATTGTAGTAACAAAAATCTCGACAACATACGACCTTCCAAAATGACAAGGTTACAATCCAATGTAGTAACAAAAATATCGATAACATACTACCTTCCATAATGACAAGGCTACCATCCATTGTAGTAACAAAAATATCGACAAAAGGCTACCTTTCATAATGACAAGGCTACCATCCATTGGAGTAACAAAAATATCGACAACAAACTACCTTCCATAATGACAAGGCTACAATCCATTTGAGTAACAAAAATGTCGACAATAGACTACCTTCCATAATGATTATGCTACCATCCATTGGAGTAACAAATATATCAAGAACAGACTACCTTTCATAATGACAAGGCTACTATCCATTGGAATAACAAAAATCTCGACAACAATCTACCTTCCATAATGACAAGGCTACTATACATTATAGTAACAAAAATCTGAACAACAAACTACCTTCCATAATGACAAGGCTACCATCCATTGGAGTAACAAAAATCACAACAACAGACTACCTTCTATAATGACAAGGCTACAATCCATTTGAGTAACAAAAATCTTGTCAACAGACTACCTTCCATAATAACAAGGCTTCCATCCATTGAAGTAACAAAAATATCGACAACATAATACCTTCCATAATAACAAATGTACCATACATTGGAGTAAAAACAATATCTACAAGAGACTACCTTCCATCATGACAAGGTTACCATCCATTAAAGTTATAAAAATCTCGACAACAGACTACCTTCCATAATGACAAGTCTATCATCCATTGGAGTAACAAAAATCTCGACAACAAACTACCTTACATAATGACTAGGCTACCATCCATTGGAGTAACAAATATATCAAGAACAGACTACCTTTCATAATGACAAGGCTACCATCCATTGGAATAACAAAAATCACGACAACAATCTACCTTCCATAATGACAAGGCTACTATACATTATAGTAACAAAAATCTGAACAACAAACTACCTTCCATAATGACAAGGCTACCATCCATTGGAGTAACAAAAATCACAACAACAGACTACCTTCTATAATGACAAGGCTACAATCCATTTGAGTAACAAAAATCTTGTCAACAGACTACCTTCCATAATAACAAGGCTACCATCCATTGAAGTAACAAAAATATCGACAACAGAATACCTTCCATAATAACAAATGTACCATACATTGGAGTAAAAACAATATCTACAAGAGACTACCTTCCATCATGACAAGGTTACCATCCATTAAAGTTATAAAAATCTCGACAAAAGACTACCTTCCATAATGACAAGTCTATCATCCATTGGAGTAACAAAAATCTCGACAACAAACTACGTTACATAATGACTAGGCTACCATCCATTGGAGTAACAAAGATATTGACGACAGACTACCTTTCATAATGACAAGGCTATAATCAATTGTAGTACCAAAAATGTCGACAAAAGACTACCGTGCATAATAACAAGACTACCATCAATTGTAGTAACAAAAATCTCGACAACAGACTACCTTCAATAAAGACAAGGCTACCATCCATTGGAATAACAAAAATCTCGACAACAGACTACATTCCATAATGACAAGGCTACCATAAACTGTAGTAACAAAAATCTAAACAACAGACTACCTTCAGTAATGACAAGGCTACCATCCATTGGAGTAACAAAAATATCAACAAGAGACTACCTTCCATAATTACAAGGCTACCATCCACTGGAGTACCATAAATCTCGACAATAGACTACCTTCCAAAATGACAAGGCTACCATAAATTGTAGTAACAAAAATCTGAACAACAGACTACCTTCCATAATGACAAGGCTACCATCCATTGGAGTAAGAAAAATATCAACAAGAGACTACCTTCCATAAATACAAGGCTACCATCCATTGGAGTACCAAAAATCTTGACAAAAAACTAACTTCTATAATGACAAGGCTACCATCCATTGGAGTAACAAAAATCTCGAAAACCGACTACCTTCAATAAATACTAGGCTACCATCCATTGGAATAACAAAAATCTCGACAACAAACTACCTTCCATAATGACAAGGCTACTATACATTATAGTAACAAAAATCAGAACAACAAACTACCTTCCATAATGACAAGGCTATCATCCATTGGAGTAACAAAAATCACAACAACAGACTACCTTCTATAATGACAAGGCTACAATCCGTTTGAGTAACAAAAATCTTGTCAACAGACTACCTTCCATAATGACAAGGCTACCATCCATTGAAGTAACAAAAATATCGACAACATAATACCTTCCATAATAACAAGGGTACCATACATTGGAGTAAAAACAATATCTACAAGAGACTAACTTCCATCATGACAAGGTTACCATCCATTAAAGTAATAAAAATCTCGACAACAGACTACCTTCCATAATGACAAGTCTATCATCCATTGGAGTAACAAAAATCTCGACAACAAACTACCTTACATAATGACTAGGCTACCATCCATTGGAGTAACAAAGATATTGACAACAGACTACCTTTTATAATGACAAGGCTACAATCAATTGTAGTACCAAAAATGTTGACAAAAGACTACCGTCTATAATAACAAGACTACCATCAATTGTAGTAACAAAAATATCGACAACAGACTACCTTCAATAATCACAAGGCTACCATCCATTGGAGGAACAAAAATCTTGACAACAGACTACCTTCCATAATGGCAAGGCTACCATCCATTAGAATAACAAAAATCTAGACAACAGACTACCTTCCATAATGACAAGGCAACCATCCATTGGAGTAATAAAAATATCAACAAGAGACTACCTTCCATAATGACAAGGCTACCACCCATTGGAGTACCAAAAATATCGACAACAAACTAGCTTCTATAATGACAAGGCTACCATCCATTGGAGTAACAAAAATATCGAAAACAGACTACCTTCCCTAAAGACTAGGATACCATCCATTGGAATAACAAAAATCTCGACAACAGACTACCTTCCATAATGACAAGTTTACCATAAATTGTAGTAACAAAAATCTGAACAACAGACTACCTTCCATAATGACAAGGCTACCATCCATTAGAGTAACAAAAATATCAACAAGAGACTAACTTCCATAATGACAAGGCTACCATCCAATGGAGTACCATTAATCTCGACAACAGACTACTTTCTATAATGACAAGGATACCATCCATTGGAGTAATAAAAATCTGGAAAACAGACTACCTTCCATAAATACTAGGCTATCATCCATTGGAATAACAAAAATCTTGACAACAGACTACCTTCCATAATGACAAGGCTACAATACATTATAGTAACAAAAATCTGAACAACAGACTACCTTCTAAAATCACAAGGCTACCATCCATTGGAGTAACAAAAATCTTGACAACAAACTACCTTCTATAATGACAAGGCTACCAACCATTAGAGTAACATAGATATCGACAACATACTACCATCGATAATGACAAGGCTACCATCCATTGGAATAATAAAAATATCGACAACAAACTACCTTCCATAGTGACAAGGATACCATCCAATGGAGTAACAAAAATCTCGACAACATACTACCTTCCATAATGACAAGGCTACCATCCATTGGAGTAACAAAAATATCGACAACATACTACCTTCGATAATAACAAGGCTACCATCTATTGGAGTAACACAAATCTCGACAACAGAGTACCTTCCATAATGACAAGGCTATCATCCATTGTAGTAACAAAAATCTCGACAACATACTACCTTCCATAATGACAAGGCTACAATTCATTGTAGTAACAAAATATCGATAATATACTACCTTCCATAATGACAAGGCTACCATCCATTGTAGTAACAAAAATATCGACAAAAGACTACCTTCCATAATGACAAGGCTACCATCCATTGGAGTAACAAAAATATCGACAATAGACTACCTTCCATAATGACAAGGCTACCATCCATTTGAGTAACAAAAATGTCAATAATAGACTACCTTCCATAATGACTAGGCTACCATCCATTGAAGTAACAAAGATATCAACAACATACTACCTTTCATAATGACAAGGCTACCATCCATTGGAATAACAAGAATCTCGACAATAGACTACCTTCCATAATGACAAGGATACCATCCATTGGAGTAACAAAAATCTTGACAACAAACTACCATCCATAATGATAAGGATACCATCCATTGGATTAACATAAATATCAATAACATACTACCTTCCTTAATGACAAGGCTACCATCCATTGGAGTAACAAAAATCACGACAACAGACTACCTTCCATAATGACAAGGCTACCATCCATTGGAGTAACAAAAATATCAACAAGAGACTACCTTCCATAATGACAAGGCTACCATCCATTGGAGTACCAAAAATCTCGACAACAAACTACCTTCTATAATGACAAGGCTACCATCCATTGGAGTAACAAAAATCTCGAAAATCGACTACCTTCCATAAAGACTAGGCTACCATCCATTGGAATAACAAAAATCTCGACAACAGACTACCTTCCATAATGACAAGGCTACCATACATTGTAGTAACAAAAATCTGAACAACAGAATACCTTCCATAATGACAAGGATACCATCCATTGGAGTAACAAAAATATCAACAAGAGACTACCTTCCATAATTATAAGGCTACCATCAACTGGAGTACCATAAATCTCGACAACAGACTACTTTCTATAATGACACGGCTACCAGCCATTGGAGTAATAAGAATCTCGAAAACAGACTACCTTCCATAAAGACTAGGCTACCATCCATTGGAATAACAACAATCTCGACAACAGACTACCTTCCATAATGACAAGGCTACCATACATTGTAGTAACAAAAATCTGAATAACAGACTACCTTCTATAATGACAAGGCTACCATCTATTGGAGTAACAAAAATCTCGATAACAAACTACCTTCCATAATGACAAGGCTACCAACCATTAGAGTAACATAGATATCGACAACATACTACCATCCATAATGACAAGGCTACCATCCATCGGAATAATAAAAATATCGACAATAGACTACCTTCCATAGTGACAAGGATACCATCCAATGGAGTAACAAAAATCTTGACAACATACTACCTTCCATAATGACAAGGCTACCATCCATTGGAGTAACAAAAATATCGACAACATACTACCTTCGATAATAACAAGGCTACCATCTATTGGAGTAACAAAAATATCGACAACAGAGTACCTTCCATAATGACAAGGCTATCATCCATTGTAGTAACAAAAATCTCGACAACATACTACCTTCCATAATGATAAGGCTACAATCCATTGTAGTAACAAAATATCGATAATATACTACCTTCCATAATGACAAGGCTACCATCCATTGTAGTAACAAAAATATCGACAAAAGACTACCTTCCATAATGACAAGGCTACCATCCATTGGAGTAACAAAAATATCGACAATAGACTACCTTCCATAATGACAAGGCTACCATCCATTTGAGTAACAAAAATGTCAATAATAGACTACCTTCCATAATGACTAGGCTACCATCCATTGAAGTAACAAAGATATCAACAACATACTACCTTTCATAATGACAAGGCTACCATCCATTGGAATAACAAGAATCTCGACAATAGACTACCTTCCATAATGACAAGGATACCATCCATTGGAGTAACAAAAATCTTGACAACAAACTACCATCCATAATGATAAGGATACCATCCATTGGATTAACATAAATATCAATAACATACTACCTTCCTTAATGACAAGGCTACCATCCATTGGAGTAACAAAAATCACGACAACAGACTACCTTCCATAATGACAAGGCTACCATCCATTGGAGTAACAAAAATATCAACAAGAGACTACCTTCCATAATGACAAGGCTACCATCCATTGGAGTACCAAAAATCTCGACAACAAACTACCTTCTATAATGACAAGGCTACCATCCATTGGAGTAACAAAAATCTCGAAAATCGACTACCTTCCATAAAGACTAGGCTACCATCCATTGGAATAACAAAAATCTCGACAACAGACTACCTTCCATAATGACAAGGCTACCATACATTGTAGTAACAAAAATCTGAACAACAAAATACCTTCCATAATGACAAGGATACCATCCATTGGAGTAACAAAAATATCAACAAGAGACTACCTTCCATAATTATAAGGCTACCATCCACTGGAGTACCATAAATCTCGACAACAGACTACTTTCTATAATGACACGGCTACCAGCCATTGGAGTAATAAGAATCTCGAAAACAGACTACCTTCCATAAAGACTAGGCTACCATCCATTGGAATAACAACAATCTCGACAACAGACTACCTTCCATAATGACAAGGCTACCATACATTGTAGTAACAAAAATCTGAATAACAGACTACCGTCCATAATGACAAGACTACCATCAATTGTAGTAACAAAAATATCGACAACATACTACCTTCCATAATGACAAGGCTACCATCCATTGGAGTAACAAAAATATCGACAACATACTACCTTCCATAATGACAAGGCTACCATCTATTGGAGTAACAAAAATCTCGACAACAGAGTACCTTTCATAATGACAAGGCTATCATCCAATGTAGTAACAAAAATATCGATAACATACTACCTTTCATAATGACATGGCTACCATCCATTGTAGTAACAAAAATATCGACAAAAGGCTACTTTTCATAATGACAAGGCTACCATCCATTGGAGTAACAAAAATATCGACAATAGACTACCTTCCATAATGACAAGGCTACCATCCATTTGAGTAACAAAAATGTCGACAATAGACTACCTTCCATAATGACTATGCTACCATCCATTGGAGTAACAAATATATCAAGAACAAACTACCTTTCATAATGACAAGGCTACCATCCATTGGAATAACAAAAATCTCGACAACAGACTACCTTCCATAATGACAAGGATACAATCCATTGGAGTAACAAAAATCATGACAACAGACTACCATCCATAATGACAAGGCTACCATCCATTGGATTAATATAGATATCAATAACATACTACCTTCCTTAATGAAAAGGCTACCAACCATTGGAGTAACAAAAATGACGACAACAAACTACCTTCCATAATGACAAGGCTACCATCCATTGGAGTAACAAAAATCTCGAAAACCGACTACCTTCCATAAAGACTAGGCTACCATCCATTGGAATAACAAAAATCTCGACAACATACTACCTTCCATAATGACAAGGCTACCATATATTATAGTAATAAAAATCTGAACAACAAACTACCTTCCATAATGACAAGGCTACCATCCACTTGAGTACCATAAATCTCGACAACATACTATTTTCTATACTGACACGACTACCATCCAATGGAGTAAGAAAAAATCTCGAAAACAGACTACCTTCCATAAAGACTAGGCTACCATCCATTGGAATAACAAAAATCTCGACAACAGACTACGTTCCATAATGACAAGGCTACCATACATTGTAGTAACAAAAATCTGAACAACAGACTACCTTCCATAATGACAAGGCTACCATCCACTAGAGTACCATTAATCTCGAGAACAGACTACTTTCTATAATGACAAGGCTACCATCCATTGGAGTAAAAAAAATTTGGAAAATAGACTACCTTCCATAAATACTAGGCTATCATCCATTGGAATAACAAAAATCTCGACAACAGACTACCTTCCATAATGACAAGGCTACCATACATTGTAGTAACAAAAATCTGAACAACAGACTACCTTCTATAATCACAAGGCTACCATCCATTGGAGTAACAAAAATCTCGACAATAGACTACCTTCCATAATGACAAGGCTACCAACCATTAGAGTAACTTAGATATCGACAACATACTACCATCCATAATTACAAGGCTACCATCGATTGGAATAATAAAAATATCGACAACAGACTACCTTCCATAGTGACAAGGATACCATCCAATGGAGTAACAAAAATCTCGACAACATACTACCTTCCATAATGATAAGGCTACCATCCATTGGAGTAACAAAAATATCGACAACATACTACCTTCGATAATGACAAGGCTACCATCTATTGGAGTAACGAAAATCTCGACAATAGAGTAACTTCCATAATGACAAGGCTATCATCCATTGTAGTAACAAAAATCTCGACACATACTACCTTCCATAATGACAAGGCTACAATCCATTGTAGTAACAAAAATATCGATAACATACTACCTTCCTTAATGACAAGGCTACCATCCATTGTAGTAAAAAAAATATCGACAAAAGACTACCGTCCATAATGACAAGGCTACCATCCATTGGAGTAACAAAATATCGACAATAGACTGCCTTCCATAATGACAAGGCTACCATCCATTTGAGTAACAAAAATGTCAACAATAGACTACCTTCCATAATGACTAGGCTACCATCCATTGAAGTAACAAAGATATCAACAACAAACTACCTTTCATAATGACAAGGCTACTATCCATTGGAATAACAAGAATCTCGACAATAGACTACCTTCCATAATGACAAGGCTACTATCAATTGGAGTAACAAAAATCTTGACAACAAACTACCATCCATATTGACAAGGATTCCATCCATTGTATTAACATAGATATCGATAACATACTATTTTCCTTAATGACAAGGCTACCATACATTGTAGTAACAAAAATCTGAATAACAGACTACCGTCCATAATGACAAGACTACCATCAATTGTAGTAACAAAAATATCGACAAGAGACTACCTTCCATAATGACAAGGCTACCATCCATTGGAGTAACAAAAATATCGACAACATACTACCTTCCATAATGACAAGGCTACCATCTATTGGAGTAACAAAAATCTCGACAACAGAGTACCTTTCATAATGACAAGGCTATCATCCAATGTAGTAACAAAAATATCGATAACATACTACCTTTCATAATGACATGGCTACCATCCATTGTAGTAACAAAAATATCGACAAAAGGCTACTTTTCATAATGACAAGGCTACCATCCATTGGAGTAACAAAAATATCGACAATAGACTACCTTCCATAATGACAAGGCTACCATCCATTTGAGTAACAAAAATGTCGACAATAGACTACCTTCCATAATGACTATGCTACCATCCATTGGAGTAACAAATATATCAAGAACAAACTACCTTTCATAATGACAAGGCTACCATCCATTGGAATAACAAAAATCTCGACAACAGACTACCTTCCATAATGACAAGGATACAATCCATTGGAGTAACAAAAATCATGACAACAGACTACCATCCATAATGACAAGGCTACCATCCATTGGATTAATATAGATATCGATAACATACTACCTTCCTTAATGAAAAGGCTACCAACCATTGGAGTAACAAAAATGACGACAACAAACTACCTTCCATAATGACAAGGCTACCATCCATTGGAGTAACAAAAATCTCGAAAACCGACTACCTTCCATAAAGACTAGGCTACCATCCATTGGAATAACAAAAATCTCGACAACATACTACCTTCCATAATGACAAGGCTACCATATATTATAGTAATAAAAATCTGAACAACAAACTACCTTCCATAATGACAAGGCTACCATCCACTTGAGTACCATAAATCTCGACAACATACTATTTTCTATACTGACACGACTACCATCCAATGGAGTAAGAAAAAATCTCGAAAACAGACTACCTTCCATAAAGACTAGGCTACCATCCATTGGAATAACAAAAATCTCGACAACAGACTACGTTCCATAATGACAAGGCTACCATACATTGTAGTAACAAAAATTTGAACAACAGACTACCTTCCATAATGACAAGGCTACCATCCACTAGAGTACCATTAATCTCGAGAACAGACTACTTTCTATAATGACAAGGCTACCATCCATTGGAGTAAAAAAAATTTGGAAAATAGACTACCTTCCATAAATACTATGCTATCATCCATTGGAATAACAAAAATCTCGACAACAGACTACCTTCCATAATGACAAGGCTACCATACATTGTAGTAACAAAAATCTGAACAACAGACTACCTTCTATAATCACAAGGCTACCATCCATTGGAGTAACAAAAATCTCGACAATAGACTACCTTCCATAATGACAAGGCTACCAACCATTAGAGTAACTTAGATATCGACAACATACTACCATCCATAATTACAAGGCTACCATCGATTGGAATAATAAAAATATCGACAACAGACTACCTTCCATAGTGACAAGGATACCATCCAATGGAGTAACAAAAATCTCGACAACATACTACCTTCCATAATGATAAGGCTACCATCCATTGGAGTAACAAAAATATCGACAACATACTACCTTCGATAATGACAAGGCTACCATCTATTGGAGTAACGAAAATCTCGACAATAGAGTAACTTCCATAATGACAAGGCTATCATCCATTGTAGTAACAAAAATCTCGACACATACTACCTTCCATAATGACAAGGCTACAATCCATTGTAGTAACAAAAATATCGATAACATACTACCTTCCTTAATGACAAGGCTACCATCCATTGTAGTAAAAAAAATATCGACAAAAGACTACCGTCCATAATGACAAGGCTACCATCCATTGGAGTAACAAAAATATCGACAATAGACTGCCTTCCATAATGACAAGGCTACCATCCATTTGAGTAACAAAAATGTCAACAATAGACTACCTTCCATAATGACTAGGCTACCATCCATTGAAGTAACAAAGATATCAACAACAAACTACCTTTCATAATGACAAGGCTACTATCCATTGGAATAACAAGAATCTCGACAATAGACTACCTTCCATAATGACAAGGCTACTATCAATTGGAGTAACAAAAATCTTGACAACAAACTACCATCCATATTGACAAGGATTCCATCCATTGTATTAACATAGATATCGATAACATACTATTTTCCTTAATGACAAGGCTACCATCCATTGGAGTAACAAAAATCACGACAACAGACTACCTTCCATAATGACAAGGCTACCATCCATTGGAGTAACAAAAATATCAACAAGAGACTACCTTCCATAATGACAAGGCTACCATCCATTGGAGTACCAAAAATATCGACAATAAACTACCTTCTATAATGACAAGGCTACCATCCATTGGAGTAACAAAAATCTCGAAAATCGACTACCTTCCATAAAGACTAGGCTACCATCCATTGGAATAACAAAAATCTTGACAACAGACTACGTTCCATAATGACAAGGCTACCTTACATTGTAGTAACAAAAATCTGAACAACAGACTACCTTCCATAATAACAAGGCTACCATCCATTAGAGTAACAAAAATATCAACAAGAGACTACCTTCCATAATGACAAGGCTACCATCCACTGGAGTACCATTAATGTCGACAACAGACTACTTTCTATAATGACAAGGCTACCATCCATTGGAGTAAAAAAAATCTGGAAAACAGACTACCTTCCATAAATACTAGGCTATCATCCATTGGAATAACAAAAATCTCGACAACAGACTACCTTCCATAATGACAAGGCTACCATACATTGTAGTAACAAAAATCTGAACAACAGACTACCTTCTATAATCACAAGGCTACCATCCATTGGAGTAACAAAAATCTCGACAATAGACTACCTTCCATAATGACAAGGCTACCAACCATTAGAGTAACTTAGATATCGACAACATACTACCATCCATAATGACAAGGCTACCATCGATTGGAATAATAAAAATATCGACAACAGACTACCTTCCATAGTGACAAGGATACCATCCAATGGAGTAACAAAAATCTCGACAACATACTACCTTCCATAATGAGAAGGATACCATCCATTGGAGTAACAAAAATATCGACAACATACTACCTTCGATAATGACAAGGCTACCATCTATTGGAGTAACAAAAATCTCGACAATAGAGTACCTTCCATAATGACAAGGCTACCATACATTGTAGTAACAAAAATCTGAACAACAGACTACCTTCTATAATCACAAGGCTACCATCCATTGGAATAACAAAAATCAGGACAATAGACTACCTTCCATAATGACAAGGCTACCAACCATTAGAGTAACTTAGATATCGACAACATACTACCATCCATAATGACAAGGCTACCATCGATTGGAATAATAAAAATATCGACAACAAACTACCTTCCATAGTGACAAGGATACCATCCAATGGAGTAACAAAAATCTCGACAACATACTACCTTCCATAATGACAAGGCTACCATCCATTGGAGTAACAAAAATATCGGCAACATACTACCTTCGATAATGACAAGGCGACCATCTATTGGAGTAACAAAAATCTCGACAATAGAGTACCTTCCATAATGACAAGGCTATCATCCATTGTAGTAACAAAAATCTCGACAACATACTACCTTCCATAATGACAAGGCTACAATCCATTATAGTAACAAAAATATCGATAACATACTACCTTCCTTAATGACAAGGCTACCATCAATTGTAGTAACAAAAATATCGACAAAAGACTACCGTCCATAATGACAAGGCTACCATCCATTGGAGTAACAAAAATATCGACAATAGACTGCCTTCCATAATGACAAGGCTACCATCCATTTGAGTAACAAAAATGTCAACAATACACTACCTTCCATAATGACTAGGCTACCATCCATTGAAGTAACAAAGATATCAACAACAAACTACCTTTCATAATGACAAGGCTACCATCCATTGGAGTAACAAAAATCACGACAACAGACTACCTTCCATAATGACAAGGCTACCATCCATTGGAGTAACAAAAATATCAACAAGAGACTACCTTCCATAATGACAAGGCTATCATCCATTGGAGTACCAAAAATATCGACAATAAACTACCTTCTATAATGACAAGGCTACCATCCATTGGAGTAACAAAAATCTCGAAAATCGACTACCTTCCATAAAGACTAGGCTACCATCCATTGGAATAACAAAAATCTTGACAACAGACTAC
Organism: Vicia faba; assembly: GCA_948472305.1. Classification (NCBI taxonomy): domain Eukaryota; kingdom Viridiplantae; phylum Streptophyta; class Magnoliopsida; order Fabales; family Fabaceae; genus Vicia; species Vicia faba. The sequence goes on along the minus strand of OX451737.1, from coordinate 801,972,144 downwards.
GTTCCATAATGACAAGGCTACCATACATTGTAGTAACAAAAATCTGAACAACAGACTACCTTCCATAATAACAAGGCTACCATCCATTGGAGTAACAAAAATATCAACAAGAGACTACCTTCCATAATGACAAGGCTACCATCCACTGGAGTACCATTAATGTCGATAACAGACTACTTTCTATAATGACAAGGCTACCATCCATTATAGTAAAAAAAATCTGGAAAACAGACTACCTTCCATAAATACTAGGCTATCATCCATTGGAATAAAAAAAATCTCGACAACAGACTACCTTCCATAATGACAAGGCTACCATACATTGTAGTAACAAAAATCTGACCAACAGACTACCTTCTATAAGCACAAGGCTACCATCCATTGGAGTAACAAAAATCTCGACAATAGACTACCTTCCATAATGACAAGGCTACCAACCATTAGAGTAACTTAGATATCGACAACATACTACCATCCATAATGACAAGGCTACCATCGATTGGAATAATAAAAATATCGACAACAAACTACCTTCCATAGTTACAAGGATACCATCCAATGGAGTAACAAAAATCTCGACAACATACTACCTTCCATAATGACAAGGCTACCATCCATTGGAGTAACAAAAATATCGACAACATACTACCTTCGATAATGACAAGGCTACCATCTATTGGAGTAACAAAAATCTCGACAATAGAGTACCTTCCATAATGACAAGGCTATCATCCATTGTAGTAACAAAAATCTCGACAACATACTACCTTCCATAATGACAAGGCTACAATCCATTGTAGTAACAAAAATATCGATAACATACTACCTTCCTTAATGACAATGCTACCATCCATTGTAGTAACAAAAATATCGACAAAAGACTACCGTCCATAATGACAAGGCTACCATCAATTGGAGTAAGAAAAATATCGACAATAGACTGCCTTCCATAATGACAAGGCTACCATCCATTTGAGTAACAAAAATGTCAACAATAGACTACCTTCCATAATGACTAGGCTACCATCCATTGAAGTAACAAAGATATCAACAACAAACTACCTTTCATAATGACAAGTCTACCATCCATTGGAATAACAAGAATCTCGACAATAGACTGCCTTCCATAATGACAAGGCTACCATCCATTGGAGTAACAAAAATCTTGACAACAAACTACCATCCATAATGACAAGGATACCATCCATTGTATTAACATAGATATCGAAAACATACTACCTTCCTTAATGACAAGGCTACCATCCATTGGAGTAACAAAAATCACGACAACAGACTGCCTTCCATAATGACAAGGCTACCATCCATTGGAGTAACAAAAATATCAACAAGAGACTACCTTCCATAATGACAAGGCTACCATCCATTGGAGTACCAAAAATATCGACAATAAACTACCTTCTATAATGACAAGGCTACCATCCATTGGAGTAACAAAAATGTTGAAAATCTACTACCTTCCATAAAGACTAGGCTACCATCCATTGGAATAACAAAAATCTTGACAACAGACTACGTTCCATAATGACAAGGCTACCATACATTGTAGTAACAAAAATCTGAACAACAGACTACCTTCCATAATGACAAGGCTACCATCCATTGGAGTAACAAAAATATCAACAAGAGACTACCTTCCATAATGACAAGGCTACCATCCACTGGAGTACCATTAATCTCGACAACAGACTACTTTCTATAATGACAAGGCTACCATCCATTGGAGTAAAAAAAATCTGGAAAACAGACTACCTTCCATAAATACTAGGCTATCATCCATTAGAATAACAAAAATCTCGACAACAGACTACCTTCCATAATGACAAGGCTACAATCCATTGTAGTAACAAAATATCGATAATAAACTACATTCCATAATGACAAGGCTACCATCCATTGTAGTAACAAAAATATCGAAAAAAGACTACCTTCCATAATGACAAGGCTACCATCCATTATAGTAACAAAAATATCGACAATAGACTACCTTCCATAATGACAAGGCTTCCATCCATTAGAGTAACAAAAATCTGGACAACAGACTACCTTCCATAATGACAAGGCTACCATCCATTTGAGCAACAAAAATGTCATAAATAGACTACCTTCCATAATGACTAGGCTACCATCCATTGAAGTAACAAAGATATCAACAACATACTACCTTTCATAATGACAAGGCTACATTCCATTTGAATAACAAGAATCTCGACAATAGACTACCTTCCATAATGATAAGGCTACCATCCATTGGAGTAACAAAAGTCTTGACAACAAACTACCATCCATAATGACAAGAATACCATCCATTGGATTAACATAGATATCAATAACATACTACCTTCCTTAATGACAAGGCTACCATCCATTGGAGTAACCAAAATCACGACAACAGACTACCTTCCATAATGACAAGGCTACCATCCATTGGAGTAACAAAAATATCAACAAGAGACTACCTTCCACAATGACAAGGCTACCATCCATTGGAGTACCAAAAATCTCGACAACAAACTACCTTCATTAATTACAAGGCTACCATCCATTAGAGTAACAAAAATCTCGAAAATCAACTACCTTCCATAAAGACTAGGCTACGATCCATTGGAATAACAAAAATCTCGACAACAGACTACCTTCCATAATGACAAGGCTACCATACATTGTAGTAACAAAAATCTGAACAACAGACTACCTACCATAATTACAAGGCTACCATCCACTGGAGTACCATAAATCCCGACAACAAACTACTTTCTATAATGACACGGCTACCATCCATTGGAGTAATAAGAATCTCGAAAACAGACTACCTTCCATAAAGACTAGGGTACCATCCATTGGAATAACAACAATCTCGACAACAGACTACGTTCCATAATGACAAGGCTACCATACATTGTAGTAACAAAAATCTGAACAACAGACTACCTTCCATAATGACAAGGCTACCATCCATTGGAGTAACACAAATCACAACAACAGACTACCTTCTATAATGACAAGGTTACAATCCATTTGAGTACCAAAAATATCGTCAACAGACTACCTTCCATAATGACAAGGCTACCATCCATTGGAGTAACAAAAATATCGACAACATAATACCTTCCATAATAACAAGGGTACCATACATTGGAGTAAAAAAAATATTCACAAGAGACTACCTTCCATCATGGCAAGGTTACCATCCATTAAAGTAATAAAAATGTCGACAACAGACTAACTTCCATAATGGCAAGGCTATCATCCATTGGAGTAACAAAAATCTCAACAACAGACTACCTTACATAATGACTAGGCTACCATCCATTGGAGTAACAAAGATATCGACAACATACTACCTTTCATAATGACAAGGCTACAATCAATTGTAGTACCAAAAATGTCGACAAAAGACTGCCGTCAATAATGACAAGACTACCATCAATTGTAGTAACAAAAATCTCGACAACATACTACCTTCCATAATGACAAGGCTACCATCCATTGGAGTAACAAAAATATCGACAACATACTACCTTCCATAATGACAAGGCTACCATCTATTGGAGTAACAAAAATCTCGACAACAGAGTACCTTCCATAATGACAAGGCTATCATCCAATGTAGTAACAAAAATATCGATAACATACTACCTTCCATAATGACAAGGCTACCATCCATTGTAGTAACAAAAATATCGAAAAAAGGCTACCTTTCATAATGACAAGGCTACCATCCATTGGAGTAACAAAAATATCGACAATAGACTACCTTCCATAATGACAAGGCTACCATCCATTTGAGTAACAAAAATGTCGACAATAGACTACCTTCCATAATGACTATGCTACCATCCATTGGAGTAACAAATATATCAAGAACAGACTACCTTTCATAATGACAAGGCTACCATCCATTGGAATAACAAAAATCTCGACAATAGACTACCTTCCATAATGACAAGGATACCATCCATTAGAGTAACAAAAATCATGACAACAGACTGCCATCCATAATGACAAGGCTACCATCCATTGGATTAATATAGATATCGATAACATACTACCTTCCTTAATGAAAAGGCTACCAACCATTGGAGTAACAAAAATGACGACAACAAACCACCTTCCATAATGAAAAGGCTACCATCCATTAGAGTAACAAAAATATCAACAAGAGACTACCTTCCATAATGACAAGGCTACCATCCATTGGAGTAACAAAAATCTCGAAAACCGACTACCTTCCATAAAGACTAGGCTACCATCCATTGGAATAACAAAAATCTCGACAAAAAACTACCTTCCATAATGACAAGGCTACCATACATTATAGTAACAAAAATCTGAACAACGGACTACCTTCCATAATGACAAGGCTACCATCCACTTGAGTAACATAAATCTCGACAACAGACTATTTTCTATACTGACACGACTACCATCCATTGGAGTAAGAAAAAATCTTGAAAACAGACTACCTTCCATAAAGACTAGGCTACCATCCATTGGAATAACAAAAATCTCGACAACAGACTACGTTCCATAATGACAAGGCTACCATCCATTGGAGTAACAAAAATATCAACAAGAGACTACCTTCCATAATGACAAGGCTACCATCCACTGGAGTACCGTTAATCTCGGCAACAGACTACTTTCTATAATGACAAGGCTACCATCCTTTGGAGTAAAAAAAATCTGGAAAACAGACTACCTTCCATAAATACTAGGCTATCATCCATTGGAATAACAAAAATCTCGACAACAGACTACCTTCCATAATGACAAGGCTACCATACATTGTAGTAACAAAAATCTGATCAACTGACTACCTTCTATAATCACAAGGTTATCATCCATTGGAGTAACAAAAATCTCGACAATAGACTACCTTCCATAATGACAAGGCTACCAACCATTAGAGTAACTTAGATATCGACAACATACTACCATCCATAATGACAAGGCTACCATCGATTGGAATAATAAAAATATCGACAACAGACTACCTTCCATAGTGACAAGGATACCATCCAATTGAGTAACAAAAATCTCGACAACATACTACCTTCCATAATGACAAGGATACCATCCATTGGAGTAACAAAAATATCGACAACATACTACCTTCAATAATGACAAGGCTACCATCTATTAGAGTAACAAAAATCTCGACAATAGAGTACCTTCCATAATGACAAGGCTATCATCCATTGTAGTAACAAAAATCTCGACAACATACTACCTTCCATAATGACAATGCTACAATCCATTGTAGTAACAAAAATATCGGTAAAATACTACCTTCCTTAATGACAAGGCTACCATCCATTGTAGTAACAAAAATATCGACAAAAGACTACCGTCCATAATGACAAGGCTACAATCCATTGGAGTAACAAAAATATCGACAATAGACTACCTTCCATAATGACAAGGCTACCATCCATTTGAGTAACAAAAATGTCAACAATAGACTACATTCCATAATGACTAGGCTACCATCCATTAAAGTAACAAAGATATCAACAACAAACTACCTTTCATAATGACAAGGCTACCATCCATTGGAGTAACAAAAATCTTGAAAACAAACTACCATCCATAATGACAAGGATACCATCCATTGTATTAACATAGATATCGATAACATACTACCTTCCTTAATGACAAGGCTACCATCCATTGGTGTAACAAAAATCACGGCAACAGACTACCTTCCATAGTGACAAGGCTAACATCCATTGGAGTAACAAAAATATCAACAAGAGACTACCTTCCATAATGACAAGGCTACCATCCATTGGAGTACCAAAAATACCGACAACAAACTACCTTCTATAATGACAAGGCTACCATCCATTGGAGTAACAAAAATCTTGAAAATCGACTACCTTCCATAAAGACTAGGCTACCATCCATTGGAATAACAAAAATCTCGGCAACAGACTACCTTCCATAATGACAAGGCTACCATTCATTGTAGTAACAAAAATCTGAACAACATACTACCTTCCATAATGACAAGGCTACCATCCATTGGAGTAACAAAAATATCAACAAGAGACTACCTTCCATAATGACAAGGCTACCTTCCACTGGAGTACCATTAATCTCGACAACAGACTACTTTCTATAATGACAAGGCTACCATTCATTGGAGTAAAAGAAATCTGGAAAACAGACTACCTTCCATAAATACTAGGCTATCATCCATTGGAATAACAAAAATCTCGACAACAGACTACCTTCCATAATGACAAGGCTACCATACATTGTAGTAACAAAAATCTGAACAACAGACTACCTTCTATAATCACAAGGCTACCATCCATTAGAGTAACAAAAATCTCGACAACAGACTACCTTCCATAATGACAAGGCTACCAACCATTAGAGTACCTTAGATATCGATAATATACTACCATCCATAATGACAAGGCTACCATCGATTGGAATAATAAAAATATCGACAACAGAGTACCTTCCATAGTGACAAGGATACAATCCAATGGAGTAACAAAAATCTCGACAACATACTACCTTCCATAATGACAAGGCTACAATCCATTGGAGTAACAAAAATATCGATAACATAATACCTTCCTTAATGACAAGGCTACCATCCATTGTAGTAATAAAAATCTCGACAAAAGACTACCGCCCATAATGACAAGGCTACCATCCATTGGAGTAACAAAAATATCGACAATAGACTACCTTCCATAATGACAAGGCTACCATCCATTTGAGTAACAAAAATGTCAACAATATACTACCTTTCATAATGATTAGGCTACCATCCATTGAAGTAACAAAGATATCAACAACAAACTACCTTTCATAAAGACAAGGCTACCATCCATTGGAATAACAAGAATCTCGACAATAGACTACCTTCCATAATGACAAGGCTACCATCCATTGGAGTAACAAAAATCTTGACAACAAACTACCATCCATAATGACAAGGATACCATCCATTGTATTAACATAGATATCGATAACATACTACCTTCCTTAATGAAAAGGCTACCATCCATTGGAGTAACAAAAATCACGACAACAGACTACCTTCCATAATGACAAGGCTACCATCCATTGGAGTAACAAAAATATCAACAAGAGACTACCTTCCATAATGACAAGGCTACCATCCATTGGAGTACCAAAAATATCGACAACAAACTACCTTCTATAATGACAAGGCTACCATCCATTGGAGTAACAAAAATCTCGAAAATCGACTACCTTCCAAAAAGACTAGGCTACCATCCATTGGAATAACAAAAATCTCGACAACAGACTACCTTCCATAATGACAAGGCTACCATACATTGTAGTAACAAAAATCTGAACAACATACTACCTTCCATAATGACAAGGCTACCATCCATTGGAGTAATAAAAATATCAACAAGAGACGACCTTCCATAATGACAAGGCTACCATCCACTGGAGTACCGTTAATCTCGTCAACAGACTACTTTCTATAATGACAAGGCTACCATCCATTGGAGTAAAAAATATCTGGAAAACAGAGTACCTTCCATAAATACTAGGCTATCATCCATTGGAATAACAAAAATCTCGACAACAGACTACCTTCCATAATGACAAGGCTACCATACATTGTAGTAACAAAAATCTGAACAACAGACTACCTTCTATAATCACAAGGCTACCATCCATTAGAGTAACAAAAATCTCGACAACAGACTACCTTCCATAATGACAAGGCTACCAACCATTAGAGTAACTTAGATATCGACAATATACTACCATCCATAATGACAAGGCTACCATCGATTGGAATAATAAAAATATCGACAACAGACTACCTTCCATAGTGACAAGGATACCATCCAATGGAGTAACAAAAATCTCGACAACATACTACCTTCCATAATGAAAAGGCTACCATCCATTGGAGTAACAAAAATATCGACAACATACTACCTTAGATAATGACAAGGCTACCATCTATTGGAGTAACAAAAATATCGACAACAAAGTACCTTCCATAATGACAAGGCTATCATCCATTGTAGTAACAAAAATCTCGATAACATACTACCTTCCATAATGACAAGGCTACAATCCATTGTAGTAACAAAAATATCGATAACATACTACCTTCCTTAATGACAAGGCTACCATCCATTGTAGTAACAAAAATATCGACAAAAGACTACCGCCCATAATGACAAGGCTACCATCCATTGGAGTAACAAAAATATCGACAATAGACTACATTCCATAATGACAAGGCTACCATCCATTTGAGTAACAAAAATGTCAACAATAGACTACCTTCCATAATGACTAGGCTACCATCCATTGAAGTAACAAAGATATCAACAACAAACTACCTTTCATAATGACAAGGCTACCATCCATTGGAATAACAAGAATCTCGACAATAGACTACCTTCCATAATGACAAGGCTACCATCCATTGGAGTAACAAAAATCTTGACAACAAACTACCATCCATAATGACAAGGATACCATCCATTGTATTAACATAGATATCGATAACATACTACCTTCCTTAATGAAAAGGCTACCATCCATTGGAGTAACAAAAATCACGACAACAGACTACCTTCCATAATGACAAGGCTACCATCCATTGGAGTAACAAAAATATCAACAAGAGACTACCTTCCATAATGACAAGGCTACCATCCATTGGAGTACCAAAAATATCGACAAGAAACTACCTTCTATAATGACAAGGCTACCATCCATTGGAGTAACAAAAATCTCGAAAATCGACTACCTTCCATAAAGACTAGGATACCATCCATTAGAATAACAAAAATCTCGACAACAGACTACCTTCCATAATGACAAGGCTACCATACATTGTAGTAACAAAAATCTGAACAACATACTACCTTCCATAATGACAAGGCTACCATCCATTGGAGTAACAAAAATATCAACAAGAGACGACCTTCCATAATGACAAGGCTACCATCCACTGGAGTACCATTAATCTCGTCAACTGACTACTTTCTATAATGACAAGGCTACCATCCATTGGAGTAAAAAAAATCTGGAAAACAGACTACCTTCCATAAATACTAGGCTATCATCCATTGGAATAACAAAAATCTCGACAACAGACTACCTTCCATAATGACAAGGCTACCATACATTGTAGTAACAAAAATCTGAACAACAGACTACCTTCTATAATCACAAGGCTACCATCCATTGGAGTAACAAAAATCTCGACAACAGACTACCTTCCATAATGACTAGGCTACCAACCATTAGAGTAACTTAGATATCTACAATATACTATCATCCATAATGACAAGGCTACCATCGATTGGAATAATAAAAATATCGATAACAGACTACCTTCCATAGTGACAAGGATACCATCCAATGGAGTAACAAAAATCTCGACAACATACTACCTTCCATAATGACAAGGCTACCATCCATTGGAGTAACAAAAATATCGACAACATACTACCTTAGATAATGACAAGGCTACCATCTATTGGAGTAACAAAAATCTCGACAACATACTAACTTCCATAATGACAAGGCTACAATCCATTGTAGTAACAAAAATATCGATAACATACTACCTTCCTTAATGACAAGGCTACCATCCATTGTAGTAACAAAAATATCGACAAAAGACTACCGCCCATAATGACAAGGCTACCATCCATTGGAGTAACAAAAATATCGACAATAGACTACCTTCCATAATGACAAGGCTACCATCCATTTGAGTAACAAAAATGTCAACAATATACTACCTTCCATAATGACTAGGCTACCATCCATTGAAGTAACAAAGATATCAACAACAAACTACCTTTCATAAAGACAAGGCTACCATCCATTGGAATAATAAGAATCTCGACAATAGACTACCTTCCATAATGACAAGGCTACCATCCATTAGAGTAACAAAAACCTTGACAACAAACTACCATCCATAATGACAAGGATACCATCCATTGTATTAACATAGATATCGATAACATACTACCTTCCTTAATGACAAGGCTACCATCCATTGGAGTAACAAAAATCACGACAACAGACTACCTTCCATAATGACAAGGCTACCATCCATTGGAGTAACAAAAATATCAACAAGAGACTACCTTCCATAATGACAAGGCTACCATCCATTGGAGTACCAAAAATATCGACAACAAACTACCTTCTATAATGACAAGGCTACCATCCATTGTAGTAACAAAAATCTCGAAATCGACTACCTTCCATAAAGACTAGGCTACCATCCATTGGAATAACAAAAATCTCGACAACAGACTACCTTCCATAATGACAAGGCTACCATACATTGTAGTAACAAAAATCTGAACAACATACTACCTTCCATAATGACAAGGCTACCATCCATTGGAGTAACAAAAATATCAACAAGAGACTACCTTCCATAATGACAAGGCTACCATCCACTGGAGTACCATTAATCTCGACAACATACTACTTTCTATAATGACAAGGCTACCATCCATTGGAGTAAAAAAAATCTTGAAACAGACTACCTTCCATAAATACTAGGCTATCATCCATTGGAATAACAAAAATCTCGACAACAGACTACCTTCCATAATGACAAGGCTACCATACATTGTAGTAACAAAAATCTGAACAACAGACTACCTTCTATAATCACAAGGCTACCATCCATTAGAGTAACAAAAATCTCGACAACAGACTACCTTCCATAATGACAAGGCTACCAACCATTAGAGTAACTTAAATATCGACAATATACTACCATCCATAATGACAAGGCTACCATCGATTGGAATAATAAAAATATCGACAACAGACTAGCTTCCATAGTGACAAGGATACCATCCAATGGAGTAACAAAAATCTCGACAACATACTACCTTCCATAATGACAAGGCTACCATCGATTGGAGTAACAAAAATATCGACAAGATACTACCTTAGATAATGACAAGGCTACCATCTATTGGAGTAACAAAAATATCGACAACAGAGTTCCTTCCATAATGACAAGGCTATCATCCATTGTAGTAACAAAAATCTCGACAACATACTACCTTCCATAATGACAAGGCTACAATCCATTGTAGTAACAAAAATATCGATAACATACTACCTTCCTTAATGACAAGACTACCATCCATTGTAGTAACAAAAATATCGACAATAGACTACCTTCCATAATTACAAGATTACCATCCATTGGAGTAACAAAAATCTTGACAACAAACTACCTTCCATAATTACAAGGCTACCATCCATTGTATTAAGAAAAATCTCGACAACAGACTACCTTCCATAATGACAAGGCTACCGTCCATTGGAGTAATAAAAATCTCAACAACAGACTACCTTCCATAATGACAAGGCTACCATCCATTGGAGTAACAAAAATATCGACCACAGAGTACCTTCCATAATGACAAGGCTACCATCCATTGGAGTAACAAAAATATCGACAACAAACTACCTTCCATAATGACAAGGCTACCACCCATTGGAGTAACAAACATATTGACAACAGACTACGTCCCATAATGACAAGGATACCACCCATTTTAGCGAAAACGATGTCTACAATAGACTACCTTCCATAATGATAAGGCTACCATCCATTGGAGTAACAAAAATATCGAAAATAGACTACCTTCCATAATGACAACGCAACCATCCATTGGAGTAAGAAAAATATCAACAACGGACTAACTTCCAGAATGACAAGGCTACCATCCATTGTAGTAACCAAAATATCGACAACTGACTACCTTCCATAGTGAAAAGGATACCATCCATTGGAGTAACAAAAATCTCGAGAACAGATTACCTTCCATAATGAAAAGGCTACCATCCATCGGAGTAAAACAATCTCGACAATAGACTACCTTCCATAATGACAAGGTTACCATCCATTAGAATAACAAAAATCTTGACATCAGACTACCTTCCATAATGACATGGCTACCTTCCAATGGAATAAAAAAAATATAGATAACAGACTACCTTCCATAATGACAAGGCTACCATCCATTGGAGTAATAAAAATAACGACAATAGAGTACCTTCAATAAAGACAAGGCTACCATCCATTGGAGTAACAAAAATCTCGACAACAGACTACCTTCCATAATGACAAAGCTACCATCCATTGGAGTAACAAAAATTACGACAACAGAGTACCTTCCATAATAAAAAGGCTACCATCCATTGGAGTAACAAAAATCTCGACAACAGAGTACCTTCCATAATGACAAAGCTATAATCCCTTGGAGTACAAACATATTGACAACAGACTACCAACCATAATGACAAGGCTACCATCAATTGGAGTAACAAAAAGAATACTTTCCATAATTACAAGGCTACCATCCATTGTATTAACAAAAATCTCGACAACAGACTACCTTCCATAATGACAAGGCTACCATCCATTGGAGTAATAAAAATATCGACAGTAGAGTACCTTCCATAATGACAATGCTACCATCCATTGGAGTAACAAAAATATCGACAACAAACTACCTTCCATAATGACAAGGCTACCACCCGTTGGAGTAAAAAATATATCTACAATATACTACCTTCCATAATGACAATGCTACCATCAAATGGAGTAACAAACATATTGACAACAGACTACATCCCATAATGACAAGGCTACCACCCATTGTAGTAAAAAAGATATATACAATAGACTACCTTCCATAATGATAAGGCTACCATCCATTGGAATAACAAAAATATCGACAACAGACTACCTTCCATAATGACAATGCAACCATCCATTTAAGTAATAAAAATATCAGCAACGGACTAACTTCCAGAATGACAAGGCTACCATCCATTGTAGTAACAAAAATATCGACAACAGACTACCTTCCATAATGAAAAGGTTACCATCCATTGGAGTAACAAAAATGTAGACAACAGACTAGCTTTAATAATGGCATGGCTACCATCCATTGGAGTAACAAAAATATTGACAACAGACTACCTTTTGTAATGACAAGGCTACCATCCATTGCAGTAACAAAATTCAGAACAAAATACTACCTTCCATAATGAAAAGGATACCATCCATTGGAGTAACATAAAACATAACGACCGACTACCTTCAATAATGATAAGGCTACCATCCATTGTAGTGACAAAAATATCGAAAAAAGACTACCTTTCATAATGAGAATGCAACCATCCATTGGAATAATAAAAATATCAACAACAGACTACCTTCCATAATAATAAGGCTACCATCCATTGGAGTAATAAAAATAACGACAACATAGTACCTTCCATAATGACAAGGATACCATCCATTGGAGTAAAACAATCTCGACAATAGACTACCTTCCATAATGACAAGGTTACCATCCATTAGAATAACAAAAATCTTGACATCAGACTACCTTCCATAATGACATGGCTACCATCCAATGGAATAAAAAAAATATAGATAACAGACTACCTTCCATAATGACAAGGCTACCATCCATTGGAGTAATAAAAATAACGACAATAGAGTACCTTCAATAAAGACAAGGCTACCATCCATTGGAGTAACAAAAATCTCGACAACAGACTACCTTCCATAATGACAAAGCTACCATCCATTGGAGTAACAAAAATTACGACAACAGAGTACCTTCCATAATAAAAAGGCTACCATCCATTGGAGTAACAAAAATCTCGACAACAGAGTACCTTCCATAATGACAAAGCTATAATCCCTTGGAGTACAAACATATTGACAACAGACTACCAACCATAATGACAAGGCTACCATCAATTGGAGTAACAAAAAGAATACTTTCCATAATTACAAGGCTACCATCCATTGTATTAACAAAAATCTCGACAACAGACTACCTTCCATAATGACAAGGCTACCATCCATTGGAGTAATAAAAATATCGACAGTAGAGTACCTTCCATAATGACAATGCTACCATCCATTGGAGTAACAAAAATATCGACAACAAACTACCTTCCATAATGACAAGGCTACCACCCGTTGTAGTAAAAAATATATCTACAATATACTACCTTCCATAATGACAATGCTACCATCAAATGGAGTAACAAACATATTGACAACAGACTACATCCCATAATGACAAGGCTACCACCCATTGTAGTAAAAAAGATATCTACAACAGACTACCTTCCATAATGATAAGGCTACCATCCATTGGAATAACAAAAATATCGACAACAGACTACCTTCCATAATGACAATGCAACCATCCATTTAAGTAATAAAAATATCAGCAACGGACTAACTTCCAGAATGACAAGGCTACCATCCATTGTAGTAACAAAAATATCGACAACAGACTACCTTCCATAATGAAAAGGTTACCATCCATTGGAGTAACAAAAATGTAGACAACAGACTAGCTTTAATAATGGCATGGCTACCATCCATTGGAGTAACAAAAATATTGACAACAGACTACCTTTTGTAATGACAAGGCTACCATCCATTGCAGTAACAAAATTCTGAACAAAATACTACCTTCCATAATGAAAAGGATACCATCCATTGGAGTAACATAAAACATAACGACCGACTACCTTCAATAATGATAAGGCTACCATCCATTGTAGTGACAAAAATATCGAAAAAAGACTACCTTTCATAATGAGAATGCAACCATCCATTGGAATAATAAAAATATCAACAACAGACTACCTTCCATAATAATAAGGCTACCATCCATTGGAGTAATAAAAATAACGACAACATAGTACCTTCCATAATGACAAGGATACCATCCATTGGAGTAACAAAAATCTCGACAAAAGACTATCTTCCATAACGACAAGGATACCATCCATTGAAGTAACAAAAATATTGAGACAAGACAACGTCCCATAATGACAAGGCTACCATCCATTGGAGTAAAAAAAATCTCGATAACAGATTACCTATCATAATGAAAAGGCTACCATCCATCGGAGTAAAAAAATCTCGACAACAGACTACCTTCCATAATGACAAGGTTACCATCCATTAGAATAACAAAAATCTCGAAATTAGACTGCCTTCCATAATGACAAGACTACCATCCAATGGAATATCAAAAATCTTGACAACAGACTACCTTCCATAATGACAAGGCTACCACACATTGGAGTAACATATATCTAAATGAAAAACTACCTTCAATGATGATAAGGCTACCATCCATTGGAGTAACAAGAATATCGACAACAACCTACCTTCCATAATGACAAGGCTACAACCCATTGGAGTAAAAAATATATCTATAATAGACTACCTTCCATATTGATAAAGCTATCATCCATTGGAGTAACAAAAATATCGACAACAGACTACCTTCTGTAATGATAAGGCTACCATCCATTGGAGTAACAAAAATCTGAACAAAAGACTACCTTCCATAATGACAAGGCTACCATCCATTGGAGTAACAAAAATCATAATGACAAACTACCTTCCATAATGACAAGGCTACCATCCATTGGAGTAACAAAAATCTGAACAAAAGACTACCTTCCATAAAGACAAGGCTACCATCCATTGGAATAACAAAAATCTCGACAACAAACTACCTTCCATAATTACAAGGCTACCACACATTGGAGTAACAGATATCTCCATGACAAACTACCTTCCCAAATGACACGGTTACATCCATTGGAGTAATAAAAATCTCGGCAACATACTACCTTCCATAATGACAAGGTTACCATCCATTAGAATAACAAAAATCTCGACAATAGACTACCTTCCATAATGACAAGGCTACCATCCAATGGAATAACAACAATATCGACAACAAACTACCTTCCATAATGACAAGGTTACCATCCGTTGGATTAACAAAAATATGAACAATAGACTAGCTTCCATAATGACAAGGATACCACACATTGGAGTAACATATATCTCAATGAAAAACTACCTTCCATAATGACAAGGCTACCATCTATTGGAGTAACAAAAATATCGATAACAGACTACCTTCCATAATGACAAGGCTACCACCCATTGGAGTAAAAAAGATATCTACAATAGACTACCTTCCATAATGATAAGGCTACCATCCATTGGAGTAACAAAAATATCGACAATAGACTACCTTCCATAATGAGAATGCAACCATCTATTGGAATAATAAAAATATCAACAACGCACTAACTTCCATAATGAAAAGGCTACAATCCATTGGAGTAACAGAAATATTAACAACAGACTACGTCCCATAATGACATGGCTACCATCCATTGGAGTAACAAAAATCTTAACAAAAGACTACCTTCGATAATGACAAGGCTACCTTCCATTGGAGTAACAAAAATCATAACGACAAACTACCTTCCATAATGTAAAGGCTACCATCCAATGGAGTAACAAAAATCTGAACAAAAGACTACCTTCCATAATTAGAAGGATACCATCCATTGGAGTAACAAAAATCTTGACAACAGAATACCTTCCATAATGACAAGGCTACCATCCATTGGAGTAACAAAAATTTCGACAACAGAGTACCTTCCATAATGATAAGGCTACCATCCATTGGAGTAACAAAAATCTCAACAACAAACTAACTTCCATAATGAAAAGGCTACAATCCATTGGAGTGACAAAAATATTAACAACAGACTACGTCCCATAATGACATGGCTACCATCCATTGGAGTAACAAAAATCTTAACAAAAGACTACCTTCCATAATGACAAGGCTACCTTCCATTGAAGTAACAAAAATCATAACGACAAACTACCTTCCATACGGTAAAGGCTACCATCCAATGGAGTAACAAAAATCTGAACAAAAGACTACCTTCCATAATTAGAAGGATACCATCCATTGGAGTAACAAAAATCTTGACAATAGACTACCTTCCATAATGACAAGGCTACCATCCATTGGAGTAACAAAAATTTCGACAACAGAGTACCTTCCATAATGATAAGGCTACTATCCATTGGAGTAACAAAAATCTCGACAACAAACTACCTTCCATAATGACAAGGCTACCACCCATTGGAGTAAAAAAGATATCTACAATAGACTACCTTCCATAATGATAAGGCTACCATCCATTGGAGTAACAAAAATATCGACAATAGACTACCTTCCATAATGAGAATGCAACCATCTATTGGAATAATAAAAATATCAACAACGCACTAACTTCCATAATGAAAAGGCTACAATCCATTGGAGTAACAGAAATATTAACAACAGACTACGTCCCATAATGACATGGCTACCATCCATTGGAGTAACAAAAATCTTAACAAAAGACTACCTTCGATAATGACAAGGCTACCTTCCATTGGTGTAACAAAAATCATAACGACAAACTACCTTCCATAATGTAAAGGCTACCATCCAATGGAGTAACAAAAATCTGAACAAAAGACTACCTTCCATAATTAGAAGGATACCATCCATTGGAGTAACAAAAATCTTGACAACAAAATACCTTCCATAATAACAAGGCTACCATCCATTGGAGTAACAAAAATTTCGACAACAGAGTACCTTCCATAATGATAAGGCTACCATCCATTGGAGTAACAAAAATCTCAACAACAAACTAACTTCCATAATGAAAAGGCTACAATCCATTGGAGTGACAAAAATATTAACAACAGACTACGTCCCATAATGACATGGCTACCATCCATTGGAGTAACAAAAATCTTAACAAAAGACTACCTTCCATAATGACAAGGCTACCTTCCATTGAAGTAACAAAAATCATAACGACAAACTACCTTCCATAAGGTAAAGGCTACCATCCAATGGAGTGACAAAAATCTGAACAAAAGACTACCTTCCATAATTAGAAGGATACCATCCATTGGAGTAACAAAAATCTTGACAATAGACTACCTTCCATAATGACAAGGCTACCATCCATTGGAGTAACAAAAATTTCGACAACAGAGTACCTTCCATAATGATAAGGCTACTATCCATTGGAGTAACAAAAATCTCGACAACAAACTACCTTCCATAATGACAAGGCTACCATCCATTGGAGTAACAAAAATCATAACGACAAACTACCATCCATAATGATAAGGCTACCATCCATTCGAGTAACCAAAATCTGAATAATAGACTACCTTCCATAATGACAATGCTACCATCCATTGGAGTAACAAAAATCTCGACAACAAACTACATTCCATATTGACAAGGCTACCATCCATTAAAGTAAAAAAATCTCAACAACAGACTACCTTCCATAATGACAAGGTTACCATCCATTAGAATAACAAAAATCTCAATATTAGACTACCTTCCATAATGAAAAGGCTACAATCCAATGGAATAACAAAAATCTAGACAATAGACTACCTTTCATAATGACAAGGATACCATCCATTGGATTAACAAAAATCTGAACAATAGACTAGCTTCCATAATGACAAGGCTATAACACATTGGAGTAACAGATATCTCAATGACAAACTACCTTCCATAATGACAAGGCTACCATCCATGGGAGTAACAAAAATCTCGACATCAGACTACCTTCCATAATTACAAGGCTACCATCCATTGGAGTAACAAAAATATCGACAACAGACTACCTTCCATAATGACAAGGCTACCATCCATTAGAGTATAAAAATCTCGACAACAAACTACCTTTTATAATGACAAGGCTACAACCCATTGAAGTAAAAAAGATATATACAATAGACTACCTTCCATAATGATAAGGCTACCATCCATTGGAGTAACAAAAATATCGACAACAGACTACCTTCTATAAAGAGAATGCAACCATCCATGGGAATAATAAAAATATCAACAACGGACTAGCTTCCATAATGAAAAGGCTACAATCCATTGGAGTAACAAAAATATTAACAACAGACTACGTCCCATAATGACAAGGCTACCATCTTTTGGAGTAACAAAAATCTCGACAACAGACTACCTTTCATAATGACAAGGTTACCATCCATTAGAATAACAAAAATCTTGACAACAGACTACCTTCCATAATGACAAGGCTGCCACACATTGGAGTAACAAATATCTCAATTACAAACTACCTTCCATAACGACAAGGCTACCATCCATTGGAGTAACAAAAATATCGACAACAATCTACCTTCCATAATGACAGGGCTACCACCCATTGGAGTAAAAAAGATATCTACAACAGACTACGTTCCATAATGATAAGGCTACCATCCTTTGGAGTAACAAAAATCTGAACAAAAGACTACCTTCCATAATGACAAGGCTACCATCAATTGGAGTAACAAAAATCATAACTACAAACTACCTTCCATAATGTAAACCTTACCATCCAATAGAGTAACAAAAATCTGAACAAAAGACTACCTTCCATAATTAGAAGGCTACCATCCATTAGAGTAACAAAAATCTCGACAATAAACTACCTTCCATAATGACAAGGCTATCATCCATTGGAGTACCAAAAATCTCGACAATAGACTACTTTCCCTAATTACATGGCTACCATCCATTGGAGTAACAAAAATCTCGACAACAGAGTACCTTCCATAATGACAAGGCTATAATCCATTAGAATAACAAAAATCTTGACATCAGACTATGTCCCATTATGACAAGGCTACCATCAATTGGAGTAACAAAAATCTCGACAATAGACTACCTTCCATAATGACAAGGCTACCATTTATTGGAGTAACAAAAATATCGACAACATAGTACCTTCCATAATGACAAGGCTACCATCCATTGGAGTAACAAAAATCTCGACAACAAACTACCTTCCATAATGACAAGGCTACCATCCATTGGAGTAACAAAAATCATAACGAAAAACTACCTTCCATAATGACAAGGTTACCATCCATTCGAATAACAAAAATCTCAACATCAGACTACCTTCCATAATGACAAGGCTACCATCCAATGGAATAACAAAAATCTAGACAATAGACTACCTTCCATAATGACAAGGATACCATCCATTGGATTAAAAAAAATCTGAACAACAGACTAGCTTCCAAAATGACAAGGCTATCACACATTGGAGTAACATATATCTCAATGACAAACTACCTTCCATAATGACAAGGCTACCATCCATGGGAGTAACAAAAATCGCGACATCAGACTACCTTCCATAATGACAAGGCTACCATCCAATGGAATAAAAAAAATCTTGACAACAGACTACCTTCCAAAATGACAAGGCTACCATCCATTGGAGTAACAAAAATTTTGACAACATACTACCTTATGTAATGACAAGGCTACCATCCATTGGAGTAACAAAAATATCGACAACAGAGTACCTTCCATAATGACAAGGCTACAATCCATTGGAGTAACAAAAATCTCGACAACAGAGTACCTTCCATAATGACAAGGCTACAATCCATTAGAGTAACAAAAATATTGACAACAGACTACGTCCCATAATGACAAGGCTACCATCCATTGGAGTAACAAAAATGTCAACAACAGACTACCTTCCATAATGACAAGGATACCATCCATTGGAGTATAAAAATCTCGACAACAAACTACCTTCCATAATGACAAGGCTACCATCCATTGGAGTAACAAAAATCTCGACAACAGACTACCTTCCATAATGAAAAGGCTACCATCCATTAGAATTAAAAAAATCTCCACATCTGACTACGTCCCATAATGACAAGGCTACCAACAATTGGAGTAACAAAAATGTCGACAACAGACTACCTTCCATAATGACAAGGCTACCATCCATTGGAGTAAAAAAAATATCAACAACAGAGTACCTTCCATAATAACAAGGCTACCATCCATTGGAGTAACAAAAATCTCGACAACAAACTACCTTCCATAATGACAAGGCGACCATCCATTGGAGTAACAAAAATCATAACGACAAACTACCATCCATAATGATAAGGCTACCATCCATTGGAGTAACCAAAATCTGAACAAAAGACTACCTTCCATAATGACAAGGCTACCATCCATTGGAGTAACAAAAATCTCGACAACAAACTAATTCCATAATGACAAGGCTACCATCCATTAAAGTAAAAAAATCTCGACAACAGACTACCTTCCATAATGACAAGGTTACCATCCATTAGAATAAAAAAATTCTCAATATCAGACTACCTTCCATAATGACAAGGCTACAATCCAATGGAATAACAAAAATCTAAACAATAGACAACCTTCCATAATGACAAGGATACCATCCATTGGAATAACAAAAATCTGAACAATAGACTAGCTTCCATAATGACAAGGCTATAACACATTGGAGTAACAGATATCTCAATGACAAACTACCATCCATAATGACAAGGATACCATCCATGGGAGTAACAAAAATCTCGACATCAGACTACCTTCCATAATGACAAGGCTACCATCCATTGGAGTAACAAAAATATCGACAACAGACTATCGTCCATAATGACAAGGCTACCATCCATTAGAGTATAAAAATCTCGACAACAAACTACCTTCCATAATGACAAGGCTACCATCCATTGGAGTAACAAAAATCTCGACAACAGACTACCTTCCATAATGACAAGGCTACCATCCATTGGAGTAAAAAAAATATCGACAACAGAGTACCTTCCATAATGACAAGGCTACCATCCATTGGAGTAACAAAAATCTCGACAACAAACTACCTTCCATAATGACAAGGCTACCATCCATTAGAGTATAAAAATCTCGACAACAAACTACCTTTTATAATGACAAGGCTACAACCCATTGAAGTAAAAAAGATATCTACAATAGACTACCTTCCATAATGATAAGGCTACCATCCATTGGAGTAACAAAAATATCAACAACAGACTACCTTCCATAATGAGAATGAAACCATCCATGGGAATAATAAAAATGTCAACAACGGACTAGCTTCCATAATGAAAAGGCTACAATCCATTGGAGTAACAAAAATATTAACAATAGACTACGTCCCATAATGACAAGGCTACCATCCATTGGAGTAACAAAAATCTCGACAACAGACTACCTTTCATAATGACAAGGTTACCATCCATTAGAATAACAAAAATCTCGACATCAGACTACCTTCCATAATGACAAGGCTACCATCCAATGGAATAACAAAAATCTTGACAACAGACTACCTTCCATAATGACAATGCTACCACACATTGGAGTAACAAATATCTCAATTACAAACTACCTTCCATAATGACAAGGCTACCATCCATTGGAGTAACAAAATTATCGACAACAATCTACCTTCCATAATGACAAGGCTACCACCCATTGGAGTAAAAAAGATATCTACAACAGACTACGTTCCATAATGATAAGGTTACCATCCTTTGGAGTAACAAAAATCTGAACAAAAGACTACCTTCCATAATGACAAGGCTACCATCAATTGGAGTAACAAAAATCATAACGACAAACTACCTTCCTTAATGTAAACCTTACCATCCAATAGAGTAACAAAAATCTGAACAAAAGACTACCTTCCATAATTAGAAGGCTACCATCCATTGGAGTAACAAAAATCTCGACAATAAACTAACTTCCATAATGACAAGGCTATCATCCATTGGAGTACCAAAAATCTCGACAACATACTACCTTCCCTAATGACAAGGCTACCATCCATTGGAGTAACAAAAATCTCGACAACAGAGTACCTTCCATAATGAGAAGGCTATAATCCATTAGAATAACAAAAATCTTGACATCAGACTACGTCCCATAAAGACAAGGCTACCATCAACTGGAGTAACAAAAATCTCAACAATAGACTACCTTCCATAATGACAAGGCTACCATTCGTTGTTTAACAACAACAGAGTACCTTCCATAATGACAAGGCTACCATCCATTGGAGTAACAAAAATCTCGACAACAAACTACCTTCCATAATGACAATGCTACCATCCATTGGAGTAACAAAAATTATAACGAAAAACTACCTTCCATAATGACAAGGTTACCATCCATTCGAATAACAAAAATCTCAACATCAGACTACCTTCCATAATGACAAGGCTACCATCCAATGGAATAACAAAAATCTAGACAATAGACTACCTTCCATAATGACAAGGATACCATCCATTGGATTAAAAAAAATTGAACAACAGACTAGCTTCCATAATGACAAGGCTATCACACATTGGAGTAACATATGTCTCAATGAGAAACTACCTTCCATAATGACAAGGCTACCATCCAATGGAATAAAAAAATCTTGACAACAGACTACCTTTCAAAATGACAAGGCTACAATCCATTGGAGTAACAAAAATTTCGACAACAGACTACCTTATGTAATGACAAGGCTACCATCCATTGGAGTAACAAAAATATCGACAACAGAGTACCTTCCATAATGACAAGGCTACAATCCATTGGAGTAACAAAAATCTCGACAACAGAGTACCTTCCATAATGACAAGGCTACAATCCATTGGAGTAACAAAAATATTGACAACAGACTACGTCCCATAATGACAAGGCTACCATCCATTGGAGTAACAAAAATGTCAACAACAGACTACCTTCCATAATGACAAGGATACCATCCATTGGAGTATAAAAATCTCGACAACAGACTACCTTCCATAATGACAAGGCTACCATCCATTGGAGTAACAAAAATCTCGACAACAGACTACCTTCCATAATGACAAGGCTACCATCCATTAGAATTACAAAAATCTCCACATCTGACTACGTCCCATAATGACAAGGCTACCATCAATTGGAGTAACAAAAATCTCGACAACAGACTACCTTCCATAATGACAAGGCTACCATCCATTGGAGTAAAAAAAATATCGACAACAGAGTACCTTCCATAATGACAAGGCTACCATCCATTGGAGTAACAAAAATCTCGACAACAAACTACCTTCCATAATGACAAGGCGACCATCCATTGGAGTAACAAAAATCATAACGACAAACTACCATCCATAATGATAAGGCTACCATCCATTGGAGTAACCAAAATCTGAACAAAAGACTACCTTCCATAATGACAAGGCTACCATCCATTGGAGTAACAAAAATCTCGACAACAAACTAATTCCATAATGACAAGGCTACCATCCATTAAAGTAAAAAAATCTCAACAACAGACTATCTTCCATAATGACAAGGTTACCATCCATTAGAATAACAAAAATCTCAATATCAGACTACCTTCCATAATGACAAGGCTACAATCCAATGGAATAACAAAAATCTAGACAATAGACAACCTTCCATAATGACAAGGATACCATCCATTGGATTAACAAAAATATGAACAATAGACTAGCTTCCATAATGACAAGGCTATAACACATTGGAGTAACAGATATCTCAATGACAAACTACCTTCCATAATGACAAGGCTACCATCCATGGGAGTAACAAAAATTTCGACATCAGACTACCTTCCATAATGACAAGGCTACCATCCATTGGAGTAACAAAAATATCGATAACAGACTACCTTCCATAATGACAAGGCTACCATCCATTAGAGTATAAAAATCTCGACAACAAACTACCTTTTATAATGACAAGGCTACAACCCATTGAAGTAAAAAAGTTATCTACAATAGACTACCTTCCATAATGATAAGGCTACCATCCATTGGAGTAACAAAAATATCGACAACAGACTACCTTCGATAATGAGAATGAAACCATCCATGGGAATAATAAAAATATCAACAACGGACTAGCTTCCATAATGAAAAGGCTACAATCCATTGGAGTAACAAAAATATTAACAATAGACTACGTCCCATAATGACAAGGCTACCATCCATTGGAGTAACAAAAATCTCGACAATAGACTACCTTTCATAATGACAAGTTTACCATCCATTAGAATAACAAAAATCTCGACATCAGACTACCTTCCATAATGACAAGGCTACCATCCAATGGAATAACAAAAATCTTGACAACATACTACCTTCCATAATGACAAGGCTACCACACATTGGAGTAACAAATATCTCAATTACAAACTACCTTCCATAATGACAAGGCTACCATCCATTGGAGTAACAAAAATATCGACAACAAACTACCTTCCATAATGACAAGGCGACCATCCATTGGAGTAACAAAAATCATAACGACAAACTACCATCCATAATGATAAGGCTACCATCCATTGGAGTAACCAAAATCTGAACAAAAGACTACCTTCCATAATGACAAGGCTACCATCCATTGGAGTAACAAAAATCTCGACAACAAACTAATTCCATAATGACAAGGCTACCATCCATTAAAGTAAAAAAATCTCGACAACAGACTACCTTCCATAATGACAAGGTTACCATCCATTAGAATAAAAAAATTCTCAATATCAGACTACCTTCCATAATGACAAGGCTACAATCCAATGGAATAACAAAAATCTAAACAATAGACAACCTTCCATAATGACAAGGATACCATCCATTGGAATAACAAAAATCTGAACAATAGACTAGCTTCCATAATGACAAGGCTATAACACATTGGAGTAACAGATATCTCAATGACAAACTACCATCCATAATGACAAGGATACCATCCATGGGAGTAACAAAAATCTCGACATCAGACTACCTTCCATAATGACAAGGCTACCATCCATTGGAGTAACAAAAATATCGACAACAGACTATCGTCCATAATGACAAGGCTACCATCCATTAGAGTATAAAAATCTCGACAACAAACTACCTTCCATAATGACAAGGCTACCATCCATTGGAGTAACAAAAATCTCGACAACAGACTACCTTCCATAATGACAAGGCTACCATCCATTGGAGTAAAAAAAATATCGACAACAGAGTACCTTCCATAATGACAAGGCTACCATCCATTGGAGTAACAAAAATCTCGACAACAAACTACCTTCCATAATGACAAGGCTACCATCCATTAGAGTATAAAAATCTCGACAACAAACTACCTTTTATAATGACAAGGCTACAACCCATTGAAGTAAAAAAGATATCTACAATAGACTACCTTCCATAATGATAAGGCTACCATCCATTGGAGTAACAAAAATATCAACAACAGACTACCTTCCATAATGAGAATGAAACCATCCATGGGAATAATAAAAATGTCAACAACGGACTAGCTTCCATAATGAAAAGGCTACAATCCATTGGAGTAACAAAAATATTAACAATAGACTACGTCCCATAATGACAAGGCTACCATCCATTGGAGTAACAAAAATCTCGACAACAGACTACCTTTCATAATGACAAGGTTACCATCCATTAGAATAACAAAAATCTCGACATCAGACTACCTTCCATAATGACAAGGCTACCATCCAATGGAATAACAAAAATCTTGACAACAGACTACCTTCCATAATGACAATGCTACCACACATTGGAGTAACAAATATCTCAATTACAAACTACCTTCCATAATGACAAGGCTACCATCCATTGGAGTAACAAAATTATCGACAACAATCTACCTTCCATAATGACAAGGCTACCACCCATTGGAGTAAAAAAGATATCTACAACAGACTACGTTCCATAATGATAAGGTTACCATCCTTTGGAGTAACAAAAATCTGAACAAAAGACTACCTTCCATAATGACAAGGCTACCATCAATTGGAGTAACAAAAATCATAACGACAAACTACCTTCCTTAATGTAAACCTTACCATCCAATAGAGTAACAAAAATCTGAACAAAAGACTACCTTCCATAATTAGAAGGCTACCATCCATTGGAGTAACAAAAATCTCGACAATAAACTAACTTCCATAATGACAAGGCTATCATCCATTGGAGTACCAAAAATCTCGACAACATACTACCTTCCCTAATGACAAGGCTACCATCCATTGGAGTAACAAAAATCTCGACAACAGAGTACCTTCCATAATGAGAAGGCTATAATCCATTAGAATAACAAAAATCTTGACATCAGACTACGTCCCATAAAGACAAGGCTACCATCAACTGGAGTAACAAAAATCTCAACAATAGACTACCTTCCATAATGACAAGGCTACCATTCGTTGTTTAACAACAACAGAGTACCTTCCATAATGACAAGGCTACCATCCATTGGAGTAACAAAAATCTCGACAACAAACTACCTTCCATAATGACAATGCTACCATCCATTGGAGTAACAAAAATTATAACGAAAAACTACCTTCCATAATGACAAGGTTACCATCCATTCGAATAACAAAAATCTCAACATCAGACTACCTTCCATAATGACAAGGCTACCATCCAATGGAATAACAAAAATCTAGACAATAGACTACCTTCCATAATGACAAGGATACCATCCATTGGATTAAAAAAAATTGAACAACAGACTAGCTTCCATAATGACAAGGCTATCACACATTGGAGTAACATATGTCTCAATGAGAAACTACCTTCCATAATGACAAGGCTACCATCCAATGGAATAAAAAAATCTTGACAACAGACTACCTTTCAAAATGACAAGGCTACAATCCATTGGAGTAACAAAAATTTCGACAACAGACTACCTTATGTAATGACAAGGCTACCATCCATTGGAGTAACAAAAATATCGACAACAGAGTACCTTCCATAATGACAAGGCTACAATCCATTGGAGTAACAAAAATCTCGACAACAGAGTACCTTCCATAATGACAAGGCTACAATCCATTGGAGTAACAAAAATATTGACAACAGACTACGTCCCATAATGACAAGGCTACCATCCATTGGAGTAACAAAAATGTCAACAACAGACTACCTTCCATAATGACAAGGATACCATCCATTGGAGTATAAAAATCTCGACAACAGACTACCTTCCATAATGACAAGGCTACCATCCATTGGAGTAACAAAAATCTCGACAACAGACTACCTTCCATAATGACAAGGCTACCATCCATTAGAATTACAAAAATCTCCACATCTGACTACGTCCCATAATGACAAGGCTACCATCAATTGGAGTAACAAAAATCTCGACAACAGACTACCTTCCATAATGACAAGGCTACCATCCATTGGAGTAAAAAAAATATCGACAACAGAGTACCTTCCATAATGACAAGGCTACCATCCATTGGAGTAACAAAAATCTCGACAACAAACTACCTTCCATAATGACAAGGCGACCATCCATTGGAGTAACAAAAATCATAACGACAAACTACCATCCATAATGATAAGGCTACCATCCATTGGAGTAACCAAAATCTGAACAAAAGACTACCTTCCATAATGACAAGGCTACCATCCATTGGAGTAACAAAAATCTCGACAACAAACTAATTCCATAATGACAAGGCTACCATCCATTAAAGTAAAAAAATCTCAACAACAGACTATCTTCCATAATGACAAGGTTACCATCCATTAGAATAACAAAAATCTCAATATCAGACTACCTTCCATAATGACAAGGCTACAATCCAATGGAATAACAAAAATCTAGACAATAGACAACCTTCCATAATGACAAGGATACCATCCATTGGATTAACAAAAATATGAACAATAGACTAGCTTCCATAATGACAAGGCTATAACACATTGGAGTAACAGATATCTCAATGACAAACTACCTTCCATAATGACAAGGCTACCATCCATGGGAGTAACAAAAATTTCGACATCAGACTACCTTCCATAATGACAAGGCTACCATCCATTGGAGTAACAAAAATATCGATAACAGACTACCTTCCATAATGACAAGGCTACCATCCATTAGAGTATAAAAATCTCGACAACAAACTACCTTTTATAATGACAAGGCTACAACCCATTGAAGTAAAAAAGTTATCTACAATAGACTACCTTCCATAATGATAAGGCTACCATCCATTGGAGTAACAAAAATATCGACAACAGACTACCTTCGATAATGAGAATGAAACCATCCATGGGAATAATAAAAATATCAACAACGGACTAGCTTCCATAATGAAAAGGCTACAATCCATTGGAGTAACAAAAATATTAACAATAGACTACGTCCCATAATGACAAGGCTACCATCCATTGGAGTAACAAAAATCTCGACAATAGACTACCTTTCATAATGACAAGTTTACCATCCATTAGAATAACAAAAATCTCGACATCAGACTACCTTCCATAATGACAAGGCTACCATCCAATGGAATAACAAAAATCTTGACAACATACTACCTTCCATAATGACAAGGCTACCACACATTGGAGTAACAAATATCTCAATTACAAACTACCTTCCATAATGACAAGGCTACCATCCATTGGAGTAACAAAAATATCGACAACAAACTACCTTCCATAATGACAAGGCTACCATCCATTGGAGTAAAAAAGATATCTACAACAGACTACGTTCCATAATGATAAGTCTACCATCCTTTGGAGTAACAAAAATCTGAACAAAAGACTACCTTCCATAATGACAAGGCTACCATCAATTGGTGTAACAAAAATCATAAAGACAAACTACCTTCCATAATGTAAACCTTACCATCCAATAGAGTAACAAAAATATGAACAAAAGACTACCTTCCATAATTAGAAGGCTACCATCCATTGGAGTAACAAAAATCTCGACAATAAACTAACTTCCATAATGACAAGGCTATCATCCATTGGAGTACCAAAAATCTCGACAACGGACTACCTTCCCTAATGACAAGGCTACCATCCATTGGAGTAACAAAAATCTCGACAACAGAGTACCTTCCATAATGACAAGGCTATAATCCATTAGAATAACAAAAATCTTGACATCAGACTACGTCCCATAATGACAAGCCTACCATCAATTGGAGTAACAAAAATCTCAACAATAGACTACCTTCCATAATGACAAGGCTACCATTCATTGGAGTAACAAAAATATCGACAACAGAGTACCTTCCTTAATGACAAGGCTACCATCCATTGGAGTAACAAAAATCTCGACAACAAACTACCTTCCATAATGACAAGGCTACCATCCATTGGAGTAACAAAAATCATAACGAAAAACTACCTTCCATAATGACAAGGTTACCATCCATTCGAATAACAAAAATCTCAACATCAGACTACCTTCCATAATGACAAGGCTACCATCCAATGGAATAACAAAAATCTAGACAATAGACTACCTTCCATAATGACAAGGATACCATCCATTGGATTAAAAAAAATCTGAACAACAGACTAGCTTCCATAATGACAAGGCTATAACACATTGGAGTAACAGATATCTCAATGACAAACTACCTTCCATAATGACAAGGCTACCATCCATGGGAGTAACAAAAATTTCGACATCAGACTACCTTCCATAATGACAAGGCTACCATCCATTGGAGTAACAAAAATATCGATAACAGACTACCTTCCATAATGACAAGGCTACCATCCATTAGAGTATAAAAATCTCGACAACAAACTACCTTTTATAATGACAAGGCTACAACCCATTGAAGTAAAAAAGTTATCTACAATAGACTACCTTCCATAATGATAAGGCTACCATCCATTGGAGTAACAAAAATATCGACAACAGACTACCTTCGATAATGAGAATGAAACCATCCATGGGAATAATAAAAATATCAACAACGGACTAGCTTCCATAATGAAAAGGCTACAATCCATTGGAGTAACAAAAATATTAACAATAGACTACGTCCCATAATGACAAGGCTACCATCCATTGGAGTAACAAAAATCTCGACAATAGACTACCTTTCATAATGACAAGTTTACCATCCATTAGAATAACAAAAATCTCGACATCAGACTACCTTCCATAATGACAAGGCTACCATCCAATGGAATAACAAAAATCTTGACAACATACTACCTTCCATAATGACAAGGCTACCACACATTGGAGTAACAAATATCTCAATTACAAACTACCTTCCATAATGACAAGGCTACCATCCATTGGAGTAACAAAAATATCGACAACAAACTACCTTCCATAATGACAAGGCTACCATCCATTGGAGTAAAAAAGATATCTACAACAGACTACGTTCCATAATGATAAGTCTACCATCCTTTGGAGTAACAAAAATCTGAACAAAAGACTACCTTCCATAATGACAAGGCTACCATCAATTGGTGTAACAAAAATCATAAAGACAAACTACCTTCCATAATGTAAACCTTACCATCCAATAGAGTAACAAAAATATGAACAAAAGACTACCTTCCATAATTAGAAGGCTACCATCCATTGGAGTAACAAAAATCTCGACAATAAACTAACTTCCATAATGACAAGGCTATCATCCATTGGAGTACCAAAAATCTCGACAACGGACTACCTTCCCTAATGACAAGGCTACCATCCATTGGAGTAACAAAAATCTCGACAACAGAGTACCTTCCATAATGACAAGGCTATAATCCATTAGAATAACAAAAATCTTGACATCAGACTACGTCCCATAATGACAAGCCTACCATCAATTGGAGTAACAAAAATCTCAACAATAGACTACCTTCCATAATGACAAGGCTACCATTCATTGGAGTAACAAAAATATCGACAACAGAGTACCTTCCTTAATGACAAGGCTACCATCCATTGGAGTAACAAAAATCTCGACAACAAACTACCTTCCATAATGACAAGGCTACCATCCATTGGAGTAACAAAAATCATAACGAAAAACTACCTTCCATAATGACAAGGTTACCATCCATTCGAATAACAAAAATCTCAACATCAGACTACCTTCCATAATGACAAGGCTACCATCCAATGGAATAACAAAAATCTAGACAATAGACTACCTTCCATAATGACAAGGATACCATCCATTGGATTAAAAAAAATCTGAACAACAGACTAGCTTCCATAATGACAAGGCTATCACACATTGGAGTAACATATATCTCAATGACAAACTACCTTCCATAATGACAAGGCTATCATCCATGGGAGTAACAAAAATCGCGACATCAGACTACCTTCCATAATGACAAGGCTACCATCCAATGGAATAAAAAAAATCTTGACAATAGACTACCTTCCAAAATGACAAGTCTACCATCCATTGGAGTAACAAAAATTTCGACAACAGACTACCTTATGTAATGACAAGGCTACCATCCATTGGAGTAACAAAAATATCGACAACAGAGTACCTTCCATAATGACAAGGCTACAATCCATTGGAGTAACAAAAATCTCGACAACAGAGTACCTTCCATAATGACAAGGCTACAATCCATTGGAGTAACAAAAATATTGACAACAGACTACGTCCCATAATGACAAGGCTACCATCCATTGGAGTTACAAAAATGTCAACAACAGACTACCTTCCATAATGACAAGGATACCATCCATTGGAGTATAAAAATCTCGACAACAGACTACCTTCCATAATGACAAGGCTACCATCCATTGGAGTAACAAAAATCTCGACAACAGACTACCTTCCATAATGACAAGGCTACCATCCATTAGAATTACAAAAATCTCCATACCTGACTACGTCCCATAATGACAAGGCTACCATCAATTGGAGTAACAAAAATCTCGACAACAGACTAACTTCCATAATGACAAGGCTACCATCCATTGGAGTAACAAAAATCTCGACAGTAAACTACCTTCCATAATGACAAGGCTACCATCCATTAAAATAAAAAAATCTCGACAACATACTACCTTCCATAATGACAAGGTTACCATCCAATAGAATAACAAAAATCTCAACATCAGACTACCTTCCACAATGACAAGGCTACAATCAAATGGAATAACAAAAATATAGACAATAGACTACCTTCCATTATGACAAGAATACCATCCATTGGAATAACAAAAATGAATACGACAAACTACCTTCCATAATGACAAGGCTACCATCCATTGGTATAACAAAAATCTCGACAACAAACTACCTTCCATAATGACAAGGCTACCATCCATTGGAGTAACAAAAATCTCAACAACAAACTACCTTCCATAATGACAAGGCTACCATCCATTGGAGTAACAAAAATATCGACAATAGAGTACCTTCCATAATGACAAGGCTACCATCCATTGGAGTAAAAAAAATCTCGACAACAAACTACCTTCCATAATGACAAGGCTACCATCCATTGGAGTAACAAAAATCTTAACGAAAAAGTACCTTCCATAATGATAAGGCTACCATCCATTGGAGTAACAAAAATATGAACAAAAGACTACCTTCCATAATGACAAGGCTACCATCCATTAGAATAACAAAAATCTCAACATCAAACTACCTTCCATAATGACAAGGCTACCATCCAATGGAATAATAAAAATCTAGACAATAGCATACCTTCCATATTGACAAGGATACCATCCATTGGATTAAAAAAATCTGAACAACAGACTAGCTTCCATAATGACAAGGCTATCACACATTGGAGTAACATATATCTCAATGACAAACTACCTTCCATAATGACAAAGCTACCATCCATGGGAGTAACAAAAATCTCGACATCAGACTACCTTCCATAATGACAAGGCTACCATACAATGGAATAACAAAAATCTTGACAACAGACTACCTTCCATAATGACAAGGCTACCACACATTGGAGTAACAAATATCTGAATGACAAACTACCTTCCATAATGACAAGGCTACCATCCATTAGAGTAACAAACATATCAACAACAGACTACCTTCCATAATGACAAGGCTACAACACATTAGAGTAAAAAAAGATATCTAAAATAGAATACCTTCCATCATGATAAGGCTACCATCCATTGGAGTAATAAAAATATCGACAACAGACTACCTTCTGTAATGATAAGGCTACCATCCATTGGAGTAAAAAAATATTGACAATAGACTACGTCCCATAATGACAAGGCTACCATCCATTGGAGTAACAAAAATCTCGACAACAGACTACCTTCCATAATTACAAGGATACCATCCATTGGAGTATAAAAATCTCGACAACAGACTACCTTCCATAATGACAAGGCTACCATCCATTGGAGTAACAAAAATCTCGACAACAGACTACCTTCCATAATGACAAGGCTACCATCCATTAGAATTACAAAAATCTTGACATCAGACTACGTCCCATAATGACAAGGCTACCATCAATTGGAGTAACAAAAATCTCGACAACAGACTACCTTCCATAATGACAAGGCTCTCATCCATTAAAATAAAAAACTCTCGACAACAGACTACCTTCCATAATGACAAGGTTACCATCCATTAGAATAACAAAAATATCAACATCAGACTACCTTCAACAATGACAAGGCTACAATCAAATAGAATAACTAAAATCTAGACAATAGACTACCTTCCATAATGACAAGGATACCATCCATTGGGTTCACAAAAATCTGAACAATAGACTAGCTTCCATAATGACCAGGCTATCACACATTGGAGTAACAGATATCTCAATGACAAACTACCTTCCATAATGACAAGGCTACCATCCATGGGAGTAACAAAAATCTCGACATCAGACTACCTTCCATAATGACAAGGCTACCATCTAATGGAATAACAAAAATCATGACAACATACTACCTTCCATAATGACAAGGCTACCAGACATTGGAGTAACAGATATCTCAATGCCAAACTACCTTCCATAATGACAAGGCTACCATCAATTGGAGTAACAAAAATAACGACAATAGACTACCTTCCATAATGACAAGGCTACCACACATTGGAGTAAAAAAGATATCTAAAATAGAATACCTTCCATAATGATAAGGCTACCATCCATTGGAGTAATAAAAATATCGACAACATAATACCTTCTGTAATGACAAGGCTACCATCCATTGGAGTAACAAAAATCATAACGACAAACTACCTTCCATAATGAAAAGGCTACCATCCAATGGAGTAACAAAAATCTGAACAAAAGACTACCTTCCATAATTACAAGGCTACCATCCATTGGAATAAAAAAAATCTCGACATCAGACTACCTTCCATAATGACAAGGCTACCATCCATGGGAGTAACAAAAATCTCGACATCAGACTACCTTCCATAATGACAAGGCTACCATCCAATGGAATAACAAAAATCTTGACAACAGACTACCTTCCATAATGACAAGGCTACCACACATTGGAGTAACAGATATCTTAATGCCAAACTACCTTCCATAATGACAAGGCTACCATCCATTACAGTAACAAAAATATCGACAACAGACTACCTTCCATAATGACAAGGCTACCACACATTGGAGTAAAAAAGATATCTAAAATAGAATACCTTCCATAATGATAAGGCTACCATCCATTGGAGTAATAAAAATATCGACAACAGACTACCTTCTGTAATGATAAGGCTACCATCCATTGGAGTAAAAAAAATCTGAATAAAAGACTGCCTTCCATAATGACAAGGCTACCATCCATTGGAGTAACAAAAATCATAACGACAAACTACCTTCCATAATGACAAGGATACCATCCAATGGAGTAACAAAAATATGAACAAAAGACTACCTTCCATAATTACAAAGCTACCATCCATTGGAATAACAAAAATCTCGACAACAAACTACCTTCCATAATGACAAGGCTTCAATCCATTGGAGTAACAAAAATATCGACAATAGAGTACCTTCCATAATGACAAGGCTACCATCCATTGGAGTAACAAAAATCTCGACAATAGAGTACCTTCCATAATGACAAGGCTACAATCCATTGGAGTTACAATAATATTGACAACAGACTACGTCCTATAATGACAGGGCTACCATCCATTGGGGTAACAAAAATCTCGACAACATACTAACTTCCATAATGACAAGGATACCATCCATTGGTGTATAAAAATCTCGACAACAGACTACCTTCCATAATGACAAGGCTACCATCCATCGGAGTAACAAAAATCTTGACAACAGACTACCTTCCATAATGACAAGGATACCATCCATTAGAATAAAAAAAATCTCGACATCAGACTACGCCCCAAAATGACAAGGCTACCATCCATTAGAATAACAAAAATCTCAACAACAGACTACCTTCCATTATGACAAGGCTACCATCCAATGGAATAATAAAAATCTAGACAATAGCATACCTTCCATAAAGACAAGGATACCATCCATTGGATTAAAAAATATCTGAACAACATACTACCTTCCATAATGACAAGGCTACCATCCATTAGAGTAACAAAAATCTCGACAACAGAGTACCTTCCATAATGACTAGGCTACAATCCATTAGAATAACAAAAATCTCGACATCAGACTATGTTTCATAATGACAAGGCTACCATCAATTCGAGTAACAAAAATCTCGACAACAGACTACCTTCCACAATTACAAGGCTACCATCCATTGGAGTAACAAAAATATCCACAACAGAGTACCTTCCATAATGAAAAGGCTATAATCCATTGGAGTAACAAAAATCTCGACAACAAATTACATTCCATAATGACAAGGCTACCATCCATTGGAGTAACAGAAATCATAACGACAAACTACCTTCCATAATGATAAGGCTACCATCCATTGGAGTAACAAAAATCTGAACAAAAGACTACCTTCAATAATGACAAGGCTACCATCCATTGGAGTAACAAAAATCTCGACAACAAACTACTTTCCATAATGACAAGGCTACCATCCATTAAAGTAAAAAAATCTTCACAACAGACTACCTTCCATATTGACAAGGGTACCATCCATTAGAATAACAAAAATCTAGACATCAAACTACCTTCCATAATGAGAAGGCTACCATCCAATGGAATAAGAAAAATCTAGACAACAGACTACCTTCCACAATGACAAAGATACCATCCATTGGATTAACAAAAATATGAACAACATACTAGCTTCCATAATGACAAGGCTATCACACATTGGAGTAACAGATATCTCAATGACAAACTACCTTCCATAATGACAAGGCTACCATCCATTGGAGTAACAAAAATCTCGATATCATACTACCTTCCATAATGACAAGGCTACCATCCAATGGAATAACAAAAATCTTGACAACAGACTACCTTCCATAATGACATGGATATCATCAATTGGAGTACAAAAATCTCGACAACAGACTACCTTCCATAATGACAAGGCTACCATCCATTGGATTAACAAAAATATCGACAATAGACTACCTTCCATAATGACAAGGTTGCCATCCATTGGAGTAACAAAAATATCGACAACAGAGTACCTTCCATAATGAAAAGGCTACCATCCATTGGAGTAACAAAAATCTCGAAAACAGAGTACCTGCCATAATGACAAGGCTACCATCCATTGGAGTAACAGAAATCATAACGACAAACTACCTTCCATAATGTTAAGGCTACCATCCATTGGAGTAACAAAAATATGAACAAAAGACTACCTTCCATAATGACAAGGATACCATCCATTGGAGTAACAAAAATCTCGACAAGAAACTACCATCAATAATGACAAGGCTACCATCCATTAAAGTAAAAAAATCTTGACACAGACTACCTTCCATAATGACAAGGTTACCATCCATTAGAATAACAAAAAACTAGACATCAGACTACCTTCCATAATGACAAGGCTATCATCCAATGGAATAACAAAAATCTAGACAATAGACTACCTTCCATAATGACAAGGATACCATCCATTGGATTAACAAAAATCTGAACAACAGACTAGCTTCCATAATGACAAGGTTACCATCCATTGGAGTAACAAAAATCTCGATATCAAACTACCTTCCATAATGACAAGGCTACCATCCAATGGAATAATAAAAATCATGACAACAGACTACCTTCCATAATGACAAGGCTACCACACATTGGAGTAACAGATATCTCAATGCCAAACTACCTTCCATAATGACAAGGCTACCATCCATTGGAGTAACAAAAATATCGACAACAGACTACCTTCCATAATGACAAGGCTACCACACATTGGAGTAAATAAGATATCTAAAATAGAATACCTTCCATAACGATAAGGCTACCATCCATTGGAGTAATAAAAATATCGATAACAGACTACCTTCTGTAATGATAAGGCTATCATCCATTGGAGTAAAAAAAATCTGAAAAAAAGACTGCCTTCCATAATGACAAGGCTACCATCCATTGGAGTAACAAAAATCTCGACAACAGACTACCTTCCATAATGACAAGGCTACCATCCATTGGAGTAACAAAAATATCGATAATAGAGTACCTTCAATAATGACAAGGCTACCATCCATTGGAGTAACAAAAATCTCGACAACAGAGTACCTTCCATAATGACAAGGCTACAATCCATTGGAGTTACAATAATATTGACAACAGACTACGTCCTATAATGACAAGGCTACCATCCATTGGGGTAACAAAAATCTCGACAACATACTACCTTCCATGATGACAAGGATACCATCCATTGGAGTATAAAAATCTCGACAATAGACTACCTTCCATAATGACAAGGCTACCATCCATTGGAGTAACAAAAATCTTGACAACAGACTACCTTCCATAATGACAAGGATACCAGTAATTAGAATAAAAAAAAATCTCGACATCAGACTACGCCCCAAAATGACAAGGCTACCATCCATTAGAATAACAAAAATCTCAACAACAGACTACCTTCCATAATGACAAGGCTACCATCCAATGGAATAATAAAAATCTAGACAATAGCATACCTTCCATAAGGACACGGATACCATCCATTGGATTAAAAAAAATATGAACAACATACTAGCTTCCATAATGACAAGGCTACCATCCATTAAAGTAAAGAAATCTAGACAATAGACCACCTTCAATAATGACAAGGATACCATCCATTGGATTGACAAAAATTTGAACAACAGACTAGCTTCCATAATGACAAGGCTATCACACATTGGAGTGACAAATATCTCAATGACAAACTACCTTCCATAATGACAAGGCTACCATCCATGGGAGTAAGAAAAATCTCGGCATCAGACTACCTTCCATAATGACAACGCTACCATCCAATGGAATAACAAAAATCTTGACAATAGACTACCTTCCATAATGACAAGGCTACCACACATTGGAGTAACAAATATCTCAATGACAAACTACCTTCCATAATGACAAGGCTACCATCCATTGGAGTAAATAAAATATCGACAACAGACAACCTTCCATAATGACAAGGCTACCACACATTGGAGTAAAAAAGATATCAAAAATAGACTACCTTCCATAATGACAAGGCTACCATCCATTAGAGTAATAAAAATCTCGACAACAGAGTACCTTCCATAATGACTAGGCTACAATCCATTAGAATAACAAAAATCTCGACATCAGACTACGTTTCATAATGACAAGGCTACCATCAATTCGAGTAACAAAAATCTCGACAACAGACTACCTTCCACAATGACAAGGCTACCATCCATTGGAGTAACAAAAATATCCACAACAGAGTACCTTCCATAATGAAAGGGCTAGCATCCATTGGAGTAACAAAAATATTGACAACAGACTACGTCCTATAATGACAAGGCTACCATCCAGTGGGGTAACAAAAATCTCGACAACATACTACCTTCCATAATGACAAGGATACCATCCATTGGAGTAACAAAAATCTTGACAACA
The DNA here is from genome assembly GCA_948472305.1 of Vicia faba. Classification (NCBI taxonomy): domain Eukaryota; kingdom Viridiplantae; phylum Streptophyta; class Magnoliopsida; order Fabales; family Fabaceae; genus Vicia; species Vicia faba. The sequence continues at coordinate 801,932,528 of OX451737.1, read as the reverse complement.
GACTACCTTCCATAATGACAAGGATACCATCCATTAGAATAAAAAAAGTCTTGACATCGGACTACGCCCCAAAATGACAAGGCTACCATCAATTGGAATAACAAAAATCTAGACAACAGACAACCTTCCATAATGACAAGGCTACCATCCATTGGAGTAAAAAAAATATCGACAACAGAGTACCTTCCATAATGACAAGGCTACCATCCATTGGAGTAACAAAAATCTCGACAACAAACTACCTTCCATAATGACAAGGCTACCATCCATTAAAGTAAAGAAATCTTGACAACAGACTACCTTCCATAATGACAAGGTTACCATCCATTAGAATAACAAAAATCTCAACATCAGACTACCTTCCATAATTACAAGGCTACAATCATATGGAATAAAAAAAATCTAGACAATAGACTACATTCAATAATGACAAGGATACCATCCATTGGATTGACAAAAATTTGAACAACAGACTAGCTTCCATAATGAAAAGGCTATCACACATTGGAGTAACAAATATCTCAATGACAAACTACCTTCCATAATGACTAGGCTACCATCCATGGGAGTAACAAAAATCTCGACATCAGACTACCTTCCATAATGACAAGGCTACCATCCAATGGAATAACAAAAATCTTGACAATAGACTACCTTCCATAATGACAAGGCTACCACACATTGGAGTAACAGATATCTCAATGACAAACTACCTTCCATAATGACAAGGCTACCATCCATTGGAGTAACAAAAATCTCGACAACAGACAACCTTCCATAATGACAAGGCTACCACACATTGGAGTAAAAAAGATATCTAAAATAGACTACCTTCCATAATGACTAGGCTACAATCCATTAGAATAACAAAAATCTCGACATCAGACTATGTTTCATAATGACAAGGCTACCATCAATTCGATTAACAAAAATCTCGACAAAAAACTACCTTCCACAATGACAAGGCTACCATCCATTGGAGTAACAAAATATCCACAACAGAGTACCTTCCATAATGACAAGGCTACCATCCATTGGAGTAACAAAAATCTCGACAAAAAATTACATTCCATAATGACAAGGCTACCATCCATTGGAGTAATAGAAATCATAACGAAAAACTACCTTCCATAATGATAAGGCTACCATCCATTGGAGTAACAAAAATCTGAACAAAAGACTACCTTCAATAATGACAAGGCTACCATCCATTGGAGTAACAAAAATCTCGACAACAAACTAATTTCCATAATGACAAGGCTACCATCCATTAAAGTAAAAAAATCTTCACAACAGACTACCTTCCATAATGACAAGGTTACCATCCACTAGAATAACAAAAATCTAGACATCAGACTACCTTCCATAATGAGAAGGCTACCATCCAATGGAATAAAAAAAATCTAGACAATAGACTACCTTCCATAATGACAAGGATACCATCCATTGGATTAACAAAAATCTGAACAACAGACTAGCTTCCATAATGACAAGGCTATCACACATTGGAGTAACAGATATCTCAATGACAAACTACCTTCCATAATGACAAGGCTACCATCCATTGGAGTAACAAAAATCTCGATATCATACTACCTTCTGTTGTACCCCAAAATTTTCCCTCCCATATTCTTCAAAATTTACAAAGAGCATGCTTCAAAATTCCCCAAGGGTTGCACAGTTCAAGGGCCTCCTAAACAGTCAAAAACTAGGGTTTTGGTTTTGACAAAGAAAATGAAGTTTCCAAGGGTCCAATCAAGTCCCACATGCCTACAAACATGGTCAAGCATCCTCATACCAAGTTTCAAGACTTACAGCACAAAATTGCACAGTCAAAAACCCTAATTGCACTACAGTCAACTGTAGGGCCAAAATGGTCATTTGACAGTCAAAAGTTCAAATTTTTGGTCAACATCTCGTTTTGAGGCCACAAAAATCATTTGATCAATTCTTGATCATGATTTTCAAGGCATGGCTCAAAAAGTCTCAAGATGCAAAAGTTTCCATATTTGGACAGTTGAAAAAGTCAAGTGTAACTTGACCAAGGCATAACTTCCACATGGATTATCAGAAAAATTCCATCCAAAGCTCATTTTGAAGAGAAATACATTTCCTACAACTCCTCTTCACACTTCAAGTCCAAGAAATGATCTCACAAAGAGTTATCAATTTCAACATTATAGGTCATTTTCAAAAGTCAACAAAAAGGGACTTTAAGTCAAAGGCCATAACTTGAGATTGGTAAATCAAAATGACATGGGACCAAAGGCATTGGTTACAGGACTTCAAGACCTTTCCAAAATGTCCAAGAACATGATCAAAGATTAAAAATTGAGCAAGATATGCCTTGTGGAAGTTGGGAAATTTTTGGGTATTTTGAAAAGTCAACTTTGCTTCAAATGCCTTAAAATTGCTAATGGGACTCATTTTCTTCCAAGATTCATCATCCAAAGCATATGCACGAACATTTGGCCCAAAGGGGATTTATTCATCATTTTTATTTATTTATTTGAATTTTTAATTGATATTAATTCATTTAATAAAATAAAATATGTGAAAAATACTAAAACAAGCTTTTCACATCTTTTTATGCATGGAATACTTTCAAGATTTCGTGCATTATCTGATATGGAAAGAATCAAGGTGATTGGCCATGATTGAAATCAAAAACATGTGAAAAAGATTTGAAAAAATTATGCATGAAAATCAAATATTCATTCCATCAATGCAAGGATTTTTTGGATCAAAACTCAACCCTAATCCATCCTCATATAAGTCTGATGCAAACCCTAAAGCAGGAGACCTCTAAGTTGCGCCCAAAGCTGACGAAGAACATTGCAATTTTTGTGGAAAAAGTGAAAACTGAAAACTGCATTAGAGTTGGTTTCAAGACCAAATAACTATTCCAATCGTTTTCCAAGGACACAAGGGAACTTCCTGAATCAAAATCATCAACTCTAACATCAAGAAACGGTAGAACCAAGTGGTCCTGTTTCAAATTTTGTACCTATTCGTGTTTCAATTTATAAGCATTTTCATTGCATTCTTTCTGTTTATTTGGACTAATCTGACCATTCTGAAGCTAACCATGTATTTTAATTAAGTTTTTGTGCATCGTACACGATTTCACCATTGAAGCTCGCTAGGGTTTCCAAACTGAAAAATTGGGGCTTTGCGTTTAAGGAAAAATCAAAGCACCCCAGTACCATGGCCAAAATCAGGAGGCTTGGACGAACTTAACCCACTAATCGCGCCTAATTTATATAGCAAGACGAGCTATTCGCTATTTTTGAAAAGGGTTCATTTTGTGGGGGTTTAAAACCCCCGCTAATTCTTTTTTTGTTTCAGGGATAAATGAAGAAGATGATCATGTGGCAAGGCTTGATTGGGCTATTTGAATGCCAGCGCACATTTTTTGGTTTTATGTCACTAACGCCAATTTTCTCTTTTGTTATTTATTCGTTATTTTATGTACAACGTGCGTTGAGGGTTCAGATGGTGGAAAGAGACGCTGGTAAGCTTTGGGACCTAGGTTCGATTCCCAGGTCCCCCACTTTGTTTCAATATTTTTTCTTTCAATGTAATCCTATGCAGCGCAATACCTGACGGTCACCATACGTCCACCATCCCAACTTGCCACGTGCCTATTGAGATCAATCTATTGGATATGATCTGAGGAGTACCATGGACACCGGTCAACGCATACGCACGTGGCCCTGAAAAGTCAAAAAAAGGCCTCCAAAGATGGGCCAGAATTGCTGGATCACACCTCCAGTTTGGGGACAGAACCCCCCATTGGTTTGCTTTTCCATTCTTTTTTTATATTTTTTCTATTTTTATTTGTTTTAATTAGTTTTAATTTAATTCTTTAAATCAATATTTTCATAATATAAAAATAATTAAAAAAATCAGAAAGTCCCAAAAATATAAATATATTTCATTTAAACCTTTTTTTTTGTAAATAAATCTTGTTAATTAATTTAGTTCTTTAATTCTAGGATTAATTTTGACATTTTTTCATAAACTTAAAAATTGTAGAATTAGGGTTTTATATTTTTATCCTTTTTTTCTTTTTCACCATATTAATTATTAATTATTAATTATTTATTTTTATAAATCAAATTATATTAATTAATTAGGTTAAGTTTAGGTCAAATTTTAACATTTTTTAATAAAATAAAAATAGCTAGAATTAGGTTTAATTTCCATAATCTTCTCATTAAAAATCCATAAATACAAAAAAATCCAAAAATCTATTCTTTTTATTTTAATTTAATTAATTTGTTAATCGTAATTTAATTTCATTAAAAAAAGGGTCCAATGCCCTCGCTTTCGATTATTAGTTCGTTTCGCACATTTTATTTCCTCTTTTTTATGTAATTCTCCCAAAGCCATGTAAATTAGACATTTATATTTCTCGCACTTTATTTTATTTCAAATCGGGTCCTGGATTTAATTTGGGGATGTGGACCCGCGCCTTTGTAATAGCGTAGGAACCTTTAATTTCCGCATCTTTTTAACTGTTAATAAATTTGCATGCAAGAATGAATGTCAAAATAAAAATAACGCGTAGATCCCCCATGACATGAATAAGACAAAAATAAATGAACATGACACACAAATCACACACCACCCTTAGGGTACGCCTCACTGTTGCCTTGCCCCTCGAAAGGTGATCGTCGAGTAGAGGATGTTTTAGTAAGTCCTCATGATCCGGGAACCTGGCATGAGGGTAGCTTCTAAGGTATCTTCCTATTGCTCCGGTGATCACCATGTCCCGAACTTCGAATTGACCCGAACACCTCCAATGGTGGTGCTACCTACCTCTCAATGGTGGGATGGCACTACTTCAAGGACATTTACACAGACGGATTCCTTAGGGTAGGTAGACGACTCTAGATACTTGCTCTAATTTCAAAACAAATCAAAAATACTTTTCACACCGACACCTTTTCAAAAAGCTTTCGAAAGCAACTTTTCAAACACTCTTGAGGACCGATACAAGAGTCGAACTGGAATTTTCAAAGAAAATTTTTAAAAACCCACAGTTGAAAAGCAAACAAAACATTTTGAAAACACAAATGAGCAAGTATCTAAGAGCCCATGGATAACCATGGATAGAAAGGGTGCTAACACCTTCCCTTTCTATAATCTACCTCCCGAACCGAGAGCAATCTCTATAAGGAATTTTTCTATGCTTTTGTCCTTTCCATTTGGAGAAAATAAAAGACGGTGGCGACTCTTGCTTCCGCGACATTTCGCGAACCAGTGTTAAACAGTCAGTTCTAGATCCACCGATCACAGAACTGGCGACTCTGCTAGGGATATTAATAAAGTGAGGTGTACCTTAGGATTAGTTCATAACTGTGTTTTCAATTGTATTGATTTGCTTGCTTTATTATTGTGGGACTGTCTCGGGAGTTCTATAGATCCTAACTCGGATCTAGGGATACCTTCTTAGAAAGTAGCAACAAGGCTGTGAGGGAACTGTGCGGGGTATACCGACATGGTTGAAATAGTCTGCTACGTTGATGTGGCACTTTGGTGTGTACCGGTAACCCTTGAGTTCAGTCAAGGAGAGTACGGGGCCTCCGCGTGGTGTCGTGAAGCATTAACAGACCTTAAGAACCTTAATTGAACTATCTTGGCCTCTTTAGGGTAGTGAGATAACTGACTTTGGTGCAGTCTGAGGTTGGTTGATACTCGATACTACACTCAGTTGAGGGTTGTTTTCTTGGAATATTTCGGTCGCCAGTTCAGTGGCTAAATCGAAACGATGAACAATGAAAGCAATCCAATGATATTGGGACCCTTAGAACCCAGTTACTTTGATAGGACAGGTTTGAGCCCACCAACTTCAAGAGGGTAATACCCGGACCCCATGCTGGCCTAAACTCTAAGGGCTTGTCTTGTGTGACTTGTGTGCCTTACATGTTTGTCTTTGTAAATATCTGTGGTGTGTTTAATCATAGCATCATGACATCATCCAGCATCATATGCATTGACTAACCATTTCAGGGGTTCGAATCTTCATCTTTGTTCTTGTTTTGTAGGACATGGAAACTGTTCGCAGAAAGACAATTCAAATCAGCCTTGTAAGGATCCCTCCTCAGCTTAAGGAGCTTATATCCAGGATTCCCGAGAGCTCTTCATTCAGTTAAAGACATGGAAGACTCATCAGCTTGGTCAATACCAACATTGAGGAAGATATGATAAGGGTCCTGTTCCAGTTCTTTGACCCTCTGCATCACTGTTTCACCTTCTTGGATTATCAGCTGGTACCTACATTGGAGGAGTTCTCCCGGCTTCTGAAGATCCCTATCCTTGATCAACTAACCTACAACGGTACGGAAAAGGAACCCAAGCTTGAAGAGATTGCTAAAGCCTTACACCTACAATCATCTGACCTCAAGGGACATTGGGAAGTTAGAAGTGGTATCAAAGGGTTCTTAGCCAGGTTTCTGTTTGAAAAGGCCCATGAATGTTGGAACTCCCCTGACTTACAAGCTTTTGAAGAAGTTGTGGCCCTCCTTGTCTATGGTTTGGTGTTGTTCCCTAACCCAGATCAGCTTATAGATATCAGTGCTGTCCAGATCTTCATGTCCAGGAATCCTATACCTACGTGGCTGGGGGACATCCTTCACTCATGTTACACTCGAACCATGAGAAAAAGAGGTGTCCTTATGTGTTGCACTCCTCTCCTGGAAAGGTGGTTTATTTCGCACCTTCCACAATCAGTTTTGAAGAACGAGCGGGGTTTGAGGTGGTCACAACGGTTGATGACTCTCACACATGCAGATGTACATTGGTGCCCTAGGTCCAGAGAGGATGTCACTATCATTGATCGTTGCGGGGAGTACCCTAATGTTCCTTTACTTGGAATCAGATGAGGTATTACTTACAACCCATGCCTGGCTTGGAGACAGTTTGGTTATGCTCGGAGGGATGGTCCTAATGACATGTTAATTCCTGACATAGTTTTTGACTTCGACAACGATGCCCAAGGACTTCGCCAGAGATTTATCAGAGCTTGGAGGATGCCAAGTAGGATAGACAGCAAGACACTGGGGCACAGGAACTCCATCCCATTGGAACCTTACCTCAAGTGGGTACGGGCCCGCTCCCAGAAGTTAGTGATGCCATATCCTCATATGCTCCCTGTGATCAAAGAGCCAGTCTTGGAAGGAGAAGTGTCCTACATCATTCAGCATCCTGACATGCCCACGTCCTGGGAAGAGATGCAGAAGAGCTGGATCCAGCTTAAGGAAGAACGGAATTCTCTTGAGACCAGTCTACATGCTAGTGAAAAGAAGGTCTTGGAGCTCACCCGCCTATTGCATGAGGAGAGGAATCTCAACACCTACATAGCTCCAAAGAGGATGCGTAGTGTCTTTTGGGATTGATTTGCTTTGTAATTTGTGCCCATGAGGCTTTGATGTACTGAACAATTATTTCCTTAATGATAACGTGTGTTCCTTTTTGTCTACAACAAATTTGAACTTTCGAGCCCTTGAATGCATTGCATAAACACATATCATTCATCATGTGCATAGCAGGTTTTCTTCTTTTCAGGTTGCTTACCGTTCTTCGCTGTTTATTCCAGCATCATGAATCCTGACTCATCATCAACCGAGATGTCCATCAAGGCCCTTCAGGCGTAGAATGCGCAATTTCAGGAACTAATCATGGGTTTGGCTCAGGGCCAAGAAGAGCTGAAGGTTTGGCAACACTCTGCAGAATGAAGAGGCTGGTTCTTCTATAGGCAAGAGCAGTCCCCAAGGGGGAAAAGGTCCTAGTCCGGTAGTCTCTGACAACGAGACTAATTTTGATGAGGAACAGTATCCTCCGGCTGAAGACAGATACAAGCAGTTGGTGGACAGACTGAATGCTATGGAGATCCAACAGGTGCCTAGGCTGGATTTTGGAGACTTGGGCTTATCTACTGGTGTGATTATTCCTCACAAGTTCAAAGCACTATCCTTTACCAAGTATGACGGGGCGTCTTGTCCCAAGCTACACCTCAGGTCTTATATGCGGAAGATTCAGCCGTACTCAGTGGACAAGAATTTGTGGATCCACTTCTTCCAGGAGAGTCTTTTAGGGACTCATCTCGAATGGTTCTATCAGCTGGATGGGACCAAGGTTCTTAACTGGGAGGAGTTGGCTACTGCTTTTTACAAGCAGTATCAATATAATTCCGACCTTGCTCCTACGCGTACCCAACTCCAGGGTATGTCGCTAGGGTCAAGCGAAGGTTTTAAGGAGTACGCACAGAAGTGGAGGGATCTGGCTGGCAGGGTGCAGCCTTCGTTGACTGACCGGGAGTTGGTAGACATGTTCATGGGGACCCTATCTGGGCCATTTTTCAACCATCTCATTGGTAACTCATCTGCAGGGTTTACTGATCTTATTCTGACTGGGGAGACAATAGAGGCTGGGATGAAGTCTGGTAAAATTCAGAAGGGTGCATATGCAAGTTCTAAGAAGAAGCCTATTAAGAAGGAGGCCAGTGCTGTATATGGGTCTAGAAGACAAGAGAAACCTAAGCACCGCCAATCTGTCAAAGCGGTGATGATTGCTAAGCTTGCTGCCGCTCCTCGGCAAACCAATCCTCAAAGGGCTGAAAGACCCAGGAGAGAGTTTACCCGCCTGAGTATGACTCTATCACAAATCTTGCCGCAGTTACTATCCACCAACTTAGTGACTGTCAGGGAGGCCCCGAAAGTTGTGAACACTGCCTCCCCCAAATACAATCCAAATGCCCGCTGTGCTTATCACTCTGATAGCCCGGGGCATTCCACTGATGACTGTTGGGCCTTAAGGAATAAGGTACAAGACCTTATTGACGCAAAAGAGATACAGTTTGAAGCGCCTGAGAGGCCAAATGTGGTGACTGCTCCTATGCCCCAGCATGGAGTAAATGCCGTTGATGAAGACGTATACGCTGTTTCTGTGAATGATGTAGCTACTCCCTTAATGACTGTCAAGAAGAACCTTCTGCTGGCCGGTTTATTTCCGGGTTGTAGTGAGGATTGCCTTTTCTGTGTTGTTTCCCTTTCTGGGTGTCCTTTGTGAAGTTGGGCATCCAAAGCCTAATGGACAGCAAAGAGATTCTGTTCAAGAAGACTTCTGTTCAGTTTGTTCTGGTAGAAGAAGTTTCTGTTGTTACAATCTTTAATAATCCAATCAAGGCTCTCCCGAGGAAGCCTGTTCAAATCATGATTATCGCACCTGTTGTTATTACTGTTCCGGGGCCTCTCCCCTACGAGTCTGATAAGGCTGCCCCCTAGAACTATGGGGCAGACGTGTATGTCCATGGAATCAAGCAAGAGTTCAACAATGGCGCCAGCATCAGCAATATCACTGGTCCAACAAAGGTTACCTGCAGTGGCAGGCTCTTCTCGCCTGACATTGCACCACCAGCTGTTCGAAAACCCCTCACTATAACACCTGCAAGTATACCTGTTCCCGTTTCTGATCAAGTTGTTTCCCATGCTGCCGAGTCATCTAATGCTCGGGGCAAAGGGATTGAAGATGAGCCTGCCCGGATGGAGGCACCAAGACCTGTAAATGCTGAGGCCTCCCAACAAGAGATGGAGGAAATTCTAAAAATAATCAAGAAGAGTGACTTTAATGTTGTCGAGCAGCTGGGGCATACGCCCTCCAAGATCTCCATGCTCTCCTTGCTATTGTGCTCAGAGGCCCATGCTAAGGCCTTGATTTCATTTCTCAAGATGGCCCATGTGCCACAGGAGACATCTGCTATCCAATTCACTGATTGCGTAGCCAATTTGACAGCCGTGAATGGTTTGGGTTTCTCGGATGCTGACCTTACTGCTAAGGGAAAGGACCACAACGATGCCCTGCATGTCTCTATTGAATGCAGGGGCACTACTCTGGCGCACGTGTTGGTGGACACTGGTTCTTCCCTAAATGTGCTACCCAAGAAAGCCTTAGACCGTTTGGATTGTGAAGGCCTGGAGCTGAAACCTAGCAATATCATCGTCAGAGCCTTTGACGGTTCTAAGAGGATGGTTCATGGAGAGGTAGACATTCCTATTCGTGTGGGTTCTCAAGTATTTGACTCTACCTTTTATGTGATGGATATCCGTCCATTGTATTCTTGTCTACTGGGTCGACCTTGGATCCACAAAGCTGGGGCAGTGACCTCTACCCTACACCAGAAGCTCAAGTACCCCGTCAGAGGGAAGATCGTCACTGTGCAGGGAGAGGAGGAGTATATGGTGAGCCATTTGAATTCCTTCAGGTATATTGAGATGGACGGGGTGTTTATTGAAACCCCCTTTCAGAATTTCGAAGAGGTACCAACAACATGGCAGAGTATGAGGCGTGCATCATGGGTCTTCAAGCTGCGATCGACCTAAGGATCAAGTTTCTGAGTGTCTTCGGAGATTCCGCTCTCGTGATCAATCAGATCAAAGGAGAGTGGGATACGAAACATATGAATCTTATTCCTTACAGAGAATGTATGTTGAACTTGATCCCCCACTTCACAGAGATAACCTTTGAACACTTCCCGAGAGAGGAGAATCAGCTGGCGGACACGTTAGCTACAATGTCTTCTATGTTCAAGGTCAAATGGGATAATGAGGCTCCCCAGATCATCATCTGGAAACTGGACGAGCCGGCATACTGTTGTAATCTCGAGGCTGAATTGGTGACCGAGAAGCCTTGGTACCATGAGGTGAAGAGATATTTGGAAGCTCAGGAATACCCTGAAGGTGCATCTGTCAACGATAAGAAGTTTCTGAGAAGGTTCATAGCGAAGTTCTTCCTTAGCAACGGCATCCTGTATGAGCGAAACCATGATTCGACCTTACTGCGTTGTGTGGATAAGACTGAAGCAGAAAGGATCATGGAAGAGTTACATGAAGGGACCTTCGGAACACATTCCAGTGGACACACTATGGCGAAGAAAATCCTTCGGGAAGGGTATTTCTGGTCCACAATGGAAGCAGACTGCTACCAACATTCTCGGACATGCCATAAGTGCCAGATATATGCAGACAAGGTGCATGTTCCTCCAGTTCCTCTGAATGTTCTGACTGCGCCTTGGCCGTTTGCAATGTGGGGCATAGACATGATCGGTGAGATTAAACCTACGGCATCTAACGGGCATCGCTTCATCCTGGTAGCGATTGATTACTTCACGAAGTGGGTCGAAGCAGCTTCCTACGCTACGGTAACCAAGACTATTGTGGCACGGTTCATTCGGCATAACCTGATCTATCGATACGGCGTCCCAGAAAGAATTATTACAGACAACGGTACCAATCTCAATAACAAGATGATCACTGAGCTCTGCGAGCAGTTTAAGATACAGCACCACAACTCTTCTCCTTACAGACCGAAGATGAATGGGGCTGTAGAAGCAGCAAATAAAAATATCAAGAAAATCGTGCAGAAGATGACAGTGACTTATAAAGATAGGCATGAGATGTTACCGTTCGCTCTACATGGGTACCGTACCTCAGCCAGGACGTCAACCGGGGCAACTCCTTTCTCCTTGGTCTACGGTATCGAGGCAGTCTTACCGATCGAAGTGCAAATACCCTCTCTCCGAATAATGAAGGATGCAGATCTGAGTGAAGATGATTGGATCCAGACACGACTGGATCAGTTAAACCTTATTGATGAAAAGAGGCTTGCTGCTATCTGTCATGGTCAGACGTATCAAAAACGGATGATCAGGGCATTTAACAAAAAGGTCAGACCACAAGAATATCAAGTTAGGGATCTGGTAATCAAGTGAATCATCCTTCCTCAGAGTGATCCGAGGGGCAAATGGACCCCTACGTACGAAGGGCCATTTGTGGTCAAACATGTGTTCTCAGGAGGAGCCATGATTCTAACCAACATGGATGGTGACGACCTTCCTCACCCCGCCAATGCAGACATAGTAAAAAAATACTACGCATGAAAAAGACCCGCTAGGTTGACATACCTAGGCAAAAATTAGGGCTTCCCGGCGAACCAAAAGGGTTCGGGCAAAATGAAGGGATGAAATGAAAAAATCTGTACACCCGGCAAGTCAAAAACCTGAAAAGGCGGCTTGGGCAAAAATGGGTATCCCGGTGGACTGAAAACCCGAAAGGGCGGTCCAGGAAAAAGTTAGGGATAAAGCGTAATACTATGTCTCATTAGATCACTTTGCATCCAGAATCCGGTATCTACATCGAGTTCAGACGACATTGATCAGTCAGCTCCATCTTCAACTAAGGTCATCAAGTGATGAGACGCTCGGAGATATAAGGGCGATAGTAGAGTTGAAACCCAGTGGGATCATTCATTTCACACAGCTGTTTTATTTTCTCTTGTACAAAATTGTATAAACTCTTTTGTTCGACGGCGTTCTCTTACTAGGACGTCAGCCTCTTGTATATAAAAAACGTCCAAGGTTTTCACTTTTCAGTTAAAATTGCCAATTGTTTTTCCTTTTCCGTTTTGTTTTGCGAAGAACGTCCAAGGTTCAATTTGTGATATATGCATTGACAATAATTTGCTAACTCATGAATATTTGCATACGAAACAAAGGATTAATTACAGGTAACATTAGAAACAGGGGCAATAAAGAGTTGTCTAAGCAATCTAATTGTTCTATCCTCCAAGGTACCAAGGTAAATTCGACTGAAGAACATAACCAGTATATCGTAATTCCCCAAAGAGTGAGTCAGCAATTCTATGCTCTCTCTCCAAGCAAAGTTACAACATCCTTAAGGAAATTGAGTATCCTCCAGCAGATCTCAACATTCCCCAGCACATCATATATGCATTCTTAATAAGCCTCCCCGGCAATCCTGGCCTAAAGATTGTTCCCCGGAGGTATATCAAACATTCAATGGAGTCACTTCCCCGATACAGCTCAAAACTTCCCCAGGAGAGTCCAATCTAGTTCCCAAGGAAAGTTGGAATCCATCTCCCCAATCAGTAAGTTTATCCCCAGTAGATTCTGGAAGCTTACCCTCGCAGAGCATGAACGTGTCTCCCGGATTTATTCAAAGAGTTATTTCCCTACCAGGATATAACTGGGTTATCCTCAGCCAAAAGCCACGGAACGATCATTCTCGGCGAAGTCTTCTTACCCCCAGCGAAGTCTATTAACACTTCCAACATAACAATGGTATCCCCAGTGAAGTTACCATCAACATTTCAGCGAAGTATCTCTCTCCCCACAGAGTATTGCTCCCCAGCAAGATCGTTAGAATACTTTTCTCCCCGCAGGGTAATCCATTCGCCAAGTTTATTCCCCAACGGAGTTATCTTCTCCTACCGGTATTCTTGCAACTATCATCCCCAGCGGAGGCAAAAATCTATTCTTCAACATCAGCCCAGGATATGACTTCCCGGCACCCGTCAAGGATTTACTTTCCTAGACAAAAAACATACATTCATAAACATCGCATTTCCATACATTATAGCATGCATATACGCATTATATCTCACAAACCCAGTTATGTTGAGAACATCATTGCTTGATCCACATCATGCATTGCATATGACTGACCTTCACCTTTCAGGAAAGATTCATGTAAGTTCTCAGCTATATTTCAAGACCTTGACCGGTTTAGTTAAATCGACCCTAAGATTTTACTGTTTCTTATCAAGTCAAAGGCCTTCTCTGGTTCAGTCAGATCGACCCTAAGATCTCCCTGTTTCTTATCCAGTTGAAGACATTTCAAGACCTAGACCGGTTCAGTTAAATCGACCCTAAGATTTTACTGTTTCTAATCCAGTCAAAGGCCTTCTCTGGTTCAGTCAGATCGACCCTAAGATCTCCCTGTTTCTTATCCAGTTGAAGACATTTCAAGACCTAGACCGGTTCAGTTAAATCGACCCTAATATTTTACTGTTTCTTATCCAGTCAAAGGCCTTCTCTGGTTCAGTCAGATCGACCCTAAGATCTCCCTGTTTCTTATCCAGTTGAAGACATTTCAAGACCTAGACCGGTTCAGTTAAATCGACCCTAAGATTTTACTGTTTCTTATCCAGTCAAAGGCCTTCTCTAGTCCAGCTAAATCGACCCCTAAAAGATTTTCCTGATAAAGACTCAGTAGAAGACATCCAAGATTCTCTCAGCGTTACTGTTGAGATAGTAATCGTCCCCAGATTCTCTCAGCGTTACTGTTGAGATAGTAATCGTCCCCAGATTCTCTCAGCGTTACTGTTGAGATAGTAATCGTCCCCAGAGTCTCTCAACGTTCCTGTTGAGGTAGTAATCACCCCAAGATTCTCTCAGCGTTACTGTTGAGGTTGAAGTCGCCCAAGATTCTCTCAGCATTACTGTTGAGGTAGTAGTCATCCAAGGTTCTCTCACCATTCCTGTTGAGGTGGTAACCATCCCTGGTTCATTCATCACCTTTTGAAGCTCCAGATCCAGCTCCTGTAACCAGTCAGGACACATCTACACAAAGAATTTGAAGACCAGCTCCTGTAACAGGCCAGGTAATCATTTTTCTTTTTCAGGTACGCAAGTTCTCGCTAAGGAATCTCTTACGCGATCGACATCCAGATGGGATCTATAAGCCCATCCACCTTCCATCATCTCTTAGCATGGCATCTATAAGCCCATCATCCTATCCATCAATCTCCAAATGGCATGTATAAGCCCATTCCCCACATCACACTACTATGTGAGCGCAAATTTCTGGGCACTCTAGTGTTCAATCATCTTCCACCTTCGGATTGCGAAAGGCACGTCAGCCAATATGCATCCTCAGGTCTAAGAAGATTGAACAGGGGCAACTGTTGTACCCCAAAATTTGCCCTCCCATATTCTTCAAAATTTACAAAGAGCATGCTTCAAAATTCCCCAAGGGTTGCACAGTTCAAGGGCCTCCTAAACAGTCAAAAACTAGGGTTTTGGTTTTGACAAAGAAAATGAAGTTTCCAAGGGTCCAATCAAGTCCCACATGCGTACAAACATGGTCAAGCATCCTCATACCAAGTTTCAAGACTTACAGCACAAAATTGCACAGTCATAAACCCTAATTGCACTACAGTCAACTGTAGGGGCAAAATGGTCATTTGACAGTCAAAAGTTCAAATTTTTGGTCAACATCTCATTTTGAGGCCACAAACATCATTTTATCAATTCTTGATCATGATTTTCATGGCATGGCTCAAAAAGTCTCAAGATGCAAAAGTTTCCATATTTAGACAGTTGAAAAAGTCAACTGTAACTTGACCAAGGCATAACTTCCACATGGATTATCAGAAAAATTCCATCCAAAGCTCATTTTGAAGAGAAAGACATTTCCTACAACTCCTCTTCACACTTCAAGTCCAAGAAATGCTCTCACAAAGAGTTATCAATTTCAACATTATAGGTCATTTTCAAAAGTCAACAAAAAGGGACTTTAAGTCAAAGGCCATAACTTGAGATTGGTAAATCAAAATGACATGGGACCAAAGGCATTGGTTATTGGACTTAAATACCTTTCCAAAATGTCCAAGAACATGATCAAAGATTAAAAATTGAGCAAGATATGCCTTGTGGAAGTTGGGAAATTTTTGGGTATTTTGAAAAGTCAACTTTGCTTCAAATGCCTTAAAATTGCTAATGGGCCTCATATTCTTCCAAGATTCATAATCCAAAGCATATGCACGACCATTTGGCCCAAAGGGGATTTATTCATCATTTTTATTTATTTATTTGAATTTTTAATTGATATTAATTCATTTAATAAAATAAAATATGTGTAAAATACTAAAACAAGCTTTTCAAATCTTTTTATGCATGGAATACTTTCAAGATTTCGTGCATTATATGATATGGAAAGAATCAAGGTGATTGGCCATGATTGAAATCAAAAACATGTGAAAAAGATTTGAAAAAATTATGCATGAAAATCAAATATTCATTCCACCAATGCAAGGATTTTTTGGATCAAAACTCAACCCTAATCCATCCTCATATAAGTCTGATGCAAACCCTAAAGCAGGGGACCTCTAAGCTGCGCCCAAAGCTGACGAAGAACATTGCAATTTTTGTGGAAAAAGTGAAAACTGAAAACTGCATTAGAGTTGGTTTCAAGACCAAATAACTATTCCAATCGTTTGCCAAGGACACAAGGGAACTTCCTGAATCAAAATCATCAACTCTAACATCAAGAAACGGTAGAACCAAGTGGTCCTGTTTCAAATTTTGTACCTATTCGTGTTTCAATTTATAAGCATTTTCATTGCATTCTTTCTGATGATATGGACTAATCTGACCATTCTGAAGCTAACCATGTATTTTAATTAAGTTTTTGTGCATCGTACACGATTTCACCATTGAAGCTCGCTAGGGTTTCCAAACTGAAAAATTGGGGCTTTGCGTTTAAGGAAAAATCAAAGCACCCCAGTACCATGGCCAGAATCAGGAGGCTTGGACGAACTTAACCCACTAATCGCGCCTAATTTATATAGCAAGACGAGCTATTCGCTATTTTTGAAAAGGGTGCATTTTGGGGGGGTTTAAAACCCCCGCTAATTCTTTTTTTGTTTCAGGGATAAATGAAGAAGATGATCATGTGGCAAGGCTTGATTGGCAATTTGAATTCCAGTGCGCGTTTTTTGGTTTTATGTCACTAACGCCAATTTTCTCTTTTGTTATTTATTCGTTATTCTATGTACAACGTGCGTTGAGGGTTCAGATGGTGGAAAGAGACGCTGGCAAGCTTTGGGACTTGGGTTCGATTCCCAGGTCCCCCACTTTGTTTCAATATTTTTTCTTTCAATGTAATCCTATGCAGCGCACTACCTGACGGTCACCATACGTCCACCATCCCAACTTGCCACGCGCCTATTGAGATCAATCTATTGGCTATGATCTGAGGAGTACCATGGACACCGGTCAACGCATACGCACGTGGCCCTGAAAAGTCAAAAAAAGGCCTCCAAAGATGGGCCAGAATTGCTGGATCACACCTCCAGTTTGGGGACAGAACCCCCCATTGGTTTGCTTTTCCATTCTTTTTTTATATTTTTTCTATTATTATTTGTTTTAATTAGTTTTAATTTAATTCTTTAAATCAATATTTTCATAATATAAAAATAATAAAAAAAATCAGAAAGTCCCAAAAATATAAATATATTTCATTTAAACCTTTTTTTTGTAAATAAATCTTGTTAATTAATTTAGTTCTTTAATTCTAGGATTAATTTTGACATTTTTTCATAAACTTAAAAATTGTAGAATTAGGGTTTTATATTTTTATCCTTTTTTCTTTTTCACCATATTAATTATTAATTATTAATTATTTATTTTTATAAATCAAATTATATTAATTAATTAGGTTAACTTTATGTCAAATTTTAACATTTTTTAATAAAATAAAAATAGCTAGAATTAGGTTTAATTTCCATAATCTTCTCATTAAAAATCCATAAATACAAAAAACTCCAAAAATCTTTTCTTTTTATTTTAATTTAATTAATTTGTTAATCGTAATTTAATTTCATTAAAAAAAGGGTCCAACGCCCTCGCTTTCGATTATTAGTTCGTTTCGCACATTTTATTTCCTCTTTTTTATGTAATTCTCCCAAAGCCATTTTAAATTAGACATTCAAATCGGGTCCTGGATTTAATTTGGCGATGTGGACCCGCGCCTTTGTAATAGCGTAGGAACCTTTAATTTCCGCATCTTTTTAACTGTTAATAAATTTGGATGCAAGAATGAATGTCAAAATAAAAATAACGCGTAGATCACCCATGACATGAATAAGACAAAAATAAATGAACATGACACACAAATCACACACCACCCCTAGGGTACGCCTCACTGTTGCCTTGCCCCTCGAAAGGTGATCGTCGAGTAGAGGATGTTTTAGTAAGTCCTCATGATCCGGGAACCTGGCATGAGGGTAGCTTCTAAGGTATCTTCCTATTGCTCCGGTGATCACCATGTCCCGAATTTCAAATTGACCCGAACACCTCCAATGGTGGTGCTACCTACCTCTCAATGGTGGGATGGCACTACTTCAAGGACATTTACACAGACGAATTCCTTAGGGTAGGTAGACGACTCTAGATACTTGCTCTAATTTCAAAACAAATCAAAAATACTTTTCACACCGACACCTTTTCAAAAAGCTTTTGAATGCAACTTTTCAAACACTCTTGAGGACCGATACAAGAGTCGAACTGGAATTTTCAAAGAAACTTTTTAAAAACCCACAGTTGAAAAGCAAACAAAACATTTTGAAAACATAAATGAGCAAGTATCTAAGAGCCCATGGATAACCATGGACAGAAAGGGTGCTAACACCTTCCCTTTCTATAATCTACCTCCCGAACCGAGAGCAATCTCTATAAGGAATTTTTCTGTGCTTTTGTCCTTTCCATTTGGAGAAAATAAAAGACGGTGGCGACTCTTGCTTCCGCGACATTTCGCGAACCAGCGTTAAACAGTCAGTTCCAGATCCACCGATCACACCTTCCATAATGACAAGGCTACCATCCAATGGAATAACAAAAATCTTGACAACAGACTACCTTCCATAATGACAAGGATACCATCAATTGAAGTACAAAAATCTCGACAACAGACTACCTTCCATAATGACAAGGCTACCATCCATTGGAGTAACAAAAATATCGACAATAGACTACCTTCCATAATGACAAGGCTGCCATCCATTGGAGTAACAAAAATATCGACAATAGAGTACCTTCCATAATGACAAGGCTACCATCCATTGGAATAACAAAAATCTCGAAAATAGAGTACCTTCCATAATGACAAGGCTACCATCCATTGGAGTAACAGAAATCATAACGACAAACTACCTTCCATAATGTTAAGGCTACCATCCATTGGAGTAACAAAAATCTGAACAAAAGACTACCTTCCATAATGACAAGGATACGTTCCATTGGAGTAACAAAAATCTCGACAACAAACTACCTTTCATAATGACAAGGCTACCATCCATTAAAGTAAAAAAATCTTGACAGAGACTACCTTCCATAATGACAAGGTTACCATCCATTAGAATAACAAAAATCTAGACCTCAGACTACCTTCCATAATGACAAGGCTATCATCCAATGGAATAACAAAAATATAGACAATAGACTACCTTCCATAATGACAAGGATACCATCCATTGGATTAACAAAAATCTGAACAACAGACTAGCTTCCATAATGACAAGGTTACCATCCATTGGAGTAACAAAAATCTCGATATCAAACTACCTTCCATAATGACAAGGCTACCATCCAATGGAATAACAAAAATCTTGACAACAGACTACCTTCCATAATAACAAGGCTACCACACATTGGAGTAACAGATATATCAATGACAAACTACCTTCCATAATGACAAGGCTACCATCCATTGGAGTAACAAAAATATCGACAACAGACTACCCTCCATAATGACAAGGATACCACCAATTGGAGTAAAAAAGATATCTAAAATAGACTACCTTCCATAATGATAAGGCTACGATCCATTGGAGTAATAAAAATATCGATAATAGACTATATTCCATAATGTTAAGGCTACCATCCATTGGAGTAAAAAAAATCTAAATAAAAGGCTGCCTTCCATAATGACAAGGCTAACATCCATTGGAGTAACAGAAATCATAACGACAAACTAACTTCCATAATGACAAGGCTACCATCAAATGGAGTAACAAAAATCTGAACAAAAGACTACCTTCCATAATTACAAAGCTACCATCCTTTGGAATAACAAAAATCTCAACAACAAACTACCTTCCATAATGACAAGGATACCATCCATTGGAGTAACAAAAATCTCGACAATAGACTACCTTCCATAATGACAAGGCTACCATCCATTAGAGTAACAAAAATCTCGACAACAGAGTACCTTCCATAATGACTAGGCTACAATCCATTAGAATAACAAAAATATCGACATCAGACTACGTTTCATAATGACAAGGCTACCATCAATTCGGTTAACAAAAATCTCGACAACAGACTACCTTCCACAATGACAAGGCTACCATCCATTGGAGTAACAAAAATATCCACAACAGAGTACCTTCCATAATGACAAGGCTACCATCCATTGGAGTAACGAAAATCTCGACAACAAATTACATTCCATAATGACAAGGCTACCATCCATTGGAGTAACAAAAAATCATAATGACAAACTACCTTCCATAATGATAAGGATACCATCCATAGGAGTAACAAAAATCTGAACAAAAGACTACCTTCAATAATGACAAGGCTACCATCCATTGGAGTAACAAAAATCTAGACAACAAACTACTTTCCATAATGACAAGGCTACCATCCATTAAAGTAAAAAAATCTTCACAACAGACTACCTTCCATAATGACAAGGTTACCATCCATTAGAATAACACAAATCTAGACATCAGACTACCTTCCATAATGAGAAGGCTACCATCCAATGGAATAACAAAAATCTAGACAATACACTACCTTCCATAATGACAAGGATACCATCCATTGGATTAACAAAAATCTGAACAACACACTAGCTTCCATAATGACAAGGCTATCACACATTGGAGTAACAGATATCTCAATGACAAACTACCTTCCATAATGACAAGGCTATCATCCATTGGAGTAACAAAAATCTCGATATCATACTACCTTCCATAATGACAAGGCTACCATCCAATGGAATAACAAAAATCATGACAACAGACTACCTTCCATAATGACAAGGAAACCATCAATTGGAGTACAAAAATCTCGACAATAGACTACCTTCCATAATGACAAGGCTACCATCCATTGGAGTAACAAAAATATTGACAACAGAGTACCTTCCATAATGACAAGGCTACCATCCATTGGAGTAACAAAAATCTCGAAAACAGAGTACCTTCCATAATGACAAGGCTACCATCCATTGGAGTAACAGAAATCATAACGACAAACTACCTTCCATAATGTTAAGGCTACCATCCATTGGAGGAACAAAAATCTGAACAAAAGACTACCTTCCATAATGACAAGGATACCATCCATTGGAGTAACAAAAATCTCGACAACAAACTACCTTCCATAATGACAAGGCTACCATCCATTAAAGTAAAAAAATATTGACACAGACTACCTTCCATAATGACAAGGTTACCATCCATTAGAATAACAAAAATCTAGACATCAGACTACCTTCCATAATGACAAGGCTATCATCCAATGGAATAACAAAAATCTAGACAATAGACTACCTTCCATAATGACAAGGATATTGTGATACGGTGGGAGAACTGACTTGAGGTTTTGAGTTTGTATTCGCACTTGTTCGGTTGAGCAAGAGTCGCCACTGACTTTTTATTTTATCCTAAAGGAAAGGTTAAAATGCACAGTAAAAACCTTTTTGAGATTTTTCGTGGGTTCGGGAGGTAGATTATGAGAAGGGAAGGTATTTCCTGGCCTGTTACAGGGGTTGATCTTCAGTCTCTTCATGCAGACATGCCTTGGATGGATACAGGTATCGAATCTACAATTAGTTGCTCACAGATGTGCCCTGGCTAGATACAGCAATCGAATATGGAACTTCAAAAGGTTGTTTACAGACGTGCCCTGGCTGGATACAGGTATCGAATCTCTAAACTATTCATGTAGATGTGCCCTGGCTAGATACAGGTATCAAATCTACAATCAATCACTCACAGATGTGCCCTGGCTAGATACAGGAATCGAATCTGGAAATTGTCGTCTACAGATATGCCCTGGTTGGATACAGGTGTCGAATCTGGAATTGGTCGTCTACAGATATGCCCTGGCTAGATACAGGTATCGAATCTCTAAACTCTTCATGCAGACATGCCCTGGCTGGATACAGGTATCGAATCTATAATCAGTTACTCACAGATATGCCCTGGCTAGATACAGGAATCGAATCTGGAACTGCGATAGTTGATAGTAATCATCTTTGGATTGACCTTTTCCTGAAAAGGCAAAACATTAGTTGTATGAAATGTCATGATGTATGAGATGCATGATGTCATGATGTTCTCAAAAATAAATGAGATCGTGTGATATGATGCGTATATGTATGTAAGCAGGATGTATAAAATGTGAAATGTTTATGAATGTATTTTCGTCTGGGAAAATAAATCCTTGACGAATGCCGGGAGCTTAAATCTCAGGCTGATGTTGAAGAGTGGAGTTCTTCGTTTCCGTTGGGGATTATGGTTCCAAGAATAAACCGATAGGAGAAGATGACTCCGTTGGGGAATAAACTTTGTTGGAGAGATTACTCTGCGTGGAATTACTCTGTGGGAAGAGATACTTCGCTGAGGTTTTGATAAGAACTCCGCTGGGGATTCGACTGATAAGTTATGTTGGGGAATTTTGATGAACTCCGCTAGGGATAAAAGAATCTTGACTGCTGAGGGGAATTAGATTCTGTAAGGCTCTCTGGTTTGGGATTACAAGAATCTTTTGATTTTGAGAAGGAACCGGTGTAGGGTTTCCTGATGATGAGTCCGTGTAAAACTGCATCTTGGATTTGAGACCGTGTCTGGAACGTATCTGAAGCTGTATCTTCCGACAGGTGATGAAGGAATTGTTGAACACTTTTGACATTCGAATGCCCCAAGTGGTGATGAAAGAGACTCTTTATGTAGATAATTTCCTGGCTTGTTACAGGTGTTGATCTCTGACCTGAGAAAGAAAGATGGTTCCCTGGCTTGTTACAGGTGTTGATCTTCAATCTCTTCATGTAGATGATTTCCTGGCTTGTTACAGGTGTTAATCCACAATCAGTCGTCCACAGATATTTTCCTGGCTTGTTACAGGTATTAATCTGGAACTTAAGAAAAGTTGGTCAAGGGGATATTGTCCAGGCTTGTTACAGGTGTTGATCTCTGACCTGAGAAAGAAAGATGGTTCCCTGGCTTGTTACAGGTGTTGATCTTCAATCTCTTCACGTAGATGATTTCCTGGCTTGTTACAGGTGTTAATCCATAATCAGTCGTCCACAGATATTTTCCTGGCTTGTTACAGGTATTAATCTGGAACTTAAGAAAAGTTGGTCAAGGGGATATTGTCCTGGCTTGTTATAGGTGTTGATATCTAACCTGAGAAAGAAAGATGGTTCCCTGGCTTGTTACAAGTGTTGATCTTCAATCTCTTAATGTAGATGATTTCCTGGCTTGTTACAGGTGTTAATCCACAATCAGTCATCCATAGATATTTTCTTGGCTTGATACAGGTGTTGATCTCTGACCTGAGAAAGAAAGATGGTTCCCTGGCTTGTTACAGGTGTTGATCTTTAATCTCTTCATGTAGATGATTTCCTAGCTTGTTACAGGTGGTAATCCACAATCAGTCGTCCGCAGATATTTTCCTGGCTTGTTACAGGTATTAATCTGGAACTTAAGCAAAGTTGATCGAGATAGCTTTCCTGGCTTGCTACAGGTGTAGACCTCTAATCAGTCGCTCACAGACATGCCCTGGCTAGATATAGGTATCGAATCTAGAACTTCAAAAAGGTTGCTTACAGACGTGCCCTGGCTGGATACAGGTATCGAATCTCTAAAATCTTCATGCAGATATGCCCTGGCTAGATACAAGTATCGAATCTACAATCAATCACTCACAGATATGCCCTGGCTAGATACAGGCGTCGAATCTGGAATTGGTCGTTATTCTGTTGGTGGTTGTAATTTCCAGCAGGTAACGAAGGAACCTTTGGACGCTTTTGACATTCGAATGCCCCAAGTGATGATGAAGGAGTCTTGAATCAGATTACTCTGCAAATTGAGAGATTTCTTGAAATCATGACTGGACTGCCCCAGGTTAACTGAATTTTGAAAGATCTGTTGAAACCTTGACTGGACTGCCCCAGGTTAACTGAACTTTTGAAAGATCTGTTGACCTTGACTGGACTGCCCCAGGTGTGCTGGATGGTGACATGTCATGCCCCTTGTTGATAGGAGTTTCGTAAATGGAAGTGTCATCCTATTGAAGTGATTTTACTCACTAAGAGAGTTTTCGTTCCTCCGAACATTCGCTGTATGAATTTCTTCGCTGTCAAACAAATAGCCAAATGCAAACAGTGATATTCAAGCAATGCAAAGTTTATGTTTGTCTCGAAGTTTTGAAAAATGCGTTTTTTAGCAGAAATCTTTTTATAAGACAAATCAACACAAGATTGAGAGCAAAGCCTTACAGGAGTCAGGATACCTTTTGTAACAGTATGCTTTGAATCTAACCCATGCTTCAGTTAGGACTTTTGAAGGGTTATAACGTGGCTTGGTTCACGGTTTAAGAAACAAATGATAGAGGCTCAAACTGTATTTGTACCCACCCGCTCTTCGTGATGTTCTTCAACCCTAAGCTCAGTTAATTGTGCGTCGCACTCTATTCGAGTTTGGAGTGACTTTTTGGGTGATGGTTCACCAGTTGAATTGGGAGACAGTCATCATCTCCTTTTTTCTTTGCAACATTTTTCATGTTGTTCAAGATTTGTAATGACCTCTCTATTTTGATTTTGATTTGTTATCCCTAACTTTTGCCTGACTGTTCCCATTTTCGAGATTACAGTCAGCGGGATGCCCCAGCTTTCCTAAGCCTCCTTTGCAGGTTTTGGTTCGGTGGGCTTTTTCTTTTTGAGAGATTGACTGCCTATATGATAGGGAACCATCACTGTCTTTTGATTCCAAGGGAATGCTTTTCCTTTTTGACGTCGTTCGTTGTGTTACGAACTGAGAGTTTGCGACTTCAATGCGCACCCTTTTTGAATTAACTGAGAGACTACCCTGCCCCAGGTTTATATCAAAGGTTTTAATTGTTTAGAATAGAAAACTCCTACTTCTTTGGCTCGAAGGGGTTGACTAAGGAATATCTTCCTTATAACTCCAGTGTTTGGGAATTGAAAGAAATGCCTGTACATCATCAGCAAGGTCTGTTCAAAAGCATATTGTATGAGATTATGTTATTGATTCGTCATCCTCTCTCTAAAGGCTTGCAGCTTTTTATCAAGAGTTAAATATCATAAAGAAAGCATAATAGTAGTGAAAATGAATGGATGAATTCAAGACAAACATATGAAATGCATTAATGAAACAGAGTTTAACAGTTAATTGTTTGAGAACAAAAGAAATTACAACTTTGAAAATTCAAATGAAGCAAAAGTCTTTCAGTTTGAGCTTTATCACTCCAGGTGGAGGATTCCTCAACGGAAGATTTTCATCTCGCCGTCTGGCATGAACCTCAGCACTCCAATGTCGATCAGATCTTGAATTTTGTTCTTCAAGGCCCAACAGTCGTCGGTGTCGTGTCCCGGGCTGTAGGAATGGTACACACAAAATGCATCGGGACGATAGTTAGGAGCGGAGGTATTGGGCTTCCGAGTAGGGTCCCTCAAAGCAGTCAGGTTGACCTCCAACAAACGTTCCAGTATCAGAGATGACGGTATGTCAGTCTCAGTGAACTGTCTTCCCGACGTATTTTGACTACACCGATTACCCCATTGACGCTGGCGAGGTTGTTGTTGGGCTTGTGGCTCTGAAGTAAGCAGATGAGCCTTCCATTTGTTTTCTTGGCTGGAGGGGGGTTGAGTGGTGACTTGCTCTCCAACCTCAGATGCTTGCCCCAGTTGGTTGTTTCGAAGCAGTTGGTTGACGAGAACTCTGAGTTCCTCTTGTCTTTGAGACAAATCTTGGATGAGAGCCATCTGGCCCACCATTTGCCCCGTCATTTGAACCCTCATTGTTGTCAGATCAAACTGCAGGGCTTCCAACTGATCACTCCTGGAATTGTTTGATTTCCCCTGGACCAAACCCTTTGTGAGGAGAGCTTTCAATTCTTCTTGCCCCAGAGACAGGTTCAAGAACATTTCCTGCAGCTGAGCAGTCTGGCCCTGGATATCCTTGACAGACCTTTCTAGAGCCATCTCTTACTGAAATAAACAGTATGAGAGTAAGGAAACCTGAAAAAGGAAAAAACTGTTATGATGCAATGCATGATATATGGATGCATGCTTTTGATAACGCGAAATCATATCATATATTTACCATAAAATTTATCCGTTTTATGTCATATTTACCCGATTAACTCTCGAATATTCCGAGTTCTATATGGTTTTATGCAGGTACAACATATCTCAGCTCAAACAAAGAAGAAACGTGAAATGCGCGATATTGCGGCCAAAGACCAAAGAGAAAAGATAAATCTGTCAAGAAATCCATTTTCTGCTGATGTTACGGTCGTCACACAGCTGCCACGACCGTAAGGCGCTTCAGAAGAGTGTGACGGTCGTCACACCCCTGCCACGACCGTAACGCGCTAGCTTATGAAAAATGAGCGTAACGCCCCAGCCACGCCCGTAACAAGCTTATATGTATTAAATTTGAACATGGTCAAGCAACAAAACGTGGTAAAGCAAAATGAAGTGGTCAAGCAAAGCATGCATACGTGCGTAAATTCTCTCCAACTTCCAAAGACCACCTTCTCCTTATTTTTCTCCAACTTCCAAGACCACCTTCTCCTTATTTTTCTCAACAAACCAAGAATCTAGCAACGTGAAATATAATTCCAACTGTATTCATTCTCTATAAATAGCTTGGACTTCAAAGAAGAAGGGGGGGAGTTTTAGTTCACAAAAACCTTGCGGAAGCTCTGCCAAATTTTATTCTCGATTTTATTTCTGAATTTCGTCCATTTAAATTTTCATTCCGACGTTCCAATCTTGCCGGCTTGTGGAAGAAGGATCTCGGATTTTATTGCTTTTCAGGTTTTTATTGTATTTGATTTTTTATTATATTTGATATTATTGCAAATTTTCTTTATGTTATATTCCTATTCTTTATTTATTATGCATGCGTTATTAATTTCTGAATTTATTTCCTGCCATTTAATTCCGAACATCATGAGTAGCTAAATACCCGTAGTCGGGGTGTGATGAAATAACCGAATAAATTAATGTTTTTCTAAGCTAAAACCTTAATCAACTTAATTTCTGGACGTGACTTTTTATAATTAAAGATTAAGCTTTTTATTACGAGAGTAAAGAAAGTGAAATAGGGAGAAATCAAAACCACGAGAGTGTGAGGTTTTAACCGGATAGCTAAAGTTAGGCATTCGATTTAAATACAGCGAGAGCGCTTTAAAACGAATTAGACTTATTTAGTTTTCAAAAAGATACTTTATAAACACTTATGGACTAGCGAGAGCAGACATTTGGCTTTAGGAGTATGATCCGAGGTAAGACCACGAGAGTGTGAATCGAGGGTTTTTAAACTGATAAGTACTACAGAATAATTAATTTAAATATTTTTATATGCTTAGGAACAACTTAATTCGCATAGGTTCAAATCATTACGCTCCGACCGCTTTAATATTAATTCCCTTAATTGAATTTAGTTTCCCTTTAGTTTTAAACTTCTAAAAAAAAAACCAACGTGACAATTTCCGCCTTAGCTAAACTAACCTGTTTTACAACACTAGAGTGATTACGAAGTCCCTGTGGGTTCGACATCCTTTTATTACTACCGCGATAGACTGTGCACTTGCAGTTAAGATACCGTTACACATTAGGTCGATCGCAGACACATCAAGTTTTTGGCGCCGTTGCCGGGGACTTTAGTTTAGTCACTAGTGTAATCTGAAAACAATGATGTCTAGAGTAAGGCAACTTTTTATATTTCCCTCTGTTGTATTCCAAACACTCACTCCCGAAGCGAGTCTTTGCATCTATGAATCTTGTCCCAGTTACTATGTATCACCCGAATTTTTTCTATAACCCCCACTCTGAGTATTTCGAGGAATCACAAGAATCTCATAAATCCGACCTCGAAATACTATTGGAGAATTTCAATGCATCATAGACCCATTCTCACCCGAATTACCTTTCCAACCACCAATCCCAATGTTTTGAGGAATCGCAAGAATATTATAGATCCAACCAAACTTATCCTCAACTAAATTTCCCCTACAATCACTACACCCAATATTTTGAGGAGATGCAAGTATCCTATAAATCCGACCTCGAAATATTAATGGGAAATTTTAATGAAATATCAATGATGACAAAGCGCTTTACGGAAACACAAAATGCGACCCTAACTCAATTTGAAGAATTAGAAGAATCGCATGATTTCAACTTCGAAACATCAATGGAGGATTCCGACGCGACGCTAATTCACTTTAGGTTAGAATCTTTGATGGAGCACTTTGTAGAGACACAAACCGTCCAGAACAAAGAGTCTAGAAAACAAAGTCTTCAAAACAGTGAAAACCATAGGCAACTGACCACTGTGGTTGAGTCGCTCACGACCCACAACATAGCCTTAGAGACCCAAATCTCTCATCTTGAACTAAACCCTCTAGGACCCTCCCCTGAGGAGAAATTGGATGTTGTAACAACCAGTAGTGAAAAACAAGTTGAAAATCCTAAGGAGAGCGATAATGAGGTTGAGGAGAGTGATAATGAGGTTGAGGAGAGTGATGATGTGGATGAGGAGAGTTCAGACGAGGAAAGAGCAAAGATTAAGAAAAATCCTCCAACACCATCTAAAAGGGAGGTTGTAGAAGAGGTAGAAAAGGGAGCACCTATTGTTATGCCTCACTCCTATACCCCACCGTTTCATTTCTCGAAAAGTTTTATGGAAGCTCACATAGACTCTAAATCTAAAACGTATGTGGAGGTATTGGAAAATATCCACACTAATGCACCCTTGTTGGAAGTCTTGCATAAAAAGAGAAAATTAGAGGACCATGAAACTAGGGATATAATTACTCTTAAGAAGGTAAGGTTAACCTTTGAGGTGGTGGATGAAATCACTAAGCCCAAACTTGAAAAGTTGATACTTAAGATAGATCCAGAACCACCACCACAAGTTCATAAGAATGAACCACCCCACAGAAGAAAGAAAAGAAAAGGTGAGGGATATGTGAGATGGCTTGATAAGTGGACATGGAAAATGACAACTACTAAAAGTTAAACCGAGGAGTCATCCTCGAGAGAACCACCATGAGTGCTTGCACTCCTATTCGTCAGGCTTATGACGTTAAACAAAGTGATGAGTGGGAGGCAACCCACCTATTTGTTAAGTGTTATTTGTTTTTATTTATTTATTTATTATACTTTCCGTTTTTTCATTTATTCCTATTTAAGTTTTATTTTTCTTTCTTTTGAACTAATTTTTATAAAACTGCTGCTGATTTCAAAATAATTTTAATTGCCACAGGATTTCTGAAAAGTTTTTGTTTCTCTTCTACCTTCTCTTCTGACTTGTTTCCCTGACTAACAATAACCATGGAACCAAAACCACATAATTTCTTGGAAACCACCTTTAGGGGTAGAAACCAAAAGAGAAAATTCGAGGAATTATCAAAAAGAAACATTGGCATAACACTTTATCATGATGAACCCACTATGAATGCTTTAGGTATACTGGATAGTGTTTTGTACTTGTTTAACCAACTGGGGTGGGAAAAAGCCCACATTAAGACTAGGTTTGCCACCTACCATGAGCTCACCCTTGAATTTCTCAGCTCACTAGTCCATATACCCGAACATGGAAAAGGGACCCGAAAAGGATTTATAAGTTTCCGTCTCTTTGGCATTGAGTTTATTTACAATCATAAGGAACTAGCTGACCTGTTAGGATTCCCTAGTGGCCCTTTTGCCTATTCCACTACCTAGGTTGAGCTGATGGATATTGAGCTAGACTACTTTTGGGGAACTTTGACTAGTAATTATCACCCTGATCCGGATAACATGGATAATGATGAAATTCATAACCCTGATATCCGCTATTTCCATAAGATTCTAGCCCATACTGTATTCGGGAAAGAGGAGAACCAGACTTCAGTGTCAAAGGACGAGATATTTTTACTATATTGTATGCACCAAGGCCACCCCGTTAATGCCGTACCATTCCTGATGCAAACCTTTTACCACATTATCGATAACCCTGATGAACCAATCATCATAGGTGGCCTAGTCACAATGATTGCACATGCCCTCAGCCTAAGACACCAGCTGAATAGGTGCCCACATTTTGGTACGATTCGTCCCATGAATCTTGCTTTTTGCTTTAACCGCCGTATGATAGCAAACCATGCTTACCCACCTTATGACTATTTGATAAGAGATGAAGTTGTAAACTTATTCACCCTTCCAAAGCATAACAAATTGAGTGTCCATAACCGTGATAACTGGCTTTATGAGCTAAACTCGCCCGACCAACCTCCTACACCTGAGACACCGCAAGATTATCAAATTTATGATGATATTATGTCCGATATGGGTGACCCAGAGACTCCTCCTGGTTATTACGAAAATGTCAACATGGCGGAAGCCCATGCAACCCCTAAAACAACAACGAAGGATTATACTGATAACCTTAACAAAATTGTTACCACACTTAATACCTACCAGACTAACATTAATGGATTAAAAGATGAAATAAAAAGCATGCGTCTGGAGATAATGGGATTAACCGACATAACCGTGGAGCAATTTTATTACATTCATAATTCACTCGAAGAAATAAAAGTAAAGCTTGGATGAAGTCACGAATGGCAGCTACAGTTTTATATTTAATTTCATTTTATTTCTAGGAAGTTTCCAATTTTTGCAATATTTTCAGTTTCGTTTTAAATTTAGAACAAATTTACCATATGTAGTTTTTGAGTTTCTGGTGTTGAACAAGCAAATTTGCGAAATCACAGTTTCAGTTGTTTAAATACTGGTTTGCTAGATTCCTCTGCACAAATATTATTGCTTTACATATATTGCGGGTGTTTACTCTAATTGCTGATGGTGTGATGTTTTGGAACATATATGCTTGCATTTTCCTGGTATACCATTGAATTTATATTGTTGTTAAAATGCCTTTGTGTAGAGATAGAATGTTGCAGACTTGATACAGCACAGTCTGTTAAGAAATTGCACATTTTGCAGTCATTACGCTCGTCACATCCCTCTTACGTTTGTCACACGCCTTTTAGCGTGTTACGATCGTCATCCCTGTGTTACGACCGTAACACGGGTTACATCAGTGACCCTTGTAGCATACAGTAGCGCCTCTTCTGCAACCTTCCCTCTTTTCCACTATTTCAAAACCTTCCCATTACGTTTCATCCATTAAGTCACCTTCATTCTCCATTAAATTTCATCCTTCCCAATATTTTTCCCTCATCATTATATACATCTCAAAACCGATACCTCTCAAACTCCATCCCAAAACCCAAACCCACTATCTCTAACGCTTTAGCATTCCAAAAATGCAAACATCAACCAACAAATCCCAGGCATCTACCTACGCGATGGCGAAGCAGGTGAAACCCAGCGCACAAGGTTCCTGAAGTTCCAACGCAGAGGCATCCATCCCACGAGGTTCGTCGACATTGACTGCCTCCGAGACCTCGGGTTACTTGAAAGTGTCCAAAACCTCCTACAGAATGTCAACCTTTGGACCCTATGTAGCCAGCCCCAACCAACGTACAAGAATCTCACCCTTGAGTTCCTCAGTTCATTTTGCTACATCACTCCGAATGGCCCAACAAATCAACTTACCGGTGTGGTAAGGTTCCGCATTTTCGGCACCGAATACGATTTCTCTCAGAATGCATTCGTCCGCCTACTAGACTTCTGTACTGATGAAGGCGCTCACCTACGTGTGCCTGACACCTTTCATGAGGAATCCTTCAACCTTTGGCATAGCTTGACCAATAATCGGGCTAACTCCTACGATCACCTCAATGCTACCCAAATCCACAACCCCGCCATTCGCTACTTCCACCGCATCTTATCCAACACAATCTTTTCAAGGGATAGTAACCACAAGCTTAACTCCAAAGAGTTGTTCTTCATGCAATGTGTGTTTATTAATCAGAAAATCAATGCCGCACCATTCCTCTTAGCCCATATTCACTCTATTTGCACTCGCGGCGGCAAACCCTTCTATTTCGGAGGGCTTGTCACTTCTATTGCATTGGCCCTGAATCATGGCGACACCCTTACCCATCTGCCCTCCAGAGCACCTGTCTTGCTTACCTTAGACCATTGCAAATCGGCTCATCTCATTTACGAACGGGACGACGGCCGGTTCCATCTAGTGATCCGTAACGTCGTTTATTCTAACATAGTTTTACCTTGCAGGGACCGTATCGATCCGAATAACCGAGCCAATTGGCTATTTGATGCCCCTGACAGCCATGCTCCCGTGCATGATGCCCAGCCAGCTGCTCCTACTGACGAGATCCAGGAGGAATTGGACCGTGAAACACCTGCTCCCGACATTCCTGAGTCCTCTTTTGCACCACCTCCTTTTACGATGGAGGACGTCCTCAGAGCCCTCCATCAGCAAAATCAGATGGCTGTAGCTCTTGAAAGAAAGCATCATGAGCAGTATGACACTCTACATGCGCAAAACGTCCAAATCCTGAGCGGGCAGTGCAATGTCAACGAGAAGCTGGACGGGGTTTTCTCCAAGCTGAACGCCTTACGCATGGACGTCACTGCTCTTGGATCGCATGATACCGACCTCGAGGCCACACCTACCCGAAGATCCCGCACACGTAGCAGAGGCAGAGGCCACCAGTAGTTTTCTTTTGTTTTTGTATTTCATTTATTTCCCTTTACTTCAGTTTTCTATTTCTATTCCTTCCTAACTTATATCACGCCATTGAGACAATGTCTGATATAGTGTGGGAGAGACGTTATATTTCCTTATGTTGCAGTAAATTTATGGTTATTCTATGATATTTTCAAGCTTTACAAGTTTTCCCCGTATTTTAAGCCATACCAAAAATTTCTCCGCTCGCATAGCTCGACATACCTACCTTAAAGCGGAAACCTAGTTAGGAAGACGAGAACGAGTAAACAATATCAATACGACTATGACACCATGAACATCCTACTTATGCAACCCGTCTAAACGAGACGTTATATGTACACCTCGATTTTTAAGTTCTGAAGTAACCCCTAGTAGTTTATACTAGCAGTCAGCACCGTCTGGACACAAACCACGTGGGGAGCCGATGAATATAAGTGTTTGATGCCTAATCTTCTCATCTCGATGCTAAACAAAGAAAATCTTGTGCCAAAAGACAAAGATCGCATACGAGACATAAGTATAAGAGAAGAAGTCCATTAAAGGTTGGTTCAGTGGTATCTGGTTTTGAACATGGTAGGGCGTGCTACGGCTCGATCCCCCGCAACCTCCAATTTGGAAAAATCCAGGGTAACCACATCAGTGTACCAGACCCCGCGACAGAAATAGGATCAAAGTCACTAACCGGCTACTCCACTACGCGCGTGAAAAGGTAAAGGGCTTAATGTGATTGCGCCAGAACGAAACCGGGCGAAAAAGCACGCGAGGATCGAGGTTTAAATATGACGAAACGATTAAGCGGTTTGTTAAGATGGAAATACGCGACTAAATTGTGTCATTGCAATATCAATGACGTTTTACTCAAGTATCGGCCGACTAACGATTGGTTTCCTGTGTTTTATCTTAAAAACAAAAGGTATGTCGTGCACGTGCGCCTAGCGAAATCATATCATATATTTACCATAAAATTTATCCGTTTTATGTCATGTTTACCCGATTAACTCTTGAATATTCCGAGTTCTGTATGGTTTTATGCAGGTACAACATATCTCAGCTCAAACCAAGAAGAAACGTGAAATGCGCGAGATTGCGGCCAAAGACCAAAGAGAAAAGATAAATCTGTCAAGAAATCCATTTTCTACTGATGTTACGGTTGTCACACAGCTGCCACGACCGTAAGGCGCTTCAGAAGAGTGTGACGGTCGTCACACCCCTGCCACGACCGTAACGCGCTAGCTTATGAAAAATGAGTGTAACGCCCCAGCCACGCCCGTAACAAGCTTATATGTATTAAATTTGAACTTGGTCAAGCAACAGAACATGGTAAAGCAAAATGAAGTTGTCAAGCAAAGCATGCATACGTGCATAAATTCTCTCCAACTTCCAAAGACCACCTTCTCCTTATTTTTCTCCAACTTCCAAGACCACCTTCTCCTTACTTTTCTCAGCAAACCAAGAATCTAGCAACGTGAAATATAATTCCAACTGTATTCATTCTCTATAAATAGCTTGGACTTCAAAGAAGAAGGGGGGGGGGGAGTTTTAGTTCACAAAAACATTGCGGAAGCTCTGCCAAATTTTATTTCCGAATTTCGTCCATTTAAATTTTCATTCCGACGTTCCAATCTTGCCGGCTTGTGGAAGAAGGATCTCGGATTTTATTGCTTTTCAGGTTTTTATTGTATTTGATTTTTTATTATATTTGATATTATTGCAAATTTTATTTATGTTATATTCTTATTCTTTATTTATTATGCATGCGTTATTATTTTCTGAATTTATTTCCTGCCATTTAATTCCGAACATCATGAGTAGCTAAATACCCGTAGTCGGGGTGTGATGAAATAACCGAATAAATTAATGTTTTTCTAAGCTAAAACCTTAATCAACTTAATTTCTGGCCGTGACTTTTTATAATTAAAAATTAAGCTTTTTATTACGAGAGTAAAGAAAGTGAAATAGGGAGAAATCAAAACCACGAGAGTGTGAGGTTTTAACCGGATAGCTAAAGTTAGGAATTCGATTTAAATACAGCGAGAGCGCTTTAAAACGAATTAGACTTATTTAGTTTTCAAAAAGATGCTTTCTAAACACTTATGGACTAGCAAGAGCAGACATTTGGCTTTAGGAGTATGATCCGAGGTAAGACCACGAGAGTGTGAATCGAGGGTTTTTAAACTGATAAGTACTACAGAATAATTAAGTTAAATATTTTTATATGCTTAGGAACAACTTAATTCGCATAGGTTCAAATCATTACGCTCCGACCGCTTTAATATTAATTCCCTTAATTGAATTTAGTTTCCCTTTAGTTTTAAACTTCTAAAAAAAAAAAACCAACGTGACAATTTCCGCCTTAGCTTAACTAACCTGTTTTACAACACTAGAGTGATTACGAAGTCCCTTTGGGTTCGACATCCTTTTATTACTACCGCGATAGACTGTGCACTTGCAGTTAAGATACCATTACACATTAGGTCGATCCCAGACACATCAGCTTTCAAGGATCTCTTGGGGTAAACACAAGAGAACGTTAGAGGTTGAACTTTGATTGGATTGGAGAACTTTGCACCAGTGGATGTCTTTCCACGAGAATCAAGCTCACCATGTCAAGTGGGTCATAGCCCCTGATTCAAGTTGTTGCACTTGATCTTTGATGGCGTTTGTTTAGAGGAGAAACCTCTTGCCCTTTGGTAGACGTCTGGTTCAACGTAACCCTGCATCAAAAGATGTTATGATGTTATGATGTTATGTACATGTATGCAAAAGCAA
This sequence comes from Vicia faba, assembly GCA_948472305.1. Classification (NCBI taxonomy): domain Eukaryota; kingdom Viridiplantae; phylum Streptophyta; class Magnoliopsida; order Fabales; family Fabaceae; genus Vicia; species Vicia faba. The sequence continues at coordinate 801,897,203 of OX451737.1, read as the reverse complement.
GTGAGTGTATATACAGGCAATCATATTCACACAAAGCAAACAAGTCCTTAGGTTTAGGCTTGCATGGGGTCGTAGGTAAGTACCCTCTTTCAGTTTCGTTGGTTAAGACATGTCCTATCAAAAGTAACAGGGTTCTAGAGGATCTCAATATCACTGACTAACCTCAATCGGTCATAACTCTAGCATCGCGAGAGTTTAGCCTCAATGAGTGTATCATATTGCTACCATTCTATGGCCAAATTGGGTCAATTTAGGGTTCTAAGGTCGGTTGGTGCTTAATGACTCCTTGGAAGACCCATATTCTCCTCGTTTCAACACAAGGGATATCAGTATAGACCAAAGTGTCACACCAATGTAGCCACTGCTTCACCCATGTCGGTATACCTCGGACAGGTCCCTAACAGCTTATGCTACCTAAAAGGGTATTCCCCAGATCCGGGTTAGGATCTATGAAACTCCGATGCAAAGCCCTCAAATATAAAAGCAAACAAAGCAAGCGATTGAAAACAAAAGGTGATCTAAACCCTAAGGTAACCCCACTTACAAGTTTATTCCCCACCAGAGTCGCCAGTTCTGTGATACGGTGGGAGAACTGACTTGAGGTTTTGCGTTTGTATTCGCACTTGTTCGGTTGAGCAAGAGTCGCCACCGACTTTTTATTTTATCCTAAAGGAAAGGTTAAAAAGCACAAGAAAAACCTTTTTGAGATGTTTCGTGGGTTCGGGGGGTAGACTATGAAAAGGGAAGGTATTAGCACCCTTTTCATCCATGGTTATCCATGGGCTCTTAGTTACTTGGTTTTAGATCACTTGCCTTGATTTTCAAATTGCTTGAAATTGTGGTGTGCGTGTGTGTTTTGAAAATGTTTTTTCAAGAAGATGCCTTGTCTTAGGCAACCAATGTAATGACTCGTGTTTGAGTGTTTTACAAACGTGTGTATCTTTTCGAAAAGATGTTTCAAATGTTTTTTTGGAAGTTTGTTTTTGAAAGTGTTTGTGGAGTGTGGTTTTGAGAAGTAGGCAAGTGTTTTTTGCAAGTTTGATCAAGTAACTAAGAGTTTGTCTACCCCTAAGTTTACTCAAAGCTTTTCTCTATGTTTTAACCCTTTTAACAATTTTTGTTTCACCATTGTATTTGGTGGACAATCTTGCGTTTAGGACGTTTAATGGGACAGGTGCGGGTCATCGTATGGACCATGAATGCAATGGTGCCAAGCGTCTTTGGCATTTTTGCTTGAAGGGACTATGATCATTTTGATAGGCAACTTTCGATAGCGTCATCGAGGGACTATGATCATTTGAATTGTTTTGTTTTGCCAAAGATACTCAACGTGCAAGCATGGCCCAATTTGGAAGGCAACAAGTGGGATTACCCTAGGGGTGCAAGTGTGATTGTGTATTGATTTCATGTATTTGTCTTGTATTAGGTTATCTAGCGTTTGATTTTATGTACATACAAACCCTAGGTCTAACCATGGTATATTTGAAAACGATAAATTCCGGGAATTTAAAGTCTACGCTATTACAAATAAATATCCGGGGGTGGGGGAACAAATGTTTACAAATGGGGATGAGACTTATTAGGAGAGTAATGTCCAAATAATTACAACCAAATCGAATTACGATCTCAAATGTAATATGTAATGTATTGCAATGTATAAGAATAAAGCAAATGTATATGTGTAGAGAAAAGTAAATGTATCAACGTATTTGTGTATTGTAAATGTGTAAGTGTATGTGTAAATGTATTAAGATAATCAAATATGTATTGTAAATGTGTATGTGATTTATTTACAGGTTAAATGTTAACCTAATGAAAAATTAAGTGTTTTGTTTATTTAATTGTATTTTTTTATCTTGTATTTTGTTAATGTATAAAACAAAATTTTTAAGAAAAGAAAAAGAAAATGCTTATGTATTTTATTGTGTTTATGTAAAAATGTTTAGTCAAAAAAGAAATAAAAGAAAATCTAATTTCTTATGTATATGTATTAGTATTTTTATGTACAAAATGTTTTAGTTAAAAAAAAGAATATTCAAACTAAAAATCTATTTCTTTATGTATCTTTTATAAACGTTTTAAGCAAGATTTACATTTAAATAAAAAAGGAGTTTTAATAAAAGAAAAGAAAACAAAGTTTTAAGTTTTATGTATTATGTATTAATGTTAGTGTTAGTAATATTATTATTAAGAAAAAAAAGAAGTTAAGTTATGTATAAAAAAGGAATCGGCTTAAGGGTGGATTATGGGCCCAACCAAAACTAAATGAGAAACAACAGAAAGGGAGGTGCGCGTTTAATGGGCTTAGGCTAATGGAAAAGGGCAAGGCCCATAACGGTACATGATTTAGGGTTACAATTATTTTGTTCATTTTGGATGTTAGGGTTTGTTTGAACACAGAGGCGCCGTCGTCGTTCGTCTTCGTCTTCTCTTCATCTTTTGAGCCATAGCCACTGATGCAATCCTCCGTCCAAGGCCACCAGGCGCCACCGTTCGTCCTCTTCCCTCCATGGTCGCTCAGTGATGGCTACAAGTTTTGATCTATGTCTCTATCGCGTTAGGGTTTTTACTAATTCCTTTTGTATGTTATGATTTTATGTTGTTATTGTTGTTTCTGTTGAGGTGTATGAAAGGAAAGAAATAATATTACCTTTGTTGGAGGAGGATGATGGACGTGGATGCGCTTGCATGCGGCCAAGGGCGGAGGAACAGTGATGCTGGAAAACCCGGTATTTGGTATTTTGCCCTTTTTATGTGTTGGTTCAATGATGATGTTTGAGAACCTTAGTTCATATCTGTATGCTTGCTTCAGTTGTTTGTATGCTTGCTGAGGTTTATTTTCTTTGACACTTCTTTTCCTCTACTCTTGGTTGGCTTGCTTCTGTATGCTCTCTTGATGAAATATTGATATCTGATATGCTTGCTATGAAATGCTTGCTACCCTCTGATGATTCCAATCTGAGGGTTTTGATTGCTGGGTTGCCTCGAATGCTTGTATATTGAGTTGCCTATTTTCTTTGACACTTCTTTTCCTCTTTGTGAACTTCGCTTCAGTTGCCTTATTTCTGTATGCTCTGAGATGATTTAATGATGATATGTTTGCCATGAATATGCTTGTTGGTATTCAGTATTGAATGCCATTGTGTTTGATTTGTGTGCTTGCCTAATGATGAAGTCTTTCTGAGGGCTTGTGTTGGAACAGGTTGATATGCTGTTTATGTTTTTGTGAACTTGTTTTAGACTTCAGCAGGTTTAAGAAGGGGGTTTGAAGGTTATGTTCTTTGAGAGGCTTGAAAATAGTTTTGGACACAGGTTTCTGTTTGGTGGCTTAGGCTGGATATCAGTTTGTGTTTGACAGTTCTTCTTATAAGTTTGCTTCAGAAGTTTTCAGTTTTTTTTGAAATCTTTGATACAGTTTGTATGTTTAAAGGGTTTGAGCAGGTTGATGGCCTTTTGTGAGGTTTAAGCTTCTTGTAAGTTGATCACAGGTTTGGGCAGGATGTTTTTGAAGTGTTCAAGGCAAGCTTTGCTTCTGTTACAGTTTTGAGAGCCTTTTTTTCTTTTTGTTTTGAGCTCCTTGATATATTATTCTGCCTCCTTCTGTACTGTGTTATTACAGTTTGTTTTATATGTTTCTTTCTTCAAGCCTAAGCCCTATAAGCCTGTGCTTCTTTCACTCTCTCTCTCCTGTCTCTTGACAGTTTTTAAGCATTTTTTTATTGCTTATGATGTCCTTATTCTGAAAAGGTGACTGGTCTGAAAATGATGTAACCTTGATGTTGCTTGCACTAGTTATGCCTCTTTGTACTTCTTGACAACTTTTGGGTAGCTTGTGGAACGTTTTAAATTGGAACTTTGTAGTTCTAGTTCAGTTCAGTTTGCCTTTGGATTTTTTTTGGAATTTTATGAACTATGCAGCTTTGTGCACTTTTCAATTGATTTGGTTCCTTTGGTTGAAAACTTGAAACTAGGCAGCATGTGTGACAATTTTGAATTTGTGCAATCATACTTTTGTGCATTTCATTCTTAAATTGCAAGACATTCCATCCCTCTTTGTGAACCGGGAGAAATCTCGTGATTTGCAGATAGGGCAAACTGATTCCGGCCAGCGCCATTAATGATGAATTTATTTTTTATCTGTCTGTCTTATAATTTTATCTGCTTTTGACTTCTTCTTTTCTTTTTTGCAGATAAAAAATCAAATGGAGAGGAGTAGCAGTAGAAGCTGAAGATTTGAAGACTTAGGAATATTTAGGATAGTTTTATTTCAAATTTAATCATTTGTAAAATTATTATTGTAAACAAAAATGTAAATAAATTTACAATTGTTCGAATAATAATTTGTAACGAAACAACTAAAGATGAATAAAAGAAAAATCTTTTTTGATCACTTAATTCCTTTTTTCAGCTGTCTATTTAATTACTTATGAATTCTTTAAATTATAATAAATGGAAATAAATTCCAATTATCCTAACTTAGAATAAATAAACAATTAATAAACATTATGGTTTTAGCATCGATCAATTAATAAACCTGGCGTTTCAAATAGCCACAGCAATGCACAGTCAAATCAAACAAACGTCCAGATACTTATCTTTTTACTGATTAAATCAACACTGCCGATTCTCAATTTAAGCACCTCAACTTTTATCTCATCTCAAATCAAATGCCTTAGCCTTTACTGATTAAACAAAACACTGCAAGTTCTTGATTCAAATGCCTCCATCCAAATCTCAGAGTAAACTGAATAGAACTGTAGGATTAATTCTTTCTGAGAAATATGCGCATAAACCTTAGTTCTTGATTAAATGCCAAAGAAGCGTTCGCCTGATCAAAACTTGAGCCAACTCAACCAAACTTTAACAATCTGCCTGAACTGCTTTAAAACCAATGAAAACCCTAATTTTGTCTGACTGATAAGAAAAGCCTGTTTGACCGATTCTTGAGTCAGTCTGAAAAATCAAGAAAAGCCCGAAGCCGTGATTTCTTGTGGAAAAATACGAGGGCAAATTTTGGGGTACAACAGATACCATCCATTGGATTAACAAAAATCTGAACAACAGACTAGCTTCCATAATGACAAGGTTACCATCCATTGGAGTAACAAAAATCTCGATATCAAACTACCTTCCATAATGACAAGGCTACCATCCAATGGAATAACAAAAATCTTGACAACAGACTACCTTCCATAATGACAAGGCTACCACACATTGGAGTAACAGATATATCAATGACAAACTACCTTCCATAATGACAAGGCTACCATCCATTGGAGAGACAAAAATATCGACAACAGACTACCCTCTATAATGACAAGGCTACCACCCATTGGAGTAAAAAAGATATCTAAAATAGACTACCTTCCATAATGATAAGGCTACGATCCATTGGAGTAATAAAAATATCGATAATAGACAATATTCCATAATGTTAAGGCTACCATCCATTGGAGTAAAAAAAATCTGAATAAAAGACTACCTTCCATAATGACAAGGCTACCATCCATTGGAGTAACAGAAATCCTAACGACAAACTACCTTCCATAATGACAAGGCTACCATCCAATGGAGTAACAAAAATCTGAACAAAAGACTACCTTCCATAATGACAAGGCTACCATCCATTGGAGTAACAAAAATGTTGACAACAAACTACCTTCCATAATGACAAGGATACCATCCATTGGAGTATAAAAATATCGACAACAGACTACCTTCCATAATTACAAGGCTACCATCCATTGGAGTAACAAAAATATCGACAACATAGTACCTTCCATAATGACAAGGCTAACATCCATTGAAGTAACAAAAATCTCGACAATAGAGTAACTTCCATAATGACAAGGCTACAATCCATTAGAATAACAAAAATCTCGACATCATACTATGTCCCATAATCACAAGGCTACCATCAATTGGAATAACAAAAATCTCGACAACAGACTACCTTCCATAATGACAAGGCTACCATCCATTGGAATAAAAAAAATATCGACAACAGAGTACCTTCCATAATGACAAGGCTACCATCCGTTGGAGTAACAAAAATATCGACAACAAACTACCTTCCATAAAGAAAAGGCTACCATCAATTGGAGTAATAGAAATCATAACAACAAACTACCTTCCATAATGATAAGGCTACCATCCATTGGAGTACCGAAAATCTGAACAAAAGACTACCTTCCATAATGACAAGGCTACCATCCATTGGAGTAACAAAAATCTCGACAACAACCTGCCTTCCATAATGACAAGGCTATCATCCATTAAAGTAAAAAAATCTCGACAACAGACTACCTTCCATAATGACAAGGTTACCATCCATTAGAATAACAAAAATCTCGACATCAGACTACCTTCCATAATGACAAGGCAACCATCCAATGGAATAACAAAAATCTGAACAATAGACTACCTTCCATAATGACAAGGATACCATCCATTGGATTAACAAAAATCTGAACAACAGACTAGCTTCCATAATGACAAGGCTATCACACATTGGAGTAACAGATATCTCAATGACAAACTACCTTCCATAATGACAAGGCTACCATCCATTGGAGTAACAAAAATCTCGATATCAGACTACCTTCGATAATGACAAGGCTGCCATCCAATGGAATAACAAAAATCTTGACAACAGACTACCTTACATAATGACAAGGATACCATCCATTGGAGTTTAAAAATCTCGACAACAGGCTACCTTCCATAATGACAAGGCTACCATCCATTGGAGTAACAAAAATATGGACAACACACTACCTTCCATAATGACAAGGCTGCCATCCATTGGAGTAACAAAAATATCAACAACAAAGTACCTTCCATAATGACAAGGCTACCATCCATTGGAGTAACAAAAATCTCGATAATAGAGTACCTTCCATAATGACAAGGATACCATCCATTGGAGTAACATAAATCATAACGAGAAAATACCTTCCATAATGTTAAGGCTACCATCCATTGGAGTAACAAAAATCTTAACAAAATACTACCTTCCATAATGACAAGGCTACCATCCATTGGAGTATCAAAAATCTCGACAACAAACTACCTTCCATAATGACAAGGCTACCATCCACTAAAGTAAACAAAATCTTGACACAGACTACCTTCCATAATGACAAGGTTACCATCCATTAGAATAACAAAAATCTAGACATCAGACTACCTTCCATAATGAGAAGGCTATCATCCAATGGAATAACAAAAATCTAGACAATAGACTACCTTCCATAATGACAAGGATACCATCCATTGGATTAACAAAAATATGAACAACAGACTAGCTTCCATAATGACAGGGCTACCATCCATTGGAGTAATAAAAATTTCGATATCAGACTACCTTCCATAATGACAAGGCTACCATCCAAAGGAATAACAAAAATCTTGACAACAGACTACCTTCCATAATGATAAGGCTACCACACATTGGAGTAACAGATATATCAATGACAAACTACCTTCCATAATGACAAGGCTACCATCCATTGGAGTAACAAAAATATCGAAAATAGACTACCTTCCATAATGACAAGGCTACCATCCATTGGAGTAAAAAAGATATCTAAAATAGACTACCTTCCATAATGATAAGGCTATGATCCATTAGAGTAATAAAAATATCGATAATAGAATACCTTTTGTAATGATAAGGCTACCATTCATTGGAGTAAAAAAATATGAATAAAAGACTACCTTCAATAATGACAAGGCTACCATCCATTAGAGTAACAGAAATCATAACGACAAACTACCTTCCATAATGACAAGGCTACCATCCAATGGAGTAACAAAAATCTGAACAAAAGACTACCTTCCATAATTACAAGGCTACCATCCATTGGAATAACAAAAATCTCGACAACAAACTACCTTCCATAATGACAAGGCTACCATCCATTGGAGTAACAAAAATCTCGACAACAGACTACCTTCCATAATGACAAGGCTACCATCCATTGGATTAACAAAAATATCGACAATAGAGTACCTTCCATAATGACAAGGCTACCATCCATTGGAGTAACAAAAATCTCGACAACAGAGTACCTTCCATAACGACAAGGCTTAAATCCATTAGAGTACCAAAAATATTGACTACAGACTACGTCCCATAATGACAAGGCTACCATCCATTGGAGTAACAAAAATGTTGACAACAAACTACCTTCCATAATGACAAGGATACCATCCATTGGAGTATAAAAATCTCAACAATAAACTACCTTCCATAATGACAAGGCTACCATCAATTGGAGTAACAAAAATATCGACAATAGACTACCTTCCATAATGACAAGGCTACCATCCATTGGAATAACAAAAATAACGACAACAAACTACCTTCCATAATGACAAGGCTACCATCTATTGGAGTAACAAAAATCTCGACAACAGACTACCTTCCATAATGACAAGGCTACCATCCATTGGAGTAACAAATATATCGACAACAGAGTACCTTCCATTATGACAAGGCTACCATCCATTGGAGTAACAAAAATCTCGACAATAGAGTACCTTCCATAATGACAAGGCTACAATCCATTAGAATAACAAAAATATTGACAACAGACTACGTCCCATAATGACAAGGCTACCATCAATTGGAGTAACGAAAATCTCGACAACAGACTACCTTTTATAATGATAAAGCTACCATCCATTGGAGTAACAAAAATCTCGACAACAGACTACCTTCCATAATGATAAGGCTACCATCCATTGGAGTAACAAAAATCATAAAGACAAACTACCTTCCATAATGAAAAGGCTACCATCCATTGGAGTAACAAAAATCTGAACAAAAGACTACCTTCCATAATTACAAGGCTACCATCCATTGGAGTAACAAAAATCTCGACAACAAACTACCTTCCATAATGACAAGGCTACCGTCCATTAAAGTAAAAACATCTTGACAACAGACTACCTTCCATAATGACAAGGTTACCATCCATTAGAATAACAAAAATCTAGACATCAGACTACCTTCCATAATGACAAGGCTACCATCCAATGGAATAACAAAAATCTAGACAATAGACTACCTTCCATAATGACAAGGATACCATCCATTGGATTAACAAAAATCTGAACAACAGACTAGCTTCCATAATTACAAGGCTATCACACATTGGAGTAACAGATATCTCAATGACAAACTACCTTCCGGAATGACAAGGCTACCATCCATTGGAGTAACAAAAATCTCGACATCAGACAACCTTCCATAATGACAAGGCAACCATCTAATGGAATAACAAAAATCTTGACAACAGACTACCTTGCATAATGACAAGGCTACCACACATTGGAGTAACAGATATCTCAATGACAAACTACCTTCCATAATGACAAGGATTCCACCCATTGGAGTAAAAAAGATATATACAATAGACTACCTTCCATAAAGACAAGGCTACCATCCATTAGAGTAACAGAAATCATAACCACAAACTACCTTCCATAATGACAAGGCTACCATCCAATGGAGTAACAAAAATCTGAACAAAAGACTACCTTCCATAATTACAAGGCTACCATCCATTGGAATAACAAAAATCTCGACAACAAACTACCTTCCATAATGACAAGGCTACCATCCATTGGAGTAACAAAAATATCAATTTCAGACTACCTTCCATAATGACAAGGCTACCATCTAATGGAATAAGAAAAATCGTGACAACAGACTACCTTCCATAATGACAAGGCTACCACACATTGGAGTAACAGATATCTCAATGACAAACTACCTTCCATAATGACAAGGCTACCATCCATTGGAGTAAAAAAGATATGTACAATAGACTACCTTCCATAATGACAAGGCTACCACCCATTGGAGTAAAAAAGATATCTACAATAGATTACCTTCCATAATGAGAAGGCTACAATCCATTGGAGTAACAAATATATTGACAACTGACTACGTCCCATAATGACAAGGCTACCATCCATTGGAGTAACAAAAATCTCGACAACAGACTACCTTCCATAATGACAAGGATACCATCCATTGGAGTATAAAAATCTCGACAACAGACTACCTTCCATAATGACAAGGCTACCATCCATTGGAGTAACAAAAATCTTGACAATAGACTACCTTCCATAATGACAAGGCTACCATCCATTGGAGTAACAAAAATATCGACAACATACTACCTTCCATAATGACAAGGCTACCATCCATTAGAGTAACACAAATCTCGACAACAGAGTACCTTCCATAATTACAAGACTATAATCCATTAGAATAAATAAAATCTCGAAATCAGACTACGTCCCATAATGACAAGGCTACCATCAATTGGAGTAACAAAAATCTCGACAACTGACTACCTTCTATAATGATAAGGCTACCATCCATTGGAGTAACAAAAATCTCGACAACATACCACCTTCCATAATGACAAGGCTACCATCCATTGGAGTAACAAAAATCTCGACAACAGACTACCTTCGATAATGACAAGGCTACCATCCATTGGAGTAACAGAAATTATAAAGACAAACTACCTTCCATAATGACAAGGCTACCATCCATTGGAGTAACAAAAATCTGAACAAAAGACTACCTTCCATAATTTCAAGGCTACCATCCATTGGAGTAACAAAAATCTCGACAACAAACTACCTTCCATAATGACAAGGCTACAATCTATTAAAGTAAAAAAATCTTGACAACAGACTACCTTCCATAATGACAAGGTTACCATCCATTAGAATAAAAAAAATCTAGACATCAGACTACCTTCCATAATGACAAGGCTACCATCCAATGGAATTACAAAAATCTAGACAATAGACTACCTTCCATAATGACAAGGATACCATCCATTGGATTAACAAAAATCTGAACAACAGACTAGCTTCCATAATGACAAGGCTATCACACATTGGAGTAACAAATATCTCAATGACAAACTACCTTCCATAATGACAAGGCTACCATCCATTGGAGTAACAAAAATCTCGATATCAGACTACCTTTCATAATGACAAGGCTATTATCCATTAGAATAACAAAAATATCGACAACAGAGTACCTTCCATAATGACAAGGCTACCATCCATTGGAGTAACAAAAATATCAACAACAGAGTACCTTCCATAATGACAAGGCTACAATCCATTGGAGTAACAAATATATTGACAACTGACTACGTCCCATAATGACAAGGCTACCATCCATTGGAGTAACAAAAATCTCGACAACAGACTACCTTCCATAATGACAAGGATACCATCCATTGGAGTATAAAAATCTCGACAACAGACTACATTCCATAATGACAAGGCTACCATCCATTGGAGTAACAAAAATCTTGACAACAGACTACCTTCCATAATGACAAGGCTACCATCCATTGGAGTAACAAAAATATCGACAACAAAGTACCTTCCATAATGACAAGGCTACGATCCATTAGAGTAATACAAATCTCGACAACATAGTACCTTCCATAATGACAAGGCTACAATCCATTAGAATAACAAAAATCTCGACATCAGACTACGTCCCATAATGACAAGGCTACCATCAATTGGAGTAACAAAAATCTCAACAACAGACTACCTTTCATAATGACAAGGCTACCAACCATTGGAGTAACAAAAATATTGACAATAGAGTTCCTTCCATAATGACAAGGCTACCATCCATTGGAGTAACATAAATCATAACAACAAACTACCTTCCATAATGATAAGGCTACCATCCATTGGAGTAACAAAAATCTGAACAAAAGACTACCTTCCATAATGACAAGGCTACCATCCATTGGAGAAACAAAAATCTCGACAACAAACTACCTTCCATAATGACAAGGCTTCCATCCATTAAAGTAAAAAAAATCTTGACAACAGACTACCTTCCATAATGACAAGGTTACCATCCATTAGAATAACAAAAATCTAGACATCAGACTACCTTCCATAATGACAAGGCTACCATCCAATGGAATAAAAAAAATCTAGACAATAGACTACCTTCCATAATGACAAGGATACCATCCATTGGGTTAACAAAAATCTGAACAACAGACTAGCTTCCATAATGACAAGGCTATCACACATTGGAGTAACAGATATCTCAATGAAAAACTACCTTCCATAATGACAAGGCTACCATCCATTGGAGTATCAAAAATCTCGATATCAGACTACCTTCCATAATGACAAGGCTACCATCCAATGAAATAACAAAAATCTTGACAACAGACTACCTTCCATAATGACAAGGCTACCACACATTGGAGTAACAGATATATCAATGACAAACTACCTTCCATAATGACAAGGCTACCATCCATTGGAGTAACAAAAATCTCGACAACAGACTACCTTCCATAATGACAAGGCTACCACCCATTGGAGTAAAATAGATATCTAAAATAGACTACCTTCCATAATGATAAGGCTACGATCCATTGGAGTAATAAAAATATCGATAATAGACTACCTTCTGTAATGATAAGGCTACCATCCATTGGAGTAAAAAAATATGAATAAAAGACTACCTTCCATAATGACAAGGCTACCATCCATTGGAGTAACAAAAATCTCGACAACAGACTACCTTCCATAATGACAAGGCTACCATCCATTGGAGTAACAGAAATTATAAAGACAAACTACCTTCCATAATGACAAGGCTACCATCCATTGGAGTAACAAAAATCTGAACAAAAGATTACCTTCCATAATTTCAAGGCTACCATCCATTGGAGTAACAAAAATCTCGACAACAAACTACCTTCCATAATGACAAGGCTACAATCTATTAAAGTAAAAAAATCTTGACAACAGACTACCTTCCATAATGACAAGGTTACCATCCATTAGAATAAAAAAAATCTAGACATCAGACTACCTTCCATAATGACAAGGCTACCATCCAATGGAATTACAAAAATCTAGACAATAGACTACCTTCCATAATGACAAGGATACCATCCATTGGATTAACAAAAATCTGAACAACAGACTAGCTTCCATAATGACAAGGCTATCACACATTGGAGTAACAAATATCTCAATGACAAACTACCTTCCATAATGACAAGGCTACCATCCATTGGAGTAACAAAAATCTCGATATCAGACTACATTTCATAATGACAAGGCTACTATCCATTAGAATAACAAAAATATCGACAACAGAGTACCTTCCATAATGACAAGGCTACCATCCATTGGAGTAACAAAAATATCAACAACAGAGTACCTTCCATAATGATAAGGCTACAATCCATTGGAGTAACAAATATATTGACAACTGACTACGTCCCATAATGACAAGGCTACCATCCATTGGAGTAACAAAAATCTCGACAACAGACTACCTTCCATAATGACAAGGATACCATCCATTGGAGTATAAAAATCTCGACAACAGACTACATTCCATAATGACAAGGCTACCATCCATTGGAGTAACAAAAATCTTGACAACAGACTACCTTCCATAATGACAAGGCTACCATCCATTGGAGTAACAAAAATATCGACAACAAAGTACCTTCCATAATGACAAGGCTACGATCCATTAGAGTAATACAAATCTCGACAACATAGTACCTTCCATAATGACAAGGCTACAATCCATTAGAATAACAAAAATCTCGACATCAGACTACGTCCCATAATGACAAGGCTACCATCAATTGGAGTAACAAAAATCTCAACAACAGACTACCTTTCATAATGACAAGGCTACCAACCATTGGAGTAACAAAAATATTGACAATAGAGTTCCTTCCATAATGACAAGGCTACCATCCATTGGAGTAACATAAATCATAACAACAAACTACCTTCCATAATGATAAGGCTACCATCCATTGGAGTAACAAAAATCTGAACAAAAGACTACCTTCCATAATGACAAGGCTACCATCCATTGGAGAAACAAAAATCTCGACAACAAACTACCTTCCATAATGACAAGGCTTCCATCCATTAAAGTAAAAAAAATCCTGACAACAGACTACCTTCCATAATGACAAGGTTACCATCCATTAGAATAACAAAAATCTAGACATCAGACTACCTTCCATAATGACAAGGCTACTATCCAATGGAATAAAAAAAATCTAGACAATAGACTACCTTCCATAATGACAAGGATACCATCCATTGGGTTAACAAAAATCTGAACAACAGACTAGCTTCCATAATGACAAGGCTATCACACATTGGAGTAACAGATATCTCAATGAAAAACTACCTTCCATAATGACAAGGCTACCATCCATTGGAGTATCAAAAATCTCGATATCAGACTACCTTCCATAATGACAAGGCTACCATCCAATGAAATAACAAAAATCTTGACAACAGACTACCTTCCATAATGACAAGGCTACCACACATTGGAGTAACAGATATATCAATGACAAACTACCTTCCATAATGACAAGGCTACCATCCATTGGAGTAACAAAAATCTCGACAACAGACTACCTTCCATAATGACAAGGCTACCACCCATTGGAGTAAAATAGATATCTAAAATAGACTACCTTCCATAATGATAAGGCTACGATCCATTGGAGTAATAAAAATATCGATAATAGACTACCTTCAGTAATGATAAGGCTACCATCCATTGGAGTAAAATATTCTGAATAAAAGACTACCTTCCATAATGACAGGGCTACCATCCATTGGAGTAACAGAAATGATAACGACAAACTACCGTACATAATGACAAGGCTACCATCCAATGGAGTAACAAAAATCTGAACAAAAGACTACCTTCCATAATTACAAGGCTACCATGCATTGGAATAACAAAAATCTCGACAACAAACTACCTTCCATAATGACAAGGCTACCATCCATTGGAGTAACAAAAATCTCGACAACAGACTACCTTCCATAATGACAAGGCTACCATCCATTGAATTAACAAAAATATCGACAACACAATACCTTCCATAATGACAAGGCTACCATCCATTGGAGTAACAAAAATCTCGACAACAGACTACCTTCCATAATGGCAAGGCTACCATCCATTGGATTAACAAAAATATCGACAATAGAGTACCTTCCATAATGAGAAGGCTACCATCCATTGGAGTAACAAAAATCTCGACAACAAAGTACCTTCCATAACAACAAGGCTACAATCCATTGGAGTAACAAAAATATTGACTACAGACTACGTCCCATAATGACAAGGCTACCATCCATTGGAGTAACAAAAATGTTGACAACAAACTACCTTCCATAATGACAAGGATACCATCCATTGGAGTATAAAAATCTCAACAATAGACTACCTTCCAAAATGACAAGGCTACCATCAATTGGAGTAACAAAAATATCGACAACAAACTACCTTCCATAATGACAAGGCTACCATCCATTGGAGTAACAAAAATCTCGACAACAAATTACCTTCCATAATGACAAGGCTACCTTCCATTGGAGTAACATAAATCATAACAACAAATTACCTTCCATAATGATAAGGCTACCATCCATTGGAGTAACAAAAATCTGAACAAAAGACTACCTTCCATAATGACAAGGCTACCATCCAATGGAATAACAAAAATCTAGACAATAGACTACCTTCCATAATGACAAGGATACCATCCATTGGGTTAACAAAAATCTGAACAACAGACTAGCTTCCATAATGACAAGGCTATCACACATTGGAGTAACAGATATCTCAATGAAAAACTACCTTCCATAATGACAAGGCTACCATCCATTGGAGTATCAAAAATCTCGATATCAGACTACCTTCCATAATGACAAGGCTACCATCCAATGAAATAACAAAAATCTTGACAACAGACTACCTTCCATAATGACAAGGCTACCACACATTGGAGTAACAGATATATCAATGACAAACTACCTTCCATAATGACAAGGCTACCATCCATTGGAGTAACAAAAATCTCGACAACAGACTACCTTCCATAATGACAAGGCTACCACCCATTGGAGTAAAATAGATATCTAAAATAGACTACCTTCCATAATGATAAGGCTATGATCCATTGGAGTAATAAAAATATCGATAATAGACTACCTTCTGTAATGATAAGGCTACCATCCATTGGAGTAAAAAAATCTGAATAAAAGACTACCTTCCATAATGACAAGGCTACCATCCATTGGAGTAACAGAAATCATAACGACAAACTACCTTACATAATGACAAGGCTACCATCCAATGGAGTAAAAAAAATCTGAACAAAAGACTACCTTCCATAATTACAAGGCTACCATCCATTGGAATAACAAAAATCTCGATAACAAACTACCTTCCATAATGACAAGGCTACCATCCATTGGAGTAACAAAAATCTCGACAACAGACTACCTTCCATAATTACAAGGCTACCATCCATTGAATTAACAAAAATATCGACAACACAGTACCTTCCATAATGACAAGGCTACCATCCATTGGAGTAACAAAAATCTCGACAACAGAGTACCTTCCATAATGACTAGGCTACAATCCATTGGAGTAACAAAAATATTGACAACAGACTACCTTCCATAATGATAAGGCTACGATCCATTGGAGTAATAAAAATATCGATAATAGACTACCTTCTGTAATGATAAGGCTACCATCCATTGGAGTAAAAAAATCTGAATAAAAGACTACCTTCCATAATTACAAGGCTACCATCCATTGGAATAACAAAAATCTCGACAACAAACTACCTTCCATAATGACAAGGCTACCATCCATTGGAGTAACAAAAATCTCGACAACAGACTACCTTCCATAATGACAAGGCTACCATCCATTGAATTAACAAAAATATCGACAACAAAGTACCTTCCATAATGACAAGGCTACCATCCATTGGAGTAACAAATATCTCGACAATAGAGTACCTTCCATAATGACTAGGCTACAATCCATTGGAGTAACAAAAATATTGACAACAGACTACGTCCCATAATGAGAAGGCTACCATCCATTGGAGTAACAAAAATCTCAACAACAAACTACCTTCCATAATTACAAGGATACCATCCATTGGAGTATAAAAATCTCGACAACAGACTACCTTCCATAATGACAAGGCTACCCTCCGTTGGAGTAACAAAAATATCGACAACAGACTACCTTCCTTAATGACAAGGCTACCATCCATTGGAGTAACAAAAATCTCGACAACAGAGTACCTTCCATAATGACAAGGCTACAATCCATTAGAATAACAAAAATCTCGACATCAGACTACGTCTCATAATCACAAGGCTACCATCAATTGGAGTAACAAAAATCTCGACAACAGACTACCTTCCATGATGACAAGGCTACCATCCACTGGAGTAAAAAAAATATTGACAACAGAGTACCTTGCATAATGACAAGGCTACCATTCATTGGAGTAACAAAAATATCGACAACAAACTACCTTCCATATTGAAAAGGCTACCATCCATTGGAGTAACAAAAATCATAACGACAAACTACCTTCCATAATGATAAGGCTACCATCCATTGGAGTACGAAAAATCTGAACAAAAGACTACCTTCCATAATGACAAGGCTACCATCCATTGGAGTAAGAAAAATCTCGACAACAACCTACCTTCCATAATGACAAGGCTATCATCCATTAAAGTAAAAAAATCTCGACAACAGACTACCTTCCATAATGACAAGGTTACCATCCATTAGAATAACAAAAATCTCGACATCAGACTACCTTCCATAATGACAAGGCTACCATCCAATGGAGTAACAAAATTTTGAACAAAAGACTACCTTCCATAATTACAAGGCTACCATCCATTGGAATAACAAAAATCTCGACAACAAACTACATTCCATAATGACAAGGCTACCACCCATTGGAGTAACAAAAATCTCGACAATAGAGTACCTTCCATAATGACTAGGCTACAATCCAGTGGAGTAACAAAAATATTGACAACAGACTACGTCCCATAATGACAAGGCTACCATCCATTGGAGTAACAAAAATCTCGACAACAAACTACCTTCCTTAATTACAAGTATACCATCCAATGGAATAACAAAAATCTTGACAACAGACTACCTTCCATAATGACAAGGCTAGCACACATTGGAGCAACAGATATCTCAATGACAAACTACCTTCCATAATGACAAGGCTACCATCCATTGGTGTAAAAATGATATCTACAATAGACTACATTCCATAATGACAAGGCTACCACCCATTGGAGTAAAAAAGATATCTACAATAGACTACCTTCCATAATGACAAGGCTACCATCCATTGGAGTAACAGAAATCATAACGACAAACTACCTTCCATAATGACAAGGCTACCATCCAATGGAGTAACAAAATTTTAAACAAAAGACTACCTTCCATAATTATAAGGCTACCATCCATTGGAATAACAAAAATCTCGACAACAACCTACCTTCCATAATGACAAGGCTATCTTCCATTAAAGTAAAAAAATCTCGACAACAGACTACCTTCCATAATGACAAGGTTACCATCCATTAGAATAACAAAAATCTCGACATCAGACTAACTTCCATAATGACAAGGAAACCATCCAATGGAATAACAAAAATCTGAACAATAGACTACCTTCAATAATGACAAGGATGTCATCCATTGGATTAACAAAAATCTGAACAACAAACTCGCTTCCATAAGGACAAGGCTATCACACATTTGAGTAATAGATATCTCAATGACAAACTACCTTCCATAATGACAAGGCTACCATCCATTGGAGAAACAAAAATCTCGACATCAGACTACCTTCCATAATAACAAGGCTACCATCCAATGGAATAACAAAAATCTTGACAACAGTCTACCTTCCATAATGACAAGGCTACCAAACATTGGAGTAACAGATATCTCAATGACAAACTACCTTCCATAATGACAAGGCTACCATCCATTGAAGTAAAAAAGATATCTACAATAGACTACCTTCCATAATGACAAGGCTACCATCCGTTGGAGTAATAGAAATCACAACGACAAACTTCCTTCCATAATGACAAGGCTACCATCCAATGGAGTAACAAAAATCTGAACAAAAGACTACCTTCCATAATTACAAGGCTACCATCCATTGGAATAACAAAAATCTCGACAACAAACTACCTTCCATAATGACAAGGCTACCATCCATTGGAGTAACAAAAATCTCGACATCAGACTACCTTTCCATAATGACAAGGCTACCATCCACTGGAATAACAAAAATCTTGACAACAGACTACCTTCCATAATGACAAGGCTACCTCACATTGGAGTAACAAATATCTCAACGACAAACTACCTTCCATAATGACAAGGCTACCATCCATTGAAGTAAAAAAGATATCTACAATAGACTACCTTCCATAATGACAAGGATACCACCCATTGGAGTAAAAAAGATATCTACAATAGACTACCTTCCATAATGACAAGGCTACCATCCATTGGAGTAACAGAAATCATAACGACAAACTACCTTCCATAATGACAAGGCTACCATCCAATGGAGTAACAAAAATCTGAATTAAAGACTACCTTCCATAATTACAAGGCTACCATCCATTGGAATAACAAAAATCTCGACAACAAACTACCTTCCATAATGACAAGGCCACCATCCATTGGAGTAACAAAAATCTCGACATCAGACTACCTTCCATAATGACAAGGCTACCATCCAATGGAATAACAAAAATCTTGACAACAGACTACCTTCAATAATGACAAGGCTAGCACACATTGGAGCAACAGATATCTCAATGACAAACTACCTTCCATAATGACAAGGCTACCATCCATTGGAGTAAAAAAGATATCTACAATAGACTACCTTCCATAATAACAAGGATACCACCCATTGGAGTAAAAAAGATATCTACAATAGACTACCTTCCATAATGACAAGGCTACCATCCACTGGAGTAAAAAAATATCGACAACAGAGTACCTTACATAATGACAAGGCTACCATCCATTGGAGTAACAAAAATCTCGACAACAAACTACCTTCCATAATGAAAAGCCTACCATCCATTGGAGTAACAGAAATCATAACGACAAACTACCTTCCATAATGATAAGGCTATCATCCATTGGAGTACCAAAAATCTGAACAAAAGACTACCTTCCATAATGACAAGGCTACCATTCATTGGAGTAACAAAAATCTCGACAACAACCTACCTTCCATAATGACAAGGCTATCATCCATTAAAGTAAAATAATCTCGACAACAGACTACCTTCCATAATGACAAGGTTACCATCCATTAGAATAACAAAAATCTCGACATCAGACTAACTTCCATAATGACAAGGAAACCATCCAATGGAATAACAAAAATCTGAACAATATACTACCTTAAACAATGACAAGGATGCCATCCATTGGATTAACAAAAATCTGAACAAAAAACTCGCTTCCATAATGACAAGGCTATCACACATTGGAGTAACAAATATCTCAATGACAAACTACCTTCCATAATGACAAGGCTACCATCCATTGGAGTAATAAAAATCTCGACATCAGACTACCTTCCATAATAACAAGGCTACAATCCAATGGAATAACAAAAATCTTGATAACAGTCTACCTTCCATAATGACAAGGCTACCACACATTGGAGTAACAGATATCTCAATGACAAACTACCTTCCATAATGACAAGGCTACCATACATTGAAGTAAAAAAGATATCTACAATAGACTACCTTCCATAATGACAAGGCTACCATCCATTGGAGTAATAGAAATCATAACGACAAACTACCTTCCATAATGACAAGGCTACCATCCAATGGACTAACAAAAATCAGAACAAAAGACTACATTCCATAATTACAAGGCTACCATCCATTGGAATAAAAAAAATCTCGACAACAAACTACCTTCCATAATGAAAAGGCTACCATCCATTAGAGTAACAAAAATCTCGACATCAGACTACCTTACATAATGACAAGGCTACCATCCAATGGAATAACAAAAATCTTGACAACATACTACCTTCCATAATGACAAGGTTACCTCACATTGGAGTAACAGATGTCTCAATGACAAACTACCTTCCATAATGACAAGGCTACCATCCATTGAAGTAAAAAAGATATCTACAATAGACTACCTTCCATAATGACAAGGATACCACCCATTGGAGTAAAAAAGATATCTACAATAGACTACCTTCCATAATGACAAGGCTACCATCCATTGGAGTAACATAAATCATAACGACAAACTACCTTCCATAATGACAAGGCTACCATCCAATGGAGTAACAAAAATCTAAACAAAAGACTACCTTCCGTAATTACAAGGCTACCATCCATTGGAATAACAAAAATCTCGACAACAAACTACCTTCCATAATGACAAGGCCACCATCCATTGGAGTAACAAAAATCTCGACATCAGACTACCTTTCATAATGACAAGTCTACCATCCAATGGAATAACAAAAATCTTGACAACAGACTACCTTCCATAATGACAAGGCTAGCACACATTGGAGCAACAAATTTCTCAATGACAAACTACCTTCCATAATGACAAGGCTACCATCCATTGGAGTAAAAAAGATATCTACAATACACTACCTTCCATAATAACAAGGATACCACCCATTGGAGTAAAAAAGATATCTACAATAGACTACCTTCCATAATGACAAGGCTACCATCCATTGGAGTAACAGAAATCATAACGACAAACTACCTTCCATAATGACAAGGCTACCATCCAATGGAGTAACAAAAATATGAATTAAAGACTACCTTCCATAATTACAAGGCTACCATCCATTGGAATAACAAAAATCTCGACAACAAACTACCTTCCATAATGACAAGGCCACCATCCATTGGAGTAACAAAAATCTCGACATCAGACTACCTTCCATAATGACAAGGCTACCATCCAATGGAATAACAAAAATCTTGACAACAGACTACCTTCAATAATGACAAGGCTAGCACACATTGGAGCAACAGATATCTCAATGACAAACTACCTTCCATAATGACAAGGCTACCATCCATTCGAGTAAAAAAGATATCTACAATAGACTACCTTCCATAATAACAAGGATACCACCCATTGGAGTAAAAAAGATATCTACAATAGACTACCTTCCATAATGACAAGGCTACCATCCACTGGAGTAAAAAAATATCGACAACAGAGTACCTTACATAATGACAAGGCTACCATCCATTGGAGTAACAAAAATCTCGACAACAAACTACCTTCCATAATGAAAAGCCTACCATCCATTGGAGTAACAGAAATCATAACGACAAACTACCTTCCATAATGATAAGGCTACCATCCATTGGAGTACCAAAAATCTGAAGAAAAGACTACCTTCCATAATGACAAGGCTACCATTCATTGGAGTAACAAAAATCTCGACAACAACCTACCTTCCATAATGACAAGGCTATCATCCATTAAAGTAAAATAATCTCGACAACAGACTACCTTCCATAATGACAAGGTTACCATCCATTAGAATAACAAAAATCTCGACATCAGACTAACTTCCATAATGACAAGGAAACCATCCAATGGAATAACAAAAATCTGAACAATATACTACCTTAAACAATGACAAGGATGCCATCCATTGGATTAACAAAAATCTGAACAAAAAACTCGCTTCCATAATGACAAGGCTATCACACATTGGAGTAACAAATATCTCAATGACAAACTACCTTCCATAATGACAAGGCTACCATCCATTGGAGTAATAAAAATCTCGACATCAGACTACCTTCCATAATAACAAGGCTACAATCCAATGGAATAACAAAAATCTTGATAACAGTCTACCTTCCATAATGACAAGGCTACCACACATTGGAGTAACAGATATCTCAATGACAAACTACCTTCCATAATGACAAGGCTACCATACATTGAAGTAAAAAAGATATCTACAATAGACTACCTTCCATAATGACAAGGCTACCATCCATTGGAGTAATAGAAATCATAACGACAAACTACCTTCCATAATGACAAGGCTACCATCCAATGGACTAACAAAAATCAGAACAAAAGACTACATTCCATAATTACAAGGCTACCATCCATTGGAATAAAAAAAATCTCGACAACAAACTACCTTCCATAATGAAAAGGCTACCATCCATTAGAGTAACAAAAATCTCGACATCAGACTACCTTACATAATGACAAGGCTACCATCCAATGGAATAACAAAAATCTTGACAACAGACTACCTTCCATAATGACAAGGTTACCTCACATTGGAGTAACAGATGTCTCAATGACAAACTACCTTCAATAATGACAAGGCTACCATCCATTGAAGTAAAAAAGATATCTACAATAGACTACCTTCCATAATGACAAGGATACCACCCATTGGAGTAAAAAAGATATCTACAATAGACTACCTTCCATAATGACAAGGCTACCATCCATTGGAGTAACATAAATCATAACGACAAACTACCTTCCATAATGACAAGGCTACCATCCAATGGAGTAACAAAAATCTAAACAAAAGACTACCTTCCGTAATTACAAGGCTACCATCCATTGGAATAACAAAAATCTCGACAATAAACTACCTTCCATAATGACAAGGCCACCATCCATTGGAGTAACAAAAATCTCGACATCAGACTACCTTTCATAATGACAAGTCTACCATCCAATGGAATAACAAAAATCTTGACAACAGACTACCTTCCATAATGACAAGGCTAGCACACATTGGAGCAACAAATTTCTCAATGACAAACTACCTTCCATAATGACAAGGCTACCATCCATTGGAGTAAAAAAGATATCTACAATACACTACCTTCCATAATAACAAGGATACCACCCATTGGAGTAAAAAAGATATCTACAATAGACTACCTTCCATAATGACAAGGCTACCATCCATTGGAGTAACAGAAATCATAACGACAAACTACCTTCCATAATGACAAGGCTACCATCCAATGGAGTAACAAAAATATGAATTAAAGACTACCTTCCATAATTACAAGGCTACCATCCATTGGAATAACAAAAATCTCGACAACAAACTACCTTCCATAATGACAAGGCCACCATCCATTGGAGTAACAAAAATCTCGACATCAGACTACCTTCCATAATGACAAGGCTACCATCCAATGGAATAACAAAAATCTTGACAACAGACTACCTTCAATAATGACAAGGCTAGCACACATTGGAGCAACAGATATCTCAATGACAAACTACCTTCCATAATGACAAGTCTACCATCCATTGGAGTAAAAAATATATCTACAATAGACTACCTTCCATAATAACAAGGATACCACCCATTGGAGTAAAAAAGATATCTACAATAGACTACCTTCCATAATGACAAGGCTACCATCCACTGGAGTAAAAAAATATCGACAACAGAGTACCTTACATAATGACAAGGCTACCATCCATTGGAGTAACAAAAATCTCGACAACAAACTACCTTCCATAATGAAAAGCCTACCATCCATTGGATTAACAGAAATCATAACGACAGAGTACCTTCCATAATGATAAGGCTACCATCCATTGGAGTACCAAAAATATGAACAAAAGACTACCTTCCATAATGACAAGGCTACCATCCATTGGAGTAACAAAAATCTCGACAACAACCTACCTTCCATAATGACAAGGCTATCATCCATTAAAGTAAAATAATCTCGACAACAGACTACCTTCCATAATGACAAGGTTACCATCCATTAGAATAACAAAAATCTCGACATCAGACTAACTTCCATAATGACAAGGAAACCATCCAATGGAATAACAAAAATCTGAACAATATACTACCTTAAACAATGACAAGGATGCCATCCATTGGATTAACAAAAAATCTGAACAAAAAACTCGCTTCCATAATGACAAGGCTATCACACATTGGAGTAACAAATATCTCAATGACAAACTACCTTCCATAATGACAAGGCTACCATCCATTGGAGTAACAAAAATCTCGACATCAGACTACCTTCCATAATAACAAGGCTACAATCCAATGGAATAACAAAAATCTTGATAACAGTCTACCTTCCATAATGACAAGGCTACCACACATTGGAGTAACAGATATCTCAATGACAAACTACCTTCCATAATGACAAGGCTACCATCCATTGAAGTAAAAAAGATATCTACAATAGACTACCTTCCATAATGACAAGGCTACCATCCATTGGAGTAATAGAAATCATAACGACAAACTACCTTCCATAATGACAAGGCTACCATCCAATGGAGTAACAAAAATCTGAACAAAAGACTACCTTCCGTAATTACAAGGCTACCATCCATTGGAATAACAAAAATCTCGACAACAAACTACCTTCCATAATGACAAGGCCACCATCCATTGGAGTAACAAAAATCTCGACATCAGACTACCTTTAATAATGACAAGGCTACCATCCAATGGAATAACAAAAATCTCGACATCAGACTACCTTCCATAATGACAAGGCTACCATCCATTGGAGTAACAGAAATCATAACGATAAACTACCTTCCATAATGACAAGGCTACCATCCAATGGAGTAACAAAAATCTGAACAAAAGACTACCTTCCATAATTACAAGGCTACCATCCATTGGAATAACAAAAATATCGACAACAAACTACCTTCCATAATGACAAGGCCACCATCCATTGGAGTAAAAAAAATCTCGACATCAGACTACCTTCCATAATGACAAGGCTACCATCCAATAGAATAACAAAAATCTTGACAACAAACTACCTTCCATAATGACAAGGCTACCATCCATTGGAGTAACAAAAATCTCGACATCAGACTACCTTCCATAATGACAAGGGTAACATCCAATGGAATAACAAAAATCTTGACAACAGACTACCTTCCATAATGACAAGGCTACCTCACATTGGAGTAACAGATGTCTCAATGACAAACTACCTTCCATAATGACAAGGCTACCATCCTTTGAAGTAAAAAAGATATCTACAATAGACTACCATACATAATGACAAGGATACCACCCATTGGAGTAAAAAAGATATTTACAATAGACAACCTTCCATAATGACAAGGCTACCATCCATTGGAGTAACAGAAATCATAACGACAAACTACCTTCCATAATGACAAGGCTACTATCCAATGGAGTAACAAAAATCTGAACAAAAGACTACCTTCCATAATTACAAGGCTACCATCCATTGGAATAACAAAAATCTCGACAACAAACTACCTTCCATAATGACAAGGCCACCATCCATTGGAGTAACAAAAATCTCGACATCAGACTACCTTCCATAATGACAAGGCTAGCACACATTGGAGCAACAGATATCTCAATGACAAACTACTTTCCATAATGACAAGGCTACCATCCATTGGAGTAAAAAAGATATCTACAATACACTACCTTCCATAATAACAAGGATACCACCCATTGGAGTAAAAAAGATATCTACAATAGACTACCTTCCATAATGACAAGGCTACCATCCACTGGAGTAAAAAAAATATCGACAACAGAGTACCTTACATAATGACAAGGCTACCATCCATTTGAGTAACAAAAATCTCAACAACAAACTACCTTCCATTATGAAAAGGC
The DNA here is from genome assembly GCA_948472305.1 of Vicia faba. Lineage (NCBI taxonomy): Eukaryota > Viridiplantae > Streptophyta > Magnoliopsida > Fabales > Fabaceae > Vicia > Vicia faba. The sequence continues at coordinate 801,870,546 of OX451737.1, read as the reverse complement.
TACCATCCATTGGAGTAACAGAAATCATAACGACAAACTACCTTCCATAATGATAAGGCTACCATCTATTGGAGTACCAAAAATCTGAACAAAAGACTACCTTCCATAATGACAAGGCTACCATCCATTGGAGTAACAAAAATCTCGACAATAACCTACCTTCCATAATGACAAGGCTATCATCCCTTAAAGTAAAAAAATCTCGACAACAGACTACCTTCCATAATGACAAGGTTACCATCCATTAGAATAACAAAAATCTCGACATCAGACTAACTTCCATAAGGACAAGGAAACCATCCAATGGAATAACAAAAATCTGAACAATAGACTACCTTAAACAATGACAAGGATGCCATCCATTGGATTAACAAAAATCTGAACAACAAACTTGCTTCCATAATGATAAGGCTATCACACATTGGAGTAACAGATATCTCAATGACAAACTACCTTCCATAATGAAAAGGAAACCATCCATTGGAGTAACAAAAATATCGACAACAGACTACCTTCCATAATGACAATGTACCCATCCATTGGAGTAATAAAATTATCAACAACGGACTAACTTCCAGAATGACAAGGCTACCATCCATTGTAGTAACAAAAATATCGACAAAGGACTACCTTCCATAATGACAAGGCTACCATCCATTGCAGTAACAAAAATCAGGACAACAGACTACCCTCCATAATGACAAGGCTACAATCCATTGGAGTAATAAAAATAACAACAACAAAGTACCTTCCATAATGACAAGGCTAACATCCATTGGAGTAACAAAAATCTCGACAACAGATTACCTTCCATAATGAAAAGGCTACCATCCATCGGAGTAAAAAAATCTCGACATCAGACTACCTTCCATAAGGACAAGGTTACCATCCATTAGAATAACAAAAATCTCAAAATCATACTACCTTCCATAATGACAAGGCTACCATCCAATGGAATAACAAAAATATCGACAATAGACTATCTTCCATAATGACAAGGCTACCATCCATTGGAGTAATAAAAGTATTGACAAGAACCTACCTTCCATAATGACAAGGCTACCACCCATTGTAGTAAAAAAGATATCTACAATAGACTACCTTCCATAATGATAAAGCTAGCATCCATTGGAGTAACAAAAATATCGATAACTGAGTACCTTCTGTAATGATAACGCTACCATCCATTGGACTAACAAAAATGTGAACAAAGGACAACCTTCCATAATGACAAGTCTACCATCCATTGGAGTAACAGAAATCATAACGACAAACTACCTTCCATAATGACAAGGCTACCATCCTTTGGAGTAACAAAAATTTGAACAAAATACTACCTTCCATAATTACAAGGCTACCATCCATTGGAGTAACAAAAATCTCGACAAGAAACTACCTTCCATAATGACAAGGCTACCATCCATTGGAGTAAAAAAAATCTCGACAACAGACTACCTTCCATAATGACCACGCTACCATCCATTGGAGTACAAGATATCTCAATGACAAACTACCTTCCATAATGACAAGGCTACCATCCACTGGAGTAACAAAAATATCGACAACAACATACCTTCCATAATGACAAGGCTACCACCCATTGGAGTAAAAAAGATATCTACAATAGACTACCTTCCATAATGATAAGGCTATCATCCATTGGAGTAAAAAACTATCGACAACAAACTACCTTCTGTAATGATAAGGCTACCATCCATTCGAGTAACAAAAATCAGAACAAAAGACTACCTTCCATAATGACAAGGCTACCATGCATTGGAGTAACAAAAATAATAACGACGAACTCCCTTCCATAATGACAAGGCTACCATCCAGTGGAGTAACAAAAATCTGAACAAAAGACTACCTTCCATAATTACAAGGCTACCATCCATTGGAGTAACAAAAATCTTGACAACAAACTACCTTCCATAATGACAAGGCTACCATCTATTGGAGTAACAAAAATCTCGACAACAGACTACTTTCCATAATAACAAGGCTACCATCCAACGGAGTAACAAAAATATCGACAACAGAGTACCTTCCATAATGATAAGGCTACCATCCATTGGAGTAACATAAATCTTGACAACAGAGTACCTTCCATAATGACAAGGCTACAATCAATTATGGAAAAACAATATTGACAACAGACAACGTCCGATAATGACAAGGCTACCATCAATTGGATAACAAAAATCTTGACAACAGACTACCTTCCATAATGACAAGGCTACCATCCAATTGTATAAAAAAAATCTTGACAACAGACTACTTGCATAATGACAAGGCTACCACACATTGGAGTAACAAATATCTCAATGACAAACTACCTTCTATAATGACAAGCCTACCACCCATTGGAGTAAAAAAGATATCTACAATAGAATATCTTCCATAATGACAAGGCTACCATCCATTGGAGTAACAAAAATCTCGACAACAGACAACCTTCCATAATGACAAGGCTACCATCCATTGAAGTAACAGAAATCATAAAGACAAACTACCTTCCATAATGACAAGGCTACCATCCATTGGAGTAACAAAAATCTGAACAAAAGACTACCTTCCATAACGACAAGGCTACCATCCATTGGAGTAACAAAAATCTCGACAACAAACAACCTTCCATAATGACAAGGCTACCATTCTTTATACTAAAAAAATATCGACAACAGACTACCTTCCATAATGACAATGTTACCATCCATTAGAATAAAAAAAATCTCGACATCAGACTACCATCCAATGGAATAACAAAAATCTGGACAATATACTACCTTCCATAATGACAAGGCTACCATTAATTAGATTAACAAAAAATAGAACAACAGACTAGCTTTCATAATGACAAGGCTACCACACATTGGAGTAACAGATATCTCAATGACAAATTACCTTCTATAATGACAAGGCTACAATCCATTGGAGTAAAAAAAATATCGACAACAGATTACCTTCCATAATGACAAGGCTACCACCCATTGGAGTAAAAAATATATCTACAATATACTACCTTCCGTAATGATAAGGCTACCATCAATTGGAGTAACAAAAATATCGACAACAGACTACCTTCCATAATGACAATGCCACCATCCATTGGAGTAATAAAATTATCAACAACGGACTAACTTCCAGAATGACAAGGCTACCATCCAATGGAATAACAAAAATCTCGACAATTGAATACCTTCCATAATGACAAGGCTACCATTAATTAGATTAACAAAAATTAGAACAACAGACTAGCTTTCATAATGACAAGGCTACCACACATTGGAGTAACAGATATCTCAATGACAAATTACCTTCTATAATGACAAGGCTACAATCCATTGGAGTAACAAAAATATCGACAACAGATTACCTTCCATAATGACAAGGCTACCACCCATTGGAGTAAAAAATATATCTACAATATACTACCTTCCATAATGATAAGGCTACCATCAATTGGAGTAACAAATATATCGACAACAGACTACCTTCCATAATGATAATGCCACCATCCATTGGAGTAATAAAATTATCAATAACGGACTAACTTCCAGAATGACAAGGCTACCATCCATTGTAGTAACAAAAATATCAACAACAGACTACCTTCCATAATGACAAGGCTACCATTAATTAGATTAACAAAAATTAGAACAACAGACTAGCTTTCATAATGACAAGTCTACCACACATTGGAGTAACAGATATCTCAATGACAAATTACCTTCTATAATGACAAGGCTACAATCCATTGGAGTAACAAAAATATCGACAACAGATTACCTTCCATAATGACAAGGCTACCACCCATTGGAGTAAAAAATATATCTACAATATACTACCTTCCGTAATGATAAGGCTACCATCAATTGGAGTAACAAAAATATCGACAACAGACTACCTTCCATAATGACAATGCCACCATCCATTGGAGTAATAAAATTATCAACAACGGACTAACTTCCAGAATGACAAGGCTACCATCCATTGTAGTAACAAAAATATCAACAACAGACTACCTTCCATAATGACAAGGCTACCATCCATTGGAGTAACAAAAATCTGGACAACAGACTACCTTCCGTAATGACAAGGCTACCATCCATTGGAGTAATAAAAATAACGACAACAAAGTACCTTCCATAATGACAAGGCTACCATCCATTGGAGTAACAAAAATCTCGATAACAGATTACCTTCCATAATGAAAAGGCTACCATCCATCGGAGTAAAAAAATCTCGACATCAGACTACCTTCCATAAGGACAAGGTTACCATCCATTAGAATAACAAAAATCTCGACATCAGACTTCCTTCCATAATGACAAGGCTACCATTCAATGGAATAACAAAAATCTCGACAATGGACTACCTTCAATAATGACAATGCTACCACACATTGGAGTAACAGATATGTCAATGACAAACTACCTTTCATAATGACAAGGCTACCATCCATTGGAGTAACAAAAATATCGACAATAGCCTACCTTCCATAATTACAAGGCTACCACCCATTGGAGTAAAAAAGATATCTACAATAGACTACCTTCCATAATGATAAAGCTAACATCCATTGGAGTAACAAAAATATTGACAACAGACTACCTTTTGTAATGATAACACTACCATCCATTGGACTAACAAAAATCTGAACAAAGGACAAACTTCCATAATTACAAGGCTACCATCCATTGGAGTAACAGAAATCATAACGACAAACTACCTTCCATAATGACAAAGCGACCATCCATTGGAGTAACAAAAATCTCGACAACAGACAACCTTCCATAATGACAAGGCTACCATCCATTGAAGTAACAGAAATCATAAAGACAAACTACCTTCCATAATGACAAGGCTACCATCCATTGGAGTAACAAAAATCTGAACAAAAGACTACCTTCCATAACGACAAGGCTACCATCCATTGGAGTAACAAAAATCTCGACAACAAACAACCTTCCATAATGACAAGGCTACCATTCTTTATACTAAAAAAATATCGACAACAGACTACCTTCCATAATGACAATGTTACCATCCATTAGAATAAAAAAAATCTCGACATCAGACTACCATCCAATGGAATAACAAAAATCTGGACAATATACTACCTTCCATAATGACAAGGCTACCATTAATTAGATTAACAAAAAATAGAACAACAGACTAGCTTTCATAATGACAAGGCTACAACACATTGGAGTAACAGATATCTCAATGACAAATTACCTTCTATAATGACAAGGCTACAATCCATTGGAGTAAAAAAAATATCGACAACAGATTACCTTCCATAATGACAAGGCTACCACCCATTGGAGTAAAAAATATATCTACAATATACTACCTTCCGTAATGATAAGGCTACCATCAATTGGAGTAACAAAAATATCGACAACAGACTACCTTCCATAATGACAATGCCACCATCCATTGGAGTAATAAAATTATCAACAACGGACTAACTTCCAGAATGACAAGGCTACCATCCAATGGAATAACAAAAATCTCGACAATTGAATACCTTCCATAATGGCAAGGCTACCATTAATTAGATTAACAAAAATTAGAACAACAGACTAGCTTTCATAATGACAAGGCTACCACACATTGGAGTAACAGATATCTCAATGACAAATTACCTTCTATAATGACAAGGCTACAATCCATTGGAGTAACAAAAATATCGACAACAGATTACCTTCCATAATGACAAGGCTACCACCCATTGGAGTAAAAAATATATCTACAATATACTACCTTCCATAATGATAAGGCTACCATCAATTGGAGTAACAAATATATCGACAACAGACTACCTTCCATAATGATAATGCCACCATCCATTGGAGTAATAAAATTATCAATAACGGACTAACTTCCAGAATGACAAGGCTACCATCCATTATAGTAACAAAAATATCAACAACAGACTACCTTCCATAATGACAAGGCTACCATTAATTAGATTAACAAAAATTAGAACAACAGACTAGCTTTCATAATGACAAGTCTACCACACATTGGAGTAACAGATATCTCAATGACAAATTACCTTCTATAATGACAAGGCTACAATCCATTGGAGTAACAAAAATATCGACAACAGATTACCTTCCATAATGACAAGGCTACCACCCATTGGAGTAAAAAATATATCTACAATATACTACCTTCCGTAATGATAAGGCTACCATCAATTGGAGTAACAAAAATATCGACAACAGACTACCTTCCATAATGACAATGCCACCATCCATTGGAGTAATAAAATTATCAACAACGGACTAACTTCCAGAATGACAAGGCTACCATCCATTGTAGTAACAAAAATATCAACAACAGACTACCTTCCATAATGACAAGGCTACCATCCATTGGAGTAACAAAAATCTGGACAACAAACTACCTTCCGTAATGACAAGGCTACCATCCATTGGAGTAATAAAAATAACGACAACAAAGTACCTTCCATAATGACAAGGCTACCATCCATTGGAGTAACAAAAATCTCGATAACAGATTACCTTCCATAATGAAAAGGCTACCATCCATCGGAGTAAAAAAATCTCGACATCAGACTACCTTCCATAAGGACAAGGTTACCATCCATTAGAATAACAAAAATCTCGACATCAGACTTCCTTCCATAATGACAAGGCTACCATTCAATGGAATAACAAAAATCTCGACAATGGACTACCTTCAATAATGACAATGCTACCACACATTGGAGTAACAGATATGTCAATGACAAACTACCTTTCATAATGACAAGGCTACCATCCATTGGAGTAACAAAAATATCGACAATAGCCTACCTTCCATAATTACAAGGCTACCACCCATTGGAGTAAAAAAGATATCTACAATAGACTACCTTCCATAATGATAAAGCTAACATCCATTGGAGTAACAAAAATATTGACAACAGACTACCTTTTGTAATGATAACACTACCATCCATTGGACTAACAAAAATCTGAACAAAGGACAAACTTCCATAATTACAAGGCTACCATCCATTGGAGTAACAGAAATCATAACGACAAACTACCTTCCATAATGACAAAGCGACCATCCATTGGAGTAACAAAAATCTCGACAACAGACAACCTTCCATAATGACAAGGCTACCATCCATTGAAGTAACAGAAATCATAAAGACAAACTACCTTCCATAATGACAAGGCTACCATCCATTGGAGTAACAAAAATCTGAACAAAAGACTACCTTCCATAACGACAAGGCTACCATCCATTGGAGTAACAAAAATCTCGACAACAAACAACCTTCCATAATGACAAGGCTACCATTCTTTATACTAAAAAAATATCGACAACAGACTACCTTCCATAATGACAATGTTACCATCCATTAGAATAAAAAAAATCTCGACATCAGACTACCATCCAATGGAATAACAAAAATCTCGACAATATACTACCTTCCATAATGACAAGGCTACCATTAATTAGATTAACAAAAAATAGAACAACAGACTAGCTTTCATAATGACAAGGCTACCACACATTGGAGTAACAGATATCTCAATGACAAATTACCTTCTATAATGACAAGGCTACAATCCATTGGAGTAACAAAAATATCGACAACAGATTACCTTCCATAATGACAAGGCTACCACCCATTGGAGTAAAAAATATATCTACAATATACTACCTTCCATAATGATAAGGCTACCATCAATTGGAGTAACAAATATATCGACAACAGACTACCTTCCATAATGATAACGCCACCATCCATTGGAGTAATAAAATTATCAATAACGGACTAACTTCCAGAATGACAAGGCTACCATCCATTGTAGTAACAAAAATATCAACAACAGACTACCTTCCATAATGACAAGGCTACCATTAATTAGATTAACAAAAATTAGAACAACAGACTAGCTTTCATAATGACAAGTCTACCACACATTGGAGTAACAGATATCTCAATGACAAATTACCTTCTATAATGACAAGGCTACAATCCATTGGAGTAACAAAAATATCGACAACAGATTACCTTCCATAATGACAAGGCTACCACCCATTGGAGTAAAAAATATATCTACAATATACTACCTTCCGTAATGATAAGGCTACCATCAATTGGAGTAACAAAAATATCGACAACAGACTACCTTCCATAATGACAATGCCACCATCCATTGGAGTAATAAAATTATCAACAACGGACTAACTTCCAGAATGACAAGGCTACCATCCATTGTAGTAACAAAAATATCAACAACAGACTACCTTCCATAATGACAAGGCTACCATCCATTGGAGTAACAAAAATCTGGACAACAGACTACCTTCCGTAATGACAAGGCTACCATCCATTGGAGTAATAAAAATAACGACAACAAAGTACCTTCCATAATGACAAGGCTACCATCCATTGGAGTAACAAAAATCTCGATAACAGATTACCTTCCATAATGAAAAGGCTACCATCCATCGGAGTAAAAAAATCTCGACATCAGACTACCTTCCATAAGGACAAGGTTACCATCCATTAGAATAACAAAAATCTCGACATCAGACTTCCTTCCATAATGACAAGGCTACCATTCAATGGAATAACAAAAATCTCGACAATGGACTACCTTCAATAATGACAATGCTACCACACATTGGAGTAACAGATATGTCAATGACAAACTACCTTTCATAATGACAAGGCTACCATCCATTGGAGTAACAAAAATATCGACAATAGCCTACCTTCCATAATTACAAGGCTACCACCCATTGGAGTAAAAAAGATATCTACAATAGACTACCTTCCATAATGATAAAGCTAACATCCATTGGAGTAACAAAAATATTGACAACAGACTACCTTTTGTAATGATAACACTACCATCCATTGGACTAACAAAAATCTGAACAAAGGACAAACTTCCATAATTACAAGGCTACCATCCATTGGAGTAACAGAAATCATAACGACAAACTACCTTCCATAATGACAAAGCGACCATCCATTGGAGTAACAAAAATCTCGACAACAGACAACCTTCCATAATGACAAGGCTACCATCCATTGAAGTAACAGAAATCATAAAGACAAACTACCTTCCATAATGACAAGGCTACCATCCATTGGAGTAACAAAAATCTGAACAAAAGACTACCTTCCATAACGACAAGGCTACCATCCATTGGAGTAACAAAAATCTCGACAACAAACAACCTTCCATAATGACAAGGCTACCATTCTTTATACTAAAAAAATATCGACAACAGACTACCTTCCATAATGACAATGTTACCATCCATTAGAATAAAAAAAATCTCGACATCAGACTACCATCCAATGGAATAACAAAAATCTCGACAATATACTACCTTCCATAATGACAAGGCTACCATTAATTAGATTAACAAAAAATAGAACAACAGACTAGCTTTCATAATGACAAGGCTACCACACATTGGAGTAACAGATATCTCAATGACAAATTACCTTCTATAATGACAAGGCTACAATCCATTGGAGTAACAAAAATATCGACAACAGATTACCTTCCATAATGACAAGGCTACCACCCATTGGAGTAAAAAATATATCTACAATATACTACCTTCCGTAATGATAAGGCTACCATCAATTGGAGTAACAAAAATATCGACAACAGACTACTTTCCATAATGACAATGCCACCATCCATTGGAGTAATAAAATTATCAACAACGGACTAACTTCCAGAATGAGAAGGCTACCATCCAATGGAATAACAAAAATCTCGACAATTGAATACCTTCCATAATGACAAGGCTACCATTAATTAGATTAACAAAAATTAGAACAACAGACTAGCTTTCATAATGACAAGGCTACCACACATTGGAGTAACAGATATCTCAATGACAAATTACCTTCTATAATGACAAGGCTACAATCCATTGGAGTAACAAAAATATCGACAACAGATTACCTTCCATAATGACAAGGCTACCACCCATTGGAGTAAAAAATATATCTACAATATACTACCTTCCTTAATGATAAGGCTACCATCAATTGGAGTAACAAATATATCGACAACAGACTACCTTCCATAATGATAATGCCACCATCCATTGGAGTAATAAAATTATCAATAACGGACTAACTTCCAGAATGACAAGGCTACCATCCATTGTAGTAACAAAAATATCAACAACAGACTACCTTCCATAATGACAAGGCTACCATTAATTAGATTAACAAAAATTAGAACAACAGACTAGCTTTCATAATGACAAGTCTACCACACATTGGAGTAACAGATATCTCAATGACAAATTACCTTCTATAATGACAAGGCTACAATCCATTGGAGTAACAAAAATATCGACAACAGATTACCTTCCATAATGACAAGGCTACCACCCATTGGAGTAAAAAATATATCTACAATATACTACCTTCCGTAATGATAAGGCTACCATCAATTGGAGTAACAAAAATATCGACAACAGACTACCTTCCATAATGACAATGCCACCATCCATTGGAGTAATAAAATTATCAACAACGGACTAACTTCCAGAATGACAAGGCTACCATCCATTGTAGTAACAAAAATATCAACAACAGACTACCTTCCATAATGACAAGGCTACCATCCATTGGAGTAACAAAAATCTGGACAACAGACTACCTTCCGTAATGACAAGGCTACCATCCATTGGAGTAATAAAAATAACGACAACAAAGTACCTTCCATAATGACAAGGCTACCATCCATTGGAGTAACAAAAATCTCGATAACAGATTACCTTCCATAATGAAAAGGCTACCATCCATCGGAGTAAAAAAATCTCGACATCAGACTACCTTCCATAAGGACAAGGTTACCATCCATTAGAATAACAAAAATCTCGACATCAGACTTCCTTCCATAATGACAAGGCTACCATTCAATGGAATAACAAAAATCTCGACAATGGACTACCTTCAATAATGACAATGCTACCACACATTGGAGTAACAGATATGTCAATGACAAACTACCTTTCATAATGACAAGGCTACCATCCATTGGAGTAACAAAAATATCGACAATAGCCTACCTTCCATAATTACAAGGCTACCACCCATTGGAGTAAAAAAGATATCTACAATAGACTACCTTCCATAATGATAAAGCTAACATCCATTGGAGTAACAAAAATATTGACAACAGACTACCTTTTGTAATGATAACACTACCATCCATTGGACTAACAAAAATCTGAACAAAGGACAAACTTCCATAATTACAAGGCTACCATCCATTGGAGTAACAGAAATCATAACGACAAACTACCTTCCATAATGACAAAGCGACCATCCATTGGAGTAACAAAAATCTCGACAACAGACAACCTTCCATAATGACAAGGCTACCATCCATTGAAGTAACAGAAATCATAAAGACAAACTACCTTCCATAATGACAAGGCTACCATCCATTGGAGTAACAAAAATCTGAACAAAAGACTACCTTCCATAACGACAAGGCTACCATCCATTGGAGTAACAAAAATCTCGACAACAAACAACCTTCCATAATGACAAGGCTACCATTCTTTATACTAAAAAAATATCGACAACAGACTACCTTCCATAATGACAATGTTACCATCCATTAGAATAAAAAAAATCTCGACATCAGACTACCATCCAATGGAATAACAAAAATCTCGACAATATACTACCTTCCATAATGACAAGGCTACCATTAATTAGATTAACAAAAAATAGAACAACAGACTAGCTTTCATAATGACAAGGCTACCACACATTGGAGTAACAGATATCTCAATGACAAATTACCTTCTATAATGACAAGGCTACAATCCATTGGAGTAACAAAAATATCGACAACAGATTACCTTCCATAATGACAAGGCTACCACCCATTGGAGTAAAAAATATATCTACAATATACTACCTTCCGTAATGATAAGGCTACCATCAATTGGAGTAACAAAAATATCGACAACAGACTACTTTCCATAATGACAATGCCACCATCCATTGGAGTAATAAAATTATCAACAACGGACTAACTTCCAGAATGAGAAGGCTACCATCCAATGGAATAACAAAAATCTCGACAATTGAATACCTTCCATAATGACAAGGCTACCATTAATTAGATTAACAAAAATTAGAACAACAGACTAGCTTTCATAATGACAAGGCTACCACACATTGGAGTAACAGATATCTCAATGACAAATTACCTTCTATAATGACAAGGCTACAATCCATTGGAGTAACAAAAATATCGACAACAGATTACCTTCCATAATGACAAGGCTACCACCCATTGGAGTAAAAAATATATCTACAATATACTACCTTCCATAATGATAAGGCTACCATCAATTGGAGTAACAAATATATCGACAACAGACTACCTTCCATAATGACAATGCCACCATCCATTGGAGTAATAAAATTATCAATAACAGACTAACTTCCAGAATGACAAGGCTACCATCCATTGTAGTAACAAAAATATCAACAACAGACTACCTTCCATAATGACAAGGCTACCATTAATTAGATTAACAAAAATTAGAACAACAGACTAGCTTTCATAATGACAAGTCTACCACACATTGGAGTAACAGATATCTCAATGACAAATTACCTTCTATAATGACAAGGCTACAATCCATTGGAGTAACAAAAATATCGACAACAGATTACCTTCCATAATGACAAGGCTACCACCCATTGGAGTAAAAAATATATCTACAATATACTACCTTCCGTAATGATAAGGCTACCATCAATTGGAGTAACAAAAATATCGACAACAGACTACCTTCCATAATGACAATGCCACCATCCATTGGAGTAATAAAATTATCAACAACGGACTAACTTCCAGAATGACAAGGCTACCATCCATTGTAGTAACAAAAATATCAACAACAGACTACCTTCCATAATGACAAGGCTACCATCCATTGGAGTAACAAAAATATGGACAACAGACTACCTTCCGTAATGACAAGGCTACCATCCATTGGAGTAATAAAAATAACGACAACAAAGTACCTTCCATAATGACAAGGCTACCATCCATTGGAGTAACAAAAATCTCGATAACAGATTACCTTCCATAATGAAAAGGCTACCATCCATCGGAGTAAAAAAATCTCGACATCAGACTACCTTCCATAAGGACAAGGTTACCATCCATTAGAATAACAAAAATCTCGACATCAGACTTCCTTCCATAATGACAAGGCTACCATTCAATGGAATAACAAAAATCTCGACAATGGACTACCTTCAATAATGACAATGCTACCACACATTGGAGTAACAGATATGTCAATGACAAACTACCTTTCATAATGACAAGGCTACCATCCATTGGAGTAACAAAAATATCGACAATAGCCTACCTTCCATAATTACAAGGCTACCACCCATTGGAGTAAAAAAGATATCTACAATAGACTACCTTCCATAATGATAAAGCTAACATCCATTGGAGTAACAAAAATATTGACAACAGACTACCTTTTGTAATGATAACACTACCATCCATTGGACTAACAAAAATCTGAACAAAGGACAAACTTCCATAATTACAAGGCTACCATCCATTGGAGTAACAGAAATCATAACGACAAACTACCTTCCATAATGACAAAGCGACCATCCATTGGAGTAACAAAAATCTCGACAACAGACTACCTTCCATAATGACAAGGCTACCATCCAATGGAATAACAAAAATCTCGACCATAGACTACCTTCAATAATGACAATGCTACCACACATTGGAGTACAAGATATCTCAATGACAAACTACCTTCCATAATGCCAAGGCTACCATCCATTGGAGTAACAAAAATATCGACAACAACCTACCTTCCATAATGCCAAGGCTAATACCAATTGGAGTAAAAAAGATATCTACAATAGACTACCTTCCATAATGATAAGGCTACCATCCATTGGATTAACAAAAATATCAACAAAAGACTACCTTCATTAATGATAAGGGTACCATCCATTGGAGTAAGAAAAATCAGAACAAAGGACTACCTTCCATAATGACAAGGCTACCATGCATTGGAGTAACAAAAATCATAACGACGATCTCCCTTCCATAATGACAAGGCTACCATCCAATTGAGTAACCAAAATTTGAACAAAAGACTACCTTCCACAATGACAAGGCTACCATCTATTGGAGTAAGAAAAATCTCGACAACAGACTACCTTCCATAATGACAAGTCTACCATCCAATGGATTAAAAAAATATCGACATTAGAGTACCTTCCATAATGATAAGGCTACCATTCATTGGAGTAACAAAAATCTCGACAACAGAGTACCTTCCATAATGACAAGGCTACAATCCATTATGGAAAAAAAGTATTGACAACAGACTACGTCCGATAATGACAAGGCTACCATCAATTGGAGTAACAAAAATCTCGACAACAGACTACCTTCCATAATGACAAGGCTACCATCCAATGGAATAACAAAAATCTTGACAACAAACTACCTTCCATAATGACAAGGCTACCACACATTGGAGTAAAAAATATCTCAATGACAAACTACCTTCCATAATGACAAGGTTACCATCCATTGGAATAACAAAAATATCGACAAAAGCCAACCTTCCATAATGACAAGGCTACCACCTATTGGAGTAAAAAAGATATCTATAATAGACTACCATCCATAATGATAAGGCTACCATCCATTGGAGTAACAAAAATATGAAGAAAAGACTACCTTTCATAATGACAAGGCTACCATCCATTGGAGTAATAGAAATCATAACAACAAACTACCTTCCATAATGACAAGGATACCATCCACTGGTGTAACAAAAATATCGAAAAGAGAGTACCTTCCATAATGACAAAGCTTCCATCCATTGGAGTAACAAAAATCTCCAAAACAGACTACCTTCCATAATGATAAGGCTACAATCCATTGAATAACAAAAATATTGATAACAAACTACGTCCCATAATGACAAGGCTACCATCCATTGGAGAAAAAAAAATTCGACAACAGACTACCTTCCATAATGACAAGGATAACATCCATTGGAGTATAAAAATCTTGACAACAGACTACCTTCCATAATGAAAAGGTTACCATCTATTAGAATTAAAAAAATCTCGACATCAGACTACCTTCCATAATGACAAGGCTACCATCCAACGGAATAACAAAATTCTCGACAACAGACTACCTTCCATAATGACAAGGCTACCACCCATGGGAGTAAAAAAGATATCTATATTATACTACCTTTTATAATGATAAGGCTACTATGCATTGGAGTAACAAAAATATCCACAACAGACTATATTCTGTAATGACAAGGCTACCATTCATTGGAGTAACAAAAATCTGAACAAAAGACTACCTTCCATAATGACAAGGCTACCAACCATTGGAGTAATAGAAATCATAACGACAGACAACCTTCCATAATGAAAAGACTACCATCCATTGGAGTAAAAAAAATCTCGACAACAAACTAACTTCCATAATGACAAGTCTACCATCCATTGGAGTAATAAAAATATCAACAACGGACTAATTTCCAGAATGACAAGGCTACCATCCATTGTAGTAACAAAAATCTCGACAATAGAGTACCTTCCATAATGACAAGGATAACATCCATTGGAGTATAAAAATCTTGACAACAGACTACCTTCCATAATGATAAGGCTACCATCCATTGGATTAACAAAAATATCAACAAAAGACTACCTTCTGTAATGATAAGGCTACCATCCATTGGAGTAACAAAAATCAGAACAAAAGACTACCTTCCATAATGACAAGGCTACCATGCATTGGAGTAACAGAAATTATAACGACGAACTCCCTTCCATAATGACAAGGCTACCATCCAATTGAGTAACCAAAATCTGAACAAAAGACTACCTTCCATAATTACAAGGCTACCATCCATTGGAGTAACAAAAATCTTGACAACAAACTACCTTTCATAATGACAAGGCTACCATCTATTGGAGTAACAAAAATCTCGACAACAGAATACCTTCCATAATGACAAGGCTACCATCGAATGGAGTAAAAAAATATCGACATTAGAGTACCTACCATAATGATAAGGCTACCATCCATTGGAGTAACAAAAATCTCGACAACAGAGTACCTTCCATAATGACAAGGCTATAATCCATTATGGAAAAAAAGTATTGACAACAGACTACGTCCGATAATGACAAGGCTACCATCAATTGGAGTAACAAAAATCTCGACAACAGACTACCTTCCATAATGACAAGGCTACCATCCAATGGAATAACAAAAATCTTGACAACAGACTACCTTCCATAATGACAAGGCTACCATCCATTGAAGTAACAAAAATATCGACAAAACCTACCTTCCATAATGACAAGGCTACCACCCATTGGGGTAAAAAAGATATCTACAATAGACTACCTTCCATAATGATAAGGCTACCATCCATTGGAGTAACAAAAATATCAACAACAGACTACCTTCTCTAGTGATAAGGCTACCATCCATTGGAGTAACAAAAATATGAACAAAAGACTACCTTCCATAATGACAAGACTACCATCCATTGGATTAATAGAAATCATAACAACAAACTACCTTCCATAATGACAAGGCTACCATCCATTGGAGTAACAAAAATATTGAAAAGAGAGTACCTTCCATAATGACAAAGCTTCCATCCATTGTAGTAACAAAAATCTCGACAACAGACTACCTTCCATAATGATAAGGCTACAATCCATTGAAGTAACAAAAATATTGATAACATACTACGTCCCATAATGACAAGGCTACCATCCATTGGAGTAACAAAAATCTCGACAACAGACTACCTTCCATAATGACAAGGATAACATCCATTAAAGTATAAAATTCTTGACAACAGACTACCTTCCATAATGTAAAGGTTACCATATATTAGAATAACAAAATCTCGACATTAGACTACTTTCCATAATGACAAGGCTACCATCCAACGGAATAACAAAATTCTCGACAACAGACTACCTTCCATAATGACAAGGCTACCACCCATTGGAGGAAAAAAGGTATCTATATTATACTACCTTTTATAATGATAAGGCTACTATCCATTGGAGTAACAAAAATATCCACAACAGACTACATTCTGTAATGACAAGGCTACCATTCATTGGAGTAACAAAAATATGAACAAAAGACTACCTTCCATAATAACAAGGCTACCAACCATTGGAGTAATAAAAATCATAACGACAGACAACCTTCCATAATGACAAGACTACCATCCATTGGAGTAACAAAAATCTCAAAAACAAACTAACTTCCATAATGACAAGGCTACCATCCATTGTAGTAACAAAAATATTGACAACAGACTACCTTCCATAATGACAAGGCTACCATCCATTGGAGTAAAAAAAATATCGATATTAGAGTACCTTTCATAATTATAAGGCTACCATCCATTGGAGTAACAAAAATCATGACAACATAGTACCTTCCATAATGACAAGGCTACCATCCATTGGAGTAACAAAAATATCGACAACAGCCTACCTTCCATAATGCCAAGGTTACCACCCATTGGAGTAAAAAAGATACCTACAATAGACTTCCTTCCATAATGATAAGGCTACCATCCATTGGATTAACAAAAATATCAACAAAAGACTACCTTCTATAATGATATGGCTACCATCCATTGGAGTAACAAAAATCAGAACAAAAGACTCCCTTCCATAATGAAAAGGCTACCATCCAATTGAGTAACCAAAATCTAAACAAAAGACTACCTTCCATAATTACAAGGCTACCATCCATTGGAGTAACAAAAATCTTGACAACAAACTACCTTCCATAATGACAAGGCTACCATCTATTGGAGTAAGAAAAATCTCGACAACAAACTACCTTCCATAATGATAAGGCTACCATCCAATGGATTAAAAAAATATCGACATTAGAGTACCTTCCATAATGATAAGGCTACCATCCATTGGAGTAACAAAAATCTCGACAACAGAGTACCTTCCATAATGACAAGGCTACAATCCATTATGGAAAAAAAGTATTGACAACAGTCTACGTCCGATAATGACAAGGCTATCATCAATTGGAGTAACAAAAATCTCGACAACAGACTACCTTCCATAATGACAAGGCTACCATCCAATGCAATTACAAAAATCTTGACAACAGACTACCTTCCATAATGACAAGGATACCACACATTGGAGTAACAAAAATATCGACAAAACCTACCTTCCATAATGACAAGGTTACCATCCATTGGAATAACAAAAATATCGACAAAAGCCAACCTTCCATAATGACAAGGCTACCATCCATTGGTGTAACAAAAATATCGAAAAGAGAGTACCTTCCATAATGAAAAAGCTTCCATCCATTGGAGTAACAAAAATCTCGAAAACAGACTACCTTCCATAATGATAAGGCTACAATCCATTTAAGTAACAAAAATATTGATAACAGACTACGTCCCATAATGACAAGGCTACCATCCATTGGAGTAAAAGAAATTTCTACAACAGACTACCTTCCATAATGACAAGGATAACATCCATTGGAGTATAAAAATCTTGACAACAGACTACCTTCCATAATGAAAAGGTTACCATCTAATAGAATAACAAAAATCTCGACATCAGACTACCTTCCATAATGACAAGGCTACCATCCAACGGAATAACAAAAGTCTCGACAACTGACTACCTTCAATAATGACAAGGCTACCATCCATTGGAGTAATAGAAATCATAACGACAAGGCTACTATCCATTGGAGTAACAAAAATATCCACAACAAACTACATTCTGTAATGACAAGACTACCATCCATTGGAGTAACAAAAATCTGAACAAAAGACTACCTTCCATAATGACAAGGCTACCATCCATTGGAGTAATAAAAATATCAACAACGGACTAATTTCCAGAATGACAAGGCTACCATCCATTGTAGTAACAAAAATATCGACAACAGACTACCTTCCATAATGACAAGGCTACCATCCATTGGAGTAACCAAAATCTCGACAACGGACTAATTTCCAGAATGACAAGGCTACCATCCATTGTAGTAACAAAAATATCAACAACGGACTACCTTCCATAATGACAAGGCTACCATCCATTGGAGTAACAAAAATCTAGACAACACACTACCTTTCATAATGACAAGGCTACCATCCATTGGAGTAACAAAAATATCGACAACAGAGTACCTTTAATAATGACAAGGCTACCATCCATTGGAGTAACAAATATATCGACAACAAACTACCTCCCATAATGACAAGGCAACCATTCATTGGAGTAATAAAAATCTCGACAAAAGATTACCTTCCATAATGACAAGGATACCATATATTGGAGTATAAAAATCTCGACCAAAGACTACCTTCCATAATGACATGGTTACAATCCATTAGATTAACAAAAATCTCGACAAAAGACTACCTTCCATAATGATAAGGCTACCATTTAATGGATTAACAAAAATCTGAACAATAGACTAGCTTCCATAATGACAAGGCTACCACACATTGGAGTAACAGATATCTCAATGACAAACTACCTTCCATAATGACAAGGAAACCATCCATTGGAGTAAAAAAAATCTCGACAACTGACTACCTTCCATAATGATAAGGCTACAATCCATTGAAGTAACAAAAATATTGACAACAGACTACGTCCCATAATGACAAGGCTACCATCAATTGGATTAACAATAATCTCTACAACAGACTACCTTCCATAATGACAAGGATACCATCCACTGGAGTATAAAAATCTCGAAAACAGACTACCTTCCATAATGACAAGGTTACCATCCAATGGAATAACAAAATTCTCGAGAACAGACTACCTTCCATAATGACAACGCTACCACACATTGGAGTAACAGATATCTCAATGACAAACTACCTTCCATAATGACAAGGCTACCATCCATTGGAGTAAAAAAAAAATCGACAACAAACTACCTTCCATAATGACAAGGCTACCACCCATTGGAGTAAAAAAGATATCTATATTATACTACCTTCCATAATGATAAGGATACCATCCTTTGGAGGAACAAAAATATCCACAACAGACTACCTTCTGTAATGACAAGGCTACCATTCATTGGAGTAACAAAAATCTGAACAAAAGACTACCTTCCATAATGACAAGGCTACCATCCATTGGAGTAACAGAAATCCCAACGACAGACAACCTTCCATAATGACAAGACTACCATCCATTGGAGTAACAAAAATCTGAAAAAAGACTCCCTTCCAAAATGACAAGGCTACCATCCATTGGAGTAATAAAAATATCAACAACGGACTAATTTCAAGAATGACAACGCTGTCATCCATTGTAGTAACAAAAATATCGACAACAGACTACCTTCCATAATGACAAGGCTACTATCCATTGGAGTAACAAAAATCACGACAACGGACTAATTTCCAGAATGACAAGCCTACCATCCATTGTAGTAACAAAAATATCGACAACAGACTACCTTCCATAATGACAAGGCTACCATCCATTGGAGTAACGAAAATCCCGACAACACACTACCTTTCATAATGACAAGGCTACCATCCATTGGAGTAAAAAAATATCGACAACTGAGTACCTTTCATAATGACAAGGATACCATATATTGGAGTAACAAATATATCGACAACAGACTACCTCCCATAATGACAAGGCTACCATTCATTGGAGTAACAAAAATCTCGACAACAGACTACCTTCCATAATGATAAGGATACCATATATTGGAGTATAAAAATCTCGACAACAGACTACCTTCCATAATGACAAGGCTACCACACATTGGAGTAAAAGATATCTCAATCACAAACTACCTTCCATAATGACAAGGATACCATCCATTGGAGTAAAAAAATATCGACAACAAACTACCTTCCATAATAACAAGGCCACCACCCACTAGAGTAAAAAAGATATCTATATTATACTACCTTCCATAATGATAAGGCTACCATCCATTGGAGTAATAAAAATATCGACAATAGACTACCTTCTTTAATGACAAGGCTACCATCCAATGGAGTAACAAAAATCTGAACAAAAGACTACCTTCCATAATGATAAGGCTACCATACATTAGAGTAACATAAATCATAATGACAGACTACCTTCCATAATGAAAAGACTACCATCCATTGGAGTTACAAAAATCTCGACAACAGACTACCTTCCATAATGACAAGGCTACCAAACATTGGAGTAACAAAAATCTCGACAACAGACTACCGTCAATAATGACAAGGCTACCATCCATTGGAGTAACAAAAATATCGACAACAGAGTACCTTCGAAAAGGACAAGGCTACCATCCATTGGAGTAACAAAAATCTTGACAATAGAGTACCTTCCATAATGACAAGGTTACCATACATTGGAATAACAAAAATCCTGACATCAGACTACCTTCCATAATGACAAGGCTGCCATCCAATGGAATAACAAAAATCTCGACAATAGACTACCTTCCATAATGACAAGGCTACCATCCATTGGAGTAACAAATATCTCAACGACAAACTACCTTCCATAATTACAAGGTTACCATCCATTGAAGTAACAAAAATATCGACAACAGACTACCTTCCATAATGACAAGGATACCATCCATTGGAGTAACAAAAATCTCGATAACAGCCTACATTCCATAATGACAAAGTACCATCCATTGGAATAACAAAAATCACGAAAACAAACTAACTTCTATAATCACAAGGCTAGCATCCATTGGAGTAAAAAAAACATCGACAATAGACTACCTTCCATAATGACAAGGCTACATCCATTAGAGTAACAAAAATCTTGACAAAAGACTAGCTTCCATAAAGACAAGGCTACCAGCCATTGGAGTAACAAAAATCACGATAACATACTACCTTCCATAATGACAAAGTTACCATCCAAAGGAATAACAAAAATCTAGACAACAAACTACCTTCCATAATGACAAGGCCACCATCCATTGGAGTCACAAAAACTCGACAAGAGACTACCTTCCATAATGACAAGGCTACCATCCAATGGAATAACAAAATTCTCAACAATAGACTACCTTCCATAATGACAAGGCTACCACTCATTGGAGTAACAGATATCTCAATGACAAACTACCTTCCATAACGACAAGGCTACCATCGATTGGAGTAAAAAAAATATCGACAACAAACTACTTTCCATAATGACAAGGCTACCACCCATTGGAGTAAAAAATATATCTATATTATACTACCTACTATAATGATAAGGCTACCATCCATTGGAGTAACAAAAATATCCACAACAGACTACCTTCTGTAATGACAAGGCTACCATTCATTGGAGTACCAAAAATCTGAACAGAAGACAACCTTCCATAATGACAAGGCTACCATCCATTGGAGTAACAAAAATCTCGACAACAAACTACCTTCCATAATGACAAGGCTAACATACATTGGAGTAATAAAAATATCAACAACTGACTAATTTCTAGAATGACAAGGCTACAATCCATTGTAGTAACAAAAATATCGACAACAGACTACCTTCCATAATGACAATGCTACCATCCATTGGAGTAACAAAAATCTCGACAATAGACTACCTTTCATAATGACAAGGCTACCATCCATTGGAGTAACAAAAATATCGACAACAAAGTACCTTCCATAATGACAAAGCTACCATCCATTGGAGTAACAAAAATCTCGACAATAGACTACCTTCCAAAATGACAAGGCTACAATCCATTGAAGTAACAAAAATATTGACAACAGACTACGTCCCATAATGACAAGGCTACCATTCATCGGAGTAAAAAAAATCTCGACAACAGACTACCTTCCATAATGACAAGGATACCATCCATTGGAGTATAAAAATCTCGACAACAGACTACCTTCTCTAATGACAAGGTTACAATCCATTAGAATAACAAAAATCTCGACATCAGACTACCTTCCATAATGACAAGGCTACCATCCAACGGAATAACAAAATTCTCGACAACAGACTACCTTCCAAAATGACAAGGCTACCACATATTGGAGTAACAGATATCTCAATGACAAACTACCTTCCATAATGACAAGGCTACCATCCATTAGAGTAAAAAAATCATCGACAACAAACTACCTTCCATAATGACAAGGCTACCACCCATTGGAGTAAAAAAGATATCTATATTATTCTACCTTCCATAATGATAAGGCTACCATCCATTGGAGTAACCAAAATATTGACAACAGACTACCTTCTGTAATGACAAGGCTACCATCCAATGGAGTAACAAAAATCTGAACAAAAGACAACCTTACATAATGACAAGGCTACCATCTATTGGAGTAACAAAAATCATAACAACAGACTACCTTCCATAATGAAAAGACTACCATCCATTGGAGTAACAAAAATCTCGACAACAGACTACCTTCCATAATGACACGGATACCATCCATAGGAGTAAAAAAAATATCGACAACAAAGTACCTTCCATAATGACAAGGATACCATCCAATGGAGTAACAAAAATCTCGATAATAGAGTACCTTCCATAATGACAAGGCTACCATCAAACGGAATAACAAAATTCTCGACAACAAACTACATTCCATAATGACAAGGCTACCACACATTGGAGTAACAGATATCTCAATGACAATCTACCTTCCATAATGACAAGGCTACCATCCATTGGAGTAAAAAAAATATCGACAACAAACTACCTTCCATAATGACAAGGCTACCACCCATTGGAGTAAAAAAGATATCTATATTATACTACCTTCAATAATGATAAGGCTACCATCCATTGAAGTAACAAAAATATCCACAACAGACTACCTTCCGTAATGACAAGGCTACCATCCAATGGAGTAACAAAAATCTGAACAAAAGACTACCTTCCATAATGACAAGGCTACCATCCATTGGAGTAACAGAAATCATAACGAAAGATTACCTTCCATAATGAAAAGACTGCCATCCATTGGAGTAACAAAAATCTCGACAACAGACTACCTTCCATAATGACAAGGCATCCATCCATTGGAGTAAGAAAAATCTTGTAAACAGACTACCTTCTATAATGACAACGCTACCATCCATTGGAGTAACAAAAATATCGACAATAGAGTACCTTCCATAATGACTAGGCTACTATCCATTGGAGTAACAAAAATCTCGACAATAGAGTACATTCCATAATGACAAGGTTACCATACATTAGAATAACAAAAATCCTGACATCAGACTACTTTCCATAATGACAAGGCTATCATCCAATGGAATAACAAAAATATCGACAACAGACTACCTTCCATAATGACAAGGCTACCATCCATTGGATTAACAAAAATCTGAACAACAGACTAGCTTCCATAATGATAAGGCTACCACACATTGGAGTAACAAATATCTCAACGACTAACTACCTTCCATAATGACAAGGCTACCATCCATTGGAGTAACAAAAATATCGACAACAGACTACCTTCCATAATGACAAGGATACCATCCATTGGAGTACAAAAAATCTCGACAACAAACTTGCTTCCATAATGACAAGGCTGCCACACATTGGAGTAACAAATATCTCAACGATAAACTGCCTTCCATAATTACAAGGCTACCATCCATTGGAGTATCAAAAATATCGACAACAGACTACCTTCCATAATGACAAGGATACCATCCATTGGAGTAACAAGAATCTCGACAACAACCTACATTCAATAATGACAAAGTACCATCCATTGGAACAAGAAAAATCACGAAAACAAACTAACTTCCATAATCACAAGGCTAGCATTCATTGGAGTAACAAAAACATCGACAACAGACTACCTTCCATAATGACAAGGCTACATACATTAAAGTAACAAAAATCTTGACAACAAACTAGCTTCCATAAGGACAAGGCTACCAGCCATTGGAGTAACAAAATTCTCGACAACAGACTACCTTCCATAATGACAAGGCTATCATCCATTGGAGTAATAAAAATATCAACAACGGACTAATTTCCATAATGATAAGCCTACCATCAATTGTAGTAACAAAAGTATCGACAATAGACTACCTTCTATAATGACAAGGCTACCATCCATTGGAGTAATAAAAATATCAACAATGGACTAATTTCCAGAATGACAAGCCTACCATCCATTGTAGTAACAAAAATCTCGACAACAGACTACCTTCCATAATGAAAAAGAAACCATCCATTGGTGTAAAAAAAATCTCGACAACAAACTTGGTTCCATAATGACAAGCCTACCATCCATTGCAGTAACAAAAATCTCGACAACAAACTACCATCCATAATTACAAGGCTACTATCCATTGGAGTAACAAAAATATCGACAACAGACTACCTTCCATAATGACAAGGATACCATCCATTGGAGTAACAAAAATCTCGACAACAACCTACATTCAATAATGACAAAGTACCATCCATTGTAATTAAAAAAATTGTGAAAACAAACTAACTTCCATAATCACAAGGCTAGCATCCATTGGAGTAACAAAAACATCGACAACAGACTACCTTCCATAATGACAGGGCTACATCCATTAGAGTAACAAAAATCTCGACAACAGACTAGCTTTTATAAGAACAGGGCTACCAGCCATTGGAGTAACAAAATTTTCGACAACAGACTACCTTCCATAATGAAAAAGTTACCATCCATTGGAATAACAAAATTCTCGACAACAGACTAACTTCCATAATGACAAGGCTACCACATATTGGAGTAACAGATATCTCAATGACAAACTACCTTCCATAATGACAAGGCTACCATCCATTGGAGTAAAAAAAATATCGACAACAAACTACCTTCCATAATGACAAGGCTACCACCCATTGGAGTAAAAAAGATATTTATATTATACTACCTTCCATAATGATAAGGCTACGATCCATTGGAGTAACAAAAATATCCACAACAGACTACCTTCTGTAATGACAAGGCTACCATTCATTGGAGTAACAAAAATCGGAACAAAAGACTACCTTCTATAATGACAAGGCTACCATCCATTGGAGTAAAAAAAATCATAACGAAAAACAACCTTCCATAATGACAAGAATACCATCCATTGGAGTAACAAAAATCTCGATAACAGACTACCTTCCATAATCACAAGGCTACCACACATTGGAGTAACAGATATCTCAATGACAATCTACCTTCCATAATGACAAGGCTACCATCCATTGGAGTAAAAAAAATATCGACAACAAACTACCTTCCATAATGACAAGGCTACAACCCATTGGAGTACAAAAGATATCTATATTGTACTACCTTCCATAATGATAAGGCTACCATCCATTGGAGTAATAAAAATATCCACAACAGACTACCTTCTTTAATGACAAGGCTACCACTCATTGGAGTAAGAAAAGTCTGAACAAAAGACTACCTTCCATAATGACAAGGCTACCATCCATTGGAGTAACAAAAATCATAACAACAAACAACCTTCCATAATGACAAGACTACTATCCATTGGAGTAACAAAAATCTCGACAACAGACTACCTTCCATAATGACAAGGCTACCATCCATTGGAGTAATAAAAATATCAACAACGGACTAATTTCCAGAATGACAAGCCTACCATCAATTGTAGTAACAAAAATATCGACAGCAGACTTCCTTCCATAATGACAAGGCTACCATCCATTGGAGTAATAAAAATCTCGACAACAACCTACATTCAATAATGACAAAGTACCATCCATTGGAATTAAAAAATCGTGAAAACAAACTAACTTCCATAATCACAAGGCTAGCATCCATTGGAGTAACAAAAACATCGACAACAGACTACCTTCCATAATGACAAGGCTACATCCATTAGAGTAACAAAAATCTCGACAACAGACTAGCTTTTATAAGGACAAGGCTACCAGCCATTGGAGTAACAAAAATATCGACAAAGACCACCTTCTATAATGAAAAAGTTACAATCCATTGGAATAACAAAATTCTCGACAACAGACTACCTTCCATAATGACAAGGCTACCACACATTGGAGTAAAAGATATCTCAATGACAAACTACCTTCCATAATGACAAGGATACCATCCATTGGAGTAAAAAAAATATCGAAAACAAACTACCTTCCATAATGACAAGGCTACCACCCATTGGAGTAAAAAAGATATCTATATTATACTACCTTCCATAATGATAAGGCTACGATCCATTGGAGTAACAAAAATATCCACAACAGACTCCCTTCTGTAATGACAAGGCTACCATTCATTGGAGTAACAAAAATCTGAACAAAAGACTACATTCCATAATGACAAGGCTACCATCCATTGGAGTAAAAAAAATCATAACGAAAAACAACCTTCCATATTGACAAGACTACCATCCATTGGAGTAACAAAAATCTCGACAATAGAGTACCTTCCATAATCACAAGGCTACCACACATTGGAGTAACAGATATCTCAATGACAATCTACCTTCCATAATGACAAGGCTACCATCCATTGGAGTAAAAAAAATATCGACAACAAACTACCTTCCATAATGACAAGGCTACAACCCATTGGAGTACAAAAGATATCTATATTGTACTACCTTCCATAATGATAAGGCTACCATCCATTGGAGTAATAAAAATATCCACAACAGACTACCTTCTTTAATGACAAGGCTACCACTCATTGGAGTAAGAAAAGTCTGAACAAAAGACTACCTTCCATAATGACAAGGCTACCATCCATTGGAGTAACAAAAATCATAACAACAAACAACCTTCCATAATGACAAGACTACTATCCATTGGAGTAACAAAAATCTCGACAACAGACTACCTTCCATAATGACAAGGCTACCATCCATTGGAGTAATAAAAATATCAACAACGGACTAATTTCCAGAATGACAAGCCTACCATCAATTGTAGTAACAAAAATATCGACAGCAGACTACCTTCCATAATGACAAGGCTACCATCCATTGGAGTAATAAAAATCTCGACAACAACCTACATTCAATAATGACAAAGTACCATCCATTGGAATTAAAAAATCGTGAAAACAAACTAACTTCCATAATCACAAGGCTAGCATCCATTGGAGTAACAAAAACATCGACAACAGACTACCTTCCATAATGACAAGGCTACATCCATTAGAGTAACAAAAATCTCGACAACAGACTAGCTTTTATAAGGACAAGGCTACCAGCCATTGGAGTAACAAAAATATCGACAACAGACCACCTTCTATAATGAAAAAGTTACAATCCATTGGAATAACAAAATTCTCGACAACAGACTACCTTCCATAATGACAAGGCTACCACACATTGGAGTAACAGATATCTCAATGACAAACTACCTTCCATAATGACAAGGATACCATCCATTGGAGTAAAAAAAATATCGACAACAAACTACCTTCCATAATGGCAAGGCTACCACCCATTGGAGTAAAAAAGATATCTATATTATACTACCTTCCATAATGATAAGGCTACGATCCATTGGAGTAACAAAAATATCCACAACAGACTCCCTTCTGTAATGACAAGGCTACCATTCATTGGAGTAACAAAAATCTGAACAAAAGACTACATTCCATAATGACAAGGCTACCATCCATTGGAGTAAAAAAAATCATAACGAAAAACAACCTTCCATATTGACAAGACTACCATCCATTGGAGTAACAAAAATCTCGACAACAGACTACCTTCCATAATCACAAGGCTACCACACATTGGAGTAACAGATATCTCAATGACAATCTACCTTCCATAATGACAAGGCTACCATCCATTGGAGTAAAAAAAATATCGACAACAAACTACCTTCCATAATGACAAGGCTACCACCCATTGGAGTACAAAAGATATCTATATTATACTACCTTCCATAATGATAAGGATACCATCCATTGGAGTAATAAAAATATCCACAATAGACTACCTTCTTTAATGACAAGGCTACCACTCATTGGAGTAAGAAAAGTCTGACCAAAAGACTACCTTCCATAATGACAAGGCTACCATCCATTGGAGTAAGAAAAATCATAACAACAAACAACCTTCCATAATGACAAGACTACCATCCATTGGAGTAACAAAAATCTCGACAACAGACTACCTTCCATAATGACAAGGCTACCATCCATTGGAGTAATAAAAATATCAACAACGGACTAATTTCCAGAATGACAAGCCTACCATCAATTGTAGTAACAAAAATATCGACAACAGACTACCTTCCATAATGACAAGGCTACCATCCACTGGAGTAATAAAAATCTCGACAACAACCTACATTCAATAATGACAAAGTACCATCCATTGGAATTAAAAAATCGTGAAAACAAACTAACTTCCATAATCACAAGGCTTGCATCCATTGGAGTAACAAAAACATCGACAACAGACTACCTTCCATAATGACAAGGCTACATCCATTAGAGTAACAAAAATCTCGACAACAGACTAGCTTTTATAAGGACAAGGCTACCAGCCATTGGAGTAACAAAAATATCGACAAAGACCACCTTCTATAATGAAAAAGTTACAATCCATTGGAATAACAAAATTCTCGACAACAGACTACCTTCCATAATGACAAGGCTACCACACATTGGAGTAACAGATATCTCAATGACAAACTACCTTCCATAATGACAAGGATACCATCCATTGGAGTAAAAAAAATATCGAAAACAAACTACCTTCCATAATGACAAGGCTACCACCCATTGGAGTAAAAAAGATATCTATATTATACTACCTTCCATAATGATAAGGCTACGATCCATTGGAGTAACAAAAATATCCACAACAGACTCCCTTCTGTAATGACAAGGCTACCATTCATTGGAGTAACAAAAATCTGAACAAAAGACTACATTCCATAATGACAAGGCTACCATCCATTGGAGTAAAAAAAATCATAACGAAAAACAACCTTCCATATTGACAAGACTACCATCCATTGGAGTAACAAAAATCTCGACAACAGAGTACCTTCCATAATCACAAGGCTACCACACATTGGAGTAACAGATATCTCAATGACAATCTACCTTCCATAATGACAAGGCTACCATCCATTGGAGTAAAAAAAATATCGACAACAAACTACCTTCCATAATGACAAGGCTACCACCCATTGGAGTACAAAAGATATCTATATTATACTACCTTTCATAATGATAAGGATACCATCCATTGGAGTAATAAAAATATCCACAATAGACTACCTTCTTTAATGACAAGGCTACCACTCATTGGAGTAAGAAAAGTCTAAACCAAAAGACTACCTTCCATAATGACAAGGCTACCATCCATTGGAGTAAGAAAAATCATAACAACAAACAACCTTCCATAATGACAAGACTACCATCCATTGGAGTAACAAAAATCTCGACAACAGACTACCTTCCATAATGACAAGGCTACCATCCATTGGAGTAATAAAATATCAACAACGGACTAATTTCCAGAATGACAAGCCTACCATCCATTGTAGTAACAAAAATCTCGACAACAGACTACCTTCCATAATGAAAAGGAAACCATCCATTGGTGTAAAAAAAATCTCTCACAATAAACTTTCTTCCATAATGACAAACCTACCATCCATTGGAGTGACAAAAATCTCGACAACAAACTACCTTCCATAATTACAAGGCTACCATCCATTGGAGTAACAAAAATATCGATACCAGACTACCTTCCATAATGACAAGGATACCATCCTTTGGAGTAACAAAAATCTCGACAATAGAGTACCTTCCATAATGACAAGGTTACCATACATTGGAATAACAAAAATCCTGACATCAGACTACCTTCCATAATTACAAGGCTACCATCCAATGGAATAACAAAAATCTCGACAACAGACTACCTTCCATAATGAAAAGGCTACCATCCATTGGATTAACAAAAATATGAACAACAGACTAGCTTCCATAATGACAAGGCTACCACAAATTGGAGTAACAGATATCTTAACGACTAACTACCTTCCATAATGACAAGGCTACCATCCATTGGAGTAACAAAAATATCGATAATAGACTACCTTCCATATTGACAAGGCTACCACAAATTGGAGTAACAGATATCTTAACGACTAACTACCTTCCATAATGACAAGGCTACCATCCATTGGAGTAACAAAAATATCGACAATAGACTACCTTCCATAATGACAAGGATACCATCCATTGGAGTAACAAAAATCTCGACAACAAACTTGCTTCCAAAATGACAAGGCTACCACACATTGGAGTAACAAATATCTCCACGAAAAACTACCTTCCATAATTACAAGTCTACCATCCATTGGAGTAACAAAAATTTCGACAACAGACTACCTTCCATAATGACAAGGATACCATCCATTGGAGTAACAAAAATATCGACAACAACCTACATTCAATAATGACAAAGTACAATCCATTGGAATAACAAAAATCACGAAAACAAACCAACTTCCATAATCACAAGGCTAGCATCCATTGGAGTAACAAAAACATCGACAACAAACTTCCTTCCATAATGACAATGCTACATCCATTAGAGTAACAAAAATCTCGACAACAGACTAGCTTCTATAAGGACAAGGTTACCAGCCATTGGAGTAACAAAAATATCGACAACAAACTACCTTCCATAATGAAAAAGTTACCATCCATTGGAATAACAAAATTCTCGACAACAGACTACCTTCCATAATGACAAGGCTACCACCCATTGGAGTAACAGATATCTCAATGACAAACTACCTTCCATAATGACAAGGATACCATCCATTGGAGTAAAAAAATATCGGCAACAAACTACCTTCCATAATGACAAGGCTACCACCCATTAGAGTAAAAAAGATATCTATATTATACTACCTTCCATAATGATAAGGCTACCATCCATTGGAGTAACAAAAATCTCGACAACAGACTACTTTCCATAATGACACGGCTACCATCCATTGGAGTAACAAAAATATCGACAACAGAATACCTTCCATAATGACAAGGCTACCATCCATTGGAGTAACAAATATCTCGACAACAAACTACCTTCCATAATGACAAGGCTACCATCCATTGGAGTAACAAATATCTCGACAACAAACTACCTTCCATAATGACAAGGCTACCATCCATTGGAGTAACAAAAATATCTACAACAGAGTACCTTCCATAATGACAAGGCTACCATCCATTGGAGTAACAAAAATCTTGACAATAGAGTACCTTCCATAATGACAAGGCTACCATGCATTGGAGTAACAAAAATCTCGACAACATACTAGCTTCCATAAGGACAATGCTAGTAACCATTGTAGTAACAAAAATCTCGAAAACAGAATATCTTCCATAATGACAAGGCTACCATCCATTGTAGTAACAAAAATCACGAAAATAGACTACCTTCCATAATGACAAGGCTATCATCCAAAAGAATAACAAAAATCTAGATAAAAAAATACCTTCCATAATGACAAGGCTACCATCCATTGGAGTAACAAAAATCTCGACAACAGACTACCTTCCATAATGACAAGGCTACCATCCATTGGAGTAACAAAAATCTCGACAACAGACTACCTTCCATAATGACACGGCTACCATCCATTGGAGTAACAAAAATATCGACAACAGAGTACCTTCCATAATGACAAGGCTACCATCCATTGGAGTAACAAAAATCTCGACAATAGAGTACCTTCCATAATGACAAGGTTACCATACATTGGAATAACAAAAATCTTGACATCCGACTACCTTCCATAATGCAAAGGCTACCATCCAATGGAATAACAAAAATCTCGACAACAGACTACCTTCCATAATGACAAGGCTACTATCCATTGTAGTAACAAAAATATCAATAATAGACTACCTTCCATAATGACAAGGCTACCATCCATTGGAGTAACAAAAATATCGACAACAAAGTACCTTCCATAATGACAAAGCTACCATCCATTGGAGTAACAAAAATCTCGACAATAGACTACCTTCCATAATGACAGATCTACAATCCCTTGAAGTATCAAAAATATTGAAAACAGACTACGTCCCATAATGACAAGGCTACCATTCATTGGAGTAACAAAAATCTCGACGACAGACTACCTTCCATAATGACAAGGATACCATCCATTGGAGTATAAAAATCTCGACTACAGACTACTTTCCATAATGACAAGGTTACAATCCATTAGAATAACAAAAATCTCGACATCAGACTACCTTCCATAAAGACAAGGTTACCATCCAACGGAATAACAAAATTCTCGACAACAGACTACCTTCCATAATGACAAGACTAACATCCATTGGAGTAACAAAAATCTCGACAACAACCTACATTAAATAATGACAAAGTACAATCCATTGGAATAACAAAAATCACGAAAACAAACTAACTTCCATAATCACAAGGCTAGCATCCATTGGAGTAACAAAAACATCAACAACAGACTACCTTCCATAATGACAAGGCTACATCCATTAGAGTAACAAAAATCTCGACAACAAACTAGCTTCTATAAGGACAAGGCTACTAGGCATTGGAGTAACAAAAATTTCGACAACAGACTACCTTCCATAATGAAAAAGTTACCATCCATTGGAATAACAAAATTCTCGACAACAGACTACCCTCCATAATGACAAGGCTACCACCCATTGGAGTAACAGATATCTCAATGACAAACTACCTTCCATAATGACAAGGCTACCATCCATTGGAGTAAAAAAAATATTGACAACAAACTAACTTCCATAATGACAAGGCTACCACCCATTAGAGTAAAAAAGATACCTATATTATACTACCTTCCATAATGATAAGGCTACCATCGATTGGAGTAACAAAAATCTCGACAATAGACTACTTTCCATATTGACATGGCTACCATCCATTGGAGTAACAAAAATATCGACAACAGAATACCTTCCATAATGACAAGGCTACCATCCATTGGAGTAACAAAAATCTCTACAACAGACTAGCTTCCATAAGGACAAGGCTACCAACCATTGGAGTAACAAAAATCTCGACAACAGACTACCTTCCATAATGACACGGCTACCATCCATTGGAGTAACAAAAATATCTACTATAGAGTACCTTCCATAATGACAAGGCTACCATCTATTGGAGTAACAAAAATCTCAACAATAGAGTACCTTCCATAATGACAAGGCTACCATGCATTGGAGTAACAAAAATCTCGACAATAGACTAGCTTCCATAAGGACAATGCTAGCAACCATTGTAGTAACAAAAATCTCGAAAACAGACTACCTTCCATAATGACAAGGCTACCATCCATTGTAGTAACAAATATCACGAAAATAGACTACCTTCCATAATGACAAGGCTATCATCCAAAGGAATAACAAAAATCTAGACAACAAACTACCTTCCATAATGACAAGGCTACCATCCATTGGAGTAACAAAAATCTCGACAACAGACTACCTTCCATAATGACAAGGCTACCATCCATTGGAGTAACAAAAATCTCGACAACAGACTACCTTCCATAATGACACGGCTACCATCCATTGGAGTAACAAAAATATCGACAACAGAGTACCTTCCATAATGACAAGGCTACCATCCATTGGAGTAATAAAAATCTCGACAATAGAGTACCTTCCATAATGACAAGGTTACCATACATTGGAATAAAAAAAATCCTGACATCCGACTACCTTCCATAATGACGAGGCTACCATCCAATGGAATAACAAAAATCTCCACAACAAACTACCTTCCATAATGACAAGGCTACCATCCATTGTAGTAACAAAAATATCGATAATAGTCTACCTTCCATAATGACAAGGGTACCATCCATTTGAGTAACAAGAATATCGACAACAAAGTACCTTCCATAATGACAAAGCTACCATCCATTGGAGTAACAAAAATCTCGACAATAGAGTACCTTCCATAATGAAAAGGCTACAATCCATTGAAGTAACAAAAATATTGAAAACAGACTACGTCCCATAATGACAAGGCTACCATTCATTGGAGTAACAAAAATCTCGACAACAGACTACCTCCCATAATGACAAGGATACCATCCATTGGAGTATAAAAATCTCGACTACAGACTACTTTCCATAATGACAAGGTTACAATCCATGAGAATAACAAAAATCTCGACATCAGACTCCCTTCCATAAAGACAAGGCTACCATCCAACGGAATAACAAAATTCTCGACAACAGACTACCTTCCATAATGACAAGGCTACCATCCATTGGAGTAAGAAAAATATTGACAACATACTACCTTCTGTAATGACAAGGCTACCATCCATTGGAGTAACAAAAATCTCTACAACAGACTAGCATCCATAAGGACAAGGCTACCAACCATTGGAGTAACAAAAATCTCGACAACAGACTACCTTCCATAATGACAAGGCTACCATCCATAGTAGTAACAAAAATCACGAAAATAGACTAACTTCCATAATGACAAGGCTATCACCCAAAGGAATAACAAAAATCTAGATAACAAATTACCTTCCATAATGACAAGGCTACCATCCATTGGAGTAACAAAAATCTCGACAATAGACTACCTTCCATAATGACAAGGCTACAATCCATTGAAGTAACAAAAATATTGACAACAAACTACGTCCCATAATGACAAGGCTAGCATTCATTGGAGTAACAAAAATCTCGACAACATACTACCTTCCATAATGACAAGGATACCATGCATTGGAGTATAAAAATCTCAACAAAAGATTACCTTCCATAATGACAAGGTTACAATCCATTAGAATAACAAAAATCTCGACATCAGACTACCTTCCATAATGACAAGGCTACCATCCAAGGGAATAACAAAATTCTCGACAACAGATTACCTTCCATAATGACAAGGCTACCATCCATTGGAGTAAAAAAATATCGACAACAAACTACCTTTCATAATGACAATGCTACCATCCATTGTAGTAACAAAAATCACGAAAATAGACTACCTTCCATAATGACAAGGCTATCATCCAAAGGAATAACAAAAATCTAGACAACAAACTACCTTCCATAATGATAAGGCTACCATCCATTGGAGTAAAAAAAATATCGACAACAGACTACCTTCCATAATGACACGGCTACCATCCATTGTTGTAACAAAAATATCGACAACAGAGTACCTTCCATAATGACAAGGCTACCATCCATTGGAGTAACAAAAATATCGACAACAGAGTACCTTCCATAATGACAAGGCTACCATCCATTGGAGTAACAAAAATCTCGACAATAGAGTACCTTCCATAATGACAAGGTTACCATACATTGGAATAACAAAAATCTTGACATCCGACTACCTTCCATAATGCAAAGGCTACCATCCAATGGAATAACAAAAATCTCGACAACAGACTACCTTCCATAATGACAAGGCTACCATCCATTGTAGTAACAAAAATATCGATAATAGACTACCTTCCATAATGACAAGGCTACCATCCATTGGAGTAACAAAAATATCGACAACAAATTACCTTCCATAATGACAAGGCTACCATCCATTGGAGTAACAAAAATCTCGACAATAGACTACCTTCCATAATGACAAGGCTACAATCCATTGAAGTAACAAAAATATTGAAAACAGACTACGTCCCATAATGACAAGGCTAGCATTCATTGGAGTAACAAAAATCTCGACAACATACTACCTTCCATAATGACAAGGATACCATGCATTGGAGTATAAAAATCTCAACAAAAGATTACCTTCCATAATGACAAGGTTACAATCCATTAGAATAACAAAAATTTCGACATCAGACTACCTTCCATAATGACAAGGCTACCATCCAAGGGAATAACAAAATTCTCGACAACAGATTACCTTCCATAATGACAAGGCTACCATCCATTGGAGTAAAAAAATATCGACAACAAACTACCTTCCATAATGACAACGCTACCATCCATTGTAGTAACAAAAATCACAAAAATAGACTACCTTCCATAATGACAAGGCTATCATCCAAAGGAATAACAAAAATCTAGACAACAAACTACCTTCCATAATGATAAGGCTACCATCCATTGGAGTAAAAAAATCTCGACAACAGACTACCTTCCATAATGACACGGCTACCATCCATTGTTGTAACAAAAATATCGACAATAGAGTACCTTCCATAATGACAAGGCTACCATCCATTGGAGTAACAAAAATATCGACAACAGAGTACCTTCCATAATGACAAGGCTACCATCCATTGGAGTAACAAAAATCTCGACAATAGAGTACCTTCCATAATGACAAGGTTACCATACATTGGAATAACAAAAATCTTGACATCCGACTACCTTCCATAATGCAAAGGCTACCATCCAATGGAATAACAAAAATCTCGACAACAGACTACCTTCCATAATGACAAGGCTACCATCCATTGTAGTAACAAAAATATCGATAATAGACTACCTTCCATAATGACAAGGCTACCATCCATTGGAGTAACAAAAATATCGACAACAAAGTACCTTCCATAATGACAAAGCTACCATCCATTGGAGTAACAAAAATCTCGACAATAGACTACCTTCCATAATGACAGAGCTACAATCCATTGAAGTAACAAAAATATTGAAAACAGACTACGTCCCATAATGACAAGGCTACCATTCATTGGAGTAACAAAAATCTCGACGACAGACTACCTTCCATAATGACAAGGATACCATCCATTGGAGTATAAAAATCTCGACTACAGACTACTTTCCATAATGACAAGGTTACAATCCATTAGAATAACAAAAATCTCGACATCAGACTACCTTCCATAAAGACAAGGTTACCATCCAACGGAATAACAAAATTCTCGACAACAGACTACCTTCCATAATGACAAGACTAACATCCATTGGAGTAACAAAAATCTAGACAACAACCTACATTAAATAATGACAAAGTACAATCCATTGGAATAACAAAAATCACGAAAACAAACTAACTTCCATAATCACAAGGCTAGCATCCATTGGAGTAACAAAAACATCAACAACAGACTACCTTCCATAATGACAAGGCTACATCCATTAGAGTAACAAAAATCTCGACAACAAACTAGCTTCTATAAGGACAAGGCTACCAGGCATTGGAGTAACAAAAATTTCGACAACAGACTACCTTCCATAATGAAAAAGTTACCATCCATTGGAATAACAAAATTCTCGACAACAGACTACCCTCCATAATGACAAGGCTACCACCCATTGGAGTAACAGATATCTCAATGACAAACTACCTTACATAATGACAAGGCTACCATCCATTGGAGTAAAAAAAATATTGACAACAAACTAACTTCCATAATGACAAGGCTACCACCCATTAGAGTAAAAAAGATACCTATATTATACTACCTTCCATAATGATAAGGCTACCATCGATTGGAGTAACAAAAATCTCGACAATAGACTACTTTCCATATTGACATGGCTACCATCCATTGGAGTAACAAAAATATCGACAACAGAATACCTTCCATAATGACAAGGCTACCATCCATTGGAGTAACAAAAATCTCTACAACAGACTAGCTTCCATAAGGACAAGGCTACCAACCATTGGAGTAACAAAAATCTCGACAACAGACTACCTTCCATAATGACACGGCTACCATCCATTGGAGTAACAAAAATATCTACTATAGAGTACCTTCCATAATGACAAGGCTACCATCTATTGGAGTAACAAAAATCTCAACAATAGAGTACCTTCCATAATGACAAGGCTACCATGCATTGGAGTAACAAAAATCTCGACAACAGACTAGCTTCCATAAGGACAATGCTAGCAACCATTGTAGTAACAAAAATCTCGAAAACAGACTACCTTCCATAATGACAAGGCTACCATCCATTGTAGTAACAAATATCACGAAAATAGACTACCTTCCATAATGACAAGGCTATCATCCAAAGGAATAACAAAAATCTAGACAACAAACTACCTTCCATAATGGCAAGGCTACCATCCATTGGAGTAACAAAAATCTCAACAACAGACTACCTTCCATAATGACAAGGCTACCATCCATTGGAGTAACAAAAATCTCGACAACAGACTACCTTCCATAATGACACAGCTACCATCCATTGGAGTAACAAAAATATCGACAACAGAGTACCTTCCATAATGACAAGGCTACCATCCTTTGGAGTAATAAAAATCTCGACAATAGAGTACCTTCCATAATGACAAGGTTACCATACATTGGAATAAAAAAAATCCTGACATCCGACTACCTTCCATAATGACGAGGCTACCATCCAATGGAATAACAAAAATCTCCACAACAAACTACCTTCCATAATGACAAGGCTACCATCCATTGTAGTAACAAAAATATCGATAATAGACTACCTTCCATAATGACAAGGGTACCATCCATTTGAGTAACAAGAATATCGACAACAAAGTACCTTCCATAATGACAAAGCTATCATCCATTGGAGTAACAAAAATCTCGACAATAGAGTACCTTCCATAATGACAAGGCTACAATCCATTGAAGTAACAAAAATATTGAAAACAGACTACGTCCCATAATGACAAGGCTACCATTCATTGGAGTAACAAAAATCTCGACAACAGACTACCTCCCATAATGACAAGGATACCATCAATTGGAGTATAAAAATCTCGACTACAGACTACTTTCCATAATGACAAGGTTACAATCCATGAGAATAACAAAAATCTCGACATCAGACTCCCTTCCATAAAGACAAGGCTACCATCCAACGGAATAACAAAATTCTCGACAACAGACTACCTTCCATAATGACAAGGCTACCATCCATTGGAGTAAGAAAAATATTGACAACATACTACCTTCTGTAATGACAAGGCTACCATCCATTGGAGTAACAAAAATCTCTACAACAGACTAGCATCCATAAGGACAAGGCTACCAACCATTGGAGTAACAAAAATCTCGACAACAGACTACCTTCCATAATGACAAGGCTACCATCCATAGTAGTAACAAAAATCACGAAAATAGACTAACTTCCATAATGACAAGGCTATCACCCAAAGGAATAACAAAAATCTAGACAACAAATTACCTTCCATAATGACAAGGCTACCATCCATTGGAGTAACAAAAATCTCGACAATAGACTACCTTCCATAATGACAAGGCTACAATCCATTGAAGTAACAAAAATATTGACAACAAACTACGTCCCATAATGACAAGGCTAGCATTCATTGGAGTAACAAAAATCTCGACAACATACTACCTTCCATAATGACAAGGATACCATGCATTGGAGTATAAAAATCTCAACAAAAGATTACCTTCCATAATGACAAGGTTACAATCCATTAGAATAACAAAAATCTCGACATCAGACTACCTTCCATAATGACAAGGCTACCATCCAAGGGAATAACAAAATTCTCGACAACAGATTACCTTCCATAATGACAAGGCTACCATCCATTGGAGTAAAAAAATATCGACAACAAACTACCTTCCATAATGACAACGCTACCATCCATTGTAGTAACAAAAATCACGAAAATAGACTACCTTCCATAATGACAAGGCTATCATCCAAAGGAATAACAAAAATCTAGACAACAAACTACCTTCCATAATGATAAGGCTTCCATCCATTGGAGTAAAAAAATCTCGACAACAGACTACCTTCCATAATGACACGGCTACCATCCATTGTTGTAACAAAAATATCGACAACAGAGTACCTTCCATAATGAAAAGGCTACCATCCATTGGAGTAATAAAAATCTCGACAATAGAGTACCTTCCATAATGACAAGGTTTCCATACATTGGAATAACAAAAATCCTGACATCCGACTACCTTCCATAATGACAAGGCTACCATCCAATGGAATAACAAAAATCTCCACAACAAACTACCTTCCATAAGGACAAGGCTACCATCCATTGTAGTAACAAAAATAACGACAATAGACTACCTTCCATAATGACAAGGCTACCATCCATTGGAGTAACAAAAATATCGACAACGGAGTACCTTCCATAATGAAAAAGCTACCATCCATTAGAGTAACAAAAATCTCGACAATAGACTACCTTCCATAATGACAAGGCTACAATCCATTGAAGTAACAAAAATATTGACAACAGACTCCGTCCCATAATGACAAGGTTACTATTCATTGGAATAACAAAAATCTCGACAACAGACTACCTTCCATAATGATAAGGATACCATCCATTGGAGTATAAAAATCTCGACTACAGACTACTTTCCATAATGACAAGGTTCCAATCCATTAGAATAACAAAAATCTCGACATCAGACTACCTTCCATAGTGACAAGGCTACCATCCAAAGGAATAACAAAAATCTAGAGAACAAACTACCTTCCATAATGACAAGGCTACCATCCATTGGAGTAACAAATATATCGAGAACAGACTACCTTCCATAATGATAAGGCGACCATCCATTGGAGTAACAAAAATCACGACAACAGACTACCTTCCATAATGACACAGATACCATCCATTGGAGTAACAAAAATATCGACAACAAAGTACCTTCCATATTGACAAGGCTACCATCCATTGGAGTAACAAAAATCTCGACAACAGACTAGCTTTCATAAGGATAAGGCTACCAACCATTGGAATAACAAAAATCTCGACAACATACTACCTTCCATAATGACAAGGCTATCATCCAAAGGAATAACAAAAATCTAGACAACAAACTACCTTCCATAATGACAAGGCTACCATCCATCGGAGTAACAAAAATTCCGACAAGAGACTACCTTCCATAATGACAAGGCTACCATCCAATGGAATAACAAAATTCTCGATAACAGACTACCTTTCATAATGTCAAGGCTACCATCCATTGGAGTAAAAAAAATTTCGACAACAAACTACCTTCCATAATGACAAGGCTACCACCCATTGGAGTAAAAAAGATATCTATGTTATACTACCTTCCATAATGATAAGGCTACCATCCATTGCAGTAACAAAAATATCCACAACAGACAACCTTCTGTAATGACAAGGCTACCATTCATTGTAGTAACAAAAATTTGAACAAAAGACTACCTTCCATAATGACAAGGCTACCATCTATTAGAGTAACAAAAATCATAACGACAAACAACCATCCATAATGACAAGACTAGCATCCATTGGAGTAACAAAAATCTCGACAACAGACTACCTTCCATAATGACAAGGCTACCATCCATTGGAGTAACAAAAATATCGACAACTGACTACCTTCCATAATGACAAGGCTACCATCCATTGGAGTAATAAAAATCTCGACAACAGACTACCTTCCAGAATAACAAGGTTACAATCCATTAGAATAACAAAAATCTCGACATCAGACTACCTTCCATAATGACAAGGCTACCATCCAACGGAATAACAAAATTCTCAGCAACAAACTACCTTCCATAATGACAAGGCTACCACACATTGGAGTAACAAATATCTCATTGACAAACTACCTTCCATAATGACAAGGCTACCATCCATTGGAGTAAAAAAATATCGACAACAAACTACCTTCCATAATGACAAGGCTACCATCCATTGTAGTAACAAAAATCACGAAAATAGACTACCTTCCATAATGACAAGGCTATCATCCAAAGTAATAACAAAAATCTAGACAACAAACTACCTTCCATAATGACAAGGCTACCATCCATTGGAGTAAAAAAAATCTCGACAACAGACTACCTTCCATAATGACAAGTCTACCATCCATTGGAGTAACAAAAATATCGACAACAGACTACCTTCCATAATGACACGGCTACCATCCATTGGAGTAACAAAAATATCGACAACA
Source organism: Vicia faba (assembly GCA_948472305.1). Lineage (NCBI taxonomy): Eukaryota > Viridiplantae > Streptophyta > Magnoliopsida > Fabales > Fabaceae > Vicia > Vicia faba. The sequence continues at coordinate 801,827,524 of OX451737.1, read as the reverse complement.
AAGTACCTTCCATAATGACATAGCTACCATCCATTGGAGTAACAAAAATCTCGACAATAGAGTACCTTCCATAATGACAAGGTTACCATACATTGGAATAACAAAAATCCTGACATCCGACTACCTTCCATAATGACAAGGCTACCATCCAATGGAATAACAAAAATCTCGACAACAGACTACCTTGCATAATGACAAGGCTACCATCCATTGTAGTAACAAAAATATCGACAATATACTACCTTCCATAAGGACAAGGCTACCATCCATTGGAGTAACAAAAATATCGACAATAGACTACCTTCCATAATGACAAGGCTACCATCCATTGGAGTAATAAAAATCTCGACAACAGACTACCTTCCATAATGACAAGGTTACAATCCATTAGAATAACAAAAATCTCGACATCAGACTACCTTCCATAATGACAAGGCTACCATCCAACGGAATAACAAAATTCTCGACAACAGACTACCTTCCATAATGACAAGGCTACCACACATTAGAGTAACAAATATCTCAATGACAAACTACCTTCCATAATGACAAGGCTACCATCCATTGGAGTAAAAAAATATCGACAACAAACTACCTTCCATAATGACATGGCTACCACCCATTGGAGTAAAAAAGATATCTATATTATTCTACCTTCCATAATGACAAGGCTACCATCCATTGGAGTAACAGAAATCATAACGAGAGACTACCTTCCATAATGAAAAGACTACCATCCATTGGAGTAACAAATATCTCGACAATAGACTACCTTCCATAATGATAAGGCTACCATCCATTGGAGTAACAAAAATATCGACAATAGAGTACCTTCCATAATGACAAGGCTACCATCCATTGGAGTAACAAAAATATCGACAACAGAGTACCTTCCATAATGACAAGGCTACCATCCATTGGAGTAACAAAAATCTCGACAATAGAGTACCTTCCATAATGACAAGGTTACCATACATTGGAATAACAAAAATCTTGACATCCGACTACCTTCCATAATGCAAAGGCTACCATCCAATGGAATAACAAAAATCTCGACAACAGACTACCTTCCATAATGACAAGGCTACCATCCATTGTAGTAACAAAAATATCGATAATAGACTACCTTCCATAATGACAAGGCTACCATCCATTGGAGTAACAAAAATATCGACAACAAAGTACCTTCCATAATGACAAAGCTACCATCCATTGGAGTAACAAAAATCTCGACAATAGACTACCTTCCATAATGACAGAGCTACAATCCATTGAAGTAACAAAAATATTGAAAACAGACTACGTCCCATAATGACAAGGCTACCATTCATTGGAGTAACAAAAATCTCGACGACAGACTACCTTCCATAATGACAAGGATACCATCCATTGGAGTATAAAAATCTCGACTACAGACTACTTTCCATAATGACAAGGTTACAATCCATTAGAATAACAAAAATCTCGACATCAGACTACCTTCCATAAAGACAAGGTTACCATCCAACGGAATAACAAAATTCTCGACAACAGACTACCTTCCATAATGACAAGACTAACATCCATTGGAGTAACAAAAATCTAGACAACAACCTACATTAAATAATGACAAAGTACAATCCATTGGAATAACAAAAATCACGAAAACAAACTAACTTCCATAATCACAAGGCTAGCATCCATTGGAGTAACAAAAACATCAACAACAGACTACCTTCCATAATGACAAGGCTACATCCATTAGAGTAACAAAAATCTCGACAACAAACTAGCTTCTATAAGGACAAGGCTACCAGGCATTGGAGTAACAAAAATTTCGACAACAGACTACCTTCCATAATGAAAAAGTTACCATCCATTGGAATAACAAAATTCTCGACAACAGACTACCCTCCATAATGACAAGGCTACCACCCATTGGAGTAACAGATATCTCAATGACAAACTACCTTACATAATGACAAGGCTACCATCCATTGGAGTAAAAAAAATATTGACAACAAACTAACTTCCATAATGACAAGGCTACCACCCATTAGAGTAAAAAAGATACCTATATTATACTACCTTCCATAATGATAAGGCTACCATCGATTGGAGTAACAAAAATCTCGACAATATACTACTTTCCATATTGACATGGCTACCATCCATTGGAGTAACAAAAATATCGACAACAGAATACCTTCCATAATGACAAGGCTACCATCCATTGGAGTAACAAAAATCTCTACAACAGACTAGCTTCCATAAGGACAAGGCTACCAACCATTGGAGTAACAAAAATCTCGACAACAGACTACCTTCCATAATGACACGGCTACCATCCATTGGAGTAACAAAAATATCTACTATAGAGTACCTTCCATAATGACAAGGCTACCATCTATTGGAGTAACAAAAATCTCAACAATAGAGTACCTTCCATAATGACAAGGCTACCATGCATTGGAGTAACAAAAATCTCGACAACAGACTAGCTTCCATAAGGACAATGCTAGCAACCATTGTAGTAACAAAAATCTCGAAAACAGACTACCTTCCATAATGACAAGGCTACCATCCATTGTAGTAACAAATATCACGAAAATAGACTACCTTCCATAATGACAAGGCTATCATCCAAAGGAATAACAAAAATCTAGACAACAAACTACCTTCCATAATGGCAAGGCTACCATCCATTGGAGTAACAAAAATCTCAACAACAGACTACCTTCCATAATGACAAGGCTACCATCCATTGGAGTAACAAAAATCTCGACAACAGACTACCTTCCATAATGACACAGCTACCATCCATTGGAGTAACAAAAATATCGACAACAGAGTACCTTCCATAATGACAAGGCTACCATCCTTTGGAGTAATAAAAATCTCGACAATAGAGTACCTTCCATAATGACAAGGTTACCATACATTGGAATAAAAAAAATCCTGACATCCGACTACCTTCCATAATGACGAGGCTACCATCCAATGGAATAACAAAAATCTCCACAACAAACTACCTTCCATAATGACAAGGCTACCATCCATTGTAGTAACAAAAATATCGATAATAGACTACCTTCCATAATGACAAGGGTACCATCCATTTGAGTAACAAGAATATCGACAACAAAGTACCTTCCATAATGACAAAGCTATCATCCATTGGAGTAACAAAAATCTCGACAATAGAGTACCTTCCATAATGACAAGGCTACAATCCATTGAAGTAACAAAAATATTGAAAACAGACTACGTCCCATAATGACAAGGCTACCATTCATTGGAGTAACAAAAATCTCGACAACAGACTACCTCCCATAATGACAAGGATACCATCAATTGGAGTATAAAAATCTCGACTACAGACTACTTTCCATAATGACAAGGTTACAATCCATGAGAATAACAAAAATCTCGACATCAGACTCCCTTCCATAAAGACAAGGCTACCATCCAACGGAATAACAAAATTCTCGACAACAGACTACCTTCCATAATGACAAGGCTACCATCCATTGGAGTAAGAAAAATATTGACAACATACTACCTTCTGTAATGACAAGGCTACCATCCATTGGAGTAACAAAAATCTCTACAACAGACTAGCATCCATAAGGACAAGGCTACCAACCATTGGAGTAACAAAAATCTCGACAACAGACTACCTTCCATAATGACAAGGCTACCATCCATAGTAGTAACAAAAATCACGAAAATAGACTAACTTCCATAATGACAAGGCTATCACCCAAAGGAATAACAAAAATCTAGACAACAAATTACCTTCCATAATGACAAGGCTACCATCCATTGGAGTAACAAAAATCTCGACAATAGACTACCTTCCATAATGACAAGGCTACAATCCATTGAAGTAACAAAAATATTGACAACAAACTACGTCCCATAATGACAAGGCTAGCATTCATTGGAGTAACAAAAATCTCGACAACATACTACCTTCCATAATGACAAGGATACCATGCATTGGAGTATAAAAATCTCAACAAAAGATTACCTTCCATAATGACAAGGTTACAATCCATTAGAATAACAAAAATCTCGACATCAGACTACCTTCCATAATGACAAGGCTACCATCCAAGGGAATAACAAAATTCTCGACAACAGATTACCTTCCATAATGACAAGGCTACCATCCATTGGAGTAAAAAAATATCGACAACAAACTACCTTCCATAATGACAACGCTACCATCCATTGTAGTAACAAAAATCACGAAAATAGACTACCTTCCATAATGACAAGGCTATCATCCAAAGGAATAACAAAAATCTAGACAACAAACTACCTTCCATAATGATAAGGCTTCCATCCATTGGAGTAAAAAAATCTCGACAACAGACTACCTTCCATAATGACACGGCTACCATCCATTGTTGTAACAAAAATATCGACAACAGAGTACCTTCCATAATGAAAAGGCTACCATCCATTGGAGTAATAAAAATCTCGACAATAGAGTACCTTCCATAATGACAAGGTTTCCATACATTGGAATAACAAAAATCCTGACATCCGACTACCTTCCATAATGACAAGGCTACCATCCAATGGAATAACAAAAATCTCCACAACAAACTACCTTCCATAAGGACAAGGCTACCATCCATTGTAGTAACAAAAATAACGACAATAGACTACCTTCCATAATGACAAGGCTACCATCCATTGGAGTAACAAAAATATCGACAACGGAGTACCTTCCATAATGAAAAAGCTACCATCCATTAGAGTAACAAAAATCTCGACAATAGACTACCTTCCATAATGACAAGGCTACAATCCATTGAAGTAACAAAAATATTGACAACAGACTCCGTCCCATAATGACAAGGTTACTATTCATTGGAATAACAAAAATCTCGACAACAGACTACCTTCCATAATGATAAGGATACCATCCATTGGAGTATAAAAATCTCGACTACAGACTACTTTCCATAATGACAAGGTTCCAATCCATTAGAATAACAAAAATCTCGACATCAGACTACCTTCCATAGTGACAAGGCTACCATCCAAAGGAATAACAAAAATCTAGAGAACAAACTACCTTCCATAATGACAAGGCTACCATCCATTGGAGTAACAAATATATCGAGAACAGACTACCTTCCATAATGATAAGGCGACCATCCATTGGAGTAACAAAAATCACGACAACAGACTACCTTCCATAATGACACAGATACCATCCATTGGAGTAACAAAAATATCGACAACAAAGTACCTTCCATATTGACAAGGCTACCATCCATTGGAGTAACAAAAATCTCGACAACAGACTAGCTTTCATAAGGATAAGGCTACCAACCATTGGAATAACAAAAATCTCGACAACATACTACCTTCCATAATGACAAGGCTATCATCCAAAGGAATAACAAAAATCTAGACAACAAACTACCTTCCATAATGACAAGGCTACCATCCATCGGAGTAACAAAAATTCCGACAAGAGACTACCTTCCATAATGACAAGGCTACCATCCAATGGAATAACAAAATTCTCGATAACAGACTACCTTTCATAATGTCAAGGCTACCATCCATTGGAGTAAAAAAAATTTCGACAACAAACTACCTTCCATAATGACAAGGCTACCACCCATTGGAGTAAAAAAGATATCTATGTTATACTACCTTCCATAATGATAAGGCTACCATCCATTGCAGTAACAAAAATATCCACAACAGACAACCTTCTGTAATGACAAGGCTACCATTCATTGTAGTAACAAAAATTTGAACAAAAGACTACCTTCCATAATGACAAGGCTACCATCTATTAGAGTAACAAAAATCATAACGACAAACAACCATCCATAATGACAAGACTAGCATCCATTGGAGTAACAAAAATCTCGACAACAGACTACCTTCCATAATGACAAGGCTACCATCCATTGGAGTAACAAAAATATCGACAACTGACTACCTTCCATAATGACAAGGCTACCATCCATTGGAGTAATAAAAATCTCGACAACAGACTACCTTCCAGAATAACAAGGTTACAATCCATTAGAATAACAAAAATCTCGACATCAGACTACCTTCCATAATGACAAGGCTACCATCCAACGGAATAACAAAATTCTCAGCAACAAACTACCTTCCATAATGACAAGGCTACCACACATTGGAGTAACAAATATCTCATTGACAAACTACCTTCCATAATGACAAGGCTACCATCCATTGGAGTAAAAAAATATCGACAACAAACTACCTTCCATAATGACAAGGCTACCATCCATTGTAGTAACAAAAATCACGAAAATAGACTACCTTCCATAATGACAAGGCTATCATCCAAAGTAATAACAAAAATCTAGACAACAAACTACCTTCCATAATGACAAGGCTACCATCCATTGGAGTAAAAAAAATCTCGACAACAGACTACCTTCCATAATGACAAGTCTACCATCCATTGGAGTAACAAAAATATCGACAACAGACTACCTTCCATAATGACACGGCTACCATCCATTGGAGTAACAAAAATATCGACAACAAAGTACCTTCCATAATGACATAGCTACCATCCATTGGAGTAACAAAAATCTCGACAATAGAGTACCTTCCATAATGACAAGGTTACCATACATTGGAATAACAAAAATCCTGACATCCGACTACCTTCCATAATGACAAGGCTACCATCCAATGGAATAACAAAAATCTCGACAACAGACTACCTTGCATAATGACAAGGCTACCATCCATTGTAGTAACAAAAATATCGACAATATACTACCTTCCATAAGGACAAGGCTACCATCCATTGGAGTAACAAAAATATCGACAATAGACTACCTTCCATAATGACAAGGCTACCATCCATTGGAGTAATAAAAATCTCGACAACAGACTACCTTCCATAATGACAAGGTTACAATCCATTAGAATAACAAAAATCTCGACATCAGACTACCTTCCATAATGACAAGGCTACCATCCAACGGAATAACAAAATTCTCGACAACAGACTACCTTCCATAATGACAAGGCTACCACACATTAGAGTTACAAATATCTCAATGACAAACTACCTTCCATAATGACAAGGCTACCATCCATTGGAGTAAAAAAATATCGACAACAAACTACCTTCCATAATGACATGGCTACCACCCATTGGAGTAAAAAAGATATCTATATTATTCTACCTTCCATAATGACAAGGCTACCATCCATTGGAGTAACAGAAATCATAACGAGAGACTACCTTCCATAATGAAAAGACTACCATCCATTGGAGTAACAAATATCTCGACAATAGACTACCTTCCATAATGATAAGGCTACCATCCATTGGAGTAACAAAAATCTCGACAACAGACTACCTTCCATAATGACACGGCTACCATCCATTGGAGTAACAAAAATATCGACAACAAAGTACCTTCCATAATGACAAGGCTACCACTCATTGGAGTAAAAAAGATATCTATGTTATACTACCTTCCATAATGATAAGGCTACCATACAATGGAGTAAGAAAAATATCCACAACAGACAACCTTCTGTAATGACAAGGCTACCATTCATTGCAGTAACAAAAATTTGAACAAAAGACTACCTTCCATAATGACAAGGCTACCATCTATTAGAGTAACAAAAATCATAACGACAAACAACCATCCATAATGACAAGACTAGCATCCATTGGAGTAACAAAAATCTCGACAACAGACTACCTTCCATAATGACAAGGCTACCATCCATTGGAGTAACAAAAATATCGACAACAGACTACCTTCCATAATGACAAGGCTACCATCCATTGGAGTAATAAAAATCTCGACAACAGACTACCTTCCATAATAACAAGGTTACAATCCATTAGAATAACAAAAATCTCGACATCAGACTACCTTCCATAATGACAAGGCTACCATCCAACGAAATAACAAAATTCTCAACAACAGACTACCTTCCATAATGACAAGGCTACCACACATTGGAGTAACAAATATCTCAATGACAAACTACCTTCCATAATGACAAGGCTACCATCCATTTGAGTAAAAAAATATCGACAACAAACTACCTTCCATAATGACAAGGCTACCATCCATTGTAGTAACAAAAATCACGAAAATAGACTACCTTCCATAATGACAAGGCTATCATCCAAAGTAATAACAAAAATCTAGACAACAAACTACATTCCATAATGACAAGGCTACCATCCATTGGAGTAACAAAAATCTCGACAACAGACTACCTTCCATAATGACAAGGCTACCATCCATTGGAGTAACAAAAATCTCGACAACAGACTACCTTCCATAGTAACAAGGCTAACATCCATTGGAGTAACAAAAATATGAACAACAGACTACCTTCCATAATGACAAGGCTACCATCCATTGTAGTAACAAAAATCTCGACAACAGATTACCTTCAATAATGACAAGGCTACCATCCATTGGAGTAACAAAAATGTCGACAATACACTACCTTCCCTAATGACAAGGCTACCATCCATTGGAGTAAAAAAAATCTCGAAAATAGACTACCTTCCGTAATGACTAGGCTACCATCCAGTGGAATAACAAAAATCTCGACAACAAACTAACTTCCATAACGACAAGGCTACCATACATTATAGTAACAAAAATCTAAACAACAAAATACCTTTCATAATGACAAGGCTACCATCTATTGTAGTAACAAAAATCACAACAACAGACTACCTTCCATAATGACAAGGCTATAATCTATTGGAGTAACAAAAATCTCGATAACAGACTACCTTCCATAATGACAAGGCTACCATCCATTGGAGTAACAAAAATCTTGAAAACATACTACCTTCCATAATGACAAGGCTACCATCCATTGGAGTAACAAAAATATCGACAACAGACTACCCTCCATAATGACTAGGCTACCATCCATTGGAGTAACAAACATATCGAAAAGTGACTACCTTTCATAATGACAAGTCTACCATCCATTGGAATAACAAAAATCTCGACAACAGACTACCTTCCATAATGACAAGGCTACCATCCATTGGAGTAACAAAAATCTTGACAATAGACTACCATCCATAATGACAAGGCTACCATCCATTGGATTAACATAGATATCGATAACATACTACCTTCCATAATGACAAGGCTATCATCCATTGTAGTAACAAAAATCTCGACAACATACTACCTTCCATAATGACAAGGCTACAATCCATTGTAGTAACAAAAATATCGACAACATACTACCTTCCATAATGAAAAGGCTACAATCCATTGTAGTAATAAAAATCACGACAACAGACTACCATCCATAATGACAAGGCTACCATCCATTGGAGTAACAAAAATATCAACAAGGGACTACCTTCCATAATGACAAAGCTACCATCCATTGTAGTAACAAAAATCTCGACAATAGACTACCTTCAATAATGACAAGGCTACCATACATTAGAGTAACAAAAATCCGGACAACAGACTACCTTCCATAATGACGAAGCTACCATCCATTGGAGTAACAAAAATATCAACAAGAGACTACCTTCCATAATGACAAGGCTACCATCCTATGGACTAACAAAAATATTGAAAACAGAGTACCTTCCATAATGACAAGGCTACCATCAATTGGAGTAACAAAAATCTCGAAAACAGACTACCTTCCGTAATTACTAGGCTACCATCCAGTGGAATAACAAAAATCTCGACAACAGACTAACTTCCATAATGACAAGGCTACCATGCATTATAGTAACAAAAATCTGAACAACAGACTACCTTCCATAATGACAAGGCTACCATCCATTGGAATAACAATAATCACAACAATAGACTACCTTCGATAATGACAAGGCTACCATCGATTGGAGTAACAAAAATCTCGAGAACATACTACCTTCCATAATGACAAGGCTACCATCCATTGGATTATTAAAAATCTCGACAATAGACTACCTTATATAATGACTAGGCTACCATCCATTTGAGTAACAAACATATTGACAACAAACTACTTTTCATAATGTCAAGGCTACAATCCATTGTAGTAACAAAAATATCGACAAAAGACTACCTTCCATAATGACAAGGCTACCATCCATTGGAGTACCAAAAATCTCGACAATAGACTACCTTCCATAATGACAAGGCTACCATACATTGGAGTAACTAAAATTTCGACAACACACTACCTTCCATAATGACAAGGCTACAATCCATTGTAGTAACAAAAATCACGACAACAGACTACCTTCAATAATGACAAGGCTACAATCCATTGGAGTAATAAGAATCTCGACAAGAGACTACCTTCCATAATGACAAAGCTACCATCCATTGGAGTAACAAAAATATCAACAAGAGACTACCTTCCATAATTACAAGGCTACCATCCAATGGAGTAACAAAAATATCGACAATAGACTACCTTCCATAATAACAAGGCTACCATCCATTGGAGTAACAAAAATCTCGAAAACAGACTACCTTCTGTAATTACTAGGCTACCATCCAGTGGAATAACAAAAATCTCGACAACAGACTAACTTCCATAATGACAAGGCAACCATGCATTATAGTAACAAAAATCTGAAAAACTGACTACCATCCATAATGACAAGGCTACAATCCATTGGAATAACAAAAATCACAACAACAGACTACCTTCGATAATGACAAGGCTACCATCTATTGGAGTAACAAAAATCTCGAGAACATACTACCTTCCATAATGACAAGGCTACCATCCATTGAGGTATTAAAAATCTCGACAATAGACTACCTTACATAATGAATAGGCTACAATCCATTTGAGTAACAAACATATTGACAACAAACTACTTTTCATAATGTCAAGGCTACAATCCATTGTAGTAACAAAAATATCGATAAAAGACTACCTTCCATAATGACAAGGCTACCATCCATTGGAGTAACAAAAATCTTGACAACAGACTACCATCCATAATGACAAGGCTACCATCCATTGGATTAACATAGATATCGATAACATACTACCTTCCATAATGACAAGGCTACCATCCATTGGAGTAACAAAAATATCGACAACAGACTACCTTCCATAATCATTAGGCTAACATCCATTGGAGTAACAAAAATATCAACAAGATACTACCTTCCATAATGAAAAGGCTACCATCCATTGTATTAACAAAAATCTCAACAACAGACTACCTTCAATAATGACAAGGCTACCATCAATTAGAGTAACAAAAATCCGGACAACAGACTACCTTCCATAATGACAAAGCTACCATCCATTGGAGTAACAAAAATCACGACAACAGACTACCTTCCATAATGACAAGGCTACCATCCAATGGAGTAACAAAAATCTCGACAACAGACTACCTTCCATAATGAAAAGGCTACCATCCATTGGAGAAACAAAGATATCGACAACAGAGTACCTTTCATAATGACAAGGCTACAATCAATTGTAGTACCAAAAATGTCAACAAAAGACTACCCTCCATAATGACAAGGCTATCATCCATTGTAGTAACAAAAATCTCGACAATAGACTACCTTCAATAATGACAAGGCTACCATCCGTTGGAGTAACAAAAATCTCGAAAACAGACTAACTTCCATAATGACAAGCCTACCATCAATTAGTGTAACAAAAATCTGGACAACAGACTACCTTCCATAATGATAAGGCTACCATCTATTGGAGTAACAAAAATATCAACAAGAGACTACCTTCCCTAATGACAAGGCTACCATCCATTGGAGTAAAAAAAATCTCGAAAATAGACTACCTTCCGTAATGACTAGGCTACCATCCAGTGGAATAACAAAAATCTCGACAACAAACTAACTTCCATAACGACAAGGCTACCATACATTATAGTAACAAAAATCTAAACAACAAAATACCTTCCATAATGACAAGGCTACCATCCATTGTAGTAACAAAAATCACAACAACAGACTACCTTCCATAATGACAAGGCTATAATCTATTGGAGTAACAAAAATCTCGATAACAGACTACCTTCCATAATGACAAGGCTACCATCCATTGGAGTAACAAAAATCTTGAAAACATACTACCTTCCATAATGACAAGGCTACCATCCATTGGAGTAACAAAAATATCGACAACAGACTACCCTCCATAATGACTAGGCTACCATCCATTGGAGTAACAAACATATCGACAAGTGACTACGTTTCATAATGACAAGGCTACCATCAAATGGAATAACAAAAATCTCGATAACAGACTACCTTCCATAATGACAAGGCTACCGTCCATTGGAGTAAAAAAAATATCAACAAGAGACAACCTTCCATAATGACAAGGCTACCATCCATTGGAGTACCAAAAATCTCGACAACAAAATACCTTCTATAATGACAAGGCTACCATCCATTGGAGTAACAAAAATCTAGAAAACCGACTACCTTCCATAATTACTAGGCTACCATCCATTGGAATAACAAAAATATCAAAAACAGACAACCTTTTGTAATTACTAGGCTACCATCTAGTGGAATAACGAAAATACCGACAATAGACTAACTTCCATAATGACAAGGCTACCATCCATTGGAGTAACAAAAATCACGACAAAAGACTACCTTCAATAACGACAAGGCTACCATCCATTGGAATAACAAAAATATAGATAAAAGACTACCTTCCATAATGACAAGGCTCCCATCCAGTGGATTAACAAAAATATCGACAACAGACTAAATTCCATAATGACAAGGCTACCATCCATTGTAATAACAAAAATCACAACAACCGACTACCTTCCATAATGACAAGGCTACCATCTATTAGAGTAACTAAAATCTCGAGAACAGACTACCTTCCATAATGATAAGGCTAACATGTATTGGAGTATTAAAAATCTCTACAATAGACTACCTTACATAATGACTAGGCTACCATCCATTTGAGTAACAAATATATTGATAACAAACTACTTTTCATAATGTCAAGGCTACAATCCATTGTAGTAACAAAAATATCGACAAAATACTACCTTCCATAATGACAAGTCTACCATCCATTGGAGTATCAAAGATATCAACAACAGACTACCTTTCATAATGACAAGTCTACCATCCATTAGAATAACGAAAATCTCGACAACAGACTACCTTCCATAATGCCAAGGCTACCATCCATTGGAGTAACAAAAATCTTGACAATAGACTACCATCCATAATGACAAGGCTACCATCCATTGGATTAAACATAGATATCGATAACATACTACCTTCCATAATGACAAGGCTACCATCCATTGGAGTAACAAAAATCACGACAACAGACTACCTTCCATAATGAAAAGGCTACCTTCCATTGGAATAACAAAAATTTCGACAACAGACTACCTTCCATAATGACAAGGCTACCATCCAATGGAGTAACAAAAATCTCGACAACAGACTACCTTCCATAATGACAAGGCTACCATCCATTGGAGAAACAAAAATATCGACAACAAAATACCTTCCATTATAATAAGGGTACCATCCATTGGAGTAAAAAAATATCCACAAGAGACTACCTTCCATAATGACAAGGTTACCATCCATTGAAGTAATAAAAATCTCGAAAATAGAGTACCTTACATAATGAAAAGGCTATCATCCATTGGAGTAACAAAGATATCGACAACAGAGTACCTTTCATAATGACAAGGCTACAATCAATCGTAGTACCAAAAAAGTCAGCAAAAGACTACCCTCCATAATGACAAGGCTATCATCCATTGTAGTAACAAAAATCTCGACAATATACTACCTTCAATAATGACAAGGCTACCATCCATTGGAGTAACAAACATCTCGAAAACAGACTAACTTCCATAATGACAAGGCTACTATCAATTAGTGTAACAAAAATCTGGATAACAGACTACCTTCTATAATGATAAGGCTGCCATCTATTGGAGTAACAAAAATATCAACAAGCGACTACCTTCCAAAATGACAAGGCTACCATCCATTGGAGTAACAAAAATCTCGAAAATAGACTACCTTCCGTAATGACTAGGCTACAATCAAGTGGAATAACAAAAATCTCGACAACAGACTAACTTTAATAACGACAAGGCTACCATACATTATAGTAACAAAAATATAAATAAGAAAATACCTTCCATAATGACAAGGCTACTATCCATTGGAGTAACAAAAATCACAACAACAGACTACCTTCCATAATGACAAGGCTATAATCTATTGGAGTAACAAAAATCTTGAAAACATACTACCTTCCATAATGACAAGGCTACCATCCATTGGAGTAACAAAAATCTCGACAACAGACTACCCTCCATAATGACTAGGCTACCATACATTGGAGTAAAAAACATATCGACAAGTGACTACGTTTCATAATGACAAGGCTACCATCAATTGGAATAATAAAAATCTCGACAACAAACTACCTTCCATAATGACAAGGCTACCATCGATTCGAGTAAAAAAAATATCAACAAGAGACTACCTTCCATAATGACAAGGCTACCATCCATTGGAGTACCAAAAATCTCGACAACAAAATACCTTCTATAATGACAAGGCTACCATCCATTGGAGTAACAAAAATCTAGAAAACCGACTACCTTCCATAATGACTAGGCTACCATCCATTGGAATAACAAAAATATCGAAAACAGACAACCTTTCGTAATTACTAGGCTACCATCTAGTGAAATAACCAAAATATCGAAAACAGACTAACTTCCATAATGACAAGGCTACCATCCATTGGAGTAACAAAAATCACGACAACAGACTACCTTCAATAACGACAAGGCTACCATCCATTGGAATAACAAAAATATAGATAATAGACTACCTTCCATAATGACAAGGCTCCCATCCAGTGGATTAACAAAAATATCGAAAACAGACTAAATTCCATAATGACAAGGCTACCATCCATTGTAATAACAAAAATCACAACAACAGACTACCTTCCATAATGACAAGGCTACCATCTATTAGAGTAACAAAAATCTCGAGAACAGACTACCTTACATAATGACTAGGCTACCATCCATTTAAGTAACAAATATATTAATAACAAACTACTTTTCATAATGTCAAGGATATAATCCATTGTAGTAACAAAAATATGGACAAAATACTACCTTCCATAATGACAAGGCTACCATCCATTGGAGTAAAAAAAATGTCGACAATAGACTACCTTCCATAATGATTAGGCTACCATCCATTGGAGTATCAAAGATATCAACAACAGACTACCTTTCATAATGACAAGTCTACCATCCATTGGAATAACGAAAATCTCGACAACAGACTACCTTCCATAATGCCAAGGCTACCATCCATTGGAGTAACAAAAATCTTGACAATAGACTACCATCCATAATGACAAGGCTACCATCCATTGGATTAACATAGATATCGATAACAGAGTACCTTCCATAATGAAAAGGCTACCATACATTGGAGTAACAAAAACCTCGACAACATACTACCTTCCATAATGACAAGGCTACAATCCGTTGTAGTAACAAAAATCACGACAACAGAGTACCTTCAATAATGAGAAGGCTACCATCCATTGGAGTAACAAGAATCTCGACAACAAACTACCTTCCATAATGACAAGACTAATATCCATTGGAGTAACAAAAATATCAACAAGAGACTACCTTCCATAATGACAAGGCTACCATCCAATGGAGTAACAAAAATCTCGACAACAGACTACCTTCCATAATGACAAGGCTACCAGCCATTGGAGTAACAAAAATCTCGAAAACAAACTACCTTCCATAATTACTAGGCTACCATCTAGTGGAATAACAAAAATCTCGACAACAGACTAACTTCCATAATGAAAAGGCTACCATGCATTATAGTAACAAAAATATGAACAATAGACTACTTTCCATAATTACAAGGCTACCCTCCATTGGAATAAAAAAATCACAACAATAGACTACCTTCGATAATGACAAGGCTACCATCCATTGGAGTAACAAAAATCTAGAAAACCGACTACCTTCCATAATGACTAGGCTACCATCCATTGCAATAACAAAAATATCGAAAACAGACAACCTTTCGTAATTACTAGGCTACCATCTAGTGAAATAACCAAAATATCGAAAACAGACTAACTTCCATAATGACAAGGCTACCATCCATTGGAGTAACAAAAATCACGACAACAGACTACCTTCAATAACGACAAGGCTACCATCCATTGGAATAACAAAAATATAGATAATAGACTACCTTCCATAATGACAAGGCTCCCATCCAGTGGATTAACAAAAATATCGACAACAGACTAAATTCCATAATGACAAGGCTACCATCCATTGTAATAACAAAAATCACAACAACAGACTACCTTCCATAATGACAAGGCTACCATCTATTAGAGTAACAAAAATCTCGAGAACAGACTACCTTACATAATGACTAGGCTACCATCCATTTAAGTAACAAATATATTGATAACAAACTACTTTTCATAATGTCAAGGATATAATCCATTGTAGTAACAAAAATATGGACAAAATACTACCTTCCATAATGACAAGGCTACCATCCATTGGAGTAACAAAAATGTCGACAATAGACTACCTTCCATAATGATTAGGCTACCATCCATTGGAGTATCAAAGATATCAACAACAGACTACCTTTCATAATGACAACTCTACCATCCATTGGAATAACGAAAATCTCGACAACAGACTACCTTCCATAATGCCAAGGCTACCATCCATTGGAGTAACAAAAATCTTGACAATAGACTACCATCCATAATGACAAGGCTACCATCCATTGGATTAACATAGATATCGATAACAGAGTACCTTCAATAATGAAAAGGCTACCATACATTGGAGTAACAAAAACCTCGACAACATACTACCTTCCATAATGACAAGGCTACAATCCGTTGTAGTAACAAAAATCACGACAACAGACTACCTTCAATAATGAGAAGGCTACCATCCATTGGAGTAACAAGAATCTCGACAACAAACTACCTTCCATAATGACAAGACTAATATCCATTGGAGTAACAAAAATATCAACAAGAGACTACCTTCCATAATGACAAGGCTACCATCCAATGGAGTAACAAAAATCTCAACAACAGACTACCTTCCATAATGACAAGGCTACCAGCCATTGGAGTAACAAAAATCTCGAAAACAAACTACCTTCCATAATTACTAGGCTACCATCCAGTGGAATAACAAAAATCTCGACAACAGACTAACTTCCATAATGAAAAGGCTACCATGCATTATAGTAACAAAAATATGAACAATAGACTACTTTCCATAATGACAAGGCTACCCTCCATTGGAATAAGAAAAATCACAACAATAGACTACCTTCGATAATGACAAAGCTACCATCTTTTGGAGTAACAAAAATCTCGAAAACAGACTACCTTCCATAATGACAAGGATACCATCCATTGGAGTATTAAAAATTTCGACAATAGACTACCTTAAATAATGACTAGGCTACCATCCATTTGAGTAACAAACATATTGACAACAAACTACTTTTCATAATGTCAAGGCTACAATCCATTGTAGTAACAAAAATATCGACAAAAGACTATCTTCCATAATGACAAGGCTACCATCCATTGGAGTAACAAAAATCTCGACAATAGACTACCTTCCATAATGACAAGGCTACCATCCATTGGAGTAACAAAAATGTCGAAAATAGACTACCTTCCATAATGATTAGGCTACCATCCATTGAAGTATCAAAGATATCAACAACAGACTACCTTTCATAATGACAAGGCTACCATCCATTGGAATAACAAAAATCTCGATAACAGACTACCTTCCATAATGACAAGGCTACCATCCATTGGAGTAACAAAAATCTTGACAACAGACTACCATCCATAATGACAAGGCTATCATCCATTGGATTAACATAGATATCGATAACATACAACCTTCCATAATGATAAGGCTACAATCCATTGTAGTAATAAAAATCACGACAACAGACTATCATCCATAATGACAAGGCTACCATCCATTGAAGTAACAAAAATATCAACAAGAGACTACATTCCATAATGATAAGTCTAACATCCATTGTAGTAACAAAAATATCGAAAACAGACTACCTTCAATAATGACAAGGCTACCATCCATTAGAGTAACAAAAATCCAGACAACAGACTACCTTCCATAATGACAAGGCTACCATCCATTGGAGTAACAAAAATATCAACAAGAGACTACCTTCCATAATGACAAGGCTACCATCCAATGGAGTAACAAAAATCTCGAAAACATACTACCTTCCATAATGACAAGGCTACCATCCATTGGAGTAACAAAAATCTCGAAAACAGACTACCTTCTGTAATTACTAGGCTACCATCTAGTGGAATAACAAAAATCTCGACAACAGACTAACTTCCATAATGACAAGGCTACCATGCATTATAGTAACAAAAATTTGAACAACAGACTACCTTCCATAATGACAAGGCTACCATCCATTGGAATAACAAAAATCACAACAATAGACTACCTTCGATAATGACAAAGCTACCATCTTTTGGAGTAACAAAAATCTCGAAAACAGACTACCTTCCATAATGACAAGGATACCATCCATTGGAGTATTAAAAAATTCGACAATAGACTACCTTAAATAATGACTAGGCTACCATCCATTTGAGTAACAAACATATTGACAACAAACTACTTTTCATAATGTCAAGGCTACAATCCATTGTAGTAACAAAAATATCGACAAAAGACTATCTTCCATAATGACAAGGCTACCATCCATTGGAGTAACAAAAATCTCGACAATAGACTACCTTCCATAATGACAAGGCTACCATCCATTGGAGTAACAAAAATGTCGAAAATAGACTACCTTCCATAATGATTAGGCTACCATCCATTGAAGTATCAAAGATATCAACAACAGACTACCTTTCATAATGACAAGGCTACCATCCATTGGAATAACAAAAATCTCGATAACAGACTACCTTCCATAATGACAAGGCTACCATCCATTGGAGTAACAAAAATCTTGACAACAGACTACCATCCATAATGACAAGGCTACCATCCATTGGATTAACATAGATATCGATAACATACAACCTTCCATAATGATAAGGCTACAATCCATTGTAGTAATAAAAATCACGACAACAGACTATCATCCATAATGACAAGGCTACCATCCATTGAAGTAACAAAAATATCAACAAGAGACTACATTCCATAATGATAAGTCTAACATCCATTGTAGTAACAAAAATATCGAAAACAGACTACCTTCAATAATGACAAGGCTACCATCCATTAGAGTAACAAAAATCCAGACAACAGACTACCTTCCATAATGACAAGGCTACCATCCATTGGAGTAACAAAAATATCAACAAGAGACTACCTTCCATAATGACAAGGCTACCATCCAATGGAGTAACAAAAATCTCGAAAACATACTACCTTCCATAATGACAAGGCTACCATCCATTGGAGTAACAAAAATCTCGAAAACAGACTACCTTCTGTAATTACTAGGCTACCATCTAGTGGAATAACAAAAATCTCGACAACAGACTAACTTCCATAATGACAAGGCTACCATGCATTATAGTAACAAAAATTTGAACAACAGACTACCTTCCATAATGACAAGGCTACCATCCATTGGAATAACAAAAATCACAACAATAGACTACCTTCGATAATGACAAGGCTACCATCTATTGGAGTAACAAAAATCTCGAGAATAGACTACCTTCCATAATGACAAGGCCACCATCTATTGGATTATTAAAAATCTCGACAATAGACTACCTTACATAATGACTAGGCTACCATCCATTTGAGTAACAAACATATTGACAACAAAATACTTTTCTTAATGTCAAGGCTACAATCCATTGTAGTAACAAAAATATCGACAAAAGACTACCTTCCATAATGACAAGGCTACCGTCCATTAGAGTACCAAAAATGTCGACAACAGACTACCTTCCATAATGACAAGGCTAACATCCATTGGAGTAACAAAAATATCAACAAGAGACTACCTTCCATAATTACAAGGCTACCATCCATTGTATTAACAAAAATCTCGACAACAGACTACCTTCAATAATGACAAGGCTACCATCCATTAGAGGATCAAAAATCCGGACAACAGACTACCTTCTATAATGACAAGGCTACCATCCATTGGAGTAACAAAAATATCAACAAGAGACTACCTTCCACAATGGCAAGGCTACCATCCAATAGAGTAACAAAAATCTCGACAACAGACTACCTTCCATAATGACAAGGCTACCATCCATTGGAGTAACAAAAATCTCGAAAACAGACTACCTTCCATAATTACTAGGCTAACATCCAGTGGAATAACAAAAATCTCGACAACAGACTAACTTCCATAATGAAAAGGCTACCATGCATTATAGTAACAAAAATCTGAATAATAGACTACTTTCCATAATGACAAGGCTACCATCCATTGGAATAAGAAAAATCACAACAACAGACTACCTTCGATAATGACAAAGATACCATCTATTGGAGTAACAAAAATCTCGAAAACAGACTACCTTCCATAATGACAAGGCTACCATCCATTGGAGTATTAAAAATTTCGACAGTAGACTACCTTAAATAATGACTAGGCTACCATCCATTTGAGTAACAAAACATATTGACAACAAACTACTTTTCATAATGTCAAGGCTATAATCCATTGTAGTAACAAAAATATCGACAAAAGACTATCTTCCATAATGACAAGGCTACCATCCATTGGAGTAACAAAAATTTCGAAAATAGACTACCTTCTATAATGATTAGGCTACCATCCATTGAAGTATCAAAGATATCAACAAAAGACTACCTTTCATAATGACAAGGCTACCATCCATTGGAATAACAAAAATCTCGACAACAGACTACCTTCCATAATGACAAGGCTACCATCCATTGGAGTAACAAAAATCTTGACAACAGACTACCATCCATAATGACAAGGCTACGATCCATTGGATTAACATAGATATCGATAACATACTACCTTCCATAATGATAAGGCTACAATCCATTGTAGTAATAAAAATCACGACAACAGACTACCTTCCATAATGACAAGGCTACCATCCATTGTAGTAACAAAAATATCGACAACAGACTACCTTCAATTATGACAAGGCTACCATCCATTAGAGTAACAAAACTCCAGACAACAGACTACCTTCCATAATGACAAGGCTACCATCCATTGGAGTAACAAAAATATCAACAAGAGACTACCTTCCATAATGACAAGGCTACCATCCAATGGAGTAACAAAAATCTCGAAAACAGACTACCTTCCATAATGACAAGGCTACCATCCATTGGAGTAACAAAAATCTCGAAAATAGACTACCTTCCGTAATTACTAGGCTACCATCCAGTGGAATAACAAAAATCTCGACTACAAACTAACTTCCATAATGACAAGGCTACCATACATTATAGTAACAAAAATATGAACACAAACTACCTTCAATAATGATAAGGCTACCATCCATTGGAATAAAAAAAATCACAACAATAGACTACCTTCCATAATGACAAGGCTACCATCTATTGGAGTAACAAAAATCTCGAGAACAAACTACCTTTCTATAATGACAAGGCTACCATCCATTGGAGTATTAAAAATCTCGACAATAGACTACCTTACATAATGATTAGGCTACCATACATTAGAGTAACAAACATATTGACAACAAACTACTTTTCATAATGTCAAGGCTACAATCCATTGTAGTAACAAAAATATCGACAAAAGACTATCTTCCATAATGACAAGGCTACCATCCATTGGAGTAACAAAAATTTCGAAAATAGACTACCTTCTATAATGATTAGGCTACCATCCATTGAAGTATCAAAGATATCAACAAAAGACTACCTTTCATAATGACAAGGCTACCATCCATTGGAATAACAAAAATCTCGACAACAGACTACCTTCCATAATGACAAGGCTACCATCCATTGGAGTAACAAAAATCTTGACAACAGACTACCATCCATAATGACAAGGCTACGATCCATTGGATTAACATAGATATCGATAACATACTACCTTCCATAATGATAAGGCTACAATCCATTGTAGTAATAAAAATCACGACAACAGACTACCTTCCATAATGACAAGGCTACCATCCATTGTAGTAACAAAAATATCGACAACAGACTACCTTCAATTATGACAAGGCTACCATCCATTAGAGTAACAAAACTCCAGACAACAGACTACCTTCCATAATGACAAGGCTACCATCCATTGGAGTAACAAAAATATCAACAAGAGACTACCTTCCATAATGACAAGGCTACCATCCAATGGAGTAACAAAAATCTCGAAAACAGACTACCTTCCATAATGACAAGGCTACCATCCATTGGAGTAACAAAAATCTCGAAAATAGACTACCTTCCGTAATTACTAGGCTACCATCCAGTGGAATAACAAAAATCTCGACTACAAACTAACTTCCATAATGACAAGGCTACCATACATTATAGTAACAAAAATATGAACACAAACTACCTTCAATAATGATAAGGCTACCATCCATTGGAATAAAAAAAATCACAACAATAGACTACCTTCCATAATGACAAGGCTACCATCTATTGGAGTAACAAAAATCTCGAGAACAAACTACCTTTCTATAATGACAAGGCTACCATCCATTGGAGTATTAAAAATCTCGACAATAGACTACCTTACATAATGATTAGGCTACCATACATTAGAGTAACAAACATATTGACAACAAACTACTTTTCATAATGTCAAGGCTACAATCCATTGTAGTAACAAAAATATCGACAAAATACTACCTTCCATAATGACAAGGATACCATCCAATGGAGTAACAAAAATCTCGACAATAGACTACCTTCCATAATGACAAGGCTACCATCCAATGGAGTAATAAAAATCTCAACAACAGACTACCTTCCATAATGACAAGGCTCCCATCTATTGGAGTAACAAAAATCTCGAGAACAAACTACCTTTCTATAATGACAAGGCTACCATCCATTGGAGTATTAAAAATCTCGATAATAGACTACCTTACATAATGACTAGGCTACCATACATATTTACAACAAACTACTTTTCATCATGTCAAGGCTACAATCCATTATAGTAATAAAATATCGAAAAAATACTACCTTCCATAATGACAAGGCTACCATCAATTGGAGTAACAAAAATCTCGAAAACAGACTACCTTCTGTAATTACTAGGCTACCATCCAGTGGAATAACAAAAATCTCGACAACAGACTAACTTCCATAATGACAAGGCTACCATGCATTATAGTAACAAAAATCTGAACAACAGACTACCTTCCATAATGACAAGGCTACCATCCATTGGAATAACAAAAATCACAACAATAGACTACCTTCAATAATGACAAGGCAACCATCTATTGGAGTAACAAAAATCTCGAGAACAGACTACCTTCCATAATGACAAGGCTACCATCCATTGTATTATTAAAAATCTCGACAATAGACTACCTTACATAATGACTAGGCTACCATCTATTTGAGTAACAAACATATTGACAACAAAATACTTTTCATAATGTCAAGGCTACAATCCATTGTAGTAACAAAAATATCGACAAAAGACTACCTTCTATAATCACAAGGCTACCATCCATTAGAGTACCAAAAATGTCGACAACAGACAACCTTCCATAATGACAAGGCTAACATCCATTAGAGTAACAAAAATATCAACAAGAGACTACCTTCCATAATTACAAGGCTACCATCCATTGTAGAAACAAAAATCTCGACAAAGACTACCTTCAATAATGACAAGGCTACCATCCATTAGAGGAACAAAAATCCGGACAACAGACTGCCTTCCATAATGACAAGGCTACCATCCATTGGAGTAATAAAAATATCAACAAGAGACTACCTTCCATAATGACAAGGCTACAATCCAATGGAGTAACAAAAATCTCGACAACAGACTACCTTCCATAATCACAAGGCTACCATCCATTGGAGTAACAAAAATCTCGAAAACAGAATACCTTCCGTAATTACTAGGCTACAATCCAGTGGAATAACAAAAATCTCGACAACAGACTAACTTCCATAATGACAAGGCTACCATACATTATAGTAACAAAAATATGAACACATACTACCTTCCATAATGACAAGGCTACCATCCATTGGAATAACAAAAATCACAACAACAGACTACCTTCCATAATGACAAGACTACCATCTATTGGAGTAACAAAAATCTCGAGAACAAACTACCTTTCTATAATTACAAGGCTACCATCCATTGGAGTATTAAAAATCTCGACAATAGACTACCTTACATAATGACTAGGCTACCATACATTTGAGTAACAAACATATTGACAACAAACTACTTTTCATAATGTCAAGGCTACAATCAATCATAGTAACAAAAATATCGACAAAATACTACCTTCCATAATGACAAGGCTACCATCCATTTGAGTAACAAAAATCTCGACAACAGACTACCTTCCATAATGACAAGGCTACCATCCAATGGAGTAACACAAATCTCAACAACAGACTACCTTCCATAATGACAAGGCTACCATCTATTGGAGTAACAAAAATCTCGAGAACAAACTACCTTTCTAAAATGACAAGGCTACCATCCATTAGAGTATTAAAAATCTCGACAATAGACTACCTTACATATTGACTAGGCTACCATACATTTGAGTAACAAACATATTTACAACAAACTAATTTTCATCATGTCAAGGCTACAATCCATTGTAGTAACAAAAATATCGACAAAATACTTCCTTCCATGATGACAAGGCTACCATCCATTGGAGTAACAAAAATTTCAACAAGAGACTACCATCCACAATGACAAGGCTACCATCCAATGGAGTACCAAACATCTCGACAACAGACTACCTTCCATAATGATAAGGCTACCATCCATTGGAGTAACAAAAATCTCAAAAACAAACTACCTTCCATAATTACTAGGCCACCATCCAGTGGATTAACAAAAATCTCGACAATAGACTAATTTCCATAAAGACAAGGCTACCAAACATTATAGTAACTAAAATCTAAATAACAAACTACCTTTCATAATGACAAGGCTACCATCCATTGGAATAACAAAAATCACAACACCAGATGACCTTCCATAATGACAAGGCTACCATCTATTAGAGTAACAAAAATCTTGAGAAAAGATTACCTTCCATAATGAAAGGCTACCATCCATTGGAGTATTAAAAAATCTCGGCAATAGACTACCTTAAATTATGACTAGGCTACCATCCATTTGAGTAACAAACATATTGACAACAAACTACTTTTCATAATGTTAAGGCTATAATCCATTGTAGTAACAAAAATATCGACAAAATACTACCTTCCATAATGACAAGGCTCCCATCCATTGGAGTAACAAATATCTCGACAACAGACTACCTTCCATAATGATAAGGCTACCATCCATTGGAGTAACAAAAATGTCGACAATAGACTACCTTCCATAATAATTAGGCTACCATCCATTGGAGTATCAAAGATATCAACAACAGACTACCTTTCATAATGACAAGTCTACCATCCATTGGAATAACAAAAATCTCGACAACAGACTACCTTCCATAATGACAAGGCTACCATCCATGGGAGTAACAAAAATCTTGACAACAGACTACCATCCATAATGACAAGGCTACCATCCAATGGATTAACGTAGATATCGATAACATACTACTTTCCATAATGACAAGGCTAACATACATTGGAGTAATAAAAATCTCGACAACAGACTACCTTCCAAAATGACAAGGCTATCATCCATTGTAGTAACAGAAATCTCGACAACAAACTACCTTCCATAATGACAAGGCTACAATCCATTGTAGTAACAAAAATATCGACAACATACTACATTCCATAATGAAAAGGCTACAATCCATTGTAGTATTAAAAATCACGACAACAGACTACCATCCATAATGACAAGGCTACCATCCATTGGAGTAACAAAAATATCAACAAGAGACTACCTCCCATAATGACAAGGCTACCATCCATTGTAGTAACAAAAATCTCGTCAACAGACTACCTTCAATAATGACAAGGCTACCATACATTAGAGTAACAAAAATCCGGACAACAGACTACCTTCCATAATGACAATGCTACCATCCATTGGAGTAAAAAAAATATCAACAAGAGACTACCTTCCATAATGACAAGGCTACCATACATTGGAGTAACAAAAATCTCGACAACATACTAGCTTCCATAATGACAAGGCTACAATCCATTGTAGTAACAAAAATCACGACAACAGACTACCTTCAATAATGACAAGGCTATCGTCCATTGGAGTAACAAAAATATCAACAAGAGACTACCTTCCATAATGACAAGGCTACCATGCATTATAGTAACAAAAATCTGAACAACATACTACCTTCCATAATGACAAGGCTACCATCCATTGGAATAACAAAAATCACAACAATATACTACCTTCGATAATGACAAGGCTACCATCTATTGGAGTAACAAATATCTCGAGAACATACTACCTTAAATAATGACAAGGCTACCTTCCATTGGATTATTAAAAATCTCGACAATTGACTACCTTACATAATGACTAGGCTACCATCAATTTGAGTAACAAGCATATTGACAACAAACTACTTTTCATAACATCAAGGCTACAATCCATTTTAGTAACAAAAATATCGACAAAAGACTACCTTCCATAATGACAAGGCTACCATCCATTGGAGTACCAAAAATATCGAGAACAGACTACCTTCCATAATGACAAGGCTAACATCCATTGAAGTAACAAAAATATCAACAAGAGACTACCTTCCATAATGACAAGGCTACCATCCATTGTAGTAACAAAAATCTCGAAAACAAACTACCTTCAATAATGACAAGGCTACCATCCATTAGAGTAACAAAAATCCGGACAACAGACTACCTTCCATAATGACAAGGCTACCATCCATTAGAGTAACAATAATGACAAGGCTACCATCCATTAGAGTAACAAAAATCTCGAAAACAGACTACCTTCCGTAATTACTAGGCTACCATCCAGTGAAATAACAAAAATCTCGACAACATACTAACTTCCATAATGAAAAGGCTACCATGCATTATAGTAACAAAAATCTGAACAACAGACTACCTTCCATAATGACAAGGCTACCATCCATTGGAATAACAAAAATCAAAACAATAGACTACCTTTGATAATGACAAGGCTACCATCTATTGGAGTAACAAAAATCTCGGGAACAGACTACCTTCCATAATGACAAGGCTACCATCCATTGGAGTATTAAAAATCACGACAATAGACTACCTTACATAATGACTAGGCTACCATCCATTTGAGTAACAAACATATTGACAACAAACTACTTTTCATAATGTCAAGGCTACAATCCATTGTAGTAACAAAAATATCGACAAAAGACTATCTTCCATAATGACAAGGCTACCATCCATTGGAGTAACAAAAATCTCGACAACAGACTACCTTCCATAATGACAAGGCTAACATCCATTGGAGTAACAAAAATATCAACAAGAGATTACCTTCCATAATGACAAGGCTACCATCCATTGTAGTAACAAAAATCTCGACAACAGACTACCTTCAATAATGACAAGGCTACCATCCATTAGAGTAACAAAAATCCGGACAACAGACTACCTTCCATAATGACAAGGATACCATCCATTGGACTAACAAAAATATCAACAAGACACTACCTTCCATAATTACAAGGCTACCATCCAATGGAGTAACAAAAATCTCGACAATAAAATACCTTCCATAATGACAAGGCTACCATCTATTGGAGTATTAAAAATCTCGACAATAGACTACATTACATAATGACTAGGCTACCATCCATTTGAGTAACAAATATATTGACAGCAAACTACTTTTCATAATGTCAAGGCTACAATCCATTGTAGTAACAAATATATCGACAAAATACTACCTTCCATAATGACAAGGCTACCATCCATTGGAGTAACAAAAATCTCGACAACATACTACCTTCCATAATGACAAGGCTAACATCCATTGGAGTAACAAAAATATCAACAAGAAACTACCTTCCATAATGACAAGGCTACCATCCATTGTAGTAACAAAAATCTCGACAACAGACTACCTTCAATAATGACTAGGCTACCATCCATTAGAGTAACAAAAATCCGGATAACAGACTACCTTCCATAATGACAAGGCTACCATCCATTGGAGTAACAAAAATATCAACAAGAGACTACCTTCCATAATTACAAGGCTACCATCCAATGGAGTACCAAAAATCTCGACAACACACTACCTTCCATAATGACAAGGCTACCATCCATTGGAGTAACAAAAATCTCGAAAATAGACTACCTTCCATAATTACTAGGCTACCATCCAGTGGAATAACAAAAATATCGACAAAAGACTAACTTCCATAATGACAAGGCTACCATGCATTATAGTAACAAAAATCTGAACAACAAAATACCTTCCATAATGACAAGGCTACCATCCATTGGAATAACAAAAATCACAACAACAGACTACCTTCCATAATGACAAGGCTATAATCTATTGGAGTAACAAAATTCTCGATAACAAACTACCTTCCATAATGACAAGGCTACCATCCATTGGAGTAACAAAAATCTTGAAAACATACTACCTTCCATAATGACAAGGCTACCATCCATTAGTGTAACAAAAATATGGACAACAGACTGCCTTCCATAATGATAAGGCTACCATATATTGGAGTAACAAAAATATCAACAAGAGACTACCTTCCATAATGACAAGGCTACCATCCATTGGAGTAACAAAAATATCGAAAATAGACTACCTTCCGTAATTACTAGGCTACCATCCAGTGGAATAACAAAAATATCGACAGCAGACTAACTTCCATAATGACAAGGCTACCATGCATTATAGTAACAAAAATCTGAACAAAGAAATACCTTCCATAATGACAAGGCTATTATCCATTGGAATAACAAAAATCACAACAACAAACTACCTTCCATAATGACAAGGCTATAATCTATTGGAGTAACAAAAATCTCGATAACAGACTACCTTCCATAATGACAAGGCTACCATCCATTGGAGTAACAAAAATCTTGAAAACATACTACCTTCCATAATGACAAGGCTACCATCCATTAGTGTAACAAAAATCTAGACAACAGACTGCCTTCCATAATGATAAGGCTACCATATATTGGAGTAACAAAAATATCAACAAGAGACTACCTTCCATAATGACAAGGCTACCATCCATTGGAGTAACAAAAATCTCGAAAACAGACTACCTTCCGTAATGACTAGGCTACCATCCAGTGGAATAACAAAAATCTCGACAACAGACTAACTTCCATAACGACAAGGCTACCATACATTATAGTAACAAAAATCTAAACAACAAATTACCTTCCATAATGACAAGGCTACCATCCATTGGAGTAACAAAAATCACAACAACAGACTACCTTCCATAATGACAAGGCTATAATCTATTGGTGAAACAAAAATCTTGATAACAGACTACCTTCCATAATGACAAGGCTACCATTCATTGGAGTAACAAAAATCTTGAAAACATACTACCTTTCATAATGACAAGGCTACCATCCATTGGAGTAACAAAAATCTCGACAATAGACTACCCTCCATAATGACTAGGCTACCATCCATTGGAGTAACAAACATATCGACAACTGATTACGTTTCATAATGACAATGCTACCATCAATTGGAATAACAAAAATCTCGACAACAGACTAACTTCCAAAATGACAAGGCTACCATGCATTATAGTAACAAAAATCTGAACAACAAAATACCTTCCATAATGACAAGGCTACCATCCATTGGAATAACAAAAATCACAACAACAGACTACCTTCCATAATGACAAGGCTATAATCTATTGGAGTAACAAAAATCTCGATAACAGACTACCTTCCATAATGACAAGGCTACCATCCATTGGAGTAACAAAAATCTTGAAAATATACTACCTTCCATAATGACAAGGCTACCATCCATTAGTGTATCAAAAATCTGGACAACAGACTGCCTTCCATAATGATAAGGATACCATATATTGGAGTAAATAAAATATCAACAAGAGACTACCTTCCATAATGACAATGCTACCATCAATTGGAATAACAAAAATCTCGACAATAGACTGCCTTCCATAATGACAAGGCTACCATCCATTGGAGTAACAAAAATATCAACAAGAGACTACCTTCCATAATGACAAGGCTACCATCCATTGGAGTACCAAAAATCTCGACAACAAAATACCTTCTATAATGACAAGGCTACAATCCATTGGAGTAACAAAAATCTAGAAAATAGACTACCTTCCATAAAAACTAGGCTACCATCCATTGGAATAACAAAAATATCGAAAACAAACAACCTTTCGTAATTACTAGGCTACCATCGAGTGGAATAACAAAAATCTCGAAAACAGGCTAACTTCCATAATGACAAGGCTACCATCCATTGGAGTAACAAAAATCACGACAACAGACTATCTTCCATAATGGCAAGGCTACCATCGAGTGGATTAACAAAAATCTCGACAACAGACTAATTTCCATAATGACAAGGCTACCATCCATTGTAATAACAAAAATCACAACAACATACTACCTTCCATAATGACAAGGCTACCATCTATTAGAGTAACAAAAATCTCAAGAATAGACTACCTTCCATAATGACAAGGCTACCATCTATTGGAGTATTAAAAATCTCGACAATAGACTACCTTACATAATGACTAGGCTACCATCCATTTGAGTAACAAATATATTGAAAACAAACTACTTTTCGTAATGTCAAGGCTACAATCCATTGTAGTAACAAATATATCGACAAAATACTACCTTCCATAATGACAAGGCTACCATCCAGTGGAGTAACAAAAATGTCGACAATAGACTACCTTCCATAATGATTAGGCTACCATCCATTGGAGTATCAAAGATATCAACAACAGACTACCGTTCATATTGACAAGTCTACCATCCATTGGAATAACGAAAATCTCGACAACAGACTACCTTCCATAATGACAAGGCTACCATCCATTGGAGTAACAAAAATCTTGACAATAGACTACCATCCATAATTACAAGGCTACCATCCATTGGAGTAACAAGAATCTCGACAACAGACTACCTTCCATAATGACAAGACTAACATCCATTGGAGTAACAAAAATATCAACAAGATTCTACCTTCCATAATGACAAGGCTACCATCCATTGTAGTAACAAAAATCTTGACAACAAACTACCTTCAATAATGACAAGGCTACCATCCATTAGAGTAACAAAAATCCGGACATCAGACTACCTTCCATAATGACAAGGCTACCATCCATTGGAGTAACAAAAATATCAACAAGAGACTACCTTCCATAATGACAAGGCTACCATCCATTGGAGTAACAAAAATCACGACAATAGACTACCTTCCATAATGACAAGGCTACCATCCAGTGGATTAACAAAAATCTCGACAACAGACTAATTTCCATAATGACAAGGCTACCATCCATTGGAGTAACAAAAATCACAACAACATACTACCTTCCATAATGACAAGGCTACCATCTATTAGAGTAACAAAAATCTCAAGAATAGACTACCTTCCATAATGAAAAGGCTACCATCTATTGGAGTATTAAAAATCTCGACAATAGACTACCTTACATAATGACTAGGCTACCATCCATTTGAGTAACAAAAATCTCGACAACAAAATAACCTCTATAATGACAAGGCTACAATCCATTGGAGTAACAAAAATCTAGAAAATAGACTACCTTCCATAAAGACTAGGCTACCATCCATTGGAATAACAAAAATATCGAAAACAGACAACCTTTCGTAATTACTAGGCTACCATCCAGTGGAATAACAAAAATCTCGACAACAGACTAACTTCTATAATGACAAGGCTACCATCCATTGGAGTAACAAAAATCACGACAACAGACTACCTTCCATAATGACAAGGCTACCATCCAGTGGATTAACAAAAATCTTGACAACAGACTAATTTCCATAATGACAAGGCTACCATCCATTGTAATAAAAAAAATCACAACAACATACTACCTTCCATAATGACAAGGCTACCATCTATTAGAGTAACAAAAATCTCAAGAATAGACTACCTTCCATAATGACAAGGCTACCATCTATTGGAGTATTAAAAATCTCGACAATAGACTACCTTACATAATGACTAGGCTACCATCCATCTGAGTAATAAATATATTAACAACAAACTACTTTTTATAATATCAAGGCTACAATCCATTGTAGTAACAAATATATCGACAAATTACTACCTTCCATAATGACAAGGCTACCATTCAGTGGAGTAACAAAAATGTCGATAATAGACTACCTTCCATAATGATTAGGCTACCATCCATTGGAGTATAAAAGATATCAACAATAGACTACCTTTCATAATGACAAGGCTACCATCCATTGGAATAACAAAAATCTCGACAATAGACTACCTTCCATAATGACAAGGCTACCATCCATTGGAGTAACAAAAATATCGAAAACAGACAACCTTTCGTAATTACTAGGCTACCATCCAGTGGAATAACAAAATTCTCGACAACAGACTAACTTCCATAATGACAAGGCTACCATGCATTATAGTAACAAAAATCTGAACAACAAAATACCTTCCATAATGACAAGGCTAGCATCCATTGGAATAACAAAAATCACAACAGACTACCTTCCATAATGACAAGGCTATAATCTATTGGAGTAACAAAAATCTCGATAACAGACTACCTTCCATAATGACAAGGCTACCATCCATTGGAGTAACCAAAATCTTGAAAACATACTACCTTCCATAATGACAAGGCTACCATCCATTAGTGTACCAAAAATCTGGACAACAGACTGCCTTCCATAATGATAAGGCTACCATATATTGGAGTAACAAAAATATCAACAAGAGACTACCTTCCATAATGACAAGGCTACCATCCATTGGAGTAACAAAAATCTCGAAAATAGACTACCTTCCGTAAT
The DNA here is from genome assembly GCA_948472305.1 of Vicia faba. Lineage (NCBI taxonomy): Eukaryota > Viridiplantae > Streptophyta > Magnoliopsida > Fabales > Fabaceae > Vicia > Vicia faba. The sequence continues at coordinate 801,794,229 of OX451737.1, read as the reverse complement.
TACTAGGCTACCATCCAGTGGAATAACAAAAATCTCGACAATAGACTAACTTCCATAATGACAAGGCTACCATGCATTATAGTAACAAAAATCTGAACAACAAAATACCTTCCATAATGACAAGACTACCATCCATTGGAATAACAAAAATCACAACAACAAACTACCTTCCATAATGACAAGGCTATAATCTATTGGAGTAACAAAAATCTCGATAACAGACTACCTTCCATAATGACAAGGCTACCATCCATTGGAGTAACAAAAATCTGGACAACAGACTGCCTTCCATAATGATAAGGATACCATATATTAGAGTAACAAAAATATCAACAAGAGACTACCTTCCATAATGACAAAGCTACCATCCATTGGAGTACCAAAAATCTCGACAACAAAATACCTTCTATAATGACAAGGCTACAGTCCATTGGAGTAACAAAAATCTAGAAAATAGACTACCTTCCATAAAAACTAGGCTACCATCCATTGGAATAACAAAAATATCGAAAACAGACAACCTTTCGTAATTACTAGGCTACCATCCAGTGGAATAACAAAAATCTCGACAACAGACTACCTTCCCTAATGATAAGGCTATAATCTATTGGAGTAACAATAATCTCGAAAACAGACTACCTTCCGTAATTACTAGGCTACCATCCAGTGGAATAACAAAAATCTCGACAACAGACTAACTACCATAATGACAAGGCTTCCATGCATTATAGTAACAAAAATCTGAACAACGGACTACCTTCCATAATGACAAGGCTACCATCCATTGTAATAACAAAAATCACAACAACATACTACCTTCCATAATGACAAGGCTACCATCTATTAGAGTAACAAAAATCTCAAGAACAGACTACCTTCCATAATGACAAGGCTACCATCTATTGGAGTATTAAAAATCTCGACAATAGACTACCTTACATAATGACTAGGCTACCATCCATTTGAGTAAAAAATATATTGAAAACAAACTACTTTTCGTAATGTCAAGGCTACAATCCATTGTAGTAACAAATATATCGACAAAATACTACCTTCCATAATGACAAGGCTACCTTCCAGTGGAGTAACAAAAATGTCGACAATAAACTACCTTCCATAATGATTAGGCTACCATCCATTGGAGTATCAAAGATATCAACAACAGACTACCGTTCATAATGACAAGTCTACCATCCATTGGAATAACGAAAATCTCGACAACAGACTACCTTCCATAATGACAAGGCTACCATCCATTGGAGTAACAAAAATCTTGACAATAGACTACCATCCATAATTACAAGGCTACCATCCATTGGAGTAACAAGAATCTCGACAACAGACTACCTTCCATAATGACAAGACTAACATCCATTGGAGTAACAAAAATATCAACAAGATTCTACCTTCCATAATGACAAGGCTACCATCCATTGTAGTAACAAATATCTCGACAACAAACTACCTTCAATAATGACAAGGCTACCATCCATTAGAGTAACAAAAATACGGACATCACACTACCTTCCATAATGACAAGGCTACCATCCATTGGAGTAACAAAAATATCAACAAGAGACTACCTTCCATAATGACAAGGCTACCATCCATTGGAGTAACAAAAATCACGACAATAGACTACCTTCCATAATGACAAGGCTACCATCCAGTGGATTAACAAAAATCTCGACAATAGACTAATTTCCATAATGACAAGGCTACCATCCATTGTAATAACAAAAATCACAACAACATACTACCTTCCATAATGACAAGGCTACCATCTATTAGAGTAACAAAAATCTCAAGAACAGACTACCTTCCATAATGACAAGGCTACCATCTATTGGAGTATTAAAAATCTCGACAATAGACTACCTTACATAATGACTAGGCTACCATCCATTTGAGTAACAAATATATTGACAACAAACAACTTTTCATAATGTCAAGGCTACAATCCATTGTAGTAACAAATATATCGACAAAAAACTACCTTCCATAATGACAAGGCTACCATCCAGTGGAGTAACAAAAATGTCGACAATAGACTACCTTCCATAATGATTAGGCTATCATCCAATGGAGTATCAACGATATCAACAACAGACTACCGTTCATAATGACAAGTCTACCATCCATTGGAATAACGAAAATCTCGACAACAGACTACCTTCCATAATGACAAGGCTACCATCCATTGGAGTAACAAAAATCTTGACAATAGACTACCATCCATAATTTCAAGGCTACGATCCATTGGAGTAACTAGAATCTCTACAACAGACTACCTTCCATAATGACAAGACTAACATCCATTAGAGTAACAAAAATATCAACAAGAGACTACCTTCCATAATAACAAGGCTACCATCCATTGTAGTAACAAAAATCTCTATAACAAACTACCTTCAATAATGACAAGGCTACCATCCATTAGACTAACAAAAATCCGACATCAGACTTACTTCCATAATGACAAGGCTACCATCCATTGGAGTAACAAAAATATCAAGAAGAGACTACCTTCCATAATGACAAGGCTACCATCCAATGGAGTAACAAAAATCTCGACAACAGACTTCCTTCCAGAATGACAAGGCTACCATCCATTGGAGTAACAAAAATCTCGAAAATAGACTACCTTCCGTAATTACTAGGCTACCATCTAGTGGAATAACAAAAATCCCGACAACAGATTAACTTCCATAATGACAAGGCTACCATGCATTATAGTAACAAAAATATGAACAACAAAATACCTTCCATAATGATAAGGCTACCATCCATTGGAATAACAAAAATCACAACAACAGACTACCTTCCATAATGACAAGGCTATAATCTATCTGAGTAACAAAAATCTCGATAACAGACTACCTTCCATAATGACAAGGCTACCATCCATTGGAGTAACAAAAATCTTGAAAACATAGTACCTTCCATAATGACAAGGCTACCATCCATTGGAGTAACCAAAATCTCGACAACAGACTACCCACCATAATGACTAGGCTACCATCCATTGGAGTACCAAAAATCTCGACAACAAAATACCTTCTATAATGACAAGGCTACCATCCATTGGAGTAACAAAAATATAGAAAATAGACTACCTTCGATAAAGACTAGGCTACCATCCATTGGAATAACAAAAATATCGAAAACAGACAACCTTTCGTAATTACTATGCTACCATCCAGTGGAATAACAAAAATCTCGACAACAGACTAACTTCCATAATGACAAAGCTACCATCCATTGGAGTAACAAAAATCACGACAACAGATTACTTTCCATAATGACAAGGCTACCATCCATTGGAATAACAAAAATCTCGACAACAAACTACCTTCCATAATGACAAAGCTACCATCCAATGGAGTAACAAAAATCTCAACAACAGACTACCTTCCATAATGACAAGGCTACCATCCATTGGAGTAACAAAAATATCGACAACAAAATACCTTCCATTATAACAAGGCTACCATACATGTGAGTAAAAAAATATCCACAAGAGACTACCTTCCATAATGACAAGGTTACCATCCATTAAAGTAACAAAAATCTCGACAACAAACTACCTTCCATAATGACAAGGCTACCATCCAATGGAGTAACAAAAATCTCGACAACAGACTACCTTCCATAATGACAAGGCTACCATCCATTGGAGTAACAAAAATATCGACAACAAAATACCTTCCATTATAACAACGGTACCATACACGTGAGTAAAAAAATATCCACAAGAGACTACCTTCCATAATGACAAGGTTACCATCCATTAAAGTTTTAAAAATCTCGAAAACAGACTACCTTCCATAATGAAAAGGCTATCATCCATTGGTGTAACAAAAATATCGACAATAAACTACCTTCCATAATGACAAGGCTACCATCCAATGGAGTAACAAAAATCTCGACAAGAGACTACCTTCCATATTGACAAGGCTACCATCCATGGGAGTAACAAAAATCTAGAAAACAGATTACCTTCCATAAAGACAAGGCTACCATCCATTGGAATAACAAAAATCACAACAACAGACTACCTTCCATAATGACAAGGCTACCATCTATTGGAGTAACAAAAATCTCGAGAACCGACTACCTTCCATAATGACAAGGCTACCATCCATTTGAGTATTAAAAATATCGACAATAGACTACCTTACATAATGACTAGGCTACCATCCATTTGAATAACAAAAATATTGACAACAAACTACTTTTCATAATGTCATGGCTACAATCCATTGTAGTAACAAAAATATTGACAAAAGACTACCTTCCATAATGACAAGGCTACCATCCATTGGAGTAACAAAAATCTCGACAACAGACTACCTTCCATAATGACAAGGCTACCATCGATTGGAGTAACAAAAATGTCGAACATAGACTACCTTCCATAATGATTAGGCTACCATCCATTGGAGTATCAAAGATATCAACAACAGACTACCTTTCATAATGACAAGGCTACCATCCATTGGAATAACAAAAATCTCAACAACAGACTACCTTCCATAATGACAAGGCTACCATCCATTGGAATAACAAAAATCTTGACAATATACTACCATCCATAATGACAAGGCTACCATCCATTGGATTAACATAGATATCGATAACATACTACCTTCAATAATGACAAGGCTACCATCCATTGGAGTAACAAAAATCTCGACAACAGACTACCTTCCATAATGAAAAGGCTATCATCCATCGGAGTAACAAAAATATCGACAAAAGACTACCTTCCATAATGACAAGGCTACCATCCATTGGAGTAACTAAAATCTCGACAACAGACTACCTTCCATATTAACAAGGCTACCATCCATTGGAGTAACAAAAATGTCGAAAATAGACTATTTTCCATAATGATTAGGCTACCATTCATTGGACTATCAAAGATATCAACAACAGACTACCTTTCGTAATGACAAGGCTACCATCCGTTGGAGTAACAAAAATCTTGACAACAGACTACCATCCATAATGACAAGGCTACCATCCATTGGATTAACATAGATATCAATAACATACTACCTTCCATAATGACAAGGCTACCATCCATTGGAGCAACAAAAATCACGACAACAGACTACCTTCCATAATGAAAAGGCTACCTTCCATTGGAATAACAAAAATCTCGGCAACAGACTACCTTCCATAATGACAAGGCTACCATCAAATGGAGTAACAAAAATCTCGACAACAAACTACCTTCCATAACGACAAGGCTTCCATCCATTGGAGTAACAAAAATATCGATAACAAAATACCTTCCATTATAACAAGGGTACCAGCCATTGGAGTAAAAAAATATCCACAAGAGACTACCTTCCATAATGACAAGGTTACCATCCATTAAAGTAATAAAAATCTCAACAACAGACTACCTTCCATAATGAAAAGGCTATCATCCATTGGAGTAACAAAAATATCGACAAAAGACTAACTTCCATAATGAGAAGGCTACCATTCATTCGAGTAACAAAAATGTCGAAAATAGACTACCTTCCATAATGATTAGGCTACCATCCATTGGAGTATCAAAGATATCAACAACAGATTACCTTTCATAATGACAAGGCTACCATCCATTGGAATAACAAAATTCTCAACAACAGACTACCTTCCATAATGACAAGGCTACCATCCATTGGAGTAACAAAAATCTTGACAACAGACTACCATCCATAATGACAGACTACCATCCATAATGACAAGGCTACCATCCATTGGAGTAACAAAAATCACGACAACAGACTACCTTCCATAATGAAAAGGCTACCTTCCATTAGAATAACAAAAATCTCGACAACAAACTACCTTCCATAATGACAAGGCTACCATCTAATGGAGTAACAAAAATCTCGACAACAAACTACCTTCCATAATGACAAGGCTACCATCCATTGGAGTAACAAAAATATCGACAACAAAATACCTTTCATAATAACAAGGGTACCATCCATTGGAGTAAAAAAAATATCCACAAGAGACTACCTTCCATAATGACAAGGTTACCATCCATTAAAGTAATAAAAATCTCGACAACAGACTACCTTCCATAATGAAAAGGCTATCATATATTGGAGTAACAAAAATCTCGACAACAGACTACCTTACATAATGACTAGGCAACCATCCATTGGAGTAACAAAGATATTGACAACAGAGTACCTTTCATAATGACAAGGCTACAATCAATTTAGTACTAAAAATGTCAACAAAAGACTACCCTCCATAATGACAAGGCTATCATCCATTTTAGTAACAAAAATCTCGACAATAAACTACCTTCCATAATGACAAGGCTACCATCCATTAGTGTAACAAAAATCTGGACAACAGACTACCTTCCATAATGACTAGGCTACCATCCAGTGGAATAACAAAAATCTCGACAACAGACTACCTTCCATAATGATAACGCTACCATCCAATGGAGTAACAAAAATCCCAACAACAGACTACCTTCCATAATGACAAGGCTATAATCTATCGGAGTAACAAAAATCTCGATAACAGACTACCTTCCATAATGACAAGGCTACCATCCATTGGAGTAACAAAAATCTTGAAAACATACTACCTTCCATAATGACAAGGCTACCATCCATTGCAGTAACAAAAATATCGAGAACAGACTACCCTCCATAATGACTAAGCTACCATCCTTGGAGTCACAAACATATCGACAACTGACTACGTTTCATAATGACAAGGCTACCATCAATTGGAATGACAAAAATCTCGACAACAGACTACCTTCCATAATGACAAGGCTACCATCCATTGGAGTAACAAAAATATCATCAAGAGACTACCTTCCATAATGACAAGGCTACAATCCATTGGAGTACCAAAAATCTCGACAACAAAATACCTTCTATAATGACAAGGCTACCATCCATTGGAGTAACAAAAATCTAGAAAACAGACTACCTTCCATAAATACTAGGCTACCATCCAGTGGAATAACAAAAATCACGACAACAGACTAACTTCCATAATGACAAGGCTACCATCCATTAGAGTAACAAAAATCACGACAACAGACTACCTTCGATAACGACAAGGCTACCGTCCATTGGAAAAACAAAAATACAGATAATAGACTACCTTCCATAATGACAAGGCTCCCATCCAATGGAGTAACAAAAATCTCGACAACAGACTACCTTCCATAATGACAAGGCTACCATCCATTAGTGTAACAAAAATCTCGACAACAGACTACCTTCAATAATAACAAGTGTACAATCCATTGGAGTAACAAAAAAATCTGAAAGAGACTACCTTCCATCATGACAAGGCTACCATCCATTAAAGTAATTAAAATATTGACAACAGACTACCTTCGGTAATGACAAGGCTACCATCCATTGGAGTACCAAAAATCTCGACAACAGACTACCTTACATAATGACTAGGCTACCATCCATTGGAGTAACAAAGATATCGACAACAGACTACCTTTCACTATAATAAGGCTACAATCCATTATAGTAACCAAAATCTCGACAAAAGACTACCTTCCATAATGACAAGGCTACCATCCTTTGGATTAACATAGATATCGATAACATACAACCTTCCATAATGACAAGGCTACCATCCATTGGAGTAACAAAAATCACGACAACAGACTACCTTCCATAATGAAAAGGCTACCTTCCATTGGAATAACAAAAATCTCGACAACAGACTACCTTCCATAATGACAAGGCTACCATCCAATGGAGGTAAAAAAATCTCGATAATAGACTACCTTCCATAATGACAAGGCTACCATCCATTAGAGTAACAAAAATATCGACAACAAAATACCTTCCATTATAACAAGAGTACCATCCATTGGAGTAAAAAAATATCCACAAAATACCATCCATTAAAGTAACAAAAATCTCGACAACAGACTACCTTACATAATGACTAGGCTACCATCCATTGGAGTAACAAAGATATCGACAACAGAGAACCTTTCATAATGACAAGGCTACAATCAATTGTAGTACCAAAAATGTCAACAAAAGACTACCCTCCATAATGACAAGGCTAACATCCATTGGAGTAACAAAAATCCCAACAACAGACTACCTTCCATAATGACAAGGCTATAATTTATTGGAGTAACAAAAATCTCCATAACAGACTACCTTCCATAATGACAAGGCTACCATCCATTGGAGTAACAAAAATCTTGAAAACATACTACCTTCCATAATGACAAGGCTACCATCCATTGGAGTAACAAAAATATCTACAACAGACTACCCTCCATAATGACTAGGCTACCATCCATTGGAGTAACAAACATATCAACAACTGACTACGTTTCATAATGACAAGGCTACCATCAATTGGAATAACAGAAATCTCGATAACCGACTACCTTCCATAATGACAAGGCTACCATCCATTGGAGTAACAAAAATATCAACAAGAGACTACCTTCCATTATGACAAGGCTACCATCCATTGGAGTACCAAAAATCTCGACAACAAAATACCTTCTATAATGACAAGGCTACCATCCATTGGAGTAACAAAAATCTAGAAAACAGACTACCTTCCATAAAGACTAGGCTACCGTCAATTGGAATAACAAAAATATCTAAAATAGACTACCTTTCGTAATTACTAGGCTACCATCCAGTGGAATAATAAAAATCTCGACAACAGACTACCTTCCATAATGACAAGGCTACCATCCATTGGAGTAACAAAAATCAGGACAATAGACTACCTTCAATAACGACAAGGCTACCATCCATTGGAATAACAAAAATATAGATAATAGACTACCTTCCATAATGACAAGGCTCCCATCCAATGGAGTAACAAAAATCTCGACAATAGACTACCTTCCATAATGACAAGGCTCCCATCCAATGGAGTAACAAAAAAATCCACAAGAGACTACCTTCCATCATGACAAGGCTACCATCCATTAAAGTAATTAAAATCTTGACAACAAACTACCTTCGGTAATGACAAGGCTACCATCCATTGGAGTACAAAAAATCTCGACAACAAACTACCTTACATAATGACCAGGCTACCATCCATTGGAGTAACAAAGATATCGACAACAGACTACCTTTCACTATAATAAGGCTACAATCCATTGTAGTAACCAAAATCTCGACAAAAGAATACCTTCCATAATGACAAGGCTACCATCCATTGTAGTAACAAAAATATCGAAAAGAGACTCCCTTCAATAATGACAAGGCTACCATCCATTGGAGTAACAAAAATCATGACAACAGACTACCTTCCATAATGAACAGGCTACCATCCATTAGAATAACAAAAATCTGGACAACATACTATCCTCCATAATGACAAGGCTAGCATCCGTTGGAGTAACAAAAATATCAACAAGAGACTACCTTCCATGATGACAAGGCTACCATCCATTGGAGTACCAAAAATATCGACAACAAACTACCTTCTATAATGACAAGGCTACCATCCATTGGAGTAACAAAAATCTCGAAAACAGACTACCTTCCATAAACACTAGGCTACCATCTATTGGAATAACAAAAATCTCGACAACAAACTACCTTCCATAATGACAAGGCTACCATACATTGTAGTAACAAAAATCTGAACGGCAAACTACCTTCCATAATGACAAGGCTACAATCCATTGGAGTAACAAAAATCACAACAACAGACTACCTTCTATAATGACAAGGCTACCATCCATTGGAGTAACAAAAATCACGACAATAGACTACCTTCAATAACGACAAGGCTACCATCCATTGGAATAACAAAAATATAGATAATAGACTACCTTCCATAATGACAAGGCTCCCATCCAATGGAATAACAAAAATCTCGACAATAGACTACCTTCCATAATGACAAGGCTCCCATCCAATGGAGTAACAAAAAAATCCACAGGAGACTACCTTCCATCATGACAAGGCTACCATCCATTAAAGTAATTAAAATCTTGACAACAGACTACCTTCGGTAGTGACAAGGCTACCATCCATTGGAGTACAAAAAATCTCGACAACATACTACCTTACATAATGACCAGGCTACCATCCAATGGAGTAACAAAATCTCAACAACGAACTACATTCCATAATGACAAGGCAACCATCCATTTCGAGTAACAAAATCTCAACAATGAACTACCTTCCATAATGACAAGGTTAACGGCCATTGGAGTAACAAAATCTCAACAATGAACTACCTTCCATAATGACAAGGCTACCATCCAATGGAGTAACAAAAATATCGACAACAAACTACCTTCCATAATGACAAGGCTACCATCCATTAGAGTAACAAAAATATCGACAACAAAATACCTTCCATAATAACAAGGGTACCATCCATTGGAGTAAAAAAATATCCACAAGAGACTACCTTCCATAATGACAAGGTTACCATCCATTAAAGTAATAAAAATCTCGACAACAGACTACCTTCCATAATGAAAAGGCTATCATCCATTGGAGTAACAAAAATCTCGACAACAGACTACCTTACATAATGACTAGGCAACCATCCATTGGAGTAACAAAGATATTGACAACAGAGTACCTTTCATAATGACAAGGCTACAATCAATTTAGTACCAAAAATGTCAACAAATGACTACCCTCCATAATGACAAGGCTACCATCCATTTTAGTAACAAAAATCTCGACAATAAACTACCTTCCATAATGACAAGGCTACCATCCATTAGTGTAACAAAAATCTGGACAACAGACTACCTTCCATAATGACAAGGCTACCATCTATTAGAGTAACAAAAATATGAACAAGAGACTACCTTCCATAATGACAAGGCTACCATCCATTGGAGTAACAAAAATCTCGAAAATAGACTACCTTCGGTAATGACTAGGCTACCATCCAGTGGAATAACAAAAATCTCAACAACAGACTACCTTCCATAATGATAACGCTACCATCCATTGGAGTAACAAAAATCCTAACAACAGACTACCTTCCATAATGACAAGGCTATAATCTAACAGAGTAACAAAAATCTCGATAACAGACTACCTTCCATAATGACAAGGCTACCATCCATTGGAGTAACAAAAATCTTGAAAACATACTACCTTCCATAATGACAAGGCTACCATCCATTGGAGTAACAAAAATATCGACAACAGACTACCGTCCATAATGACTAAGCTACCATCCTTGGAGTCACAAACATATCGACAACTGACTATATTTCATAATGACAAGGCTACCATCAATTGGAATGACAAAAATCTCGACAACAGACTACCTTCCATAATGACAAGGCTACCATCCATTGGAGTAACAAAAATATCAACAAGAGACTACCTTCCATAATTACAAGGCTACCATCCATTGGAGTACCAAAAATCTCGACAACAAAATACCTTCTATAATGACAAGACTACCGTCCATTGGAGTAACAAAAATCTAGAAAACAGACTACCTTCCATAAAGACTAGGCTACCATCCATTGGAATAACAAAAATATCGAAAAGAGAGTACCTTTTGTAATTACAAGGCTACCATCCAGTGGAATAACAAAAATCTCGACAATAAACTAAATTCCATAATGACAAGGCTAACATCCATTAGAGTAACAAAAATCACGACAACAAACTACCTTCGATAACGACAAGGCTACCATCCATTGGAAAAACAAAAATATAGATAATAGACTACTTTCCATAATGACAAGGCTCCCATCCAATGGAGTAACAAAAATCTCGACAACAGACTACCTTCCATAATGAAAAGGCTACCATCCGTTGGAGTTACAAAAATATCGACAACAGACTACCTTCAATAATAACAAGTGTACCATCCATTGGAGTAACAAAAAAATCCAAAAGAGACTACCTTCCACCATGACAAGGCTACCATCCATTAAAGTAATTAAAATATTGACAACAGACTACCTTTGGTAATGACAAGGCTACCATCCATTGGAGTACCAAAAATCTCGACAACAGACTACCTTACATAATGACTAGGCTACCATCCATTGGAGTAACAAAGATATCGACAACAGACTACCTTTCACTATAATAAGGCTACAATCCATTATAGTAACCAAAATCTCGACAAAAGACTACCTTCCATGGTGACAAGGCTACCATCCATTGGATTAACATAGATATCGATAACATACTACCTTCCATAATGACAAGGCTACCATCCATTGGAGTAACAAAAATCACGACAACAGACTACCTTCAATCATGAAAAGGCTACCTTCCATTAGAATAACAAAAATCTCGACAACAGACTACCTTCCATAATGACAAGGCTACCATCCAATGGAGGTAAAAAAATCTCGATAATAGACTACCTTCCATAATGACAAGGCTACCATCCATTAGAGTAACAAAAATATCGACAACAAAATACCTTCCATTATAACAAGAGTACCATCCATTGGAGTAAAAAAATATCCACAAGAGACTACCTTCCATAATGACAAGGGTACCATCCATTAAAGTAACAAAAATCTCGACAACAGACTACCCTACATAATGACTAGGCTACCATCCATTGGAGTAACAAAGATATCGACAACAGAGTACCTTCAATAATGACAAGGCTACAATCAATTGTAGTACCAAAAATGTCAACAAAAGACTACCCTCCATAATGACAAGGCTACCATCCATTTTAGTAACAAAAATCTCGACAATAGACTACCTTCAATAATGACAAGGCTACCATCCATTGGAGTAACAAAAATCTCGACAATAGACTACCTTCCATAATGACAAGGCTATCATCCATTAGTGTAACAAAATATGGACAACATACTACCTTCCATAATGACAAGGCTACCATCTATTGGAGTAACAAAAATATCAACAAGAGAGTACCTTCCATAATGACAAGGCTACCATCCATTGGAGTAACAAAAATCTCGAAAATAGACTACCTTATGTAATGACTAGGCTACCATCCAGTGGAATAACAAAAATCTCGACAACAGACTAACTTCCATAACGACAAGGCTACCATACATTATAGTAACAAAAATCCAAACAACAAAATACCTTCCATAATGACAAGGCTACCATCCATTGGAGTAACAAAAATCCCAACAACAGACTACCTTCCATAATGACAAGGCTATAATTTATTGGAGTAACAAAAATCTCGATAACAGACTACCTTCCATAATGACAAGGCTACCATCCATTGGAGTAACAAAAATCTTGAAAACATACTACCTTCCATAATGACAAGGCTACCATCCATTGGAGTAAAAAAATATCGACAACAGACTACCCTAATAATGACTAGGCTACCATCCATTGGAGTAACAAACATATCAACAACTGACTATGTTTCATAATGACAAGGCTACCATCAATTGGAATAACAGAAATCTCGATAACCGAGTACCTTCCATAATGACAAGGCTACCATCCATTTGAGTACCAAAAATCTCGATAACAAAATACCTTCTATAATGACAAGGCTACCATCCATTGGAGTAACAAAAATCTAGAAAACAGACTACCTTCCATAAAGACTAGGCTACCATCAATTGGAATAACAAAAATATCTAAAATAGACTACCTTTCGTAATTACTAGGCTACCATCCAGTGGAATAACAAAAATCTCGACAACAGACTAACTTCCATAATGACAAGGCTACCATCCATTGGAGTAACAAAAATCACGACAATAGACTACCTTCAATAACGAAAGGCTACCATCCATTGGAATAACAAAAATATAGATAATAGACTACCTTCCATAATGACAAGGCTACCATCCAATGGAGTAACAAAAATCTCGACAATAGACTACCTTCCATAATGACAAGGCTACCATCCAATGGAGTAACAAAAAAATCCACAGGAGACTACCTTCCATCATGACAAGGCTACCATCCATTAAAGTAATTAAAATCTTGACAACAGACTACCTTCGGTAATGACAAGGCTACCATCCATTGGAGTACAAAAAATCTCGATAATAGACTACCTTACATAATGACTAGGCTACCATCCATTGGAGTAACAAAGATATCGACAACAGACTACCTTTCACTATAATAAGGCTACAATCGATTGTAGTAACCAAAATCTAGACAAAAGAATACCTTCCATAATGACAAGGCTACCATCCATTGTAGTAACAAAAATATCGAAAAGAGACTCCCTTCAATAATGACAAGGCTACCATCCATTGGAGTAACAAAAATCATGACAACAGACTACCTTCCATAATGAATAGGCTACCATCCATTAGAATAACAAAAATCTGGACAACAGACTATCCTCCATAATGACAAGGCTAGCATCCGTTGGAGTAACAAAAATATCAACAAGAGACTACCTTCCATGATGACAAGGCTACCATCCATTGGAGTACCAAAAATCTCGACAACAAACTACCTTCTATAATGACAAGGCTACCATCCATTGGAGTAACAAAAATCTCGAAAACAGACTACCTTCCATAAAGACTAGGCTACCATCTATTGGAATAACAAAAATCTCGACAACAAACTACCTTCCATAATGACAAGGCTACCATACATTGTAGTAACAAAAATCTGAACAACAAACTACCTTCCATAATGACAAGACTACCATCCATTGGAGTAACAAAAATCACAACAACAGACTACCTTCTATAATGATAAGGCTACCATCCATTGGAGTAAAAAAAATCACGACAATAGACTACCTTCAATAACGACAAGGCTACAATCCATTGGAATAACAAAAATATAGATAATAGACTACCTTCCATAATGAAAAGGCTCCCATCCAATGGAGTAAGAAAAATCTCGACAATAGACTACCTTCCATAATGACAAGGCTCCCATCCAATGGAGTAACAAAAAAATCCACAGGAGACTATCTTCCATCATGACAAGGCTACCATCCATTAAAGTAATTAAAATCTTGACAACAGACTACCTTCGGTAATGACAAGGCTACCATCCATTGGAGTACAAAAAATCTCG
Organism: Vicia faba; assembly: GCA_948472305.1. NCBI lineage: Eukaryota > Viridiplantae > Streptophyta > Magnoliopsida > Fabales > Fabaceae > Vicia > Vicia faba. Next base: position 801,779,227 of record OX451737.1, on the reverse strand, counting down.
ACAACATATTACCTTACATAATGACTAGGCTACCATCCATTGGAGTAACAAAGATATCGACAACAGACTACCTTTCACTATAATAAGGCTACAATCCTTTGTAGTAACCAAAATCTCGACAAAAGAATACCTTCCATAATGACAAGGCTACCATCCATTGTAGTAACAAAAATATCGAAAAGAGACTCCCTTCAATAATGAAAAGGCTACCATCCATTGGAGTAACAAAAATCATGACAACAGACTACCTTCCATAATGACCAGGCTACCATCCATTAGAATAACAAAAATCTGGACAACAGACTATCCTCCATAATGACAAGGCTAGCATCCGTTGGAGTAACAAAAATATCAACAAGAGACTACCTTCAATGATGACAAGGCTACCATCCATTGGAGTACCAAAAATATCGACAACAAACTACCTTCTATAATGACAAGGCTACCATCCATTGGAGTACCAAAAATCTCGAAAACAGACTACCTTCCATAAAGGCTAGGCTACCATCTATTGGAATAACAAAAATCTCGACAACAAACTACCTTCCATAATGACAAGGCTACCATACATTGTAGTAACAAAAATCTGAACAACAAACTACCTTCCATAATGACAAGGCTACCATCCATTGGAGTAATAAAAATCACAACAATAGACTACCTTCTATAATGACACGGCTACCATCCATTGGAGTAACAAAAATCTTGACAACAGACTACCTTCCATAATGACAAGGCTACCGCCCATTAGAGTAACATAGATACCTACAACATACTACCTTCCATAATGACAAGGCTACCATCCATGGAAATATAAAAAAATTCTCGATAATAGACTACCTTCCATAATTACAAGGCTACCATCCAATGGAGTAACAAAAATATCGAAAACATACTACCTTCCGTAATGACAAGGCTACCATCTATTGGAGTAACAAAAATCTCGACAATAGACTACCTTCCATAATGACAAGGCTATCATCCATTGTAGTAACAAAAGTCTCGACAACATACTACCTTCCATAATGACAAGGCTACAATCCATCATAGTAACAAAAATCTCGACAACAGACTACCTTCAATAATGACAAGGCTACCATCCATTGGAGTAACAAAAATCTCGATAATAGACTACCTTCCATAATTACAAAGCAACCATCCAATGTTGTAACAAAAATATCGACAACATACTACCTTCTATAATGACAAGGCTACAATCCATTGTAGTACCAAAAATCTCGACAACATAATACCTTCCATAATGACAAGGCTATCATCCATTATAGTAACAAAAATCTCGACAACATACTACGTTCCATAATGACAAGGCTACAATCCATTGTAGTAACAAAAATATCGATAACATACTACCTTCCATAATGGCAAGGCTACCATCCATTGTAGTAACAAAAATCTCGACAACAGACTACCTTCAATAATGACAAGGCTACCATCCATTGGAGTAACAAAAATCTCGACAACAGACTACCTTCCATAAAGACAAGGCTATCATCCATTAGTGTAACAAAAATCTGGACAACAGACTACCTTCCATAATGACAAGGCTACCATCCATTGGAGTAACAAAAATATCAACAAGAGACTACCTTCCATAATGAGAAGGCTACCATCCATTGGAGTAACAAAAATCTCGAAAATAGACTACCTTATGTAATGACTAGGCTACCATCCAGTGGAATAACAAAAATCTCGACAACAGACTAACTTCCATAACGACAAGGCTACCATACATTATAGTAATAAAAATCCAAACAACAAAATACCTTCCATAATGACAAGGCTACCATCCATTGGAGTAACAAAAATCCCAACAACAGATTACCTTCCATAATGACAAGGCTATAATTTATTGGAGTAACAAAAATCTCGATAACAGACTACCTTCCATAATGACAAGGCTACCATCCATTGGAGTAACAAAAATCTTGAAAACACACTACCTTCAATAATGACAAGGCTACCATCCATTGGAGTAAAAAAAATATCGACAACAGACTACCCTAATAATGACTAGGCTACCATCCATTGGAGTAACAAACATAACAACAACTGACTACGTTTCATAATGACAAGGCTACCATCAATTGGAATAACAGAAATCTCGATAACCGACTACCTTCCATAATGACAAGGATACCATCCATTGGAGTAACAAAAATATCAACAAGAGACTACCTTCCATTATGACAAGGCTACCATCCATTGGAGTACCAAAAATCTCGACAACAAAATACTTTCTATAATGACAAGGCTATCATCCATTGGAGTAACAAAAATCTAGAAAACAGACTACCTTCCATAAAACTAGGCTACCATCAATTGGAATAACAAAAATATCTAAAATAGACTACCTTTCGTAATTACTAGGCTACCATCCAGTGGAATAACAAAAATCTCGACAACAGACTAACTTCCATAATGACAAGGCTACCATCCATTGGAGTAACAAAAATCACGACAATAGACTACCTTCAATAACGACAAGGCTACCATCCATTGGAATAACAGAAATATAGATAATAGACTACCTTCCATAATGACAACGCTACCATCCAATGGAGTAACAAAAATCTCGACAATAGACTACCTTCCATAATGACAAGGCTCCCATCCAATGGAGTAACAAAAAAATCCACAGGAGACTACCTTCCATCATGACAAGGCTACCATCCATTAAAGTAATTAAAATCTTGACAACAGACTACCTTCGGTAATGACAAGGCTACCATCCATTGGAGTACAAAAAATCTCGACAACACACTACCTTACATAATGACTAGGCTACTATCCATTGGAGTAACAAAGATATCGACAACAGACTACCTTTCACTATAATAAGGCTACAATCCATTGTAGTAACCAAAATCTAGACAAAAGAATACCTTCCATAATGACAAGGCTACCATCCATTGTAGTAACAAAAATATCGAAAAGAGACTCCCTTCAATAATGACAAGGCTACCATCCATTGGAGTAACAAAAATCATGACAACAGACTACCTTCCATAATGAATAGGCTACCATCCATTAGAATAACAAAAATCTGGACAACAGACTATCCTCCATAATGACAAGGCTAGCATCCGTTGGAGTAACAAAAATATCAACAAGAGACTACCTTCCATGATGACAAGGCTACCATCCATTGGAGTACCAAAAATCTCGACAACAAACTACCTTCTATAATGACAAGGCTACCATCCATTGGAGTAACAAAAATCTCGAAAACAGACTACCTTCCATAAAGACTAGGCTACCATCTATTGGAATAACAAAAATCTCGACAACAAACTACCTTCCATAATGACAAGGCTACCATACATTGTAGTAACAAAAATCTGAACAACAAACTACCTTCCATAATGACAAGACTACCATCCATTGGAGTAACAAAAATCACAACAACAGACTACCTTCTATAATGATAAGGCTACCATCCATTGGAGTAAAAAAAATCACGACAATAGACTACCTTCAATAACGACAAGGCTACAATCCATTGGAATAACAAAAATATAGATAATAGACTACCTTCCATAATGAAAAGGCTCCCATCCAATGGAGTAAGAAAAATCTCGACAATAGACTACCTTCCATAATGACAAGGCTCCCATCCAATGGAGTAACAAAAAAATCCACAAGAGACTATCTTCCATCATGACAAGGCTACCATCCATTAAAGTAATTAAAATCTTGACAACAGACTACCTTCGGTAATGACAAGGCTACCATCCATTGGAGTACAAAAAATCTCGACAACATATTACCTTACATAATGACTAGGCTACCATCCATTGGAGTAACAAAGATATCGACAATAGACTACCTTTCACTATAATAAGGCTACAATCCTTTGTAGTAACCAAAATCTCGACAAAAGAATACCTTCCATAATGACAAGGCTACCATCCATTGTAGTAACAAAAATATCGAAAAGAGACTCCCTTCAATAATGAAAAGGCTACCATCCATTGGAGTAACAAAAATCATGACAACAGACTACCTTCCATAATGACCAGGCTACCATCCATTAGAATAACAAAAATCTGGACAACAGACTATCCTCCATAATGACAAGGCTAGCATCCGTTGGAGTAACAAAAATATCAACAAGAGACTACCTTCAATGATGACAAGGCTACCATCCATTGGAGTACCAAAAATATCGACAACAAACTACCTTCTATAATGACAAGGCTACCATCCATTGGAGTACCAAAAATCTCGAAAACAGACTACCTTCCATAAAGGCTAGGCTACCATCTATTGGAATAACAAAAATCTCGACAACAAACTACCTTCCATAATGACAAGGCTACCATACATTGTAGTAACAAAAATCTGAACAACAAACTACCTTCCATAATGACAAGGCTACCATCCATTGGAGTAATAAAAATCACAACAATAGACTACCTTCTATAATGACACGGCTACCATCCATTGGAGTAACAAAAATCTTGACAACAGACTACCTTCCATAATGACAAGGCTACCGCCCATTAGAGTAACATAGATACCTACAACATACTACCTTCCATAATGACAAGGCTACCATCCATGGAAATATAAAAAAATTCTCGATAATAGACTACCTTCCATAATTACAAGGCTACCATCCAATGGAGTAACAAAAATATCGAAAACATACTACCTTCCGTAATGACAAGGCTACCATCTATTGGAGTAACAAAAATCTCGACAATAGACTACCTTCCATAATGACAAGGCTATCATCCATTGTAGTAACAAAAGTCTCGACAACATACTACCTTCCATAATGACAAGGCTACAATCCATCATAGTAACAAAAATCTCGACAACAGACTACCTTCAATAATGACAAGGCTACCATCCATTGGAGTAACAAAAATCTCGATAATAGACTACCTTGCATAATTACAAAGCAACCATCCAATGTTGTAACAAAAATATCGACAACATACTACCTTCTATAATGACAAGGCTACAATCCATTGTAGTACCAAAAATCTCGACAACATAATACCTTCCATAATGACAAGGCTATCATCCATTATAGTAACAAAAATCTCGACAACATACTACGTTCCATAATGACAAGGCTACAATCCATTGTAGTAACAAAAATATCGACAACATACTACCTTCCATAATGGCAAGGCTACCATCCATTGTAGTAACAAAAATCTCGACAACAGACTACCTTCAATAATGACAAGGCTACCATCCATTGGAGTAACAAAAATCTCGACAACAGACTACCTTCCATAAAGACAAGGCTATCATCCATTAGTGTAACAAAAATCTGGACAACAGACTACCTTCCATAATGACAAGGCTACCATCCATTGGAGTAACAAAAATATCAACAAGAGACTACCTTCCATAATGAGAAGGCTACCATCCATTGGAGTAACAAAAATCTCGAAAATAGACTACCTTATGTAATGACTAGGCTACCATCCAGTGGAATAACAAAAATCTCGACAACAGACTAACTTCCATAACGACAAGGCTACCATACATTATAGTAATAAAAATCCAAACAACAAAATACCTTCCATAATGACAAGGCTACCATCCATTGGAGTAACAAAAATCCCAACAACAGACTACCTTCCATAATGACAAGGCTATAATTTATTGGAGTAACAAAAATCTCGATAACAGACTACCTTCCATAATGACAAGGCTACCATCCATTGGAGTAACAAAAATCTTGAAAACATACTACCTTCAATAATGACAAGGCTACCATCCATTGGAGTAAAAAAAATATCGACAACAGACTACCCTAATAATGACTAGGCTACCATCCATTGGAGTAACAAACATAACAACAACTGACTACGTTTCATAATGACAAGGCTACCATCAATTGGAATAACAGAAATCTCGATAACCGACTACCTGCCATAATGACAAGGATACCATCCATTGGAGTAACAAAAATATCAACAAGAGACTACCTTCCATTATGACAAGGCTACCATCCATTGGAGTACCAAAAATCTCGACAACAAAATACTTTCTATAATGACAAGGCTATCATCCATTGGAGTAACAAAAATCTAGAAAACAGACTACCTTCCATAAAACTAGGCTACCATCAATTGGAATAACAAAAAAATCTAAAATAGACTACCTTTCGTAATTACTAGTCTACCATCCAGTGGAATAACAAAAATCTCGACAACAGACTAACTTCCATAATGACAAGGCTACCATCCATTGGAGTAACAAAAATCACGACAATAGACTACCTTCAATAACGACAAGGCTACCATCCATTGGAATAACAAAAATATAGATAATAGACTACCTTCCATAATGACAACGCTACCATCCAATGGAGTAACAAAAATCTCGACAATAGACTACCTTCCATAATGACAAGGCTCCCATCCAATGGAGTAACAAAAAAATCCACAGGAGACTACCTTCCATCATGACAAGGCTACCATCCATTAAAGTAATTAAAATCTTGACAACAAACTACCTTCGGTAATGACAAGGCTACCATCCATTGAAGTACAAAAAATCTCGACAACACACTACCTTACATAATGACTAGGCTACTATCCATTGGAGTAACAAAGATATCGACAACAGACTACCTTTCACTATAATAAGGCTACAATCCATTGTAGTATCCCAAATCTCGACAAAAGAATACCTTCCATAATGACAAGGCTACCATCCATTGTAGTAACAAAATTATCGAAAAGAGACTCCCTTCAATAATGACAAGGCTACCATCCATTGGAGTAACAAAAATCATGACAACAGCCTACCTTCCATAATGAACAGGCTACCATCCATTAGAATAACAAAAATCTGGACAACAGACTATCCTCCATAATGACAAGGCTAGCATCCATTGGAGTAACAAAAATATCAACAAGAGACTACCTTCCATGATGACAAGGCTACCATCCATTGGAGTACCAAAAATCTCGACAACAAACTACCTTCTATAATGACAAGGCTACCATCCATTGGAGTAACAAAAATCACGAAAGCAGACTACCTTCCATAATGACTAGGCTACCATCTATTGGAATAACAAAAATCTTGACAACAAACTACCTTCCATAATGACAAGGCTACCATACATTGTAGTAACAAAAATCTGAACAACAAACTACCTTCCATAATGACAAGACTACCATCCATTGGAGTAACAAAAATCACAACAACAGACTACCTTCTATAATGACAAGGCTACCATCCATTGGAGTAACAAAAATCACGATAATAGACTACCTTCAATAACGACAAGGCTACCATCCATTGGAATAACAAAAATATAGATAATAGACTACCTTCCATAATGACAAGGCTCCCATCCAATGGAGTAACAAAAATCTCGACAATAGACTACCTTCCATAATGACAAGGCTCCCATCCAATGGAGTAACAAAAAAATCCACAGGAGACTACCTTCCATCATGACAAGGCTACCATCCATTAAAGTAATTAAAATCTTGACAACAGACTACCTTCGGTAATGACAAGGCTACCATCCATTGGAGTACAAAAAATCTCGACAACATACTACCTTACATAATGACTAGGCTACCATCCATTGGAGTAACAAAGATATCGACAACAGACTACCTTTCACTATAATAAAGCTACAATCCATTGTAGTAACCAAAATCTCGACAAAAGAATACCTTCCATAATGACAAGGCTACCATCCATTGTAGTAACAAAAATATCGAAAAGAGACTCCCTTCAATAATGAAAAGGTTACCATCCATTGGAGTAACAAAAATCATGACAACAGACTACCTTCCATAATGAACAGGCTAGCATCCATTAGAATAACAAAAATCTGGACAACAGACTATCCTCCATAATGACAAGGCTAGCATCCGTTGGAGTAACAAAAATATCAACAAGAGACTACCTTCCATGATGACAAGGCTACCATCCATTGGAGTACCAAAAATCTCGACAACAAACTACCTTCTATAATGACAAGGCTACCATCCATTGGAGTACCAAAAATCTCGAAAACAGACTACCTTCCATAAAGGCTAGGCTACCATCTATTGGAATAACAAAAATCTCGACAACAAACTACCTTCCATAATGACAAGGCTACCATACATTGTAGTAACAAAAATCTGAACAACAAACTACCTTCCATAATGACAAGGCTACCATCCATTGGAGTAATAAAAATCACAACAACAGACTACCTTCTATAATGACAAGGCTACCATCCATTGGAGTAACAAAAATCTTGACAACAGACTACCTTCCATAATGACAAGGCTACCGCCCATTAGAGTAACATAGATACCTACAACATACTACCTTCCATAATGACAAGGCTACCATCCATGGAAATATAAAAAAATCTCGATAATAGACTACCTTCCATAATTACAAGGCTACCATCCAATGGAGTAACAAAACTATCGAAAACATACTACCTTCCGTAATGACAAGGCTACCATCTATTGGAGTAACAAAAATCTCGACAATAGACTACCTTCCATAATGACAAGGCTATCATCCATTGTAGTAACAAAAGTCTCGACAACATACTACCTTCCATAATGACAAGGCTACAATCCATCATAGTAACAAAAATCTCGACAACAGACTACCTTCAATAATGACAAGGCTACCATCCATTGGAGTAACAAAAATCTCGATAATAGACTACCTTCCATAATTACAAAGCAACCATCCAATGTTGTAACAAAAATATCGACAACATACTACCTTCTATAATGACAAGGCTACAATCCATTGTAGTACCAAAAATCTCGACAACATAATACCTTCCATAATGACAAGGCTATCATCCAGTATAGTAACAAAAATCTTGACAACATACTACCTTCCATAATGACAAGGCTACAATCCATTGTAGTAACAAAAATATTGACAACATACTACCTTCCATAATGGCAAGGCTACCATCCATTGTAGTAACAAAAATCTCGACAACAGACTACCTTCAATAATGACAAGGCTACCATCCATTGGAGTAACAAAAATCTCGACAACAGACTACCTTCCATAAAGACAAGGCTATCATCCATTAGTGTAACAAAAATATGGACAACAGACTACCTTCCATAATGACAAGGCTACCATCCATTGGAGTAACAAAAATATCAACAAGAGACTACCTTCCATAATGAGAAGGCTACCATCCATTGGAGTAAAAAAATTCTCGAAAATAGACTACCTTCTGTAATGACTAGGCTACCATCCAGTGGAATAACAAAAATCTCGACAACAGACTAACTTCCATAACGACAAGGCTACCATACATTATAGTAACAAAAATCCAAACAACAAAATACCTTCCATAATGACAAGGCTACCATCCATTGGAGTAACAAAAATCCCAACAACAGACTACCTTCCATAACGACAAGGCTATAATTTATTGGAGTAACAAAAATCTCGTTAACAGACTACCTTCCGTAATGACAAGGCTACCATCCATTGGAGTAAAAAAAATCTTGAAAACATACTACCTTCCATAATGACAAGGCTACCATCCATTGGAGTAACAAAAATATCGACAATAGACTACCCTCCATAATGACTAGGCTACCATCCATTGGAGTAACAAACATATCAACAACTGACTACATTTCATAATGACAAGGCAACCATCAATTGGAATAACAAAAATCTCGACAACAGACTACCTTCCATAATGAAAAGGTTACCATCCATTGGAGTAACAAAAATATCAACAAGAGACTACCTTCCATAATGACAAGTCTACCATCCATTGGAGTACCAAAAATCTCGACAACAAAATACCTTCTATAATGATAAGGCTACCATCCATTGGAGTAACAAAAATGTAGAAAACTGACTACCTTCCATAAAGACTAGGCTACCATCCATTGGAATAACAAAAATATCGAAAACATACTACCTTTCGTAATTACTAGGCTGCCATCCAGTGGAATAACAAAAATCTCGACAACAGACTAACTTCCATAATGACAAGGCTACCATCCATTTGAGTAACAAAAATCACGACAACAGACTACCTTCAATAACGACAAGGCTACCATCCATTGGAATAACAAAAATATAGATAATAGACTACCTTCCATAATGACAAGGCACCCATCCAATGGAGTAACAAAAATCTCGACAACAGACTACCTTCCATAATGACAAGGCTACCATCCATTGGAGTTACAAAAATATCGACAACAGACTACCTTCCATAATAACAAGGGTACCATCCATTTGAGTAAAAAAAAATCCACAAGAGACTACATTCCATCATGAAAAGGCTACCATCCATTAATGTAATTAAAATCTTAACAATAGACTACCTTCGGTAATGACAAGGCTACCATCCATTGGAGTACAAAAAATCTCGACAACAGACTACCTTACATAATGACTAGGCTACCATCCATTGGAGTAACAAAGATATCGACAACAGACTACCTTTCACTATAATAAGGCTACAATTCATTGTAGTAACCAAAATCTCGATAAAAGACTACCTTCCATAATGACAAGGCTACCATCCGTTGTAGTAACAAAAATCTCGAAAAGAGACTCCCTTCAATAATGACAAGGCTACCATTCATTGGAGTAACAAAAATCATGACAACAGACTACCTTCCATAATGAAAAGGCTACCATCCATTAGAATAACAAAAATCTGGACAACAGACTATCCTCCATAATGACAAGGCTAGCATCCGTTGGAGTAACAAAAATATCAACAAGAAACTACCTTCCATGATGACAAGGCTACCATCCATTGGAGTACCAAAAATCTCGACAACAAACTACCTTCTATAATGACAAGGCTACCATCCATTGGAGTTACAAAAATCTCGAAAACAGACTACCTTCCATAAAGACTAGGCGACCATCTATTGGAATAACAAAAATCTCGACAATAAACTACCTTCCATAATGACAAGGCTACCATACATTGTAGTAACAAAAATCCAAACAACAAAATACCTTCCATAATGAAAAGGCTACCATCCATTGGAGTAACAAAAATCCCAACAACAGACTACCTTCCATAATGACAAGGCTATAATTTATTGGAGTAACAAAAATCTCGTTAACAGACTACCTTCCATAATGACAAGGCTACCATCCATTGGAGTAAAAAAAATCTTGAAAACATACTACCTTCCATAATGAAAAGGCTACCATCCATTGGAGTAACAAAAATATCGACAATAGACTACCCTCCATAATGACTAGGCTACCATCCATTGGAGTAACAAACATATCAACAACTGACTACGTTTCATAATGACAAGGCTACCATCAATTGGAATAACAAAAATCTCGACAACAGACTACCTTCCATAATGAAAAGGCTACCATCCATTGGAGTAACAAAAATATCAACAAGAGACTACCTTCCATAATGACAAGGCTACCATCCATTGGAGTACCAAAAATCTCGACAACAAAATACCTTCTATAATTATAAGGCTACCATCCATTGGAGTAACAAAAATCTAGAAAACTGACTACCTTCCATAAAGACTAGGCTACCATCCATTGGAATAACAAAAATATCGAAAACAGACTACCTTTCATAATTACTAGGCTGCCATCCAGTGGAATAACAAAAATATCGACAACATACTACCTTCCATAATGACAAGGCTACCATCCATTATAGTAACAAAAATCTCGACAACACACTACCTTCCATAACGACAAGGCTATCATCCATTATAGTAACAAAAATCTAGACAACAAACTACCTTCTATAATGACAAGGCTACCATCCATTGGAGTAACAAAAATCTCGAAAACAGACTACCTTCCATAAAGACTAGGCGACCATCTATTGGAATAACAAAAATCTCGACAACAAACTACCTTCCATAATGACAAGGCTACCATACATTGTAGTAACAAAAATCTAAACAACTAACTACCTTCCATAATGACAAGGCTACCATCCATTGGAGTAACAAAAATCACAACAACAGACTACCTTCTATAATGACAAGGCTACCATCCATTGGAGTAACAAAAATCTTGACAACAGACTACCTTCCTTAATGACAAGGCTACCACCCATTAGAGTAACATAGATACCTACGACATACTACCTTCCATAATGACAAGGCTACCATCCAAGGAAATATAAAAAAATCTCGATAATATACTACCTTCCATAATAACAAGGCTATCATCCAATGGAGTAACAAAAATATCGACAACATACTACCTTCCATAATGACAAGGCTACCATCTATTGGAGTAACAAGAATCTCGACAATAGACTACCTTCCATAATGACAAGGCTATCATCCATTGTAGTAACAAAAATCTCGACAACATACTACCTTCCATAATTACAAGGCTACAATCCATTATAGTAACAAAAATCTCGACAATAGACTACCTTCAATAATGACAAGGCTACCATGCATTAGAGTAACAAAAGTCTCGATAACAGACTACGTTCCATAATTACAAGGATACCATCCAATGGAGTAACAAAAATATCGACAACATACTACCTTCCATAATGACAAGGCTACCAACCATTATAGTAACAAAAATCTCGACAACATACTACCTTCCATAATGACAAGGCTATCATCCATTATAGTAACAAAAATCTAGACAACATAGTACCTTCCATAATGACAAGCCTACAATCCATTGTAGTAACAAAAATATCGTCAACATACTACCTTCCATGATGACAAGGCTACCATCCATTGGAGTACCAAAAATCTCGACAACAAACTACCTTCTATAATGACAAGGCTACCATCCATTGGAGTTACAAAAATCTCGAAAACAGACTACCTTCCATAAAGACTAGGCGACCATCTATTGGAATAACAAAAATCTCGACAATAAACTACCTTCCATAATGACAAGGCTACCATACATTGTAGTAACAAAAATCCAAACAACAAAATACCTTCCATAATGAAAAGGCTACCATCCATTGGAGTAACAAAAATCCCAACAACAGACTACCTTCCATAATGACAAGGCTATAATTTATTGGAGTAACAAAAATCTCGTTAACAGACTACCTTCCATAATGACAAGGCTACCATCCATTGGAGTAAAAAAAATCTTGAAAACATACTACCTTCCATAATGAAAAGGCTACCATCCATTGGAGTAACAAAAATATCGACAATAGACTACCCTCCATAATGACTAGGCTACCATCCATTGGAGTAACAAACATATCAACAACTGACTACGTTTCATAATGACAAGGCTACCATCAATTGGAATAACAAAAATCTCGACAACAGACTACCTTCCATAATGAAAAGGCTACCATCCATTGGAGTAACAAAAATATCAACAAGAGACTACCTTCCATAATGACAAGGCTACCATCCATTGGAGTACCAAAAATCTCGACAACAAAATACCTTCTATAATTATAAGGCTACCATCCATTGGAGTAACAAAAATCTAGAAAACTGACTACCTTCCATAAAGACTAGGCTACCATCCATTGGAATAACAAAAATATCGAAAACAGACTACCTTTCATAATTACTAGGCTGCCATCCAGTGGAATAACAAAAATATCGACAACATACTACCTTCCATAATGACAAGGCTACCATCCATTATAGTAACAAAAATATCGACAACACACTACCTTCCATAACGACAAGGCTATCATCCATTATAGTAACAAAAATCTAGACAACAAACTACCTTCTATAATGACAAGGCTACCATCCATTGGAGTAACAAAAATCTCGAAAACAGACTACCTTCCATAAAGACTAGGCGACCATCTATTGGAATAACAAAAATCTCGACAACAAACTACCTTCCATAATGACAAGGCTACCATACATTGTAGTAACAAAAATCTAAACAACTAACTACCTTCCATAATGACAAGGCTACCATCCATTGGAGTAACAAAAATCACAACAACAGACTACCTTCTATAATGACAAGGCTACCATCCATTGGAGTAACAAAAATCTTGACAACAGACTACCTTCCTTAATGACAAGGCTACCACCCATTAGAGTAACATAGATACCTACGACATACTACCTTCCATAATGACAAGGCTACCATCCAAGGAAATATAAAAAAATCTCGATAATATACTACCTTCCATAATAACAAGGCTATCATCCAATGGAGTAACAAAAATATCGACAACATACTACCTTCCATAATGACAAGGCTACCATCTATTGGAGTAACAAGAATCTCGACAATAGACTACCTTCCATAATGACAAGGCTATCATCCATTGTAGTAACAAAAATCTCGACAACATACTACCTTCCATAATGACAAGGCTACAATCCATTATAGTAACAAAAATCTCGACAATAGACTACCTTCAATAATGACAAGGCTACCATGCATTAGAGTAACAAAAGTCTCGATAACAGACTACGTTCCATAATTACAAGGATACCATCCAATGGAGTAACAAAAATATCGACAACATACTACCTTCCATAATGACAAGGCTACCAACCATTATAGTAACAAAAATCTCGACAACATACTACCTTCCATAATGACAAGGCTATCATCCATTATAGTAACAAAAATCTAGACAACATACTACCTTCCATAATGACAAGCCTACAATCCATTGTAGTAACAAAAATATCGTCAACATACTACCTTCCATGATGACAAGGCTACCATCCATTGGAGTACCAAAAATCTCGACAACAAACTACCTTCTATAATGACAAGGCTACCATCCATTGGAGTTACAAAAATCTCGAAAACAGACTACCTTCCATAAAGACTAGGCGACCATCTATTGGAATAACAAAAATCTCGACAATAAACTACCTTCCATAATGACAAGGCTACCATACATTGTAGTAACAAAAATCCAAACAACAAAATACCTTCCATAATGAAAAGGCTACCATCCATTGGAGTAACAAAAATCCCAACAACAGACTACCTTCCATAATGACAAGGCTATAATTTATTGGAGTAACAAAAATCTCGTTAACAGACTACCTTCCATAATGACAAGGCTACCATCCATTGGAGTAAAAAAAATCTTGAAAACATACTACCTTCCATAATGAAAAGGCTACCATCCATTGGAGTAACAAAAATATCGACAATAGACTACCCTCCATAATGACTAGGCTACCATCCATTGGAGTAACAAACATATCAACAACTGACTACGTTTCATAATGACAAGGCTACCATCAATTGGAATAACAAAAATCTCGACAACAGACTACCTTCCATAATGAAAAGGCTACCATCCATTGGAGTAACAAAAATATCAACAAGAGACTACCTTCCATAATGACAAGGCTACCATCCATTGGAGTACCAAAAATCTCGACAACAAAATACCTTCTATAATTATAAGGCTACCATCCATTGGAGTAACAAAAATCTAGAAAACTGACTACCTTCCATAAAGACTAGGCTACCATCCATTGGAATAACAAAAATATCGAAAACAGACTACCTTTCATAATTACTAGGCTGCCATCCAGTGGAATAACAAAAATATCGACAACATACTACCTTCCATAATGACAAGGCTACCATCCATTATAGTAACAAAAATATCGACAACACACTACCTTCCATAACGACAAGGCTATCATCCATTATAGTAACAAAAATCTAGACAACAAACTACCTTCTATAATGACAAGGCTACCATCCATTGGAGTAACAAAAATCTCGAAAACAGACTACCTTCCATAAAGACTAGGCGACCATCTATTGGAATAACAAAAATCTCGACAACAAACTACCTTCCATAATGACAAGGCTACCATACATTGTAGTAACAAAAATCTAAACAACTAACTACCTTCCATAATGACAAGGCTACCATCCATTGGAGTAACAAAAATCACAACAACAGACTACCTTCAATAATGACAAGGATACCATCCATTGGAGTAACAAAAATCTCGACAACAGACTACCTTCCATAATGATAAGGCAATCATCCATTGGAGTAACAAAAATATCAACAATAGACTACCTTCCATAATGACAAGGCTACCATCCAATGGAGTAACAAAAATCTCGACAACAGACTACCTTCCATAATGACAAGGCTACCATCCATTGGAGTAACAAGAATCTCGAAAATAGACTACCTTCCGTAATTACTAGGCTACCATCCACTGGAATAACAAAAATCTCGACAACAGACTAACTTCCATAATGACAAGGCTACCATCCATTGGAATAACAAAAATCACAACAACAGACTACCTTCCATGATGACAAGGCTACCATCTATAGGAGTAACAAAAATCTCGAGAACAAACTACCTTCCATAATTACAAGGCTACCATCCATTGGAGTAACAAAAATCTTGACAACAGACTACCTTCCATAATGACCAGGCTACCACCCATTAGAGTAATATAGATATGTACAACATACTACCTTCCATAATGACAAGGCTACCATCCAATGGAGTAACAAAAATATCGACAACATACTACCTTCCATAATGACAAGGCTACCATCCATTATAGTAACAAAAATCTCGACAACATACTACCTTCCATAATGACAAGGCTATCATCCATTATAGTAACAAAAATCTAGACAACATACTACCTTCCATAATGACAAGCCTACAATCCATTGTAGTAACAAAAATATCGTCAACATACTACCTTCAATAGTGACAAGGATACCATCCATTGGAGTAACAAAAATCTCGACAACAGACTACCTTCCATAATGATAAGGCCATCATCCATTGGAGTAACAAAAATATCAACAATAGACTACCTTCCATAATGACAAGGCTACCATCCAATGGAGTAACAAAAATCTCGACAACAAAATACCTTCAATAATGACAAGGCTACCATCCATTGGAGTAATAAAAATCTCGAAAATAGACTACCTTCCGTAGTTACTAGGCTACCATCCACTAGAATAACAAAAATCTCGACAACAAACTAACTTCCATAATGACAAGGCTACCATCCATTGGAATAACAAAAATCACAACAACAGACTACTTCCATGATGACAAGGCTACCATCTATAGGAGTAACAAAAATCTCGAGAACAAACTACCTTCCATAATGACAAGGCTACCATCCATTGGAGTAAAAAAATTCTTGACAACAGACCACCTTCCATAATGACCAGGCTTCCACCCATTAGAGTAATATAGATATGTACAACATACTACCTTCCATAATGACAAGGCTACCATCCATGGAAATATAAAAAAATCTCGATAATAGACTACCTTCCATAATGACAAGTCTACCATCCAATGGAGTAACAAAAATATCGACAACATACTACCTTCCATAATGACGAGGCTACCATCTATTGGAGTAACAAAAATCTCGACAATAGACTACCTTACATAATGACAAGGCTATCATCCATTGTAGTAACAAAAATCTCGACAACATACTACCTTCCATAATGACTAGGCTACAATCCATTGTAGTAACAAAAATCTCGACAACAGACTACCTTCAATAATGACAAGGCTCCCATCCATTGGGGTAACAAAAGTCTCGATAATAGACTACCTTCCATAATTACAAGGCTACCATCGAATGGAGTAACAAAAATATCGACAACATACTACCTTCCATAATGACAAGGGTACCATCCATTGTAGTAACAAAAATCTCGACAACATACTACCTTCCATAATGACAAGGCTATCATCCATTATAGTAACAAAAATCTCGACAACATACTACCTTCCATAATGACAAGGCTACAATCCATTGTAGTAACAAAAATATGGACAACATACTACCTTCCATAATGACAAGGCTACCATCCATTGTAGTAACAAAAATCTCGACAACAGACTACCTTCCATATTGACAAGGCTTCCACCCATTAGAGTAATATAGATATCTACAACATACTACCTTCCATAATGACAAGGCTACCATCCGTGGAAATATAAAAAAATCTCGATAATAGACTACCTTCCATAATGACAAGGCTACCATCCAGTGGAGTAACAAAAATATCGACAACATACTACCTTCCATAATGACAAGTCCACCATATATTGGAGTAATAAAAATCTCGACAATAGACTACCTTCCATAATGACAAGGATATCATCCATTGTAGTAACAAAAATCTCGAGAACATACTACCTTCCATAATGACAAGGCTACCATCCATTGGACTAGCAAAACTCTCGATAATAGACTACCTTCCATATTTACAAGGCTACCATCCAATGGAGTAACAAAAATCTCGACAACATACTACCTTCCATAATGACAAGGCTATCATCCATTATAGTAACAAAAATCTCGACAACATACTACCTTCCATAATGACAAGGCTATCATCCAATGGAGTAACAAAAATTTCGAAAACAGACTACCTTCCATAATGACAAGGCTACCATCCATTGGAGTAACAAAAATCTCGAAAATAGACTACCTTCCGTAATTAATAGGCTACCATCCAGTGGAATAACTAAAATCTTGACAACAGACTAACTTCCATAATGACAAGGCTACCATACATTATAGTAACAAAAATATAAACACAGACTACCTTCCATAATGACAAGGCTACCATCCATTGGAATAACAAAAATCACAACAACAGACTACCTTCCATAATGACAAGGCTACCATCTATTGGAGTAACAAAAATCTCGACAACACAATACCTTCCATAATGACAAGGCTACCATCCATTGGAGTAACAAAAATCTCGAAAATAGACTACCTTCCGTAATTACTAGGCTACCATCCACTAGAATAACAAAAATCTCGACAACAGACTAACTTCCATAATGACAAGGCTACCATCCATTGGAATAACAAAAATCACAACAACAGACTACTTCCATGATGACAAGGCTACCATCTATAGGAGTAACAAAAATCTCGAGAACAAACTACCTTCCATAATGACAAGGCTACCATCCATTGGAGTAACAAAAATCTTGACAACAGACTACCTTCCATAATGACCAGGCTACCACCCATTAGAGTAATATAGATATGTACAACATACTACCTTCCATAATGACAAGGCTACCATCCATGGAAATATAAAAAAAATCACGATAATAGACTACCTTCCATAATGACAAGGCTATCATCCAATGGAGTAACAAAAATATCGACAACATACTACCTTCCATAATGACAAGGCTACCATCTATTGGAGTAACAAAAATCTCGACAATGGACTACCTTCCATAATGACAAGGCTATCATCCATTGTAGTAACAAAAATCTCGACAACATACTACCTTCCATAATGACTAGGCTACAATCCATTGTAGTAACAAAAATCTCGACAACAGACTACCTTCAATAATGACAAGGCTCCCATCCATTGGGGTAACAAAAGTCTCGATAATAGACTACCTTCCATAATTACAAGGCTACCATCCAATGGAGTAACAAAAATATCGACAACATACTACCTTCCATAATGACAAGGCTACCATCCATTGTAGTAACAAAAATCTCGACAACATACTACCTTCCATAATGACAAGGCTATCATCCATTATAGTAACAAAAATCTCGACAACATACTACCTTCCATAATGACAAGGCGTCCACCCATTAGAGTAATATAGATATCTACAACATACTACCTTCCATAATGACAAGGCTACCATCCATTGTAGTAACAAAAATCTCGACAACAGACTACCTTCCATAATGACAAGGCGTCCACCCATTAGAGTAATATACATATCTACAACATACTACCTTCCATAATGACAAGGATACCATCCATGGAAATATAAAAAAATCCTGATAATAGACTACCTTCCATAATTACAAGGCTACCATCCAATGGAGTAACAAAAATATCGACAACATACTACCTTCCATGATGACAAGGCTACCATCTATTGGAGTAATAAAAATCTCGACAATAGACTACCTTCCATAATGACAAGGCTATCATCCATTGTAGTAACAAAAATCTCGACAACATACTACCTTCCATAATGACAAGGCTACAATCCATTATAGTAATAAAAATCTCGACAACAGACTACCTTCAATAATGACAAGGCTACCATTCATTGGGGTAATAAAAGTCTCGATAATAGACTACCTTCCATAATTACAAGGCTACCATCCAATGGAGTAACAAAAATATCGACAACATACTACCTTCCATAATGACAAGGCTACCATCCATTGTAGTAACAAAAATCTCGACAACATACTACCTTCCATAATGACAAGGCTATCATCCATTATAGTAACAAAAATCTCGACAACATACTACCTTCCATAATGACAAGGCTATCATCCAATGGAGTAACAAAAATCTCGAAAACAGACTACCTTCCATAATGACAAGGCTACCATCCATTGGAGTAACAAAAATCTCGAAAATAGACTACCTTCCGTAATTAATAGGCTACCATCCAGTGGAATACCAAAAATCTTGACAACAGACTATCTTCCATAATGACAAGGCTACCATACATTATAGTAACAAAAATATGAACACAGACTACCTTCCACAATGACAAGGCTTCCATCCATTGGAATAACAAAAATCTCGACAACATAATACCTTCCATAATGACAAGGCTACCATCCATTGGAGTAACAAAAATCTCGAAAATAGACTACCTTCCGTAATTACTAGGCTACCATCCACTAGAATAACAAAAATCTCGACAACAGACTAACTTCCATAATTACAAGGCTACCATCCATTGGAATAACA
Organism: Vicia faba; assembly: GCA_948472305.1. NCBI lineage: Eukaryota > Viridiplantae > Streptophyta > Magnoliopsida > Fabales > Fabaceae > Vicia > Vicia faba. The sequence goes on along the minus strand of OX451737.1, from coordinate 801,758,524 downwards.
AAAAAATCACAACAACAGACTACTTCCATGATGACAAGGCTACCATCTATAGGAGTAACAAAAATCTCGAGAACAAACTACCTTCCATAATGACAAGGCTACCATCCATTGGAGTAACAAAAATCTTGACAACAGACTACCTTCCATAATGACCAGGCTACCACCCATTAGAGTAATATAGATATGTACAACATACTACCTTCCATAATGACAAGGCTACCATCCATGGAAATATAAAAAAATCTCGATAATAGACTACCTACCATAATGACAAGGCTACCTTCCAATGGAGTAACAAAAATATCGACAACATACTACCTTCCATAATGACTAGGCTACCATCTATTGGAGTAACAAAAATCTCTACAATAGATTACCTTCCATAATGCCAAGGCTATCATCCATTGTAGTAACAAAAATCTCGACAACATACTACCTTCCATAATGACTAGGCTACAATCCATTGTAGTAACAAAAATCTCGACAACAGACTACCTTCAATAATGACAAGGCTCCCATCCATTGGGGTAACAAAAGTCTCGATAATAGACTACCTTCCATAATTATAAGGCTACCATCCAATGGAGTAACAAAAATATCGACAACATACTACCTTCCATAATGACAAGGCTACCATCCATTGTAGTAACAAAAATCTCGACAACATACTACCCTCCATAATGACAAGGCTATCATCCATTATAGTAACAAAAATCTCGACAACATACTACCTTCCATAATGACAAGGCTACAATCCATTGTAGTAACAAAAACATGGACAACATACTACCTTCCATAATGACAAGGCTACCATCCATTGTAGTAACAAAAATCTCGACAACAGACTACCTTCCATAATGACAAGGCTTCCACCCATTAGAGTAATATAGATATCTACAACATACTACCTTCCATAATGACAAGGCTACCATCCATGGAAATATAAAAAAATCCCGATAATAGACTACCTTCCATAATGACAAGGCTACCATCCAATGGAGTAACAAAAATATCGACAACATACTACCTTCCATAATGACAAGGCTACCATCTATTGGAGTAATAAAAATCTCGACAATAGACTACGTTCCATAATGACAAGGCTATCATCCATTGTAGTAACAAAAATCTCGACAACATACTACCTTCCATAATGACAAGGCTACAATCCATTGTAGTAACAAAAATCTCGACAACAGCCTACCTTCAATAATGACAAGGCTACCATCCATTGGGGTAACAAAAGTCTCGATAATAGACTACCTTCCATAATTACAAGGCTACCATCCAATGGAGTAACAAAAATATCGACAACATACTACCTTCCATAATGACAAGGCTACCATCCATTGTAGTTACAAAAATCTCGACAACATACTACCTTCCATAATGACAAGGCTATCATCCATTATAGTAACAAAAATCTCGACAACATACTACCTTCCATAATGACAAGGCTACAATCCATTGTAGTAACAAAAATATGGCCAACATACTACCTTCCATAATGCCAAGGCTACCATCCATTGTAGTAACAAAAATCTCGACAACAGACTACCTTCCATAATGACAAGGCTTCCACCTATTAGAGTAATATAGATATCTACAACATACTACCTTCCATAATGACAAGGCTACCATCCATGGAAATATAAAAAAATCTCGATAATAGACTACCTTCCATAATGACAAGGCTACCATCCAATGGAGTAACAAAAATATCGACAACATACTACCTTCCATAATGACAAGGCTACCATCTATTGGAGTAATAAAAATCTCGACAATAGACTACCTTCCATAATGACAAGGCTATCATCCATTGTAGTAACAAAAATCTCGACAACATACTACCTTTCATAATGACAAGGCTACAATCCATTGTAGTAACAAAAATCTCGACAACAGACTACCTTCATAATGACAAGGCTACCATCCATTGGAGTAGCAAAACTCTCGATAATAGACTACCTTCCATATTTACAAGGCTACAATCCAATGGAGTAACAAAAATATCAACAACATACTACCTTCCATAATGACAAGGCTACCATCCATTATAGTAACAAAAATCTCGACAACATACTACCTTCCATAATGACAAGGCTATCATCCATTATAGTAACAAAAATCTCGACAACATACTACCTTCCATAATGACAAGGCTATCATCCAATGGAGTAACAAAAATCTCGAAAACAGACTACCTTCCATAATGACAAGGCTACCATCCATTGGAGTAACAAAAATCTCGAAAATAGACTACCTTCCGTAATTAATAGGCTACCATCCAGTGGAATAACAAAAATATTGACAACAGACTAACTTCCATAATGACAAGGCTACCATACATTATAGTAACAAAAATATGAACACAGACTACCTTCCATAATGACAAGGCTACCATCCATTGGAATAACAAAAATCACAACAACAGACTACCTTCCATAATGACAAGGCTACCATCTATTGGAGTAACAAAAATCTCGAGAACAAACTACCTTCCATAATGACAAGGCTACCATCCATTGGAGTATTAAAAATCTCGATAATAGACTACCTTACATAATGACTAGGCTACCATACATTTGAGTAACAAACATATTGACAACAAACTACTTTTCATAATGTCAAGACTATAATCCATTGTAGCAACAAAAATATCGACAAAATACTACCTTCTATAATGACAAGGCTACCATCCATTAGAGTAAGAAAAATCTCGACAACATACTACCTTCAATAATGACAAGGCTACCATCCAATGGAGTAACAAAAATCTCGACAACAAACTACATTCCATAATGACAAGGCTACCATCCATTGAAGTAACATAAATCTCAAAAACAGACTACCTTCCGTAATTACTAGGCTACCATCCATTGGAATAACAAAAATCTCGACAACAGACTAACTTCCATAATGACAAGGATACCATACATTATAGTAACAAAAATATGAACACAGACTACCTACCATAATGACAAGGCTACCATCCATTTGAATAACAAAAATCACAACAACATACTACCTTCCATAATGACAAGGCTACCATCTATTGGAGTAACAAAAATCTCAAGAATAGGCTACCTTCCATAATGACAAGGCCACCATCCATTGGAGTATTAAAAATCTCCACAACAGACTACCTTCCATAATGACAAATCTACCATCCAATGGAGTAACAAAAATCTCGACAACAGACTACTCTCCATAATGATAAGGCTACCATCCATTGGAGTAATAAAAATCTCAAAAATAGACTAACTTCCATAATGACAAGGCTACCATACATTATAGTAACAAAAATAAGAACACAGACTACCTTCCATAATGACAAGGCTACCATCCATTGGAATAACAAAAATCACAACAACAGACTACCTTCCATAATGACAAGGCTACCATCTATTGGAGTAACAAAAATCTCAAGAATAGGCTACCTTCCATAATGACAAGGCCACCATCCATTGGAGTATTAAAAATCTCGACAATAGACTACCTTACATAATGACTTGGCTACCATACATTTGAGTAACAAACATATTGACAACAAACTACTTTTCATAATGTCAAGGCTATAATCCATTGTAGTAACAAAAATATCGACAAAATACTACCTTCAATAATGACAAGGCTACCATCCATTGGAGTAAGAAAAATCTCGACAACATACTACCTTCCATAATGACAAGGCTACCATCCAATGGAGTAACAAAAATCTAGACAACAAAATAGCTTCCATAATGATATGGCTACCATCCATTGGAGTAACAAAAATTTCGAAAACTGACTACCTTCCGTAATTACTAGGCTACCATCCATTGGAATAACGAAAATCTCGACAACAGACTAACTTCCATAATGACAAGGATACCATACATTATAGTAACAAAAATATGAACACAGACTACCTTCCATAATGACAAGGCTACCATCCATTGGAATAACAAAAAATCACAACAACAGACTACCTTCCATAATGACAAGGCTACCATCTATTGGAATAACAAAAATGTCAAGAACAGAATACCTTCCATAATGACAAGGCCACCATCCATTGGAGTATTAAAAATCTCGACAATAGACTACCTTACATAATGACTAGGCTACCTTACATTTGAGTAACAAACATATTGACAACAAAATACTTTTCATAGTGTCGAGGCTACAATCCATTGTAGTAACAAAAATATCGACAAAATACTACCTTCCATAATGACAAGGCTACCATCCATTGGAGTAAGAAAAATCTCGACAACAGACTACCTTCCATAATGACAAAGCTACAATCCAATGGAGTAAAAAAAATTTCGACAACAAACTACCTTCCATAATGACAAGCCTACCATCCATTGGAGTAACAAAAATCTCGAAAACAGACTTCCTTCCATAATTTCTAGGCTACAATCCAGTGGAATAACAAAAATCTCGACAACAGACTAACTTCCATAATGACAAGGATACCATACAATATAGTAAAAAAAATATGAACACATACTACCTACCATAATGACAAGGCTACCATCCATTTGAATAACAAAAATCACAACAACAGACTACCTTCCATAATGACAAGGCTACCATCTATTGGAGTAACAAAAATCTCAAGAATAGGCTACCTTCCATAATGACAAAGCTACCATCCAATGGAGTAACAAAAATCTCGACAACAGACTACCTTCCATAATGATAAGGCTACCATCCATTGGAGTAACAAAAATCTCGAAAACAGACTACCTTCCATAATTACTAGGCTACCATCCAGTGGAATAACAAAAATCTCGACAACAAACTAACTTCCATAATGACAAGGCTACCATACATTATAGTAACAAAAATAAGAACACATACTACCTTCCATAATGACAAGGCTACCATCCATTGGAATAACAAAAATCACAACAACAGACTACCTTCCATAATGACAAGGCTACCATCTATTGTAGTAACAAAAATCTCAAGAATAGGCTAGCTTCCATAATTACAAGGCCATCATCCATTGGAGTATTAAAAATCTCGACAATAGACTACCTTACATAATGACTAGGCTACCATACATTTGAGTAACAAACATATTGACAACAAACTACTTTTCATAATGTCAAGGCTACAATCCATTGTAGTAACAAAAACATCGACAAAATACTACCTTCCATAATGACAAGGCTACCATCCATTGGGGTAAGAAAAATCTCGACAACATACTACCTTCCATAATGACAAGGCTACCATCCAATGGAGTAACAAAAATCTCGACAACAAACTACCTTCCATAATGATAAGGCTACCATCCATTGGAGTAACAAAAATTTCAAAAACAGACTACCTTCGGTAATTACTAGGCTACCATCCATTGGAATAACAAAAATCTCGATAACAGACTAACTTCCATAATGACAAGGATACCATACATTATATTAACAAAAATATGAACACAGACTACCTTCCATAATGACAAGGCTACCATCCATTGGAATAACAAAAAATCACAACAACAGACTACCTTCCATAATGAAAAGGCTACCATCTATTGGAGTAACAAAAATGTCAAGATCAGAATACCTTCCATAATGACAAGGCCACCATCCATTGGAGTATTAAAAATCTCGACAATAGACTACCTTACATAATGACTAGGCTACCATACATTTGAGTAACAAACATATTGACAACAAACTACTTTTCATAATGTCAAGGCTACAATCCATTGTAGTAACAAAAATATCGACAAAATACTACCTTCCATAATGACAAGGCAACCATCCATTGGAGTATGAAAAATCTCGACAACAGACTGCCTTCCATAATGATAAAGCTACCATCCAATGGAGTAAAAAAAATCTCGACAACAGACTACCTTCCATTATGACAAGGCTACCATCCATTGGAGTAACAAAAATCTCGAAAACAGACTTCCTTCCATAATTACTAGGCTACCATCCAGTGGAATAACAAAAATCTCGACAACAGACTAACTTCCATATGACAAGGCTACCATACATTATAGTAACAAAAATATGAACACAGACTACCTTCCATAATGACAAGGCTACCATCCATTGGAATAACAAAAATCACAACAAAAAACTACCTTCCATAATGACAAGGCTACCATCTATTGGAGTAACAAAAATCTCGAGAACAGACTACCTTCCATAATGACAAGGCCACCATCAATTGGAGTATTAAAAATCTCGACAATAGACTACCTTACATAATGAGTAGGCTACCATACATTTGAGTAAAAACATATTTACAACAAACTACTTTTCATCATGTCAAAGCTACAATCCATTGTAGTAACAAAAATATCAACAAAATACTACCTTCCATAATGACAAGGCTACCATCCATTGGAGTAAGAAAAATCTCGACAACAGACTACCTTCCATAATGACAAAGCTACCATCCAATGGAGTAACAAAAATCTCGACAAAAGACTACTCTCCATAATGATAAGGCTACCATCCATTGGAGTAATAAAAATCTCGAAAATAGACTAACTTCCATAATGACAAGGCTACCATACATTATAGTAACAAAAATAAGAACACAGACTACCTTCCATAATGACAAGGCTACCATCCATTGGAATAACAAAAATCACAACAACAGACTACCTTCCATAATGACAAGGCTACCATCTATTGGAGTAACAAAAATCTCAAGAATAGGCTACCTTCCATAATGACAAGGCTACCATACATTTGAGTAACAAACATATTGACAACAAACTACTTTTCATAATGTCAAGGTTATAATCCATTGTAGTAACAAAAATATCGACAAAATACTACCTTCCATAATGACAAGGCTACCATCCATTGGAGTAAGAAAAATCTCGACAACATACTACCTTCCATAATGACAAGGCTACCATCCAATGGAGTAACAAAAATCTAGACAACAAAATACCTTCCATAATGATATGGCTACCATCAATTGGAGTAACAAAAATTTCGAAAACAGACTACCTTCCGTAATTACTAGGCTACCATCCATTGGAATAACAAAAATCTCGACAACAGACTAACTTCCATAATGACAAGGATACCATACATTATAGTAACAAAAATATGAACACAGACTACCTTCTATAATGACAAGGCTACCATCCATTGGAATAACAAAAAATCACAACAACAGACTACCTTCCATAATGACAAGGCTACCATCTATTGGAGTAACAAAAATGTCAAGAACAGAATACCTTCCATAATGACAAGGCCACCATCCATTGGAGTATTAAAAATCTCGACAATAGACTACCTTACATAATGACTAGGCTACCTTACATTTGAGTAACAAACATATTGACAACAAACTACTTTTCATAGTGTCAAGGCTACAATCCATTGTAGTAACAAAAATATCGATAAAATACTACCTTCCATAATGACAAGGCTACCATCCATTGGAGTAAGAAAAATCTCGACAACAGACTACCTTCCATAATGACAAAGCTACCATCCAATGGAGTAAAAAAATTTTCGACAACAAACTACCTTCCATAATGACAAGCCTACCATCCATTGGAGTAACAAAAATCTCGAAAACAGACTTCCTTCCATAATTTCTAGGCTACCATCCAGTGGAATAACAAAAATCTCGACAACAGACTAACTTCCATAATGACAAGGCTACCATACATTATAGTAACAAAAATATGAAGACAGACTAACTTCCATAATGACAAGGCTACCATCCATTGGAATAACAAAAATCACAACAACAGACTACCTTCCATAATGACAAGGCTACCATCTATTGGAGTAACAAAAATGTCGAGAACAGACTACATTCCATAATGACAAGGCCACCATCAATTGGAGTATTAAAAATCTCGACAATAGACTACCTTACATAATGACTAGGCTACCATACATTTGAGTAACAAACATATTCACAACAAACTACTTTTCATCATGTGAAGGCTATAATCCATTGTAGTAACAAAAATATCGACAAAATACTACCTTCCATAATGACAAGGCTACCATCCATTGGAGTAACAAAAATCTCGACAACAGACTACCTTCCATAATGACAAGGCTACCATCCATTGGAGTAACAAAAATGTCGACAATAGACTACCTTCATTAATGACAAGGCTACCATCCATTGGAATAACAAAAATCACAACAACAGACTACCTTCCATAATGACAAGGCCACCATCAATTGGAGTATTAAAAATCTAGACAATAGACTACCTTACATAATGACTAGGCTACCATACATTTGAGTAACAAACATATTTACAACAAACTACTTTTCATAATGTCAAGGCTACAATCCATTGTAGTGAAAAAAATATTGACAACATGCTACCTTCCATAATGACAAGGCTACCATCCATTGTAGTAACAAAAATCTCGACAATAGACTACCTTCCATAATGACAAGGCTACCATCCATTGGAATAACTAAAATCACAACAACATACTACCTTACATAATAACAAGGCTACAATCTATTAGAGTAACAAAAATCTCAAGAATAGACTACCTTCCATAATGACAAGGCCACCATCCATTGGAGTATTAAAAATCTCGACAATAGACTACCTTACATAATGACTAGGCAACCATACATTTAAGTAACAAACATATTGACAACAAACTACTTTTCATCATGTCAAGGCTACAATCCATTGTAGTAACAAAAATATCGACAAAATACTACCTTCCATAATGACAAGGCTACCATCCATTGGAGTAAGAAAAATATCGACAACATACTACCTTCCATAATGACAAGGCTACCATCCAATGGAGTAACAAAAATCTCGACAACAAACTACCTTCCATAATGTCAAGGCTATAATCCAATGGAGTAACAAAAATATCGACAACATACTACCTTCCATAATGAAAAGGCTACGATCTATTGGAGTAATAAAAATCTCGACAATAGACTACCTTCCATAATGACAAGGCTATCATCCATTGTAGTAACAAAAATCTCGACAACATACTACCTTCCATAATGACAAGGCTACAATCCATTGTAGTAACAAAAATCTCGACAACAGACTACCTTCAATAATGACAAGGCTACCATCCATTAGGGTAACAAAAGTCTCGATAATAGACTACCTTCCATAATTACAAAGCTACCATCCAATGGAGTAACAAAAATATCGACAACATACTACCTTCCATAATGACAAGGCTACCATCCATTGTAGTAATAAAAATCTCGACAACATACTACCTTCCATAATGACAAGGCTATCATCCATTATAGTAACAAAAATCTCGACAACATACTACCTTCCATAATGACAAGGCTACAATCCATTGTAGTAACGAAAATATGGACAACATACTACCTTCCATAATGACAAGGCTACCATCCATTGTAGTAACAAAAATCTCGACAACAGACTACCTTCCATAATGACAAGGCTTCCACCCATTAGAGTAATATAGATATCTACAACATACTACCTTCCATAATGACAAGGCTACCATCCATGGAAATATAAAAAAAATCTCGATAATAGACTACCTTCCATAATGAAAAGGCTATCATCCAATGGAGTAACCAAAATATCGACAACATACTACCTTCCATAATGACAAGGCTACCATCTATTGGAGTAATAAAAATCTCGACAATAGACTACCTTCCATAATGACAAGGCTATCATCCATTGTAGTAACAAAAATCTCGACAACATACTACCTTCCATAATGACAAGGCTACAATCCATTGTAGTAACAAAAATCTTGACAACAGACTACCTTCATAATGATAAGGCTACCATCCATTGGAGTAGCAAAACTCTCGATAATAGACTACCTTCCATATTTACAAGGCTACCATCCAATGGAGTAACAAAAATATCGATAACATACTACCTTCCATAATGACAAGGCTACCATCCATTGTAGTAACAAAAATCTCGACAACATACTACCTTCCATAATGACAAGGCTATCATCCATTATAGTAACAAAAATCTCGACAACATACTACCTTCCATAATGACAAAGCTACCATCCAATGGAGTAACAAAAATATCGACAACATACTACCTTCCATAATGACAAGGCTACCATCCATTGTAGTAACAAAAATCTCGACAACATACTACCTTCCATAATGACAAGGCTATCATCCATTATAGTAACAAAAATCTCGACAACATACTACCTTCCATAATGACAAGGCTACAATCCATTGTAGTAACGAAAATATGGACAACATACTACCTTCCATAATGACAAGGCTACCATCAATTGTAGTAACAAAAATCTCGACAACAGACTACCTTCCATAATGACAAGGCTTCCACCCATTAGAGTAATATAGATATCTACAACATACTACCTTCCATAATGACAAGGCTACCATCCATGGAAATATAAAAAAATCTCGATAATAGACTACCTTCCATAATGAAAAGGCTACCATCCAATGGAGTAACCAAAATATCGACAACATACTACCTTCCATAATGACAAGGCTACCATCTATTGGAGTAATAAAAATCTCGACAATAGACTACCTTCCATAATGACAAGGCTATCATCCATTGTAGTAACAAAAATCTCGACAACATACTACCTTCCATAATGACAAAGCTACAATCCATTGTAGTAACAAAAATCTCGACAACAGACTACCTTCATAATGATAAGGCTACCATCCATTGGAGTAGCAAAACTCTCGATAATAGACTACCTTCCATATTTACAAGGCTAGCATCCAATGGAGTAACAAAAATATCGATAACATACTACCTTCCATAATGACAAGGCTACCATCCATTGTAGTAACAAAAATCTCGACAACATACTACCTTCCATAATGACAAGGCTATCATCCATTATAGTAACAAAAATCTCGACAACATACTACCTTCCATAATGACAAGGCTACAATCCATTGTAGTAACAAAAATATCGACAACATACTACCTTCCATAATGACAAGGCTACCATCCATTGTAGTAACAAAAATCTCGACAACAGACTACCTTCAATAATGACAAGGCCACCATCCATTGGAGTAACAAAAATCTCGACAACAAACTACCTTCCATAATTATAAGGCTACCATCCATTGGAGTAACAAAAATATCAACAATAGACTACCTTCCATAATAAAAAGGCTATCATCCAATGGAGTAACAAAAATCTCGAAAACAGACTACCTTCCATAATGACAAGGCTACCATCCATTGGAGTAACAAAAATCTCGAAAATAGACTACCTTCTGTAATTACTCGGCTACCATCCAGTGGAATAACAAAAATCTTGACAACAGACTAATTTCCATAATGACAAGGCTACCATACATTATAGTAACAAAAATATGAACAAAGACTACCTTCCATAATGACAAGGCTACCATCCATTGGAATAACAAAAATCACAACAACAGACTACCTTCCATAAAGACAAGGCTACCATCTATTGGAGTAACAAAAATCTCGAGAACAAACTACCTTCCATAATGACAAGGCTACCATCCATTGGAGTATTAAAAATCTCGATAATAGACTACCTTACAAAATGACTAGGCTACCATACATTTGAGTAACAAACATATTGACAACAAACTACTTTTCATAATGTCAAGACTACAATCCATTGTAGCAACAAAAATATCGACAAAATACTACCTTCCATAATGACAAGGCTACCAACCATTGGAGTAAGAAAAATCTCGACAACATACTACCTTCCATAATGACAAGGCTACCATCCAATGGAGTAACAAAAATCTCGAAAACAAACTACCTTCCATAATGACAAGGCTACCATCCATTGGAGTAACAAAAATCTCAAAAACAGACTACCTTCCGTAATTACTAGGCTACCATCTATTGGAATAACAAAAATCTCGACAACAGACTAACTTCCATAATGACAAGGATACCATACATTATAGTAACAAAAATATGAACACAGACTACCTACCATAATGACAAGGCTACCATCCATTTGAATAACAAAAATCACAACAACAGACTACCTTCCATAATGACAAGGCTACCATCTATTGGAGTAACAAAAATCTCAAGAACAGAATACCTTCCATAATGACAAGGCCACCATAAATTGGAGTATTAAAAATCTCGACAATAGACTACCTTACATAATGACTAGGCTACCATACATTTGAGTAACAAACATATTTACAACAAACTACTTTTCATCATGTGAAGGCTATAATCCATTGTAGTAACAAAAATATCGACAAAATACTACCTTCCATAATGACAAGGCTACCATCCATTGGAGTAACAAAAATCTCGACAAAAGACTACCTTCCATAATTACAAGGCTACCATCCATTGGAGTAACAAAAATGTCGACAATAGACTACCTTCATTAATGACAAGGCTACCATCCATTGGAATAACAAAAATCACAACAACAGACTACCTTCCATAATGACAAGGCTACCATCTATTGGAGTAACAAAAATCTCGAGAACAGACTACCTTCCATAATGACAAGGCCACCATCAATTGGAGTATTAGAAATCTCGACAATAGACTACCTTACATAATGAGTAGGCTATCATCCATTATAGTAACAAAAATATCGACAACATACTACCTTCCATAATGACAAGGCTACCATCCATTGTAGTAACAAAAATCTCGACAACATACTACCTTCCATAATGACAAGGCTATCATCCATTATAGTAACAAAAATCTCGACAACATACTACCTTCCATAATGACAAGGCTACAATCCATTGTAGTAACGAAAATATGGACAACATACTACCTTCCATAATGACAAGGCTACCATCCATTGTAGTAACAAAAATCTCGACAACAGACTACCTTCCATAATGACAAGGCTTCCACCCATTAGAGTAATATAGATATCTACAACATACTACATTCCATAATGACAAGGCTACCATCCATGGAAATATAAAAAAATCTCGATAATAGACTACCTTCCATAATGAAAAGGCTACCATCCAATGGAGTAACCAAAATATCGACAACATACGACCTTCCATAATGACAAGCTACCATCTATTGGAGTAATAAAAATCTCGACAATAGACTACCTTCCATAATGACAAGGCTATCATCCATTGTAGTAACAAAAATCTCGACAACATACTACCTTCCATAATGACAAGGCTACAATCCATTGTAGTAACAAAAATCTCGACAACAGACTACCTTCATAATGATAAGGCTACCATCCATTCGAGTAGCAAAACTCTCGATAATAGACTACCTTCCATATTTACAAGGCTACCATCCAATGGATGAACAAAAATATCGATAACATACTACCTTCCATAATGACAAGGCTACCATCCATTGTAGTAACAAAAATCTCGACAACATACTACCTTCCATAATGACAAGGCTATCATCCATTATAGTAACAAAAATCTCGACAACATACTACCTTCCATAATGACAAAGCTACCATCCAATGGAGTAACAAAAATATCGACAACATATTACCTTCCATAATGACAAGGCTACCATCCATTGTAGTAACAAAAATCTCGACAACATACTACCTTCCATAATGACAAGGCTATCATCCATTATAGTAACAAAAATCTCGACAACATACTACCTTCCATAATGACAAGGCTACAATCCATTGTAGTAACGAAAATATGGACAACATACTACCTTCCATAATGACAACGCTACCATCCATTGTAGTAACAAAAATCTCGACAACATACTACCTTCCATAATGACAAGGCTTCCACCCATTAGAGTAATATAGATATCTACAACATACTACCTTCCATAATGACAAGGCTACCATCCATGGAAATATAAAAAAATCTCGATAATAGACTACCTTCCATAATGAAAAGGCTACCATCCAATGGAGTAACCAAAATATCGACAACATACTACCTTCCATAATGACAAGGCTACCATCTATTGGAGTAATAAAAATCTCGACAATAGACTACCTTCCATAATGACAAGGCTATCATCCATTGTAGTAACAAAAATCTCGACAACATACTACCTTCCATAATGACAAGGCTACAATCCATTGTAGTAACAAAAATCTCGACAACAGTCTACCTTCATAATGATAAGGCTACCATCCATTGGAGTAGCAAAACTCTCGATAATAGACTACCTTCCATATTTACAAGGCTACCATCCAATGGAGTAACAAAAATATCGATAACATACTACCTTCCATAATGACAAGGCTACCATCCATTGTAGTAACAAAAATCTCGACAACATACTACCTTCCATAATGACAAGGCTATCATCCATTATAGTAACAAAAATCTCGACAACATACTACCTTCCATAATGACAAGGCTACAATCCATTGTAGTACAAAAATATCGACAACATACTACCATCCATAATGACAAGGCTACCATCCATTGTAGTAACAAAAATCTCGACAACAGACTACCTTCAATAATAACAAGGCTACCATCCATTGGAGTAACAAAAATCTCGACAACAAACTACCTTACATAATTATAAGGCTACCATCCAATGGAGTAACAAAAATATCAACAATAGACTACCTTCCATAATGACAAGGCTATCATCCAATGGAGTAACAAAAATCTCGAAAACAGACTACCTTCCATAATGACAAGGCTACCATCCATTGGAGTAACAAAAATCTCGAAAATAGACTACCTTCCGTAATTACTCGGCTACCATCCAGTGGAATAACAAAAATCTTGACAACAGACTAATTTCCATAATGACAAGGCTACCATACATTATAGTAACAAAAATATGAACAAAGACTACCTTCCATAATGACAAGGCTACCATCCATTGGAATATCAAAAATCACAACAACAGACTACCTTCTATAAAGACAAGGCTACCATCTATTGGAGTAACAAAAATCTCGAGAACAAACTACCTTCCATAATGACAAGGCTACCATCCATTGGAGTATTAAAAATCTCGATAATAGACTACCTTACAAAATGACTAGGCTACCATACATTTGAGTAACAAACATATTGACAACAAACTACTTTTCATAATGTCAAGACTACAATCCATTGTAGCAACAAAAATATCGACAAAATACTACCTTCCATAATGACAAGGCTACCAACCATTGGAGTAAGAAAAATCTCGACAACATACTACCTTCCATAATGACAAGGCTACCATCCAATGGAGTAACAAAAATCTCGACAACAAGCTACCTTCCATAATGACATGGCTACCATCCATTGGAGTAACAAAAATCTCAAAAACAGACTACCTTCCGTAATTACTAGGCTACCATCTATTGGAATAACAAAAATCTCGACAACAGACTAACTTCCATAATGACAAGGATACCATACATTATAGTAACAAAAATATGAACACAGACTACCTACCATAATGACAAGGCTACCATCCATTTGAATAACAAAAATCACAACAACAGACTACCTTCCATAATGACAAGGCTACCATCTATTGGAGTAACAAAAATCTCAAGAACAGAATACCTTCCATAATGACAAGGCCACCATAAATTGGAGTATTAAAAATCTCGACAATAGACTACCTTACATAATGACTAGGCTACCATACATTTGAGTAACAAACATATTTACAACAAACTACTTTTCATCATGTGAAGGCTATAATCCATTGTAGTAACAAAAATATCGACAAAATACTACCTTCCATAATGACAAGGCTACCATCCATTGGAGTAACAAAAATCTCGACAACAGACTACCTTCCATAATTACAAGGCTACCATCCATTGGAGTAACAAAAATGTCGACAATAGACTACCTTCATTAATGACAAGGCTACCATCCATTGGAATAACAAAAATCACAACAACAGACTACCTTCCATAATGACAAGGCTACCGTCTATTGGAGTAACAAAAATCTCGAGAACAGACTACCTTCCATAATGACAAGGCCACCATCAATTGGAGTATTAAAAATCTCGACAATAGACTACCTTACATAATGAGTAGGCTATCATCCATTATAGTAACAAAAATATCGACAACATACTACCTTCCATAATGACAAGGCTACCATCCATTGTAGTAACATAAATCTCGACAACATACTACCTTCCATAATGACAAGGCTATCATCCATTATAGTAACAAAAATCTCGACAACATACTACCTTCCATAATGACAAGGCTACAATCCATTGTAGTAACGAAAATATGGACAACATACTACCTTCCATAATGACAAGGCTACCATCCATTGTAGTAACAAAAATCTGGACAACAGACTACCTTCCATAATGACAAGGCTTCCACCCATTAGAGTAATATAGATATCTACAACATACTACATTCCATAATGACAAGGCTACCATCCATGGAAATATAAAAAAATCTCGATAATAGACTACCTTCCATAATGAAAAGGCTACCATCCAATGGAGTAACCAAAATATCGACAACATACTACCTTCCATAATGACAAGGCTACCATCTATTGGAGTAATAAAAATCTCGACAATAGACTACCTTCCATAATGACAAGGCTATCATCCATTGTAGTAACAAAAATCTCGACAACATACTACCTTCCATAATGACAAGGCTACAATCCATTGTAGTAACAAAAATCTCGACAACAGACTACCTTCATAATGATAAGGCTACCATCCATTGGAGTAGCAAAACTCTCGATAATAGACTACCTTCCATATTTACAAGGCTACCATCCAATGGATGAACAAAAATATCGATAACATACTACCTTCCATAATGACAAGGCTACCATCCATTGTAGTAACAAAAATCTCGACAACATACTACCTTCCATAATGACAAGGCTATCATCCATTATAGTAACAAAAATCTCGACAACATACTACCTTCCATAATGACAAAGCTACCATCCAATGGAGTAACAAAAATATCGACAACATACTACCTTCCATAATGACAAGGCTACCATCCATTGTAGTAACAAAAATCTCGACAACATACTACCTTCCATAATGACAAGGCTATCATCCATTATAGTAACAAAAATCTCGACAACATACTACCTTCCATAATGACAAGGCTACAATCCATTGTAGTAACGAAAATATGGACAACATACTACCTTCCATAATGACAAGGCTACCATCCATTGTAGTAACAAAAAACTCGACAACATACTACCTTCCATAATGACAAGGCTTCCACCCATTAGAGTAATATAGATATCTACAACATACTACCTTCCATAATGACAAGGCTACCATCCATGGAAATATAAAAAAATCTCGATAATAGACTACCTTCCATAATGAAAAGGCTACCATCCAATGGAGTAACCAAAATATCGACAACATACTACCTTCCATAATGACAAGGCTACCATCTATTGGAGTAATAAAAATCTCGACAATAGACTACCTTCCATAATGACAAGGCTATCATCCATTGTAGTAACAAAAATCTCGACAACATACTACCTTCCATAATGACAAGGCTACAATCCATTGTAGTAACAAAAATCTCGACAACAGACTACCTTCATAATGATAAGGCTACCATCCATTGGAGTAGCAAAACTCTCGATAATAGACTACCTTCCATATTTACAAGGCTACCATCCAATGGAGTAACAAAAATATCGATAACATACTACCTTCCATAATGACAAGGCTACCATCCATTGTAGTAACAAAAATCTCGACAACATACTACCTTCCATAATGACAAGGCTATCATCCATTATAGTAACAAAAATCTCGACAACATACTACCTTCCATAATGACAAGGCTACAATCCATTGTAGTAACAAAAATATCGACAACATACTACCATCCATAATGACAAGGCTACCATCCATTGTAGTAACTAAAATCTCGACAACAGACTACCTTCAATAATGACAAGGCTACCATCCATTGGAGTAACAAAAATCTCGACAACAAACTACCTTACATAATTATAAGGCTACCATCCATTGGAGTAACAAAAATATCAACAATAGACTACCTTCCATAATGACAAGGCTATCATCCAATGGAGTAACAAAAATCTCGAAAACAGACTACCTTCCATAATGACAAGGCTACCATCCATTGGAGTAACAAAAATCTCGAAAATAGACTACCTTCCGTAATTACTCGGCTACCATCCAGTGGAATAACAAAAATCTTGACAACAGACTAATTTCTATAATGACAAGGCTACCATACATTATAGTAACAAAAATATGAACAAAGACTACCTTCCATAATGACAAGCCTACCATCCATTGGAATAACAAAAATCACAACAACAGACTACCTTCTATAAAGACAAGGCTACCATCTATTGGAGTAACAAAAATCTCGAGAACAAACTACCTT
This sequence comes from Vicia faba, assembly GCA_948472305.1. Taxonomy (NCBI): domain Eukaryota; kingdom Viridiplantae; phylum Streptophyta; class Magnoliopsida; order Fabales; family Fabaceae; genus Vicia; species Vicia faba. The sequence goes on along the minus strand of OX451737.1, from coordinate 801,740,223 downwards.
CCATAATGACAAGGCTACCATCCATTGGAGTATTAAAAATCTCGATAATAGACTACCTTACAAAATGACTAGGCTACCATACATTTGAGTAACAAACATATTGACAACAAACTACTTTTCATAATGTCAAGACTACAATCCATTGTAGCAACAAAAATATCGACAAAATACTACCTTCCATAATGACAAGGCTACCAACCATTGGAGTAAGAAAAATCTCGACAACATACTACCTTCCATAATGACAAGGCTACCATCCAATGGAGTAACAAAAATCTCGACAACAAACTACCTTCCATAATGACAAGGCTACCATCCATTGGAGTAACAAAAATTTCAAAAACAGACTACCTTCCGTAATTACTAGGCTACCATCTATTAGAATAACAAAAATCTCGACAACAGACTAACTTCCATAATGACAAGGATACCATACATTATAGTAACAAAAATATGAACACAGACTACCTACCATAATGACAAGGCTACCATCCATTTGAATAACAAAAATCACAACAACAGACTACCTTCCATAATGACAAGGCTACCATCTATTGGAGTAACAAAAATCTCAAGAACAAAATACCTTCCATAATGACAAGGCCACCATAAATTGGAGTATTAAAAATCTCGACAATAGACTACCTTACATAATGACTAGGCTACCATACATTTGAGTAACAAACATATTTACAACAAACTACTTTTCATCATGTGAAGGCTATAATCCATTTTAGTAACAAAAATATCGACAAAATACTACCTTCCATAATGACAAGGCTACCATCCATTGGAGTAACAAAAATCTCGACAACAGACTACCTTCCATAATTACAAGGCTACCATCCATTGGAGTAACAAAAATGTCGACAATAGACTACCTTCATTAATGACAAGGCTACCATCCATTGGAATAACAAAAATCACAACAACAGACTACCTTCCATAATGACAAGGCTACCATCTATTGGAGTAACAAAAATCTCGAGAACAGACTACCTTCCATAATGACAAGGCCACCATCAATTGGAGTATTAAAAATCTAGACAATAGACTACCTTACATAATGACTAGGCTACCATACATTTGAGTAACAAACATATTTACAACAAACTACTTTTCATAATGTCAAGGCTACAATCCATTGTAGTGAAAAAAATATTGACAACATACTACCTTCCATAATGACAAGGCTACCATCCATTGTAGTAACAAAAATCTCGACAATAGACTACCTTCCATAATGACAAGGCTACCTTCCATTGGAATAACTAAAATCATAACAACATACTACCTTAGATAATAACAAGGCTACAATCTATTAGAGTAACAAAAATCTCAAGAATAGACTACCTTACATAATGACAAGGCCACCATCCATTGGAGTATTAAAAATCTCGACAATAGACTACCTTACATAATGACTAGGCAACCATACATTTAAGTAACAAACATATTGACAACAAACTACTTTTCATCATGTCAAGGCTACAATCCATTGTAGTAACAAAAATATTGACAAAATACTACCTTCCATAATGACAAGGCTACCATCCATTGGAGTAAGAAAATATGGACAACATACTACCTTCCATAATGACAAGGCTACAATCCAATGGAGTAACAAAAATCTCGACAACAAAATACCTTCCATAATGTCAAGGCTACCATCCAATGGAGTAACAAAAATATCGACAACATACTACCTTCCATAATGACAAGGCTACCATCTATTGGAGTAATAAAAATCTCGACAATAGACTACCTTCCATAATGACAAGGCTATCATCCATTGTAGTAATAAAAATCTCGACAACATACTACCTTCCATAATGACAAGGCTACAATCCATTGTAGTAACAAAAATCTTGACAACAGACTACCTTCAATAATGACAAGGCTACCATCCATTGGGGTAACAAAAGTCTCGATAATAGACTACCTTCCATAATTACAAAGCTACCATCCAATGGAGTAACAAAAATATCGACAACATACTACCTTCCATAATGACAAGGCTACCATCCATTGTAGTAACAAAAATCTCGACAACATACTACCTTCCATAATGACAAGGCTATCATCCATTATAGTAACAAAAATCTCGACAACATACTACCTTCCATAATGACAAGGCTACAATCCTTTGTAGTAACATAAATCTCGACAACAGACTACCTTCCATAATGACAAGGCTTCCACCCATTAGAGTAATATAGATATCTACAACATACTACCTTCCATAATGACAAGGCTACCATCCATGGAAATATAAAAAAATCTCGATAATAGACTACCTTCCATAATGAAAAGGTTACCATCCAATGGACTAACCAAAATATCGACAACATACTACCTTCCATAATGACAAGGCTACCATCTATTGGAGTAATAAAAATCTCGACAATAGACTACCTTCCATAATGACAAGGCTATCATCCATTGTAGTAACAATAATCTCGACAACATACTACCTTCCAAAATGACACGGCTACAATCCATTGTAGTAACAAAACTCTCGACAACAGACTACCTTCATAATGATAAGGCTACCATCCATTGGAGTAGAAAAACTCTTGATAATAGACTACCTTCCATATTTACAAGGCTACCATCCAATGGAGTAACAAAAATATCGATAACATACTACCTTCCATAATGACAAGGCTACCATCCATTGTAGTAACAAAAATCTCGACAACATACTACCTTCCATAATGGCAAGGCTGTCATCCATTATAGTAACAAAAATCTCGACAACATACTACCTTCCAAAATGACAAGGCTACAATCCATTGTAGTAACAAAAATATCGACAACATACTACCTTCCATAATGACAAGGCTACCATCCATTATAGTAACAAAAATCTCGACAACAGACTACCTTCAATAATGACAAGGCTACCATCCATTGGAGTAACAAAAATCTCGACAACAAACTACCTTCCATAATGATAAGGCTACCATCCATTGGAGTAACAAAAATATCAACAATAGACTACCTTCCATAATGACAAGGCTATCACCCAATGGAGTAACAAAAATCTCGAAAACAGACTACCTTCCATAATGACAAGGCTACCATCCATTGGAGTAACAAAAATCTCGAAAATAGACTACCTTCCGTAATTACTCGGCTACCATCCAGTGGAATAACAAAAATCACAACAACAGACTACCTTCCATAATGACAAGGCTACCAACTATTGGAGTAACAAAAATCTCGAGAACAAACTACCTTCCATAATGACAAGGCTAACATCCATTGGAGTATTAAAAATCTCGATAATAGACTACCTTACATAATGACTAGGCTACCATACATTTGAGTAACAATCATATTTCCAACAAACTACTTTTCATAATGTCAAGGCTACAATCAATTGTAGTAACAAAAATATCGACAAAATACTAACTTCCATAATGACAAGGCTACCATCCATTGGAGTAAGAAAAATCTGGAAAACAAACTTCCTTCCATAATTACTAGGCTACCATCCAGTGGAATAACAAAAATCTCAACAACAGACTAACTTCCATAATGACAAGGCTACCATACATTATAGTAACAAAAATATGAAGACAGACTACCTTCCATAATGACAAGGCTACCATCCATTGGAATAACAAAAATCACAACAATAGACTACCTTCCATAATGACAAGGCTACCATCTATTGGAGTAAAAAAAATCTCGAGAACAAACTACCTTCAATAATGTCAAGGCCACCATCCATTGGAGTAACAAAAATCTCGAAAACAGACTACCTTCCGTAATTACTAGGCTACCATCCATTGGAATAACAAAAATCTCGACAACAGACTTACTTCCATAACGACAAGGATAACATACGTTATAGTAACAAAAATATGAACACATACTACCTTCCATAATGACAAGGCTACCATCCATTGGAATAACAAAAATCACAACAACATACTACCTTCCATAATGACAAGGCTACCATCTATTGGAGTAACAAAAATCTCGAGAACAGACTACCTTCCATAATGACAAGGCCACCATCAATTGGAGTATTAAAAATCTCGACAATAGACTACCTTACATAATGACTAGGCTACCATACATTTGAGTAACAAACATATTTACAACAAACTACTTTTCATCATGTCAAGGCTACAATCCATTGTAGTAACAAAAATATCGACAAAATACTACCTTCCATAATAACAAGGCTAACATCCATTGTAGTAACAAAAATATCGACAACATACTACCTTCCATAATGACAAGTCTACCATCCATTGCAGTAACAAAAATCTCGAAAATAGACTACCTTCCATAATTACAAGGCTACTATCCATTGGAGAAACAAAGATATCGACAACATACTACCTTCCATAATGACAAGGCTACCATCTATTATAGTAACAAAAATCTCAAGAATACACTACCTTCCATAATGACAAGGCCACCATCCATTGGAGTATTAAAAATCTCGACAATAGACTACCTCACATAATGACTAGGCTACCATACATTTGAGTAACAAACATATTTACAACAAACTACTTTTCATCATGTCAAGGATACAATCCATTGTAGTAACAAAAATATCGACAAAATAATACCTTCCATAATGACAAGGCTACCATCCATTGGAGTAACAAAAATCTCGACAACAGACTACCTTCCATAATGACAAGGCTATCATCCATTGGAGTAACAAAAATGTCGACAATAGACTACCTTCCATAATGATTAGGCTACCATCCATTGGAGTATCAAAGATATCAACAACAAACTACCTTTCATAATGACAAGGCTACCATCCATTAGAATAAAAAAATCTCGACAATAGACTACCTTGCATAATGACAAGGCTACCATCCATTGGAATAACAAAAATCACAACAACATACTACCTTACATAATAACAAGGCTACAATCTATTAGAGTAACAAAAATCTCAAGAATAGACTACCTTACATAATGACTAGGCAACCATACATTTGAGTAACAAACATATTGACAACAAACTACTTTTCATCACGTCAAGGCTACAATCCATTGTAGTAACAAAAATATCGACAAAATACTACCTTCCATAATGATAAGGCTACCATCCATTGGAGTAAGAAAAATCTCGACAACAGACTACCTTCCATAATGACAAGGCTACCATCCAATGGAGTAACAAAAATCTCGACAACAAACTACCTTCCATAATGTCAAGGCCACCATCCATTGGAGTAACAAAAATCTCGAAAACAGACTACCTTTCGTAATTACTAGGCTACCATCCATTGGAATAACAAAAATCTCGACAACAGACTAACTTCCATAACGACAAGGATACCATACGTTATAGTAACAAAAATATGAACACATACTACCTTCCATAATGACAAGGCTACCATCCATTGGAATAACAAAAATCACAACAACAGACTACCTTCCATAATGACAAGGCTACCATCTATTGGAGTAACAAAAATGTCAAGAACAGACTACCTTCCATAATGACAAGGCCACCATCCATTGGAGTATTAAAAATCTCGACAATAGACTACATTACATAATGACTAGGCTACCATACATTTGAGTAACAAAAATCTCGAAAACAGACTACCTTCCATAATTACTAGGCTACCATCCAGTGGAATAATAAAAATCTCGACAACAGACTAACTTCCATAATGACAAGGCTACCATACATTATAGTAACAAAAATATGAACACAGACTACCTTCCATAATGACAAGGCTACCATCCATTGGAATAACAAAAATCACAACAACAAACTACCTTCCATAATGACAAGGCTACCATCTATTGGAGTAACAAAAATCTCGACAACAGACTACCTTCCATAATGACAAGGCTACCATCCATTGGAGTAACAAAAATCTCGACAACAGACTACCTTCCATAATGACAAGGCTACCATCCATTAGAGTAACAAAAATGTCGACAATAGACTACCTTCCATAATGATCAGGCTACCATCCATTGGAGTATCAAAGATATCAACAACACACTACCTTTCATAATGACAAGGCTACCATCCATTGGAATAACAAAAATCTCGACAATAGACCACCTTCCATAATGACAAGGCTACTGTCCATTGGAGTATTAAAAATCTCGACAATAGACTACCTTACATAATGACTAGGCTACCATACATTTGATTAACAAATATATTTACAACAAACTACTTTTCATAATGTCAAGGCTACAATCCATTGTAGTAACAAAAATATGGACAAAATACTACCTTCCATAATGACAAGGCTACCATCCATTGGAGTAAGAAAAATCTCGACAACAGACTACCTTCCATAATGACAAAGCTACCATCCAATGGAGTAACAAAAATCTCGACAACAGACTACCTTCCATAATGACAAGGCTACCATCCATTGGAGTAACAAAAATCTAGAAAACAGACTACCTTCCATAATAACTAGGCTACAATCCAGTGGAATAACAAAAATCTCGACAACAGACTAACATCCATAATGACAAGGTTACCATGCATTATAGTAACAAAAATATGAACACATATTACCTTCCATAATGACAAGGCTACCATCCATTGGAATAACAAAAATCACAACAACAGACTACCTTCCATAATGACAAGGCTACCATCTATTGGAGTAACAAAAATCTCGAGAACAGAATACCTTCCATAATGACAAGGCCACCATCAATTGGAGTATTAAAAATCTCGACAATAGACTACCTTACATAATGACTAGGCTACCATACATTTGAGTAACAAACATATTTACAACAAACTACTTTTCATCATGTCAAGGCTACAATCCATTGTAGTAACAAAAATATCGACAAAATACTACCTTCCATAATAACAAGGGTAACATCCATTGGAGTAACAAAAATCTCGACAACAGAGTACCTTCCATAATGACAAGGCTACCATCCATTGGAGTAACTAAAATGTCGATAATAGACTACCTTCCATAATGATTAGGCTACCATCCATTGGAGTATAAAAGATATCAACAACAAACTACCTTTCATAATGACAAGGCTACCATCCATTGGAATAACAAAAATCTCAACAATAGACCACCTTCCACAACGACAAGGCTACTATCCATTGGAGTATTAAAAATCTCGACAATAGACTACCTTACATAATGACTAGGCTACCATCCATTGTAGTTACAAAAATATCGACAACATACTACCTTCCATAATGACAAGGCTACCATCCATTGTAGTAACAAAAATCTCGAAAATATACTACCTTCCATAATTACAAGGCTACTATCCATTGGAGAAACAAAGATATCGACAACATACTACCTTCCATAATGACAAGGCTACCATCTATTAGAGTAACAAAAATCTCAAGAATAGACTACCTTCCATAATGATAAGGCCACCATCCATTGGAGTATTAAAAATCTCGACAATAGACTAGCTTACATAATGACTAGGCTACCATACATTTGAGTAACAAACATATTTACAACAAACTACTTTTCATCATGTCAAGGCTACAATCCATTGTAGTAACAAAAATATCGACAAAATAATACCTTCCATAATGACAAGGCTACCATCCATTGGAGTAACAAAAATCTCGACAACAGACTACCTTCCATAATGACAAGGCTATCATCCATTGGAGTACCAAAAATGTCGACAATAGACTACCTTCCATAATGATTAGGCTACCATCCATTGGAGTATCAAAGATATCAACAACAAACTACCTTTCATAATAACAAGGTTACCATCCATTGGAATAAAAAAATCTCGACAACAGACCACCTTCCATAATGATAAGGCTACCATCCATCGGAGTAACAAAAATTTTGACAACAGAATACCTTCCATAATGACAAGGCTAACATCCATTGGAGTAATTAAAATCTGGACAAGAGACTACCTTCAGTAATGACAAGGCTACCATCCATTGGAGTACCAAAAATCTCGACAACAGACTACCTTACATAATGACTAGGCTACCATCCATTGGAGTAACAAAGATATCGACAATAGACTACCTTTCACTATAACAAGGCAAGAATCCATTTTAGTAACCAAAATCTCAGCAAAAGATTACCTTCCATAATGACAAGGCTACCATCCGTTGTAGTAACAAAAATATCGAAAATAGACTCCCTTAAATAATGACAAGGCTACTATCCATTGGAGTAACAAAAATCATGACAACAAACTACCTTCCATAATGAAAAGGCTACCATCCATTAGAATAACTAAAATCTGGACAACAGACTATCTTCCATAATGACAAGGCTAGCATCCGTTGGAGTAACAAAAATATCAACAAGAGACTACCTTCCATGATGACAAGGCTACCATCCATTGGAGTACCAAAAATCTCGACAACAAACTACCTTCTATAATGACAAGGCTACCATCCATTGGAGTAACAAAAATCTCGAAAACATACTACCTTACATAAAAGACTAGGCTACCATCCATTGGAATAACAAAAATCTCGACAACAGACTACCTTCAATAATGACAAAGTTACCATACATTGTAGTAACAAAAATCTGAACAACAAACTACTTTCCATAATGATAAGGCTACCATCCATTGTAGTAATAAAAATATCGACAACAGACTACCTTCCATAATGACAAGGGTACCATCCATTGGAGTAACAAAAAAATACACAAGAGACTACCTTCCATCATGACAAGGCTACCATCCATTAAAGTAATTAAAATCTTGACAACAGACTACCTTCGGTAATGACAAGGATACCATTCATTGGAGTAACAAAAATCTCGACAACAGAGTATCTCCCATAATGACAAGGCTAGCATCCGTTGGAGTAACAAAAATATCAACAAGAGACTACCTTCCATGATGACAAGGCTACCATCCATTGGAGTACCAAAAAACTCGACAACAGACTACCTTCCAAAATGACAAGGCTACCATCCATTGGAGTAACAAAAATGTCGACAATAGACTACCTTCCATAATGATTAGGCTACCATCCATTGGAGTATCAAGGATATCAACAACATACTACCTTTCATAATGACAAGGCTACCATCCATTGGAGTAGCAAAATTCTCGACAATAGACCACCTTCCATAATGACAAGGCTACCATCCATTGGAATAACAAAAATCTTGACAACAGAATACCTTCCATAATGACAAGGCTAACATCCATTAGAGTAACAAAAATATCAACAAGAGACTACCTTCCATAATGACAAGGCTATCATCCATTGTAGTAACAAAAATCTAAACAACATACTACCTTCCATAATGACAAGGCTACAATCCATTGTAGTAACAAAAATATCGACAACATACTACCTTCCATAAAGACAAGGCTACCATCCATTATAGTAACAAAAATCTCGAAAACAGACTACCTTCAATAATGACAACGCTACCATACATTATAGTTACAAAAATATGAACACAGACTACCTTCCATAATGACAAGGATACCATCTATTGGAATAACAAAACTCACAACAACAGACTACCTTCCATAATGACAAGGCTACCATCTATTGGAGTAACAAAAATCTCGAGAACAGACTACCTTCCATAATGACAAGGCCACCATCCATTGGAGTATTAAAAATCTCGACAATAGACTACCTTACATAATGACTAGTCTACCATACATTTGAGTAACAAACATATTTACAACAAACTACTTTTCATCATGTCAAGGCTACAATCCATTGTAGTAACAAAAATATCGACAAAATACTACCTTCCATAATGACATGGCTACCATCTAATGGAGTAACAAAAATCTCGACAACATACTACCTTCCATAATGACAAGGCTACCATCCATTGGAGTAACAAAAATGTCAACAATAGACTACCATCCATAATGATTAGGCTACCATCCATTGGAGTATCAAAGATATCAACAACAGACTACCTTTCATAATGAGAAGGCTACCATCCATTGGAATAACAAAAATCTCGACAATAGACCACCTTCCATAATGACAAGGCTACCATCTATTGGAGTAACAAAAATCTTGACAACAGAATACCTTCCATAATGACAAGGCTAACATCCATTGGAGTAACAAAAAAATCCACAAGAGACTACCTTCCATAATGACAAGGCTATCATCCATTAAAGTAATTAAAATCTTGACAACAGACTACCTTCGGTAATGACAAGGCTACCAACCATTGGAGTACCAAAAATCTCGACAACAGACTACCTTACATAATGACTAGGCTACCATCCATTGGAGTAACAAAGATATCGACAACATACTACCTTTCACTATAACAAGGCTACAATCCATTGTAGTAACCAAAATCTCGGCAAAATACTACCTTCCATAATGACAAGGCTACCATCCGTTCTAGTAACAAAAATATCAACATGAGACTACCTTCCATGATGACAAGGCTACCATCCATTGGAGTAACAAAAATCTCGACAACAGACTACCTTCCATAATGACAAGGCTACCATCCATTGGAGTAACAAAAATGTCGACAAAAGACTACCTTCCATAATGATTAGGCTTCCATCCATTGGAGTATCAAGGATATCAACAACATACTACCTTTCATAATGACAAGGCTACCATCCATTGGAATAACAAAAATCTGGACAACAGACCACCTTCCATAATGACAAGGCTACCATCCATTGGAGTAACAAAAATCTTGACAACAAAATACCTTCCATAATGACAAGGCTAACATCCATTGGAGTAACAAAAATATCAACAAGAGACTACCTTCCATAATGACAAGGCTATCATCCATTGTAGTAACAAAAATCTCAACAACATACTACCTTCCATAATGACAAGGCTACAATCCATTGTAGTAACAAAAATATCGACAACATAATACCTTCCATAAAGACAAGGCTACCATCCATTGTAGTAACAAAAATCTCGACAACAGACTACCTTCAATAATGACAACGCTACCATCCATTGGAGTATTAAAAAAATCTACAAGAGACTACCTTCCATCATGACAAGGCTACCATCCATTAAAGTAATTAAAATCTTGACAACAGACTGCCTTCGGTAATGACAAGGCTACCATCCATTGGAGTAACAAAAATCTGGACAACAGACTATCTTCCATAATGAAAAGGCTAGCATCTGTTAGAGTAACAAAACTATCAACAAGAGACTACCTTCCATGATGACAAGGCTACCATCCATTGGAGTACCAAAAATCTCGACAACAGACTACCTTCCATAATGACAAAGCTACCATCCATTGGAGTAACAAAAATGTTGACAATAGACTACCTTCCATAATGATTAGGCTTCCATCCATTGGAGTATCAAGGATATCAACAACATACTACCTTTCATAATGACAAGGCTACCATCCATTGGAATAAAAAAAATCTCGACAACATACTACCTTCCATAATGACAAGGCTACCATCCATTGGAGTAACAAAAATCTTGAAAACAGAATACCTTCCATAATTACAAGGCTAACATCCATTGGAGTAACAAAAATATCAACAAGAGACTACATTCCATAATGACAAGTCTATCATCCATTGTAGTAACAAAAATCTCGACAACATACTAAATTCCATAATGACAAGGCTACAATCCATTGTAGTAACAAAAATATCGATAACATACTACCTTCCATAATGACAAGGCTACCATCCATTGTTGTAACAAAAATCTCGACAACAGACTACCTTCAATAATGACAACCCTATTATCCATTGGAGTAATAAAAATATCGACAACAGACTACCTTCCGTAATGACAAGGGTACCATCCATTGGAGTAACAAAAAAATCCACAAGAGACTACCTTCCATCATGACAAGGCTACCATCCATTAAAGTAATTAAAATCTTGACAACAGACTACCTTCGGTAATGACAAGGCTACCATCCATTGGAGTAACTAATATCTCGACAACAGACTACCTTACATAATGACTAGGCTACCATCCATTGGAGTAACAAAGATATCGACAACAGACCAGCTTTCACTATAACAAGGCTACAATCCATTGTAGTAACCAAAATATCGACAAAAGACTACCTACCATAATGATAAGGCTAGCATCCATTGGTGTAACAAAAATCTCGACAACAGACTACCTTCCATAATGATAAGGGTACCATCCACTGGAGTAACAAAATTATCCACAAGAAACTGCCTTCCATAATGACAAGGCTACCATCCATTGGAGTAACCAAAACCATGACAACAGACTACCTTCCATAATGAAAAGGCTACCATCCATTAGAATAACAAAAATCTGGACAACAGACTATCTTCCATAATGACAAGGCTAGCATCTGTTGGAGTAACAAAAATCCGGACAATAGACTACCTTCCATAATGACAAGGGTACCATACATTGTAGTAACAAAAATCACAACAACAGACTACCTTCTATAATGACAAGGCTACCATCCATGGAAATATAAAAAAATCTCAATAATAAACTACCTTCCACAATGACAAGGCTATCATCCAAAGGAGTAATAAAAATATCGACAACATACTACCTTCCATAATGACAAGGCTACCATCTATTGGAGTAACAAAAATCTGGACAATAGACTACCTCCCATAATGACAAGGCTAGCATCCATTGTAGTAACAAAAATCTCGACAACATACTACCTTCCATAATGACAAGGCTACAATCCATTGTAGTAAAAAAAATATTGACAACAGACTACCTTCAATAATGACAAGGCTACCATCCATTGGAGTAACAAAAATCTCGATAATAGACTACCTTCCATAATTAGAAGTCTACCATCCAATGGAGTAACAAAAATATCGACAACATACTACCTTCCATAATGACATTGCTACCATCCATTATAGTAACAAAAATCTCGACAACATACCACCTTCCATAATGACAAGGCTATCATCCATTATAGTAACAAAAATATCGACAACATACTACCTTCCATAATGACAAGGCTACCATCCATTGTAGTAACAAAAATATCGACAACATACTACCTTCCATAATGACAAGGCTACCATCCATTGTAGTAACAAAAATCTCGATAACAGACTACCTTCAATAATGACAAGGCTACAATCCATTGGAGTAACAAAAATCTCGACAACAGACTACCTTCTATAATGACAAGGCTACCATCCGTTGGAGTAACAAAAATATCAACAAGAGACTACCTTCCATAATGATAAGGCTACCATCCAATGGAGTAACAAAAATCTCGACAACATACTACCTTCCATAATGACAAGGCTACCATCCATTGGAGTAACAAAAATCTTGAAAATAGACTACCTTCCGTAATTACTAGGCTACCATCAAGTGGAATAACAAATATCTCGACAACAAACTAACTTCCATAATGACAAGGCTACCATACATTATAGTAACAAAAATATGAAAACAGACAACCTTCCATAATAACAAGGCTACCATCCATTGGAATAATAAAAATCACAACAACAGACTACCTTCCATAACGACAAGGCTACCATCCATTAGAGTATTAAAAGTCTCGATAATAGACTACCTTACATAATGACTAGGCTACCATACATTGGAGTAACAAACATATTGACATAAAACTACTTTTCATAATGTCAAGGTTACAATCCATTGTAGTAACAAAAATATCGACAAAATACTATCTTCCATAATGATATGGCTACCATCCAATGGAGTAACAAAAATCTCGACAATAGACTACCTTCCATAATGACAAGGCTACCATCCATTGGAGTAACAAAAGTCTTGAAAATAGACTACCTTCCGTAATTACTAGGCTACCATCCAGTGGAACAACAAAAATCTCGACAACAGACTAACTTCCATAATGACAAGGCTACCATACATTATAGTAACAAAAATATGAACACATACTACCTTCCATAATGACAAGGCTACCATCCATTGGAATAACAAAAATCACAACAACAGACTACCTTCCATAATGACAAGGCTACCATCTATTGGAATAACAAAATTCTCGAGAACATACTACCTTCCATAATGACAAGGCCACCATCCATTGGAGTATTAAAAATCTCGACAATAGACTACCTTACATATTGACTAGGCTACCATATATTTAAGTAACAAACATATTTACAACAAACTACTTTTCATCATGTCATGGCTACATTCCATTGTAGTAACAAAAATATCGACAAAATCCTACCTTCCATAATGAAAAGGCTACCATCCATTGGAGTTTTCAAAAATTTCGACAACAGATTACTTTCCATAATGACAAGGCTACCATCCATTGGAGTAACAAAATCTCAACAAAAAACTACCTTTTGTAATGACATGGCTACCATCCATTAAAGTAACAAAATCTCAAAATCGAACTACCTTACATAATGACAAGGCTACCATCCATTGGAGTAACAAAATCTCAACAACGAACTACCTTCCATAATGACAAGGCCACCATCCATTGGAGTAACAAAATCTCAACAATGAACTACCTTGCATAATCACAATGCTACCAGCCATTGGAGTAACAAAATCACAACAATGAACTACCTTCCATAATGACAAGGCTATCATCCATTGGAGAAACAAAATCTCCACAATGAACTACCTTCCGTAATGACAAGGATACCATCAATTAGAGTAACAAAATCTCAACAACAAAGTACCTTCCATAATGAAAAGTCTACCATCCATTGAAGTAAATTAATCGCAACAAAGAACTACCTTCCATAATGACAAGGCTACGATCCATTTGAGTAACAAAATATCGACAAAAGACTACCTACCATAATGATAAGGCTAGCATCCATTGGTGTAACAAAAATCTCGACAACAGACTACCTTCCATAATGATAAGGGTACCATCCACTGGAGTAACAAAATTATCCACAAGAAACTGCCTTCCATAATGACAAGGCTACCATCCATTGGAGTAACCAAAACCATGACAACAGACTACCTTCCATAATGAAAAGGCTACCATCCATTAGAATAACAAAAATCTGGACAACAGACTATCTTCCATAATGACAAGGCTAGCATCTGTTGGAGTAACAAAAATCCGGACAATAGACTACCTTCCATAATGACAAGGGTACCATACATTGTAGTAACAAAAATCACAACAACAGACTACCTTCTATAATGACAAGGCTACCATCCATGGAAATATAAAAAAATCTCAATAATAAACTACCTTCCACAATGACAAGGCTATCATCCAAAGGAGTAATAAAAATATCGACAACATACTACCTTCCATAATGACAAGGCTACCATCTATTGGAGTAACAAAAATCTCGACAATAGACTACCTCCCATAATGACAAGGCTAGCATCCATTGTAGTAACAAAAATCTCGACAACATACTACCTTCCATAATGACAAGGCTACAATCCATTGTAGTAAAAAAAATATTGACAACAGACTACCTTCAATAATGACAAGGCTACCATCCATTGGAGTAACAAAAATCTCGACAATAGACTACCTTCCATAATTAGAAGTCTACCATCCAATGGAGTAACAAAAATATCGACAACATACTACCTTCCATAATGACATTGCTACCATCCATTATAGTAACAAAAATCTCGACAACATACCACCTTCCATAATGACAAGGCTATCATCCATTATAGTAACAAAAATATCGATAACATACTACCTTCCATAATGACAAGGCTACCATCCATTGTAGTAACAAAAATATCGACAACATACTACCTTCCATAATGACAAGGCTACCATCCATTGTAGTAACAAAAATCTCGATAACAGACTACCTTCAATAATGACAAGGCTACAATCCATTGGAGTAACAAAAATCTCGACAACAGACTACCTTCTATAATGACAAGGCTACCATCCGTTGGAGTAACAAAAATATCAACAAGAGACTACCTTCCATAATGATAAGGCTACCATCCAATGGAGTAACAAAAATCTCGACAACATACTACCTTCCATAATGACAAGGCTACCATCCATTGGAGTAACAAAAATCTTGAAAATAGACTACCTTCCGTAATTACTAGGCTACCATCAAGTGGAATAACAAATATCTCGACAACAAACTAACTTCCATAATGACAAGGCTACCATACATTATAGTAACAAAAATATGAAAACAGACTACCTTCCATAATAACAAGGCTACCATCCATTGGAATAATAAAAATCACAACAACAGACTACCTTCCATAACGACAAGGCTACCATCCATTAGAGTATTAAAAGTCTCGACAATAGACTACCTTACATAATGACTAGGCTACCATACATTGGAGTAACAAACATATTGACATAAAACTACTTTTCATAATGTCAAGGTTACAATCCATTGTAGTAACAAAAATATCGACAAAATACTACCTTCCATAATGATATGGCTACCATCCAATGGAGTAACAAAAATCTCGACAATAGACTACCTTCCATAATGACAAGGCTACCATCCATTGGAGTAACAAAAGTCTTGAAAATAGACTACCTTCCGTAATTACTAGGCTACCATCCAGTGGAACAACAAAAATCTCGACAACAGACTAACTTCCATAATGACAAGGCTACCATACATTATAGTAACAAAAATATGAACACATACTACCTTCCATAATGACAAGGCTACCATCCATTGGAATAACAAAAATCACAACAACAGACTACCTTCCATAATGACAAGGCTACCATCTATTGGAATAACAAAATTCTCGAGAACATACTACCTTCCATAATGACAAGGCCACCATCCATTGGAGTATTAAAAATCTCGACAATAGACTACCTTACATATTGACTAGGCTACCATATATTTAAGTAACAAACATATTTACAACAAACTACTTTTCATCATGTCATGGCTACATTCCATTGTAGTAACAAAAATATTGACAAAATCCTACCTTCCATAATGAAAAGGCTACCATCCATTGGAGTTTTCAAAAATTTCGACAACAGATTACTTTCCATAATGACAAGGCTACCATCCATTGGAGTAACAAAATCTCAACAAAAAACTACCTTTTGTAATGACATGGCTACCATCCATTAAAGTAACAAAATCTCAAAATCGAACTACCTTACATAATGACAAGGCTACCATCCATTGGAGTAACAAAATCTCAACAACGAACTACCTTCCATAATGACAAGGCCACCATCCATTGGAGTAACAAAATCTCAACAATGAACTACCTTGCATAATCACAATGCTACCAGCCATTGGAGTAACAAAATCACAACAATGAACTACCTTCCATAATGACAAGGCTATCATCCATTGGAGAAACAAAATCTCCACAATGAACTACCTTCCGTAATGACAAGGATACCATCAATTAGAGTAACAAAATCTCAACAACAAAGTACCTTCCATAATGAAAAGTCTACCATCCATTGAAGTAAAACAATCGCAACAAAGAACTACCTTCCATAATGACAAGGCTACGATCCATTTGAGTAACAAAATCTCAACAATGAACTACCTTCCATAATGACAAGGCTACCATCCATTGGAGTAACAAAATCTCAAAAATGAACTACCTTTCATAATGACAAGGCTATCATCCATTGGAGAAACAAAATCTCAACAATGAACTGCCTTCCGTAATAACAAGGATACCATTAATTAGAGTAACAAAATCTCAACAACAAACTACCTTCCATAATAACAAGGCTACCGTCCATTGGAGTAACAAAATCTTAACAACAAACTTCCTTCCATAATAAAAAGGCTACCATCCACTAAAGTAACAAAATCTAAAAACTGAACTACCTTCCACAATGACAAGGCTACCATCAATTGGAGTAACAAAATCACAACAATGAACTACCTTCCAGAATGACAAGGCTACCATCCATTGGAGTAACAAAATCTCAACAATGAACTACCTTCCATAATGACAAGGCTACCATCCATTGGATTAACAATATATCAACAATGAACTACCTTCCATAATAACAAGGATACCATCCATTGGAGTAACAAAATCTCAAAAATGAAATACCTACCATAATGCCAAGGCTATCATCCATTGGAGAAACAAAATCTCAACAATGAATTACCTTCCGTAATGACAAGGATACCATCAATTAGAGTAATAAAATCTCAACAACGAACTACCATCCATAATGACAAGGCTCCCATCCATTGGAGTAACAAAATCTCAACAAAAAACTACCTTCTGTAATGACAAGGCTACCATCCATTAAAGTAACAAAATCTCAAAATCGAACTACCTTACATAATGACAAGGCTACCATCCATTGGAGTAACAAAATGTCAACAACGAACTACCTTCCATAATGACAAGGCCACCATCCATTGGAGTAACAAAATCTCAATAATGAACTACATTGCATAATGACAAGGCTACCAGCCATTGGAGTAACAAAATCTCAACAATGAACTACCTTCCACAATGAACTACCTTCCGTAATGACAAGGATACCATCAATTAGAGTAACAAAATCTCAACAACAAAGTACCTTCCATAATGAAAAGTCTACCATCCATTGAAGTAAAAAAATCGCAACAAAGAACTACCTTCCATAGTGACAAGTCTACCATCCATTTGAGTAACAAAATCTCAACAATGAACTACAGTCCATAATGACAAGGGTACCATTCATTGGAGTAACAAAATCTCAAAAATGAACTACCTTCCATAATGACAAGGCTATCATCAATTGGAGTAACAAAATCACGACAACAAACTACCTTCCATAATAACAAGGCTACCGTCCATTGGAGTAACAAAATTTCAACAACAAACTACCTTCCATAATAAAAAGGCTACCATCCACTAAAGTAACAAAATCTAAAAACTGAACTACCTTCCACAATGACATGGCTACCATCAATTGGAGTAACAAAATCACGACAACGAACTACCTTCCATAATGACAAGGCTACCATCCATTGGAGTAACAAAATCTAAACAACGAACTACCTTCCATAATGACAAGGCTACCATCCATTGGATTAACAAAATCTTAACAACGAACTACCTTCCACAATAACAAGGATACCAGCCATTCGAGTAACAAAATCTCAATAAGTAACTACCTTCCATAATGACAAGGCTATCATCCATTGGAGAAACAAAATCTCAACAATGAACTACCTTCCGTAATGACAAGGATACCATCAATTAGAGTAACAAAATATCAACATCAAACTACCATCCATAATGACAAGGCTCCCATCCATTGGAGTAACAAAATCTCAACAAAAAACTACCTTCTGTAATGACAAGGCTACCATCCATTAAAGTAACAAAATCTCAAAACCGAAGTACCTTCCATAATGACAAGGCTACCATCCATTGGAGTAACAAAATCTCAACAACGAACTACCTTCCATAATGACAAGGCTACCATCCATTAGATTAACAAAATCTTAACAACGAACTACCTTCCATAATAACAAGGATACCAGCCATTCGAGTAATAAAATATCAATAAGTAACTACCTTCCATAATGACAAGGCTATCATCCATTGGAGAAACAAAATCTCCATAATGAACTACCTTACATAATGACAAGGCTATCATCCATTGGAGAAACAAAATCTCCACAATGAACTACCTTCCATAATGACAAGGATACCATTAATTAGAGTAACACAATCTCAACAACAAAGTACCTTCCATAATGAAAAGTCTACCATCCATTGAAGTAAAAAAATCGCAACAAAGAACTACCTTCCATAATGACAAGGCTACCATCCATTTGAGTAACAAAATCTCAACAATGAACTACCTTCCATAATGACAAGGCTACCATCCATTGGAGTAACAAAATCTAAAAAATGAACTACCTTCCATAATGACAAGGCTATCATCCATTGGAGAAACAAAATCTCAACAATGAACTACCTTCTGTAATAACAATGATACCATTAATTAGATTAACAAAATCTCAACAACAAACTACCTTCCATAATAACAAGGCTACCGTCCATTGCAATAACAAAATCTCAACAATGAACAACCTTCTATAATGACAAGGCTATCATCCATTGGAGAAACAAAATCTCAACAATGAACTACCTTCCGTAATGACAAGGATACCATCCATTGGAGTAACAAAATCTCAAAAGTGAACTACCTACCATAATGCCAAGGCTATCATCCATTGGAGAAACAAAATCTCAACAATGAACTACCTTCCGTAATGACAAGGATACCGTCAATTAGAGTAACAAAATCTAAACAACTAACTACCTTCCATAATGAAAAGGCTACCATCCATTGGAATAAAAAAATCTCAACATAGAACTACCTTCCATAATGACAAGGCTACCATCCATTAGAGAAACAAAATCTCAACAATGAACTACCTTCCATAATAACAAGGCTACAATCCATTGGAGTAACAAAATCTCAAAAATGAACTACCTTCCATAATGACATGGCTATCATCCATTGGAGAAACAAAATCTCAACATTGAACTACCTTCCGTAATGACAAGGATACCATCAATTATAGTAAGAAAATCTCAACAATGAACTACCTTTCATAATGACAAGGCTCCCATCCATTAAGGTAACAAAATCTAAACAACAAACTACCTTCCATAATGACAAGGCTACCATCCATTAAAGTTAAAAATTCTAAAAACTAAACTACTTTCCATAATGTTAAGGCTACCATCCATTGGAGTAACAAAATCTCAAGAACAAACTACCTTCCATAATTACAAGGCTACTTGCCATTGGAGTAACAAAATCTCAACAATGAACAACCTTCCATAATGACAAGTCTATCATCCATTGGAGAAACAAAATCTCAACAATGAACTACCTTCCGTAATGACAAGGATACCATCCATTGGAGTAACGAAATCTCAAAAGTGAACTACCTACCATAATGCCAAGGCTATCATCCATTGGAGAAACAAAATCTCAACAATGAACTACCTTCCGTAATGACAAGGATACCGTCAATTAGAGTAACAAAATCTAAACAACTAACTACCTTCCATAAAGAAAAGGCTACCATCCATTAGAATAAATAAAATCTCAACATAGAACTACCTTCCATAATGACAAGGCTACAATCCATTAGAGTAACAAAATCTCAACAACGAACTACCTTCCATAATAACAAGGCTACCATCCATTGGAGTAACAAAATCTCAAAAATGAACTACCTTCCATAATGATAAGTCTATCATCCATTGGAGAAACAAAATCTCAACATAAAACTACCTTCCGTAATGACAAGGATACCATCAATCAGAGTAACAAAATCTCAACAACGAACTACCTTTCATAATGACAAGGCTACCATCCATTGGAGTAATCAAATCTAAATAACAAACTACCTTCCATAATGACAAGGCTACCATCCATTAAAGTAACAAAATCTCAAAACCAAACTACTTTCCATAATGTTAAGGCTACCATCCATTGGAGTAACAAAATCTCAACAACAAAATACCTTCCATAATGACAAGGCTACTTGCCATTGGAGTTACAAAATCTCAACAATGAACAACCTTCATTAATGACAAGGCTATCATCCATTGGAGAAACAAAATCTCAACAATGAACTACCTTCCGTAATGACAAGGATACCATCAATTAGAGTAACAAAATCTCAACAACAAACTACCATCCATAATGACAAGGCTACCATCCATTGGAGTAACAAAATCTCAACAACAAACTACCTTCCATAATGACAAGGCTACCATCCATTAAAGTAACAAAATCTCAAAATCTAACTACCTTCCATAATGACAAGGATACCATCCATTGGAGTAACAAAATCTCAACAACGAACTACCTTCCATAATGACAAGGCTACCATCCATTGGAGTAACAAAATCTCAACAATGAACTACCTTGCATAATGACAAGGCTACCAGCCATTGGAGTAACAAAATCTCAACAATGAACTACCTTCCATAATGACAAGGCTATCATCCATTGGAGAAACAAAATCTCCACAATGAACTACCTTCCGTAATGACAAGGATACCATCAATTAGAGTAACAAAATCTCAACAACAAAGTACCTTCCATAATGAAAAGTCTACCATCCATTGAAGTAAAAAAATCGCAACAAAGAACTACCTTCCATAATGACAAGGCTACCATCCATTTGAGTAACAAAATCTCAACAATAAACTACCTTCCATAATGACAAGGCTATCATCCATTGGAGAAAAAAAAACTCAACAATGAACTACCTTCCGTAATAACAAGGATACCATCAATTAGAGTAACAAAATCTCAACAACAAACTACCTTCCATAATAACAAGGCTACCGTCCATTGGAGTAACAAAATCTCAACAACAAACTACCTTCCATAATGAAAAGGCTACCATCCACTAAAGTAACAAAATCTAAAAACTAAACTACCTTCCATAATGACAAAGCTACCATCAATTGGAGTAACAAAATCACAACAACAAACTACCTTCGATACTGACAAGGCTACCATCCATTGGAGTAACAAAATCTCAACAACGAACTACCTTCCATAATGACAAGGCTATCATCCATTGGAGAAACAAAATCTCCAAATGAACTACCTTCCATAATGACAAGGATACCATCAATTAGAGTAACAAAATCTCAACAACGAAGTACCTTCCATAATGAAAAGTATACCATCCATTGGAGTAAAAAAAATGCAACAAAGAACTACCTTCCATAATGACAAGGCTACCATCCATTTGAGTAACAAAATCTCAATAATGAACTACTGTCCATAATGACAAGAGTACCATCCATTGGAGTAACAAAATCTCAAAAATGAACTACCTTCCATAATGACAAGGCTACCATCCATTGGAGAAACAAAATCTCATCAATGAACTACCTTCTGTAATAACAAGGATACCATCAATTAGAGTAACAAAATCTCAACAACAAACTACCTTCTATAATAACAAGGATACCGTCCATTGGAGTAACAAAATCTCAACAACAAACTACCTTCCATAATAAAAATGCTACCATCCATTAAAGTAACAAAATCTAAAAACTGAACTACCTTCCATAATGACAAGGCTACCATCAATTGAAGTAACAAAATCACTTCAATGAACTACCTTCCATAATGACAAGGCTACCATCCATTGGAGTAAAAAAATCTCCACAACGAACTACCTTCCATAATGACAAGGCTACCATCCATTGGAGTAACAAAATCTCAACAATGAACTACCTTCCGTAATGACAAGGATACCATCAATTAGAGTAACAAAATCTAAACAACTAACTACCTTCCATAATGAAAAGGCTACCATCCATTGGAGTAAAAAAATCTCAACAAAGAACTACCTTCCATAATGACAAGGCTCGTATCAATTAGAGTAACAAAATCTCAACAATGAACTACCTTCCATAATAACAAGGCTACCATCCATTGGAGTAACAAAATCTCAAAAATGAACTACCTTCCATTATGACAAGGCAATCATCCATTGGATAAAGAAAATATCAATAATGAACTACCTTCCGTAATGAATAGGATACCATCAATTAGAGGAACAAAATCTCAACAAAGAACTACCTTCCATAATGACAAGGCTACCATCCATTGGTGTAACAAAATCTAAACAACAAACTACCTTCCATAATGACAAGGCTATCATCCATTAAAGTAACAAAATCTCAAAACCAAACTACCTTCCATAATGTTAAGGCTACCATCCATTGGAGTAACAAAATCTCAACAACGAACTACCTTCCATATTGACAAGGCTACCATCCATTGGAGTAACAAAATCTCAAAAGTGAACTACCTACCATAATGCCAAGGCTATCATCCATTGGAGAAACAAAATCTCAACAATGAACTACCTTCCGTAATGACAAGGATACCGTCAATTAGAGTAACAAAATCTAAACAACTAACTACCTTCCATAATGAAAAGGCTACCATCCATTGGAATAAAAAAATCTCAACATAGAACTACCTTCCATAATGACAAGGCTACCATCCATTAGAGAAACAAAATCTCAACAATGAACTACCTTCCATAATAACAAGGCTACAATCCATTGGAGTAACAAAATCTCAAAAATGAACTACCTTCCATAATGACATGGCTATCATCCATTGGAGAAACAAAATCTCAACATTGAACTACCTTCCGTAATGACAAGGATACCATCAATTATAGTAAGAAAATCTCAACAATGAACTACCTTTCATAATGACAAGGCTCCCATCCATTGAGGTAACAAAATCTAAACAACAAACTACCTTCCATAATGACAAGGCTACCATCCATTAAAGTAACAAATTCTAAAAACTAAACTACTTTCCATAATGTTAAGGCTACCATCCATTGGAGTAACAAAATCTCAAGAACAAACTACCTCCCATAATTACAAAGCTACTTGCCATTGGAGTAACAAAATCTCAACAATGAAGAACCTTCCATAATGACAAGGCTATCATCCATTGGAGAAACAAAATCTCAACAATGAACTACCTTCCATAATGACAAGGATACCATCCATTGGAGTAAAAAAATCTCAAAAATGAAATACCTACCATAATGCCAAGGCTATCATCCATTGGAGAAACAAAATCTCAACAATGAATTACCTTCCGTAATGACAAGGATACCATCAATTGGAGTAATAAAATCTCAACAACGAACTACCATTCATAATGACAAGGCTACCATCCATTGGAGTAACAAAATCTCAACAACAAACTACCTTCCATAATGACAAGGCTACCATCCATTAAAGTACCAAAATCTCAAAATCGAACTACCTTCCATAATGACAAGGCTACCATGCATTGAAGTAAAAAAATCGCAACAAAGAACTACCTTCCATAATGACAAGGCTACCATCCATTTGAGTAACAAAATCTCAACAATGAACTACCTTCCATAATGACAAGGCTACCATCCATTGGAGTAACAAAATCTCAAAAATGAACTACCTTCCATTATGACAAGGCTATCATCCATTGGAGAAAGAAAATCTCAACAATGAACTATCTTCCGTAATGACACGGATACCATCAATTAGAGTAACAAAATATCAACAAAGAACTACCTTCAATAATGACAAGGCTACCATCCATTGGTGTAACAAAATCTCAAAAATGAACTACCTTCCATTATGACAAGGCTATCATACATTGGAGAAAGAAAATCTCAACAATGAACTACCTTCTGTAATGACAAGGATACCGTCAATTAGAGTAACAAAATCTCAACAAAGAACTACCTTCCATAATGACAAGGCTACCATCCATTGGTGTAACAAAATCTAAACAACAAACTACCTTCCATAATGACAAGGCTATCATCCATTAAAGTAACAAAATCTCAAAACCAAACTACCTTCCATAATGTTAAGGCTACAATCCATTAGAGTAACAAAATCTCAACAACGAACTACCTTCCGTATTGACAAGGCTACAATCCATTGGAGTAACAAAATCTCAATAACAAACTACCTTCCATAATGATAAGGCTACTTGCCATTGGAGTAACAAAATCTCAACAATGAACAACCTTCCATAATGACAAGGCTATCATCCATTGGAGAAACAAAATCTCAACAATGAACCACCTTCCATAATGACAAGGATACCATCCATTGGAGTAACAAAATCTCAAAAATGAAATACCTACCATAATGCCAAGGCTATCATCCATTGCAGAAACAAAATCTCAACAATGAATTACCTTCCGTAATGACAAGGATACCATCAATTAGAGTAACAAAATCTCAACAACGAACTACCATCCATAATGACAAGGCTACCATCCATTGGAGTAACAAAATCTCAACAACAAACTACCTTCCATAATGACAAGGCCACCATCCATTGGAGTAACGAAATCTCAACAATGAACTACCTTGCATAATGACAAGGCTACCAGCCATTGGAGTAACAAAATCTCAACAATGAACTACCTTCCATAATGACAAGGCTATCATCCATTGGAGAAACAAAATCTCCACAATGAACTACCTTCCGTAATGACAAGGATACCATCAATTAGAGTAACAAAATCTCAACAACAAAGTACCTTCCATAATGAAAAGTCTACCATCCATTGAAGTAAAAAAATCGCAACAAAGAACTACCTTCCATAATGACAAGGCTACCATCCATTTGAGTAACAAAATCTCAACAATGAACTACCTTCCATAATGACAAGGCTACCATCCATTGGAGTAACAAAATCTCAAAAATGAACTACCTTCCATAATGACAAGGCTATCATCCATTGGAGAAACAAAATCTCAATAATGAACTACCTTCCGTAATAACAAGGATACCATTAATTAGAGTAACAAAATCTCAACAACAAACTACCTTCCATAAAAACAAGGCTACCGTCCATTGGAGTAACAAAATCTCAACAACAAACTTCCTTCCATAATAAAAAGGCTACCATCCACTAAAGTAACAAAATCTAAAAACTGAACTACCTTCCACATTGACAAGGCTACCAACAATTGGAGTAACAAAATCACAACAATGAACTACCTTACATAATGACAAGGCTACCATCCATTGGAGTAACAAAATCTCAACAACGAACTACCTTCCATAATGACAAGGCTACCATCCATTGGATTAACAATATCTCAACAATGAACTACCTTCCATAATAACAAGGATACCATCCAACGGAGTAACAAAATCTCAACAATGAACTACCTTCCATAATGACAAGGCTATCATCCATTGGAGAAACAAAATCTCAACAATGAATTACCTTCCTTAATGACAAGGATACCATCAATTAGAGTAATAAAATCTCAACAACGAACTACCATCCATAATGACAAGGCTCCCATCCATTGGAGTAACAAAATCTCAACAAAAAACTACCTTCTGTAATGACAAGGCTACCATCCATTAAAGTAACAAAATCTCAAAATCGAACTACCTTACATAATGACAAGGCTACCATCCATTGGAGTAACAAAATCTCAACAACGAACTACCTTCCATAATGACAAGGCCACCATCCATTGGAGTAACAAAATCTCAACAAAGAACTACCTTCCATAATGACAAGGCTACCATCCATTGGTGTAACAAAATCTAAACAACAAACTACCTTCCATAATGACAAGGCTATCATCCATTAAAGTAACAAAATCTCAAAACCAAACTACCTTCCATAATGTTAAGGCTACAATCCATTAGAGTAACAAAATCTCAACAACGAACTACCTTCCGTATTGACAAGGCTACCATCCATTGGAGTAACAAAATCTCAATAACAAACTACCTTCCATAATGACAAGGCTACTTGCCATTGGAGTAACAAAATCTCAACAATGAACAACCTTCCATAATGACAAGGCTATCATCCATTGGAGAAACAAAATCTCAACAATGAACTACCTTCCATAATGACAAGGATACCATCCATTGGAGTAACAAAATCTCAAAAATGAAATACCTACCATAATGCCAAGGCTATCATCCGTTGGAGAAACAAAATCTCAACAATGAATTACCTTCCGTAATGACAAGGATACCATCAATTAGAGTAACAAAATCTCAACAACGAACTACCATCCATAATGACAAGGCTACCATCCATTGGAGTAACAAAATCTCAACAACAAACTTCCTTCCATAATGACAAGGCCACCATCCATTGGAGTAACAAAATCTCAACAATGAACTACATTGCATAATGACAAGGCTAACAGCCATTGGAGTAACAAAATCTCAACAATGAACTACCTTCCATAATGATAAGGCTATCATCCATTGGAGAAACAAAATCTCCACAATGAACTACCTTCCGTAATGACAAGGATACCATCAATTAGAGTAACAAAATCTCAACAACAAAGTACCTTCCATAATGAAAAGTCTACCATCCATTGAAGTAAAAAAATCGCAACAAAGAACTACCTTCCATAATGACAAGGCTACCATCCATTTGAGTAACAAAATCTCAACAATGAACTACCTTCCATAATGACAAGGCTACCATCCATTGGAGTAACAAAATCTCAAAAATGAACTACCTTCCATAATGACAAGGCTATCATCCATTGGAGAAACAAAATCTCAACAATGAACTACCTTCCGTAATAACAAGGATACCATTAATTAGAGTAACAAAATCTCAACAACAAACTACCTTCCATAATAACAAGGCTACCGTCCATTGGAGTAACAAAATCTCAACAATAAACTTCCTTCCATAATAAAAAGGCTACCATCCACTAAAGTAACAAAATCTAAAAACTGAACTACCTTCCACAATGACAAGGCTACCATCAATTGGAGTAACAAAATCACAACAATGAACTACCTTCCAGAATGACAAGGCTACCATCCATTGGAGTAACAAAATCTCAACAATGAACTACCTTCCATAATGACAAGGCTACCATCCATTGGATTAACAATATCTCAACAATGAATTACCTTCCATAATAACAAGGATACCATCCATTGGAGTAATAAAATCTCAAAAATGAAATACCTACCATAATGCCAAGGCTATCATCCATTGGAGAAACAAAATCTCAACAATGAATTACCTACCGTAATGACAAGGATACCATAAATTAGAGTAATAAAATCTCAACAACGAACTACCATCCATAATGACAAGGCTCCCATCCATTGGAGTAACAAAATCTCAACAAAAAACTACCTTCTGTAATGACAAGGCTACCATCCATTAAAGTAACAAAATCTCAAAATCGAACTACCTTATATAATGACAAGGCTACCATCCATTGGAGTAACAAAATCTCAACAACGAACTACCTTCCATAATGACAAGGCCACCATCCATTGGAGTAACAAAATCTCAAAAATGAACTACCTTGCATAATGACAAGGCTACCAGCCATTGGAGTAACAAAATCTCAACAATGAACTACCTTCCATAATGACAAGGCTATCATCCATTGGAGAAACAAAATCTCCACAATGAACTACCTTCCGTAATGACAAGGATACCATCAATTAGAGTAACAAAATCTCAACAACAAAGTACCTTCCATAATGAAAAGTCTACCATCCATTGAAGTAAAAAAATCGCAACAAAGAAATACCTTCCATAATGACAAGGCTACCATCCATTTGAGTAACAAAATCTCAACAATGAACTACAGTCCATAATGACAAGGGTACCATCCATTGGAGTAACAAAATCCTAAAAATGAACTACCTTCCATAATGACAAGGCTATCATCCATTGGAGAAACAAAATCTCAACAATGAACTACCTTCCGTAATAACAAGGATACCATCAATTAGAGTAACAAAATCTCAACAACAAACTACCTTCCATAATAACAAGGCTACCGTCCATTGGAGTAACAAAATTTCAACAACAAACTACCTTCCATAATAAAAAGGCTACCATCCACTAAAGTAACAAAATCTAAAAACTGAACTACATTCCACAATGACAAGGCTACCATCAATTGGAGTAACAAAATCACAACAATGAACTACCTTCCAGAATGACAAGGCTACCATCCATTGGAGTAACAAAATCTCAACAACAAACTACCTTCCATAATGACAAGGCTACCATCCATTGGATTAACAATATCTCAACAATGAACTACCTTCCATAATAACAAGGATACCATCCATTGGAGTAATAAAATCTCAAAAATGAAATACCTACCATAATGCCAAGGCTATCATCCATTGGAGAAACAAAATCTCAACAATGAATTACCTTCCGTAATGACAAGGATACCATCAATTAGAGTAATAAAATCTCAACAACAAATTGCCATCCATAATGACAAGGCTCCCATCCATTGGAGTAACAAAATCTCAACAAAAAACTACCTTCTGTAATGACAAGGCTACCATCCATTAAAGTAACAAAATCTCAAAATCGAACTACCTTACATAATGACAAGGCTACCATCCATTGGAGTAACAAAATCTCAACAACGAAGTACCTTCCATAATGACAAGGCCACCATCCATTGGAGTAACAAAATCTCAATAATGAACTACCTTGCATAATGACAAGGCTACCAGCCAACGGAGTAACAAAATCTCAACAATGAACTACCTTCCATAATGACAAGGCTATCATCCATTGGAGAAACAAAATCTCCACAATGAACTACCTTCCGTAATGACAAGGATACCATCAATTAGAGTAAAAAAATATCAACAACAAAGTACCTTCCATAATGAAAAGTCTACCATCCATTGAAGTAAAAAAATCGCAACAAAGAACTACCTTCCATAATGACAAGGCTACCATCCATTTGAGTAACAAAATCTCAACAATGAACTACAGTCCATAATGACAAGGGTACCATCCATTGGAGTAACAAAATCTGAAAAATGAACTACCTTCCATAATGACAAGGCTATCATCCATTGAAGAAACAAAATCTCAACAATGAACTACCTTCCGTAATAACAAGGATACCATCAATTAGAGTAACAAAATCTCAACGACAAACTACCTTCCATAATAACAAGGCTACCGTCCATTGGAGTAACAAAATTTCAACAACAAACTACCTTCCATAATAAAAAGGCTACCATCCACTAAAGTAACAAAATCTAAAAACTGAACTACCTTCCACAATGACAAGGCTACCATCAATTGGAGTAACAAAATCACGACAACGAACTACCTTCCATAATAACAAGGCTACCATCCATTGGAGTAACAAAATATCAACAACGAACTACCTTCCATAATGACAAGGCTACCATCCATTGGATTAACAAAATCTTAACAACGAACTACGTTCCATAATAACAAGGATACCAGCCATTCGAGTAACAAAATCTCAATAAGTAACTACCTTCCATAATGACAAGGCTATCATCCATTGGAGAAACAAAATCTCAGCAATGAAATACCTTCAATAATGACAAGGATACCATCAATTAGAGTAACAAAATATCAACATAAAACTACCATCCATAATGACAAGGCTCCCATCCATTGGAGTAACAAAATCTCAACAAAAAACTACCTTCTGTAATGACAAGGCTACCATCCATTAAAGTAACAAAATCTCAAAACCGAAGTACCTTCCATAATGACAAGGCTACCATCCATTGGAGTAAAAAAATCTCAATAACGAACTACCTTCCATAATGACAAGGCTACCATCCATTGGAGTAACAAAATATCAACAATGAAATACCTTGCATAATGACAAGGCTACCAGCCATTAGAGTGACAAAATATCAACAATGAACTACCTTCCATAATGACAAGGCTATCATCCATTGGAGAAACAAAATCTCCACAATGAACTACCTTCCATAATGACAAGGCTATCATCCATTGGAGAAACAAAATCTCCACAATGAACTACCTTCCTTAATGACAAGGATACCATCAATTAGAGTAACAAAATCTCAACAACAAAGTACCTTCCATAATGAAAAGTCTACCATCCATTGAAGTAAAAAAATCGCAACAAAGAACTACCTTCCATAATGACAAGGCTACCATCCATTTAAGTAACAAAATCTCAACAATGAACTACCTTCCATAATAACAAGGCTACCATCCATTGGAGTAACAAAATCTCAAAAATGAACTACCTTCCATAATGACAAGGCTATCATCCATTGGAGAAACAAAATCTCAACAATGAACTACCTTCCGTAATAACAAGGATACCATCAATTAGAGTAACAAAATCTCAACAACAAACTACCTTCCATAATAACAAGGCTACCGTCCATTGGAGTAACAAAATTTCAACAACAAACTACCTTCCATAATAAAAAGGCTACCATCCACTAAAGTAACAAAATCTAAAAACTGAACTACCTTCCACAATGACAAGTCTACCATCAATTGGAGTAACAAAATCACGACAACGAACTACCTTCCATAATGACAAGGCTACCATCCATTGGAGTAACAAAATCTCAACAACGAACTACCTTCCATAATGACAAGGCTACCATCCATTGGATTAACAAAATCTTAACAACGAACTACCTTCCATAATAACAAGGATACCAGCCATTTGAGTAACAAAATCTAAATAAGTAACTACCTTCCATAATGACAAGGCTATCATCCATTGGAGAAACAAAATCTCAACAATGAACTACCTTCCGTAATGACAAGGATACCATCAATTAGAGTAACAAAATATCAACATAAAACTACCATCCATAATGACAAGGCTCCCATCCATTGGAGTACCAAAATCTCAACAAAAAACTACCTTCTGTAATGACAAGGCTACCATCCATTAAAGTAACAAAATCTCAAAACCGAAGTACCTTCCATAATGACAAGGCTACCATCCATTGGAGTAAAAAAATCTCAACAACGAACTACCTTCCATAATGACAAGGCTACCATCCATTTGAGTAACAAAATATCAACAATGAAATACCTTGCATAATGACAAGGCTACCAGCCATTAGAGTGACAAAATATCAACAATGAACTACCTTCCATAATGACAAGGCTATCATCCATTGGAGAAACAAAATCTCCACAATGAACTACCTTCCATAATGACAAGGCTATCATCCATTGGAGAAACAAAATCTCCACAATGAACTACCTTCCTTAATGACAAGGATACCATCAATTAGAGTAACAAAATCTCAACAACAAAGTACCTTCCATAATGAAAAGTCTACCATCCATTGAAGTAAAAAAATCGCAACAAAGAACTACCTTCCATAATGACAAGGCTACCATCCATTTGAGTAACAAAATCTCAACAATGAACTACATTCCATAATGACAAGGCTACCATCCATTGGAGTAACAAAATCTCAAAAATGAACTACCTTCCATAATGACAAGGCTATCATCCATTGGAGAAACAAAATCTCAACAATGAACTACCTTCCGTAATAACAAGGATACCATTAATTACATTAACAAAATCTCAACAACAAACTACCTTCCACAATAACAAGGCTACCGTCCATTGGAGTAACAAAATCTCAACAACAAACTACCTTCCATAATAAAAAGGCTACCATCCACTAAAGTAACAAAATCTAAAAACTGAACTAACTTCCACAATGACAAGGCTACCATCAATTGGAGTAACAAAATCACAACAATGAACTACCTTCCATTATGACAAGGCTACCATCCATTGGATTAACATTATCTCAACAATGAACTACCTTCCATAATAACAAGGATACCATCCATTGGAGTAACAAAATCTCAAAAATGAAATACCTACCATGATGCCAAGGCTATCATCCATTGGAGAAACAAAATCTCAACAATGAATTACCTTCCGTAATGACAAGGATACCATCAATTAGAGTAACAAAATCTCAATAACGAACTACCATCCATAATGACAAGGCGCCCATCCATTGGAGTAACAAAATCACAACAAAAAACTACCTTCTGGAATGACTAGGCTACCATCCATTAAAGTAACAAAATCTCAAAATCGAACTACCTTACATAATGACAAGGCTACCATCCATTGGAGTTACAAAATCTCAACAACGAACTACCTTCCATAATGACAAGGCCACCATCCATTGGAGTAACAAAATCTCAATAATGAACTACCTTGCATAATGACAAGGCTACCAGCCATTGGAGTAACAAAATCTCAACAATGAACTACCTTCCATAATGACAAGGCTATCATCCATTGGAGAAACAAAATCTCCACAATGAACTACCTTCCGTAATGAAAAGGATACCATCAATTAGAGTAACAAAATCTCAACAACAAAGTACCTTCCATAATGAAAAGTCTACCATCCATTGAAGTAAAAAAACCACAACAAAGAACTACCTTCCATAATGACAAGGCTACCATCCATTTGAGTAGCAAAATCTCAACAATGAACTACAGTTCATAATGACAAGGGTACCATTCATTGGAGTAACAAAATCTCAAAAATGAACTACCTTCCATAATGACAAGGCTATCATCCATTGGAGAAACAAAATCTCAACAATGAACTACCTTCCGTAATAACAAGGATACCATTAATTAGATTAACAAAATCTCAACAACAAACTACCTTCCATAATAACAAGGCTACCGTCCATTGGAGTAACAAAATCTCAACAACAAACTATGTTCCATAATAAAAAGGCTACCATCCACTAAAGTAACAAAATCTAAAAACTGAACTACCTTCCACAATGACAAGGCTACCATCAATTGGAGTAAAAAAATCACGACAACGAACTACCTTCCATAATGACAAGGCTACCATCCATTGGAGTAACAAAATCACAACAATGAACTACCTTCCATAATGACAAGGCTACCATCCATTGGATTAACATTATCTCAACAATGAACTACCTTCCATAATAACAAGGATACCATCCATTGGAGTAACAAAATCTCAAAAATGAAATACCTACCATGATGCCAAGGCTATCATCCATTGGAGAAACAAAATCTCAACAATGAATTACCTTCCGTAATGACAAGGATACCATCAATTAGAGTAACAAAATCTCAACAACGAACTACCATCCATAATGACAAGGCGCCCATCCATTGGAGTAACAAAATCACAACAAAAAACTACCTTCTGGAATGACTAGGCTACCATCCATTAAAGTAACAAAATCTCAAAATCGAACTACCTTACATAATGACAAGGCTACCATCCATTGGAGTAACAAAATCTCAACAACGAACTACCTTCCATAATGACAAGGCCACCATCCATTCGAGTAACAAAATCTCAATAAGTAACTACCTTCCATAATGACAAGGCTATCATCCATTGGAGAAACAAAATCTCCACAATGAACTACCTTACATAATGACAAGGCTATCATCCATTGGAGAAACAAAATCTCCACAATGAACTACCTTCCGTAATGACAAGGATACCATTAATTAGAGTAACAAAATCTCAACAACAAAGTACCTTCCATAATGAAAAGTCTACCATCCATTGAAGTAAAAAAACCACAACAAAGAACTACCTTCCATAATGACAAGGCTACCATCCATTTGAGTAACAAAATCTCAACAATGAACTACCTTCCATAATGACAAGGCTACCATCCATTGGAGTAATAAAATCTCAAAAATGAACTACCTTCCATAATGACAAGGCTATCATCCATCGGAGAAAGAAAATCTCAACAATGAACTACCTTTCGTAATAACAAGGATACCATTAATTAGATTAACAAAATCTCAACAACAAACTACCTTCCATAATAACAAGGCTACCGTCCATTGGAGTAACAAAATCTCAACAACAAACTACCTTCCATAAAAAAAAGGCTACCATCCAATAAAGTAACAAAATCTAAAAACTGAACTACCTTCCACAATGACAAGGCTACCATCAATTGGAGTAACAAAATCACGACAATGAACTACCTTCCATAATGACAAGGCTACCATCCATTGGAGTAACAAAATCTCAACAACGAACTACCTTCCATAATGACAAGGCTACCATCCATTGGATTAACAATATCTCAACAATGAACTACCTTCCATAATAACAAGGATACCATCCATTGGAGTAACAAAATCTCAAAAATGAAATACCTACCATAATGCCAAGGCTATCATCCATTGGAGAAACAAAATCTCAACAATGAATTACCTTCCGTAATGACAAGGATACCATCAATTAGAGTAACAAAATCTCAACAACGAACTACCATCCATAATGACAAGGCGCCCATCCATTGGAGTACCAAAATCACAACAAAAAACTACCTTCTGTAATGACTAGGCTACCATCAATTAAAGTAACAAAATCTCAAAATCGAACTACCTTACATAATGACAAGGCTACCATCCATTGGAGTAACAAAATCTCAACAACGAACTACCTTCCATAATGACAAGGCCACCATCCATTCGAGTAACAAAATCTCAATAAGTAACTACCTTCCATAATGACAAGGCTATCATCCATTGGAGAAACAAAATCTCCACAATGAACTACCTTACATAATGACAAGGCTATCATCCATTGGAGAAACAAAATCTCCACAATGAACTACCTTCCGTAATGACAAGGATACCATTAATTAGAGTAACAAAATCTCAACAACAAAGTACCTTCCATAATGAAAAGTCTACCATCCATTGAAGTAAAAAAACCACAACAAAGAACTACCTTCCATAATGACAAGGCTACCATCCATTTGAGTAACAAAATCTCAACAATGAACTACCTTCCATAATGACAAGGCTACCATCCATTGGAGTAATAAAATCTCAAAAATGAACTACCTTCCATAATGACAAGGCTATCATCCATCGGAGAAAGAAAATCTCAACAATGAACTACCTTTCGTAATAACAAGGATACCATTAATTAGATTAACAAAATCTCAACAACAAACTACCTTCCATAATAACAAGGCTACCGTCCATTGGAGTAACAAAATCTCAACAACAAACTACCTTCCATAAAAAAAAGGCTACCATCCAATAAAGTAACAAAATCTAAAAACTGAACTACCTTCCACAATGACAAGGCTACCATCAATTGGAGTAACAAAATCACGACAATGAACTACCTTCCATAATGACAAGGCTACCATCCATTGGAGTAACAAAATCTCAACAACGAACTACCTTCCATAATGACAAGGCTACCATCCATTGGATTAACAATATCTCAACAATGAACTACCTTCCATAATAACAAGGATACCATCCATTGGAGTAATAAAATCTCAAAAATGAAATACCTACCATAATGCCAAGGCTATCATCCATTGGAGAAACAAAATCTCAACAATGAATTACCTTCCGTAATGACAAGGATACCATCAATTAGAGTAACAAAATCTCAACAACGAACTACCATCCATAATGACAAGGCGCCCATCCATTGGAGTACCAAAATCACAACAAAAAACTACCTTCTGTAATGACTAGGCTACCATCAATTAAAGTAACAAAATCTCAAAATCGAACTACCTTACATAATGACAAGGCTACCATCCATTGGAGTAACAAAATCTCAACAACGAACTACCTTCCATAATGACAAGGCCACCATCCATTGGAGTAACAAAATCTCAATAATGAACTACCTTGCATAATGACAAGGCTACCAGCCATTGGAGTAACAAAATCTCAACAATGAACTACCTTCTATAATGACAAGGCTATCATCCATTGGAGAAACAAAATCTCCACAATGAACTACCTTCCGTAATGACAAGGATACCATCAATTAGAGTAACAAAATCTCAACAACAAAGTACCTTCCATAATGAAAAGTCTACCATCCATTAAAGTAAAAAAACCACAACAAAGAACTACCTTCCATAATGACAAGGCTACCATCCATTTGAGGAACAAAATCTCAACAATGAACTACAATCCATAATGACAAGGGTACCATCCATTGGAGTAACAAAATCTCAAAAATGAACTACCTTCCATAATGAAAAGGCTATCATCCATTGGAGAAACAAAATCTCAATAATGAACTACCTTCCGTAATAACAAGGATACCATCAATTAGAGTAACAAAATCTCAACAACAGACTACCTTCCATAATAACAAGGCTACCGTCCATTGGAGTAACAAAATATCAACAACAAACTACCTTCCATAATAAAAAGGCTACCATCCACTAAAGTAACAAAATCTAAAAACTGAACTACCTTCCACAATGACAAGGCTACCATCAATTGGAGTAACAAAATCACGACAACGAACTACCTTCCATAATGACAAGGCTACCATCCATTGGAGTAACAAAATCTCAACAACGAACTACCTTCCATAATGACAAGGCTACCATCCATTAGATTAACAAAATCTTAACAACGAACTACCTTCCATAATAACAAGGATACCATCCATTGGAGTAACAAAATCTCAAAAATGAAATACCTACCATAATGCCAAGGCTATCATCCATTGGAGAAACAAAATCTCAACAATGAATTACCTTCCGTAATGACAAGGATACCATCAATTAGAGTAACAAAATCTCAACAACGAACTACCATCCATAATGACAACGCTCCCATCCATTGGAGTAACAAAATCTCAACAAAAAACTACCTTCTGTAATGACAAGGCTACCATCCATTAAAGTAACAAAATCTCAAAACCGAAGTACCTTCCATAATAATAAGGCTACCATCCATTGGAGTAACAAAATCTCAACAACGAACTACCTTCCATAATGACAAGGCTACCATCCATTGGAGTAACAAAATATCAACAATGAAATACCTTGCATTATGACAAGGCTACCAGCCATTAGAGTGACAAAATATCAACAATGAACTACCTTCCATAATGACAAGGCTATCATCCATTGGAGAAACAAAATCTCCACAATGAACTACCTTCCATAATGACAAGGATACCATCAATTAGAGTAACAAAATCTCAACAACGAAGTACCTTCCATAATGAAAAGTATACCATCCATTGGAGTAAAAAAATTGCAACAAAGAACTACCTTCCATAATGACAAGGCTACCATCCATTTGAGTAACAAAATCTCAATAATGAACTACAGTCCATAATGACAAGGGTACCATCCATTGGAGTAACAAAATATCAAAAATGAAATACCTTCCATAATAACAAGGATACCATCAATTAGAGTAACAAAATCTCAACAACAAACTACCTTCCATAATAACAAGGCTACCGTCCATTGGAGTAACAAAATCTCAACAATAAACTACCTTCCATAATAAAAAGGCTACCATCCATTAAAGTAACAAAATCTAAAAACTGAACTACCTTCCATAATGACAAGGCTACGATCAATTGAAGTAACAAAATCACAACAACGAACTACCTTCCATAATGACAAGGCTACCATCCATTGGAGTAACAAAATCTCAACAACAAACTACCTTCCATAATGACAAGGCTACCATCCATTGGAGTAACAAAATCTTAACAATGAACTACCTTCCATAATAACAAAGATACCAGCCCTTAGAGTAACAAAATCTCAATAAGTAACTACCTTCCATAATGACAAGGCTATCATCCATTGGAGAAACAAAATCTCAACAATGAACTACCTTCCGTAATGACAAGGATACCATCAATTAGAGTAACAAAATCTAAACAACTAACTACCTTCCATAATGAAAAGGCTACCATCCATTGGAGTAAAAAAATCTCAACAAAGAACTACCTTCCATAATGACAAGGCTCGTATCAATTGGAGTAACAAAATCTCAACAAAGAACTACCTTCCATAATGACAAGGCTCGTATCAATTGGAGTAACAAAATCTCAACAATGAACTACCTTTCGTAATGACAAGGATACCATCAATTAGAGTAACAAAATCTCAACAAAGAACTACTTTACATAATGACAAGGCTACCATCCATTGGTGTAACAAAATCTAAACAACAAACTACCTTCCATAATGACAAGGCTATCATCCATTAAAGTAACAAAATCTCAAAACCAAACTACCTTCCATAATGTTAAGGCTACCATCCATTGGAGTAACAAAATCTCAACCATGAACTAACTTCCGTAATGACAAGGCTACCATCCATTGGAGTAACAAAATCTCAATAACAAACTATCTTCCATAATGACAAGGCTACTTGCTATTGGAGTAACAAAATCTCAACAATGAATAACCTTCCATAATGACAAGGCTATCATCCATTGGAGAAACAAAATCTCAACAATGAACTACCTTCCATAATGACAAGGATACCATCCATTGGAGTAACAAAATATCAACAATGAAATACCTTGCATAATGACAAGGCTACCAGCTATTAGAGTGACAAAATATCACCAATGAACTACCTTCCATAATGACAAGGCTATCATCCATTGGAGAAACAAAATCTCCACAATGAACTACCTTCCATAATGACAAGGATACCATCAATTAGAGTAACAAAATCTCAACAACGAAGTACCTTCCATAATGAAAAGTATACCATCCATTGGAGTAAAAAAATTGCAACAAAGAACTACCTTCCATAATGACAAGGCTACCATCCATTTGAGTAACAAAATCTCAATAATGAACTACAGTCCATAATGACAAGGGTACCATCCATTGGAGTAACAAAATATCAAAAATGAAATACCTTCCATAATGATAAGGCTATCATCCATTGGAGAAACAAAATCTCAACAATGAACTACCTTCCCTAATAACAAGGATACCATCAATTAGAGTAACAAAATCTCAACAACAAACTACCTTCCATAATAACAAGGCTACCGTCC
The DNA here is from genome assembly GCA_948472305.1 of Vicia faba. Lineage (NCBI taxonomy): Eukaryota > Viridiplantae > Streptophyta > Magnoliopsida > Fabales > Fabaceae > Vicia > Vicia faba. The sequence goes on along the minus strand of OX451737.1, from coordinate 801,700,126 downwards.
ATTGGAGTAACAAAATCTCAACAATAAACTACCTTCCATAATAAAAAGGCTACCATCCATTAAAGTAACAAAATCTAAAAATTGAACTACCTTCCATAATGACAAGGCTACGATCAATTGAAGTAACAAAATCATAACAACGAACTACCTTCCATAATGACAAGGCTACCATCCATTGGAGTAACAAAATCTCAACAACAAACTACCTTCCATAATGACAAGGCTACCATCCATTGGAGTAACAAAATCTTAACAATGAACTACCTTCCATAAGAACAAGGATACCAGCCCTTAGAGTAACAAAATCACAATAAGTAACTACCTTCCATAATGACAAGGCTATCATCCATTGGAGAAACAAAATCTCAACAATGAACTACCTTCCGTAATGACAAGGATACCATCAATTAGAGTAACAAAATCTAAACAACTAACTACCTTCCATAATGAAAAGGCTACCATCCATTGGAGTAAAAAAATCTCAACAAAGAACTACCTTCCATAATGACAAGGCTCGTATCAATTGGAGTAACAAAATCTCAACAAAGAACTACCTTCCATAATGACAAGGCTCATATCAATTGGAGTAACAAAATCTCAACAATTAACTACCTTCCGTAATGACAAGGATACCATCAATTAGAGTAACAAAATCTCAACAAAGAACTACCTTACATAATGACAAGGCTACCATCCATTGGTGTAACAAAATCTAAACAACAAACTACCTTCCATAATGACAAGGCTATCATCCATTAAAGTAACAAAATCTCAAAACCAAACTACCTTCCATAATGTTAAGGCTACCATCCATTGGAGTAACAAAATCTCAACCATGAACTACCTTCCGTAATGACAAGGCTACCATCCATTGGAGTAACAAAATCTCAATAACAAACTACCTTCCATAATGACAAGGCTACTTGCCATTGGAGTAACAAAATCTCAACAATGAATAACCTTCCATAATGACAAGGCTATCATCCATTGGAGAATCAAAATCTCAACAATGAACTACCTTCCATAATGACAAGGCTACCATCCATTGGAGTAACAAAATATCAACAATGAAATACCTTGCATAATGACAAGGCTACCAGCCATTAGAGTGACAAAATATCAACAATGAACTACCTTCCATAATGACAAGGCTATCATCCATTGGAGAAACAAAATCTCAACAATGAACTACCTTCCGTAATAACAAGGATACCATCAATTAGAGTAACAAAATCTCAACAACAAACTACCTTCCATAATAACAAGGCTACCGTCCATTGGAGTAACAAAATCTCAACAATAAACTACCTTCCATAATAAAAAGGCTACCATCCATTAAAGTAACAAAATCTAAAAACTGAACTACCTTCCATAATGACAAGGCTACGATCAATTGAAGTAACAAAATCACAACAATGAACTACCTTCCATAATGACAAGGCTACCATCCATTGGAGTAACAAAATCTCAACAACAAACTACCTTCCATAATGACAAGGCTACCATCCATTGGAGTAACAAAATCTTAACAATGAACTACCTTCCATAATAACAAGGATACCAGCCCTTAGAGTAACAAAATCTCAATAAGTAACTACCTTCCATAATGACAAGGCTATCATCCATTGGAGAAACAAAATCTCAACAATGAACTACCTTCCGTAATGACAAGGATACCATCAATTAGAGTAACAAAATCTAAACAACTAACTACCTTCGATAATGAAAAGGCTACCATCCATTGAAGTAAAAAAATCTCAACAAACAACTACCTTCCATAATGACAAGGCTTGTATCAATTGGAGTAACAAAATCTCAACAAAGAACTACCTTCCATAATGACAAGGCTCGTATCAAGTGGAGTAACAAAATCTCAACAATGAACTACCTTCCGTAATGACAAGGATACCATCAATTAGAGTAACAAAATCTCAACAAAGAACTACCTTACATAATGACAAGGCTACCATCCATTGGTGTAACAAAATCTAAACAACAAACTACCTTCCATAATGACAAGGCTATCATCCATTAAAGTAACAAAATCTCAAAACCAAACTACCTTCCATAATGTTAAGGCTACCATCCATTGGAGTAACAAAATCTCAACCATGAACTACCTTCCGTAATGACAAGGCTACCATCCATTGGAGTAACAAAATCTCAACAACAAACTACCTTCCATAATGACAAGGCTACTTGCCATTGGAGTAACAAAATCTCAACAATGAATAACCTTCCATAATGACAAGGCTATCATCCATTGGAGAAACAAAATCTCAACAATGAACTAACTTCCATAATGACAAGGATACCATCCATTGGAGTAACAAAATCTCAAAAATGAAATACCTACCATAATGCCAAGGCTATCATCCATTGGAGAAACAAAATCTCAACAATGAATTACCTTCCATAATGACAAGGATACCATCAATTAGAGTAACAAAATCTCAACAACGAACTACCATCCATAATGACAAGGCTACCATCCATTGTAGTAACAAAATCTTAACAACAAACTACCTTCCATAATGACAAGGCTACCATCCATTAAAGTAACAAAATCTCAAAACCGAACTACCTTCCATAATGACAAGGCTACCATCCATTGGTGTAACAAAATCTCAACAATGAACTACCTTCCAAAATGACAAGGCTACCATCCATAATGACAAGGGTACCATCCATTGGAGTAACAAAAATATCGTCAACAGAGAACCTTCAATAATGACAAGGCTACCATCCATTGTAGTAACAAAAATCTCGACAACAGACTAGCTTCCATAATGACAAGGCTACCATCAATTGGAGTAACAAAAATGTCGACAACAGACTACATTCCATAATGACAAAGTAACATCCATTGGAATAACAAAAATCACAAAAACATACTACCTTCAATAATCACAAGGCTACCATCCATTAGAATAACAAAAATCTCGACATCAGACTACCTTCCATAATGACAAGGCTACCATCCAATGGAATAACAAAAATCTCGACAATAGACTACCTTCCATAATGACAAGGCTATAATCCATTGGAGTAACAAAATATCGACAACAACCTACCTTCCATAATGACAAGGCTACCACCTATTGGAGTAAAAAGGACATCTACAATAGACTACCTTCCATAATGATAAGCCTACCATCCATTGAAGTAACAAAAATGTAAACAAAAGACTACCATCCATAATGACAAGGCTATCATTCATTGGAGTAATAGAAATCATAACGAAAAACTACCTTCCATAATGTCAAGGCTACCATCCATTGGAGTAACAAAAATATGAACAGAAGACTACCTTCCATAATTATAAGGCTACCATCCATTGGAGTTACAAAAATCTCGATAACAAACTAACTTCCATAATGACAAGGCTAACATCCATTCGAGTAACAAAAATATCGACAACAGAGTACCTTCCATAATGACAAGCATACCATCCATTAGAGCAACAAAAATCTCGACAATAGAGTACCTTCCATAATGACAAGGCTACATTCCATTAGAGTAACAAAAATATTGACAACAGACTATGTCCCATAATGACAAGGCTACCATCAATTGGAGTAACAAAATTCTCGACAACAGACTACCTTCCATAATGACAAGGCTACCATCCAATGGAATAACAAGAATCTTGACAATAGACTACCTTCCATAATGACAAGGCTACCATACAATGAAGTAACAGATATCTCAATGACAAACTACCTTCCATAATGACAAGGCTATAATCCATTGGAGTAACAATAATATCGACAACAGCCTACCTTCCATAATGACAAGCCTACCACCCATTGGAGTAAAAAAGATATCTACAATATACTACCTTCCATAATGATAAGGCTACCATCCATTGGAGTAACAAAAATATCGACAACAAACTACCTTCTATAATGATAAGGCTACCATCCATTGGAGTAACAAAAATCTGAACAAAAGACTACCTTCTATAATGATAAGGCTACCATCCATTGGAGTAACAGAAATCATAACGACAAACTACCTTCCATAATGACAAGGTTACCACCCATTGGGGTAATAAAAATCTGAACAAAAGACTACCTTCCATAATTACAAGGCTACCATCCATTGGAGTAACAAAAATCTCGACAACAGACTACCTTCCAAAATGACAAGGTTACCATCCATTAGAATAACAAAAATCTCGACATCAGACTACCTTCCATAATGATAAGGCTACCATCCAATGGAATAACAAAAATCTCGACAACAGACTACCTTCCATAATAAAAAGGATACCATCCATTAGAGTAACATAAATCTCGACAACAGACTAGCTTCAATAATGACAAGGCTACCATCCATTGGAGTAACAAAAATCTTGACAACAGAAAACCTTCTGTAATGACAAGGCTACCATCCATTGGAGTAAATAAAATCTGAACAAAACACTACCTTCCAAAATGACAAGGCTACCATCCATTGGAGTAACATAATCCATAATGATAGACTTCCTTTCAAAATGACAAGGCTACAATCCATTGGAGTAACAAAAATCTGAACAAAAGACTACTTTCCATAATTATAAGGCTACCATCAATTATAGTAACAAAAATCTTGACAAGACTACCTTCCATAATGACAATGCTAACATCCAATGGAGTAAGAAAAATATCAACAACGGACTAACTTCCAGAATGACAAGGCTACCATCCATTGTAGTAAGAAAATATCGACAACCGACTAGCTTCCATAATGACAAGGCTACCATCAATTGGAGTAACAAAAATCTCGACAATAGACTACCTTCCATAATGACAAGGCTACCATCCATTGGAGTAAAAAAAATAACGGAAAACAGAGTACCTTCCTTAATGACAAAGCTACCATCAATTGGAGTAACAAAAATCATGACAACAGACTACCTTCCATAATGACAAGGCTACCATCCATTGGAGTAACAAAAATCTTGACAACCGACTCCCTTCTGTAATGACAAGGCTACAATCCATTGCAGTAACAAAAATCTGCACAACATACTACCTTCCATAATGACAAGGCTACCATCCATTGGAGTAAAAAAAATCATAACGATAGACTTCTTTCCATAATGACAAGGCTAACATCCACTGGAGTAACAAAAATCTGAACAAAAGACTACTTTCCATAATTATAAGGCTACCATCCAATGTAGTAACATAAATCTCAACAACAGACTACCTTCCATAATGACAAGGCTACCATCCATTGGAGTAACACAAATATCTACAACAGAGTACCTTCCATAATGACAAGCATACCATCCATTATAGTAACAAAAATCTCGACAACAGAGTACCTTCCATAATGACAAGGCTACATTCCATTAGAGTAATAAAAATATTGACAACAAACTATGTCCCATAATGACAAGGCTACCAGCAATTGGAGTAACAAAAATCTTGACAACAGACTACCTTCTATAATGACAAGGCTACCATCCATTGGAGTAACAAAAATCTCAACGACAGACTACCTTCCATAATGACAAGGTTACCATCCAGTAGAATAAAAAAAATCTCGTCATATGACTACCTTCCATAATGACAAGGCTACCATCCAATGGAATAACAAAAATCTTGACAACAAACTACCTTCCATAATGACAAGGCTACCACACAATGAAGTAACAGATATCTCAATGACAAATTACCTTCCATAATGACAAGGCTATAATCCAATGGAGTAACAAAAATATCGACAACAACCTACCTTCCATAATGACAAGGCTACCACCCATTGGAGTAAAAAAGATATCTACAATATACTACCTACCATAATGATAAGGCTACCATCCATTAGAGTAACAAAAATATCGACAACAAACTACCTTTTGTAATGCTAAGGCTACCATCCATTGGAGTAACAAAAATCTGAACAAAAGACTACCTTCTATAATGATAAGGCTACCATCCATTGGAGTAACAGAAATCATAACGACAAACTACCTTCCATAATGACAAGGTTACCACCCATTGGGGTAATAAAAATCTGAACAAAAGACTACCTTCCATAATTACAAGGCTACCATCCATTGGAGTAACAAAAATCTCGACAACAGACTACCTTCCAAAATGACAAGGTTACCATCCATTAGAATAACAAAAATCTCGACATCAGACTACCTTCCATAATGATAAGGCTACCATCCAATGGAATAACAAAAATCTCGACAACAGACTACCTTCCATAATAAAAAGGATACCATCCATTAGAGTAACACAAATCTTGACAACAGACTAGCTTCAATAATGACAAGGCTACCATCCATTGGAGTAACAAAAATCTTGACAACAGACAACCTTCTGTAATGACAAGGCTTCCATCCATTGGAGTAAATAAAATCTGAACAAAACACTACCTTCCATAATGACAAGGCTACCATCCATTGGAGTAACATAAATCATAATGATAGACTTCCTTTCAAAATGACAAGGCTACAATCCATTGGAGTAACAAAAATCTGAACAAAAGACTACTTTCCATAATTATAAGGCTACCATCCATTATACTAACAAAAATCTTGACAAGACTACCTTCCATAATGACAATGCTAACATCCAATGGAGTAAGAAAAATATCAACAACGGACTAACTTCCAGAATGACAAGGCTACCATCCATTGTAGTAACAAAATATCGACAACCGACTAGCTTCCATAATGACAAGGCTACCATCAATTGGAGTAACAAAAATCTCGACAATAGACTACCTTCCATAATGACAAGGCTACCATCCATTGGAGTAAAAAAAATAACGGAAAACAGAGTACCTTCCATAATGACAAAGCTACCATCAATTGGAGTAACAAAAATCATGACAACAGACTACCTTCCATAATGACAAGGCTACCATCCATTGGAGTAACAAAAATCTTGACAACCGACTCCCTTTTGTAATGACAAGGCTACAATCCATTGCAGTAACAAAAATCTGAACAACATACTACCTTCCATAATGACAAGGCTACCATCCATTGGAGTAACAAAAATCATAACGATAGACTTCTTTCCATAATGACAAGGCTAACATCCACTGGAGTAACAAAAATCTGAACAAAAGATTACTTTCCATAATTATAAGGCTACCATCCAATGTAGTAACATAAATCTCAACAACAGACTACCTTCCATAATGACAAGGCTACCATCCATTGGAGTAACACAAATATCGACAACAGAGTACCTTCCATAATGACAAGCATACCATCCATTATAGTAACAAAAATCTCGACAACAGAGTACCTTCCATAATGACAAGGCTACATTCCATTAGAGTAATAAAAATATTGACAACAAACTATGTCCCATAATGACAAGGCTACCCGCAATTGGAGTAACAAAAATCTCGACAACAGACTACCTTCTATAATGACAAGGCTACCATCCATTGGAGTAACAAAAATCTCAATGACAGACTACCTTCCATAATGACAAGCTTACCATCCAGTAGAATAAAAAAAATCTCGACATATGACTACCTTCCATAATGACAAGGCTACTATCCAATGGAATAACAAAAATCTTGACAACAGACTACCTTCCATAATGACAAGGCTACCACACAATGAAGTAACAGATATCTCAATGACAAATTACCTTCCATAATGACAAGGCTATAATCCAATGGAGTAACAAAAATATCGACAACAGCCTAACTTCCATAATGACAAGGCTACCACCCATTGGAGTAAAAAAGATATCTACAATATACTACCTTCCATAATGATAAGGCTAGCATCCATTAGAGTAACAAAAATATCGACAACAAACTACCTTTTGTAATGCTAAGGCTACCATCCATTGGAGTAACAAAAATCTGAACAAAAGACTACCTTCTATAATGACAAGGCTACCATCCATTGGAGTAACATAAATCATAACGACAAACTACCTTCCATAATGACAAGGTTACCACCCATTGGGGTAATAAAAATCTGAACAAAAGACTACCTTCCATAATTACAAGGCTACCATCCATTGGAGTAACAAAAATCTCGACAACAGACTACCTTCCAAAATGACAAGGTTACCATCCATTAGAATAACAAAAATCTCGACATCAGACTACCTTCCATAATGATAAGGCTACCATCCAATGGAATAACAAAAATCTCGATAACAGACTACCTTCCATAATAAAAAGGATACCATCCATTGGAGTAACACAAATCTCGACAACAGACTAGCTTCAATAATGACAAGGCTACCATCCATTGGAGTAACAAAAATCTTGACAACAGACAACCTTCTGTAATGACAAGGCTACCATCCATTGGAGTAAATAAAATCTGAACAAAACACTACCTTCCATAATGACAAGGCTACCATCCATTGGAGTAACATAAATTATAATGATAGACTTCCTTTCAAAATGACAAGGCTACAATCCATTGGAGTAACAAAAATCTGAACAAAAGACTACTTTCCATAATTATAAGGCTACCATCCATTATAGTAACAAAAATCTTGACAAGACTACCTTCCATAATGACAATGCTAACATCCAATGGAGTAAGAAAAATATCAACAACGGACTAACTTCCAGAATGACAAGGCTACCATCCATTGTAGTAACAAAATATCGACAACCGACTAGCTTCCATAATGACAAGGCTACCATCAATTGGAGTAACAAAAATCTCGACAATAGACTACCTTCCATAATGACAAGGATACCATCCATTGGAGTAAAAAAAATAACGGAAAACAGAGTACCTTCCATAATGACAAAGCTTCCATCAATTGGAGTAACAAAAATCATGACAATAGACTACCTTCCATAATGACAAGGCTACCATCCATTGGAGTAACAAAAATCTTGACAACCGACTCCCTTCTGTAATGACAAGTCTACAATCCATTGCAGTAACAAAAATCTGAACAAAATACTACCTTCCATAATGACAAGGATAACATCCACTGGAGTAACAAAAATCTGAACAAAAGACTACTTTCCATAATTATAAGGCTACCATCCAATGTAGTAACAAAAATCTCAACAATAGACTACATTCCATAATGACAAGGCTACCATCCATTGGACTAACACAAATATCGACAACAGAGTACCTTCCATAATGACAAGCATACCATCCATTATAGTAACAAAAATATCGACAACAGAGTACCTTCCATAATGACAAGGCTACATTCCATTAGAGTAATAAAAATATTGACAACAAACTATGTCCCTTAATGACAAGGCAACCATCAATTGGAGTAACAAAAATCTCGACAACAGACTACCTTCTATAATGACAAGGCTACCATCCATTGGAGTAACAAAAATCTCAACGACAGACTACCTTCCATAATGACAAGGTTACCATCCAGTAGAATAAAAAAAATCTCGACATATGACTACCTTTCATAATGACAAGGCTACCATCAAATGGAATAACAAAAATCTTGACAACAGACTACCTTCCATAATGACAAGGCTACCACACAATGAAGTAACAAATATCTCAATGACAAATTACCTTCCATAATGACAAGGCTATAATCCAATGGAGTAACAAAAATCTCGACAACAGCCTACCTTCCATAATGACAAGGCTACCACCCATTGGAGTAAAAAAGATATCTACAATATACTACCTTCCATAATGATAAGGCTACATTCCACTAGAGTAACAAAAATATTGACAACAAACTATGTCCCATAATGACAAGGCTACCATCAATTGGAGTAACAAAAATATCGACAACAAACTACCTTTTGTAATGCTAAGGCTACCATCCATTGCAGTAACAAAAATCTGAACAAAAGACTACCTTCTATAATGATAAGGCTACCATCCATTGGTGTAACATAAATCATAACGATAAACTACCTTCCATAATGACAAGGTTACCACCCATTGGGGTAACAAAAATTTGAACAAAAGACTACCTTCCATAATTACAAGGCTACCATCCATCGGAGTAACAAATATCGCGACAACATACTACCTTCCATAATTACATGGCTACCATCCATTGGAGTAACAAAAATATTGACAACAGACTACCTTCCATAATAACAAGGCTACCATCAATTAGAGTAACAAAAATCTCGACAACAGACTACCTTCCATAATGACAAGGCTACCATCCATTGGAGTAACAAAAATCTCGACATTAGACTACCTTCCATAATGATAAGGCTACAATCTAATGGAATAACAAAAATCTCGACAACAGACTACCTTTCATAATGACATGGCTAGCATCCATTGGAGTAACAAAAATCTTGACAACAGACAACCTTCTGTAATGACAAGGCTACCATCCATTGGAGTAAATAAAATCTGAACAAAACACTACCTACCATAATGACAAGGCTACCATCCATTGGAGTAACATAAATCATAACGATAGACTTCCTTCCAAAATGACAAGGTTACCATCCATTAGAGTAACAAAAATCTGAACAAAAGACTACTTTCCATAATTATAAGGCTACCATCCATTATAGTAACAAAAATATTGACAAGACTACCTTCCATAGTGACAATGCTAACATCCAATGGAGTAATAAAAATATCAACAACAGACTATCTTCTAGAATGACAAGGCTACCATCCATTGTAGTAACAAAATATCGACAACCGACTACCTTCCATAATGACAAGGCTACCATCAATTGGAGTAACAAAAATCTCGACAACAGACTACCTTCCATAATGACAAGGCTACCATCCATTGGAGTATAAAAAAATAACGAAAAACAGAGTACCTTCCATAATGAGAAAGCTACCATCAATTGGAGTAAAAACAATCATGACAATAGACTACCTTCCATAATGACAAAGCTACCATCCATTGGAGTAACAAAAATATCGATAACAGAGTACCTTCCATAATGACAAGGCTACCATCCATTGGAGTAAAAAAAATCTCGACAACAGAGTACCTTCCATTATGACAAGGCTACAATCCATTGGAGTAACAAACATATTGACAACAGACTACGTCCCATAATGACAAGGCTACCATCAATTGGAGTAACAAAAATCTCGACAACACACTACCTTCCATAATGACAAGACTACCATCCATTGGAGAAACAAAAATCTTGACAACACATTACCATCTATAATGACAAGGCTACCATCCAATGGAATAACAAAAATCTCGACAACAGACAACCTTCCATAATGAAAAGGATACTATCCATTGGAGAAACAAAAATATCGACAACAGACTAGCTTCAATAATGACAAGGTTACCATCCATTGGAGTAACAAAAATCTTGACAACAGACTACCTTATGTAATGACAAGGCTACAATCCATTGTAGTTACATAAATCTGAACAAACTACTACCTTCCATAATGACAAGGCTTCCATCCATTGTAGTAACAAAAATCATAATGATAGACTTCCTTCCATAATTACAAGGCTAACATCCATTGGAGTAACAAAAATCTGAACAAAAGACAACTTTCCATAATTATAAGGCTACCATCCAATGTAGTAACAAAAATCTCGAGAACCGACTACCTTCCATAATGACAAGGCTACCATCCATTGGATTAACAAAAATATCGACAACAGAGTACCTTCCATAATTACAAGCATACCATCCATTAGAGTAACAAAAATCTCGAAAGCAGAGTACCTTCCATAATGACAAGGCTACATTCCACTAGAGTAACAAAAATATTGACAACAACTATGTCCCATAATGACAAGGCTACCATCAATTGGAGTAACAAAAATCTTGACAACAGACTACCTTCCATAATGACAAGGCTACCATCCATTGGAGTAACAAAAATCTCAACGACAGACTACCTTCCATAATGACAAGGTTACCATCCATTAGAATAAAAAAAATCTCGACATCAGACTACCTTCCATAATGACAAGGTTACCATCCAATGGAATAACAAAAATCTCGACAACAGACTACCTTCCATAATGACAAGGCTACCACCCATTGGAGTAAAAAAGATATCTACAATATACTACCTTCCATAATGATAAGGCTACCATCCATTGGAGTAACAAAAATCTGAACAAAAGACTACCTTCTATAATGATAAGGCTACCATCCATTGGAGTAACAGAAATCATAACGACAAACTACCTTCCATAATGACAAGGTTACCACCCATTGGGGTAACAAAAATCTGAACAAAAGAGTACCTTCCATAATGACAAGGCTACCATCCATTGGAGTAATAAAACTAACGATAACAGAGTACCTTCAATAATGACAAGGCTACCACCCATTGGAGTAACAAAAATATTGAAAACAGACTATGTCCCATAATTACAAGGCTAACATCCATTGGAGTAACAAAAATATCGACAACAAACTACCTTCTGTAATGATAAGGCTACCATCCATTGGAGTAACAAAAATCTTAACAAAAGACTACCTTCCATAATGATAAGGCTACCATCCATTGGAGTAACAGAAATCATAACGATAAACTACCTTCCATAATGACAAGGTTACCACCCATTGGAGTAACAAAAATCTGAACAAAAGACTACCTTCCATAATTACAAGGCTACCATCCATTGGAGTAACAAAAATCTCGACAACAAACTATCTTCCATAATGAAAAGGCTACCATCCATTGAAGTAACAAAAATATTGACAACAGACTACGTCCCATAATGACAAGGCTACCATCCATTGGAGTAACAAAAAATCTCGACAATAGATTACCTTCCATAATGACAAGGCTACCATCCACTGGAGTAACAAAAATCTCGACAATAGACTAACTTCCATAATGACAAGGCTACCATCCATTGGAGTAATAAAAATATCGACAGCAGAGTACCGTCTATAATGACAAGGCTACCATCCATTGGAGTAACAAAAATCTCGACAACAAACTATCCTCAATAATGACAAGGCTACCATCCATTGAAGTAACAAAAATATTAACAACAGACTACGTCCCATAATGACAAGGCTACCATCCATTGGAGTAACAAAAATATCGACAATAGACTACCTTCTATAACCACAAGGCTACCATCCATTGGAGTAACAAAAATATTGACAACAAATTACCTTCCTTAATGACAAGGATACCATCCATTGGAGTAACTAAAATCTCAACAATAGACTACGTTCCATAATGACAAAGTACCATCCATTGGAATAACAAAAATCACGAAAACATACTACCTTCCATAATCACAAGGCTACCATCCATTGCAGTAACAAAAACATTGATAACAGACTACCTTCCATAATGACATGGCTACCATTAATTGGAGTAACAAAAATCTAGACAACAGACTAGCTTCCATAATGACAAGGCTACCATCCATTGGAGTAACCAAAAAATCGACAAAAGACTATCTTCCATAATGACAAGGTTACAATCCATTGGAATAACAAAAATCACGAAAACAGACTACCTTCCATAATGAAAAGGCTATTATCCAATGGAATAACAAAAATCTAGACAATAGCCTACTTTCCATAATGACAAGGCTACCATCCATTGGATTAACAAAAATCTCTACTACAGACTAACTTCCATAATGAAAAGGCTACCATCCATTGGAGTAAAAAAAATATTGACAACAGAGTACCTTCTAAAATGAAAAGGCTACCATCCATTGAAGTAACAAAAATATTGACAACAGACTACGTCCCATAATGACAAGGTTACCATCCATTGGAGTAACAAAAATATCGACAATAGACTACCTTCCATAAACACAAGGCTACCATCCATTGGAGTAACAAAAATATCGACAACAAATTACATTCCATAATGACAAGGATACCATCCATTGGAGTAACAAAAATCTCGACAACAGAGTACCTTCCATAATGACAAGGCTACCATCCATTGGAGTAAAAAAAATCTCGACAACAGAGTACCTTCCATTATGACAAGGCTACAATCCATTGGAGTAACAAACATATTGACAACAGACTACGTCCCATAATGACAAGGCTACCATCAATTGGAGTAACAAAAATCTCGACAACACACTACCTTCCATAATGACAAGACTACCATCCATTGGAGAAACAAAAATCTTGACAACACATTACCATCTATAATGACAAGGCTACCATCCAATGGAATAACAAAAATCTCGACAACAGACAACCTTCCATAATGAAAAGGATACTATCCATTGGAGAAACAAAAATATCGACAACAGACTAGCTTCAATAATGACAAGGTTACCATCCATTGGAGTAACAAAAATCTTGACAACAGACTACCTTATGTAATGACAAGGCTACAATCCATTGTAGTTACATAAATCTGAACAAACTACTACCTTCCATAATGACAAGGCTTCCATCCATTGTAGTAACAAAAATCATAATGATAGACTTCCTTCCATAATTACAAGGCTAACATCCATTGGAGTAACAAAAATCTGAACAAAAGACAACTTTCCATAATTATAAGGCTACCATCCAATGTAGTAACAAAAATCTCGAGAACCGACTACCTTCCATAATGACAAGGCTACCATCCATTGGATTAACAAAAATATCGACAACAGAGTACCTTCCATAATTACAAGCATACCATCCATTAGAGTAACAAAAATCTCGAAAGCAGAGTACCTTCCATAATGACAAGGCTACATTCCACTAGAGTAACAAAAATATTGACAACAACTATGTCCCATAATGACAAGGCTACCATCAATTGGAGTAACAAAAATCTTGACAACAGACTACCTTCCATAATGACAAGGCTACCATCCATTGGAGTAACAAAAATCTCAACGACAGACTACCTTCCATAATGACAAGGTTACCATCCATTAGAATAAAAAAAATCTCGACATCAGACTACCTTCCATAATGACAAGGTTACCATCCAATGGAATAACAAAAATCTCGACAACAGACTACCTTCCATAATGACAAGGCTACCACCCATTGGAGTAAAAAAGATATCTACAATATACTACCTTCCATAATGATAAGGCTACCATCCATTGGAGTAACAAAAATCTGAACAAAAGACTACCTTCTATAATGATAAGGCTACCATCCATTGGAGTAACAGAAATCATAACGACAAACTACCTTCCATAATGACAAGGTTACCACCCATTGGGGTAACAAAAATCTGAACAAAAGAGTACCTTCCATAATGACAAGGCTACCATCCATTGGAGTAATAAAACTAACGATAACAGAGTACCTTCAATAATGACAAGGCTACCACCCATTGGAGTAACAAAAATATTGAAAACAGACTATGTCCCATAATTACAAGGCTAACATCCATTGGAGTAACAAAAATATCGACAACAAACTACCTTCTGTAATGATAAGGCTACCATCCATTGGAGTAACAAAAATCTTAACAAAAGACTACCTTCCATAATGATAAGGCTACCATCCATTGGAGTAACAGAAATCATAACGATAAACTACCTTCCATAATGACAAGGTTACCACCCATTGGAGTAACAAAAATCTGAACAAAAGACTACCTTCCATAATTACAAGGCTACCATCCATTGGAGTAACAAAAATCTCGACAACAAACTATCTTCCATAATGAAAAGGCTACCATCCATTGAAGTAACAAAAATATTGACAACAGACTACGTCCCATAATGACAAGGCTACCATCCATTGGAGTAACAAAAAATCTCGACAATAGATTACCTTCCATAATGACAAGGCTACCATCCACTGGAGTAACAAAAATCTCGACAACAGACTAACTTCCATAATGACAAGGCTACCATCCATTGGAGTAATAAAAATATCGACAGCAGAGTACCGTCTATAATGACAAGGCTACCATCCATTGGAGTAACAAAAATCTCGACAACAAACTATCCTCAATAATGACAAGGCTACCATCCATTGAAGTAACAAAAATATTAACAACAGACTACGTCCCATAATGACAAGGCTACCATCCATTGGAGTAACAAAAATATCGACAATAGACTACCTTCTATAACCACAAGGCTACCATCCATTGGAGTAACAAAAATATTGACAACAAATTACCTTCCTTAATGACAAGGATACCATCCATTGGAGTAACTAAAATCTCAACAATAGACTACGTTCCATAATGACAAAGTACCATCCATTGGAATAACAAAAATCACGAAAACATACTACCTTCCATAATCACAAGGCTACCATCCATTGCAGTAACAAAAACATTGATAACAGACTACCTTCCATAATGACATGGCTACCATTAATTGGAGTAACAAAAATCTAGACAACAGACTAGCTTCCATAATGACAAGGCTACCATCCATTGGGGTAACCAAAAAATCGACAAAAGACTATCTTCCATAATGACAAGGTTACAATCCATTGGAATAACAAAAATCACGAAAACAGACTACCTTCCATAATGAAAAGGCTATTATCCAATGGAATAACAAAAATCTAGACAATAGCCTACTTTCCATAATGACAAGGCTACCATCCATTGGATTAACAAAAATCTCTACTACAGACTAACTTCCATAATGAAAAGGCTACCATCCATTGGAGTAAAAAAAATATTGACAACAGAGTACCTTCTAAAATGAAAAGGCTACCATCCATTGAAGTAACAAAAATATTGACAACAGACTACGTCCCATAATGACAAGGTTACCATCCATTGGAGTAACAAAAATATCGACAATAGACTACCTTCCATAAACACAAGGCTACCATCCATTGGAGTAACAAAAATATCGACAACAAATTACATTCCATAATGACAAGGATACCATCCATTGGAGTAACAAAAATCTCGACAACAGACTAGCTTCCATAATGACAAGGCTACCATCCATTGGAGTAACAAAAACCTCAACAATAGACTTTATTCCATAATGACAAAGTACCACCCATTGGAATAACAAAAATCAAGAAAACATACTACCTTCCATAATCACAAGGCTACCATCCATTGGAGTAACAAAAACATTGACAACAAACTACTTTCCATAATGACATGGCTACCATTCATTGGAGTAACAAAAATCTCGACAACAGAATAGCTTCCAAAATGACAAGGCTACCATCCATTGGAGTAACCAAAAAATCGACAACAGACTATCTTCCATAATGAAAAGGTTACCATCCTTTGGAATAACAAAAATCAAGAAAATAGACTGCCTTCCATAATGAAAAGGCTACTATCCATTGGAATAACAAAAATCTAGACAACAGACTACCTTCCATAATGACAAGGCTACCATCCATTAGAGTTACAAAAATCTCGATAAGAGACTACCTTCCATAATGACAAGGCTACCATCCATTGGAGTAACAAAAATCTCAACAACAGACTAGCTTCCATAATGACAAGGCTACCATCCATTGGAGTAACAAAAATCTCGACAAAAGACTATGTTACATAATGACAAAGTACCATCCATTTTAATAACAAAAATCATGAAAACATACTACCTTCCATAATCACAAGGCTACCATCCATTAGAATAACAAAAATCTCGACATCAGACTACCTTCCATAATGACAAGGCTACCATCCAATGGAATAACAAAAATCTTGACAACAAACTACCTTCCATAATGACAAGGCTACCACACATTGAAGTAACAGATATCTCAATGACAGACTAACTTCCATAATGACAAGGCTACCATCCATTGAAGTAACAAAAATATCGACAACAACCTACCTTCCATAATGACAAGGCTAACACCTATTGGAGTAAAAAAGACATTTACAATAGACTACCTTTCGTAATGATAAGGCTACCATCCATTGGAGTAAAAAAAATCTAAACAAAAGACTACCTTCCATAATGACAAGGCTACCATCCATTGGAGTAACAGAAATCATAACGACAAACTACTTTCCATTATGACAAGTCTACCATCCATTGGATTAACAAAAATCTGAACAACAGACTAGTTTCCATAATGACAAGGCTACCACACATTGGAGTAACAAATATCTCAATGACAAACTACCTTTCATAATGACAAGGCTACCATCCATTAGAATAACAAAATTATCGACAACATACGACCTTCAATAATGACAAGGCTACCACCCATTGGAGTAAAAAAGATATCTACAATAAACTACCTTTCATAATGATAAGGCTACCATCCATTGGAGTAACAAAAATATCGACAATAGACTACCTTCCATAATGACAATGCTAACATCCATTGGAGTAATAAAAATATCAACAACGGACTGACTTCCAGAATGACAAGGCTACCATCCATCATAGTAACAAAAGTATCGATAATAGAATACCTTCCATAATGACAAGGCTACCATCCATTGGAGTAACAAAAATCTCGACAACAGACTACCTTCCATAATGACAAGGCTACCATCCATTGGAGTAATAAAACTAACGACAACAGAGTACCTTCCATAATGACAAGGCTACCACCCATTGGAGTAAGAAAGATATCTACAATAGACTACCTTCCATAATGATAAGGCTACAGTCCATTGGAGTAACAAAAATATCGACAACAAACTACCTTCTGTAATGATAAGGCTACCATCCATTGGAGTAACAAAAATCTGAACAAAAGACTACCTTCCATAATGATAAGGCTACCATCCATTGGAGTAACAGAAATCATAACGATAAACTACCTTCCATAATGACAAGGTTACCACCCATTGGAGTAACAAAAATCTGAACAAAAGACTACCTTCCATAATTACAAGGCTATGATCCATTGGAGTAACAAAAATCTCGACAACAAACTACCTTCCATAATTACAAGGCTACCATCCATTGGAGTAACATAAATCTCGACAATAGATTACCTTCCATAATGAAAAGGCTACCATTCATTAGAGTAAAAAACTCTCGACAACAGACTACCTTCCATAATGAAAAGGTTACCATCCATCAGAATAACAAAAAACTCGACATCAGACTACCTTCCATAATGACAAGGCTACCATCCACTAGAGTAACAAAAACCTCGACAACAGACTAACTTCCATACTGACAAGGCTACCATCCATTGGAGTAATAAAAATATCGACAACAGAGTACCTTCTATAATGACAAGGCTACCATCCATTGTAGTAACAAAAATCTCGACAACAGACTATCCTCAATAATGACAAGGCTACCATCAATTGAAGTAACAAAAATATTGACAACAGACTACGTCCCATAATGACAAGGCTACCATCCATTGGAGTAACAAAAATATCGACAATAGACTACCTTCTATAACCACAAGGCTACCATCCATTGGAGTAACAAAAAAATCGACAAAATATTACCTTCCTTAATGACAAGGATACCATCCATTAAAGTAACAAAAATCTCGACAACAGACTAGCTTTCATAATGACAAGGCTACCATCCATTGGAGTAACTAAAATCTCAATAATAGACTACGTTCCATAATGACAAAGTACCATCCATTGGAATAACAAAAATCACGAAAACATACTACCTTCCATAATCACAAGGCTACAATCCATTGCAGTAACAAAAACATTGACAACGGACTACATTCCATAATGACATGGCTACCATTCATTGGAGTAACAAAAATCTAGATAACAGACTAGCTTCCATAATGACAAGGCTACCATCCATTGGAGTAACAAAAAAATCGACAACAGACTATCTTCCATAATGACAAGGTTATAATCCATTGGAATAACAAAAATCAGGAAAACAGACTACCTTCCATAATGAAAAGGCTATTATCCAATGGAATAACAAAAATCTAGACAACAGAGTACCTTCCATAATGACAAGGCTACCATCCTTTGGAGTAACCAAAATCTCGACAACAGACTAACTTCCATAATGACAAGGCTACCATCCATTGAAGTAACAAAAATACTGACAACAGACTACGTCCCATAATGACAAGGCTGTTATCCATTGGAGTAACAAAAATCTCGACAACAGATTACCTTCCATAATGAAAAGGCTACCATCCATCGGAGTAAAAAAATCTCCACAACATACTACCTTCCATAATGACAAGGCTACCACCCGTTGGAGTAAAAAAGATATCTACAATACACTATCTTCCATAATGATAAGGCTACCATCCATTGGAGTAACAAAAATATCAACAACAGACTACCTTTTGTAATGACAAGGATACCATGCATTGGAGTAACAAAAATCTGAACAAAAGACTACCTTCCATAATGATAATGCTACCATCCATTAAAGTAACAGAAATCATAACGAAAAACTACCTTCCATAATGACAAGGCTACAATCCATTGGAGTAATAAAAATCTGAACAAAATACGATCATCCATACTTACAAGGCTACCATCCATTGGAGTAACCAAAATCTCAACCACAAACTACCTTCCATTATGACAAGGCTACCATCCATTGGAGTAACACGAATCTCGACAATAGACTACCTTCCATATTGACAAGGCTACCATCCATTGGAGTAACAAAAATATCGACAACAGAGTACCTTCCATAATGACAAGGCTACCATCCATTGTAGTAACAAAAATCTCGACAACAGACTAGCTTCCATAATGACAAGGCTACCATCCATTGGAGTAACAAAAATCTCGACAACAGACTATGTTCCATAATGACAAAGTACCATCCATTGTAATAACAAAAATGACGAAAACATACTACCTTCCATAATCACAAGGCTACCATCCATTAGAATAACCAAATCTCGACATAAGACTACCTTCCATAATGACAAGGCTACCATCCAATGGAATAACAAAAATCTTGACAACAAACTACCTTCAATAATGACAAGGCTACCACACATTGAAGTAACAGATATCTCAATGACAAACTACCTTCCATAATGACAAGGCTATAATCCATCGGAGTAACAAAAATATCGACAACAACCTACCTTCCATAATGACAAGGCTACCACCTATTGGAGTAAAAAAGACATCTACAATAGACTACCTTCCATAATGATAAGGCTACCATCCATTGGAGTAACAAAAATATCGACAACAGACTACCTTCCGTAATGATAAGGCTACCATTCATTGGAGTAACAAAAATCTAAACAAAAGACTACCTTCCATAATGATAAGGCTACCATCCATTGGAGTAACAAAAATATAGACAACAGACTACCTTCCGTAATGATAAGGCTACCATCCATTGGAGTAACAAAAATCTAAACAAAAGACTACCTTCCATAATGACAAGGCTACCATCCATTGGAGTAACAGAAATCATAACGACAAACTACCTTCCATAATGACAAGGCTACCATCCATTGGAGTAACACAAATATGAACAGAAAACTACCTTCCATAATTACAAGGCTACCATCTATTGGAGTAACAAAAATCTCGACAACAAACTACCTTCCATAATGACAAGGCTACCATCCATTGGAGTAACAAAAATCTCGACAACAAACTACCTTCCATAATGACAAGGCTACCATCCATTGGAGTAACCAAAATATCGACAACAGAGTACCTTCCATAATTACAAGCATACCATCCATTAGAGTAACAAAAATCTCGACAACAGAGTACCTTCCATAATGACAAGGCTACAATCCATTAGAGTAACAAAAATATTGACAACAGACTATGTCCCATAATGACAAGGCTACCATCAATTGGAGTAACAAAAATATCGACAACAGACTACCTTCCATAATGACGAGGCTACCATCCATTGGAGTAACAAAAATCTCAACGACAGACTACCTTCCATAATGACAAGGTTACCATCCGTTAGAATATAAAAAATCTCGACATCAGACTACCTTCCATAATGACAAGGCTACCACACAATGAAGTAACAGATATCTCAATGATAAACTACCTTCCATAATGACAAGGCTATAATCCACTGGAGTAACAAAAATCTCGACAACAGACTACCTTCCATAATGACAAGGCTACCATCCATTGGAGTAACAAAAATATCGACAACAGAATACCTTTCATGATGACAAGGCTATCATCCATTGGAGTAACAAAAATCTCGACAATAGAGTACCTTCCATAATGACAAGGCTACAATCCATTGGAGTAACAAAAATATTGACAACAAACTACGTCCCATAATGACAAGGCTACCATCAATAAGAGTAACAAAAATCTCGACAACAGACTACTTTCCATAATGACAAGGCAACCATCCGTTAGAGTAACAAAAATCTTGACAACAGACAACCTTCTTTAATGACAAGGCTACCATCCATTGGAGTAAATAAAATCTGAACAAAACACTACCTTCCATAATGAAAAGGCTACCATCCATTGGAGTAACATAAATCATAACGATAGACTTCCTTCCAAAATGACAAGGCTACCATCCATTGGAGTAACAAAAATCTAAACAAAAGACTACTTTCCACAATTATAAGGCTACCATCCATTATAGTAACAAAAATCTTGACAAGACTACCTTCTATAATGACAATGCTAACATCCAATGGAGTAATAAAAATATCAACAACGGACTAACTTCCCGAATGACAAGGCTACCATCCATTGTAGTAACAAAATATCACCAATCGACTACCTTCCATAATGACAAGGCTACCATCAATTGGAGTAACAAAAACAGAGTACCTTTCGTAATGACAAAGCTACCATCAATTGGAGTAACAAAAATCATGGCAACAAACTACCTTCAATAATGACAAAGCTACCATCCATTGGAGTAACAAAAATATCGACAACAAAGTATCTTCCATAATGACAAGGCTACCATCCATTGGAGTAACAAAAATCTCGACAATAGAGTACCTTCCATTATGACAAGGCTACAATCCATTGGAGTAACAAACATATTGACAACAGACTACGTCCCATAATGACAAGGCTACCATCCATTGGAGTAACAAAAATCTAAACTAAAGACTACCTTCCATAATGACAAGGCTACCATCCATTGGAGTAACAGAAATCATAACGACAAACTACCTTCCATAATGACAAGGCTACCATCCATTGGAGTAACAAAAGTATGAACAGAAAACTACCTTCCATAATTACAAGGCTACCATCTATTGGAGTAACGAAAATCTCGACAACAAACTACCTTCCATAATGACAAGGCTACCATCCATTGGAGTAAAAAAAATCTCGACAACAGACTACCTTCCATAATGACAAGGCTACCATCCATTGGAGTAACAAAAATATCGACAACAGAGTACCTTCCATAATTACAAGCATACCATCCATTACAGTAACAAAAATCTCGACAATAGAGTACCTTCCATAATGACAAGGCTACAATCCATTAGAGTAACAAAAATATTGACAACAGACTATGTCCCATAATGACAAGGCTACCATCAATTGGAGTAACATAAATCTCGATAATAGACTACCTTCCATAATGACGAGGCTACCATCCATTAGAGTAACAAAAATATCAACGACAGACTACCTTCCATAATGACAAGGTTACCATCCGTTAGAATAAAAAAAATCTCGACATCAGACTACCTTCCATAATGACAAGGCTACCATCCAATGGAATAACAAAAATCTTGACAACAGACTAGCTTTAATAATGACAAGGCAACCATCCATTGGAGTAACAAAAATCTTGACAAAAGACAACCTTCTTTAATGACAAGGCTACCATCCATTCGAGTCAATAAAATTTGAACAAAACACTACCCTCCATAATGAAAAGGCTACCATCCATTGGAGTAACATAAATCATAACGATATACTTCCTTCCAAAATGACAAGGCTACCATCCATTGGAGTAACAAAAATCTAAACAAAAGACTACTTTCCACAATTATAAGGCTACCATCCATTATAGTAACAAAAATCTTGACAAGACTACCTTCTATAATGACAATGCTAACATCCAATGGAGTAATAAAAATATCAACAACGGACTAACTTCCAGAATGACAAGGCTACCATCCATTGTAGTAACAAAATATCACCAATCGACTACCTTCCATAATGACAAGGCTACCATCAATTGGAGTAACAAAAATCTCGACAACATACTACCTTCCATAATGACAAGGCTACCATCCATTGGAGTAATAAAAATAACGAAAAACAGAGTACCTTCCGTAATGACAAAGCTACCATCAATTGGAGTAACAAAAATCATGACAACAGACTACCTTCCATAATGACAAAGCTACCATCCATTGGAGTAACAAAAATATCGACAACAAAGTATCTTCCATAATGACAAGGCTACCATCCATTGGAGTATCAATAATCTCGACAACAGAGTACCTTCCATTATGACAAGGCTATAATCCATTGGAGTAACAAACATATTGACAACAGACTACGTCCCATAATGACAAGGCTACCATCCATTGGAGTAACAAAAATATCGACAACAGAGTACCTTCCATAATGACAAGGCTACCATCCATTGGAGTAACAGAAATCATAACGACAAACTACCTTCCATAATGACAAGGCTACAATCCATTGGAGTAACAAAAATATGAACAGAAAACTACCTTCCATAATTACAAGGCTACCATCTATTGGAGTAACAAAAATCTCGACAACAAACTACCTTCCATAATGACAAGGCTACCATCCATTGGAGTAACAAAAATCTCGACAACAGACTACCTTCCATAATGACAAGGCTACCATCCATTGGAGTAACAAAAATATCGACAACAGAGTACCTTCCATAATTACAAGCATACCATCCATTAGAGTAACAAAAATCTCGACAACAGAGTACCTTCCATAATGACAAGGCTACAATCCATTAGAGTAACAAAAATATATACAACAGACTATGTCCCATAATGACAAGGCTACCATCAATTGAAGTAACCAAAATCTCGACAACAGACTGCCTTCCATAATGACGAGGCTACCATCCATTGGAGTAACAAAAATCTCAACGACAGACTACCTTCCATAATGACAAGGTTACCATCCGTTAGAATAAAAAAAATCTCGACATCAGACTACCTTCCATAATGACAAGGCTACCATCCAATGGAATAACAAAAATCTTGACAACAGACTACCTTCCATAATGACAAGGCTACCACACAATGAAGTAACAGATATCTCAATGATAAACTACCTTCCATAATGACAAGGCTACCATCCATTGGAGTAACAAAAATATCGACAACAGAGTACCTTTCATAATGACAAGGCTACCATCCATTGGAGTAACAAAAATCTCGACAATAGAGTACCTTCCATAATGACAAGGCTACAATCCATTGGAGTAACAAAAATATTAACAACAAACTACGTCCCATAATGACAACGCTACCATCAATTAGAGTAACAAAAATCTTGACAACAAACTACCTTCCATAATGACAAGGCTACCACCATCCATTGGAGTAACAAAAATCTCGACAACAGACTACCTTCCAAAATGACAAGGTTACCATCCATTGGAATAACAAAAATCTCGACATCAGACTACCTTCTAAAATGATAAGGCTACCATCCAATGGAATAACAAAAATCTTGACAACAGACTAGCTTCAATAATGACAAGGCAACCATCCATTGGAGTAACAAAAATCTTGACAATGGACAACCTTCTTTAATGACAAGGCTACCATCCATTGGAGTAAATAAAATCTGAACAAAACACTAACTTCCATAATGAAAAGGCTACCATCCATTGGAGTAACATAAATCATAAAGATAGACTTCCTCCAAAAATGACAAGGCTACCATCCATTGGAGTAACAAAAATCTAAACAAAAGACTACTTTCCACAATTATAAGGCTACCATCCATTATAGTAACAAAAATATTGACAAGATTACCTTCTATAATGACAATGCTAACATCCAATGGAGTAATAAAAATATCAACAACGGACTAACTTCCAGAATGACAAGGCTACCATCCATTGTAGTAACAAAATATTAACAATCGACTACCTTCCATAATGACAAGGCTACCATCAATTGGAGTAACAAAAATCTCGACAACAGACTACCTTCCATAATGACAAGGCTACCATCCATTGGAGTAATAAAAATAATGAAAAACAGAGTACCTTCCGTAATGACAAAGCTACGATCAATTGGAGTAACAAAAATCATGACAACAGACTACCTTCCATAATGACAAAGCTACCATCCATTGGAGTAACAAAAATATCGACAACAGAGTATCTTCCATAATGACAAGGCTACCATCCATTGGAGTAACAAAAATCTCGACAACAGAGTACCTTTCCTTATGACAAGGCTACAATCCATTGGAGTAACAAACATATTGACAACGGACTACGTCCCATAATTACAAGGCTACCATCCATTGGAGTAACAAAAAACTAAACAAAAGACTACCTTCCATAATGACAAGGCTACCATCCATTGGTGTAATAGAAATCATAACGACAAACTACCTTCCATAATGACAAGGCTACCATCCATTGGAGTAACAAAAGTATGAACAGAAAACTACCTTCCATAATTACAAGGCTACCATCTATTGGAGTAACAAAAATCTCGACAACAAACTACCTTCCATAATGACAAGGCTACCATCCATTGGAGTAAAAAAAATCTCGACAACAGACTACCTTCCATAATGAAAAGGCTACCATCCATTGGAGTAACAAAAATATCGACAACAGAGTACCTTCCATAATTACAAGCATACCATCCATTACAGTAACAAAAATCTCGACAACAAAGTACCTTCCATAATGACAAGGCTACAATCCATTAGAGTAACAAAAATATTGACAACAGACTATGTCCCATAATGACAAGGCTACCATCAATTGGAGTAACAAAAATCTCGATAACAGACTACCTTCCATAATGACGAGGCTACCATCCATTGGAGTAACAAAAATCTCAACGACAGACTACCTTCCATAATGACAAGGTTACCATCCGTTAGAATAAAAAAAATCTCGACATCAGACTACCTTCCATAATGACAAGGCTACCATCCAATGGAATAACAAAAATCTTGACAACAGACTAGCTTCAATAATGACAATGCAACCATCCATTGGAGTAACAAAAATCTTGACAACAGATAACCTTCTTTAATGACAAGGCGACCATCCATTGGAGTAAATAAAATCTGAACAAAAACTACCCTCCATAATGAAAAGGCTACCATCCATTGGAGTAACATAAATCATAAAGATAGACTTCCTCCCAAAATGACAAGGCTACCATCCATTGGAGTAACAAAAATCTAAACAAAAGACTACTTTCCACAATTATAAGGCTACCATCCATTATAGTAACAAAAATATTGACAAGACTACCTTCTATAATGACAATGCTAACATCCAATGGAGTAATAAAAATATCAACAACGGACTAACTTCCAGAATGACAAGGCTACCATCCATTGTAGTAACAAAATATCACCAATCGACTACCTTCCATAATGACAAGGCTACCATCAATTGGAGTAACAAAAATCTCGACAACAGACTACCTTCCATAATGACAAGGCTACCATCCATTGGAGTAATAAAAATAATGAAAAACAGAGTACCTTCCGTAATGACAAAGCTACGATCAATTGGAGTAACAAAAATCATGACAACAGACTACCTTCCATAATGACAAAGCTACCATCCATTGGAGTAACAAAAATATCGACAACAGAGTATCTTCCATAATGACAAGGCTACCATCCATTGGAGTAACAAAAATCTCGACAACAGAGTACCTTCCATTATGACAAGGCTATAATCCATTGGAGTAACAAACATATTGACAACAGACTACGTCCCATAATGACAAGGTTACCATCCACTGGAGTAACAAAAATCTAAACAAAAGACTACCTTCCATAATGACAAGGCTACCATCCATTGGAGTAACAGAAATCATAACGACAAACTACCTTCCATAATGACAAGGCTACCATCCATTGGAGTAACAAAAATATGAACAGAAAACTACCTTCCATAATTACAAGGCTACCATCTATTGGAGTAACAAAAATCTCGACAACAAACTACCTTCCATAATGACAAGGCTACCATCCATTGGAGTAAAAAAAATCTCGACAACAGACTACCTTCCATAATGACAGGGCTACCATCCATTGGAGTAACAAAAATATCGACAACAGAGTACCTTCCATAATTATAAGCATACCATCCATTACAGTAACAAAAATCTCGACAACAGAGTACCTTCCATAATGACAAGGCTACAATCCATTAGAGTAATAAAAATATTGACAACAGACTATGTCCCATAATGACAAGGCTACCATCAATTGGAGTAACAAAAATCTCGATAACAGACTACCTTCCATAATGACGAGGCTACCATCCATTGGAGTAACAAAAATCTCAACGACAGACTACCTTCCATAATGACAAGGTTACCATCTGTTAGAATAAAAAAAATCTCGACATCAGACTACCTTCCATAATGACAAGGCTACCATCCAATGGAATAACAAAAATCTTGACAACAGACTACCTTCCATAATGACAAGGCTACCACACAATGAAGTAACAGATATCTCAATGATAAACTACCTTCCATAATGACAAGGCTACCATCCATTGGAGTAACAAAAATATCGACAACAGAGTACCTTTCATAATGACAAGGCTACCATCCATTGGAGTAACAAAAATCTCGACAATAGAGTACCTTCCATAATGACAAGGCTACAATCCATTGGAGTAACAAAAATATTGACAACAAACTACGTCCCATAATGACAACGCTACCATCAATTAGAGTAACAAAAATCTTGACAACAAACTACCTTCCATAATGACAAGGCTACCACCATCCATTGGAGTAACAAAAATCTCGACAACAGACTACCTTCCAAAATGACAAGGTTACCATCCATTGGAATAACAAAAATCTCGACATCAGACTACCTTCTAAAATGATAAGGCTACCATCCAATGGAATAACAAAAATCTTGACAACAGACTAGCTTCAATAATGACAAGGGAACCATCCATTGGAGTAACAAAAATCTTGACAATGGACAACCTTCTTTAATGACAAGGCTACCATCCATTGGAGTAAATAAAATCTGAACAAAACACTAACTTCCATAATGAAAAGGCTACCATCCATTGGAGTAACATAAATCATAAAGATAGACTTCCTCCAAAAATGACAAGGCTACCATCCATTGGAGTAACAAAAATCTAAACAAAAGACTACTTTCCACAATTATAAGGCTACCATCCATTATAGTAACAAAAATATTGACAAGATTACCTTCTATAATGACAATGCTAACATCCAATGGAGTAATAAAAATATCAACAACGGACTAACTTCCAGAATGACAAGGCTACCATCCATTGTAGTAACAAAATATTAACAATCGACTACCTTCCATAATGACAAGGCTACCATCAATTGGAGTAACAAAAATCTCGACAACAGACTACCTTCCATAATGACAAGGCTACCATCCATTGGAGTAATAAAAATAACGAAAAACAGAGTACCTTCCGTAATGACAAAGCTACGATCAATTGGAGTAACAAAAATCATGACAATAGACTACCTTCCATAATGACAAAGCTACCATCCATTGGAGTAACAAAAATATCGACAACAGAGTATCTTCCATAATGACAAGGCTACCATCCATTGGAGTAACAAAAATCTCGACAACAGAGTACCTTTCCTTATGACAAGGCTACAATCCATTGGAGTAACAAACATATTGACAACGGACTACGTCCCATAATTACAAGGCTACCATCCATTGGAGTAACAAAAAACTAAACAAAAGACTACCTTCCATAATGACAAGGCTACCATCCATTGGTGTAATAGAAATCATAACGACAAACTACCTTCCATAATGACAAGGCTACCATCCATTGGAGTAACAAAAGTATGAACAGAAAACTACCTTCCATAATTACAAGGCTACCATCTATTGGAGTAACAAAAATCTCGACAACAAACTACCTTCCATAATGACAAGGCTACCATCCATTGGAGTAAAAAAAATCTCGACAACAGACTACCTTCCATAATGAAAAGGCTACCATCCATTGGAGTAACAAAAATATCGACAACAGAGTACCTTCCATAATTACAAGCATACCATCCATTACAGTAACAAAAATCTCGACAACAAAGTACCTTCCATAATGACAAGGCTACAATCCATTAGAGTAACAAAAATATTGACAACAGACTATGTCCCATAATGACAAGGCTACCATCAATTGGAGTAACAAAAATCTCGATAACAGACTACCTTCCATAATGACGAGGCTACCATCCATTGGAGTAACAAAAATCTCAACGACAGACTACCTTCCATAATGACAAGGTTACCATCCGTTAGAATAAAAAAAATCTCGACATCAGACTACCTTCCATAATGACAAGGCTACCATCCAATGGAATAACAAAAATCTTGACAACAGACTAGCTTCAATAATGACAATGCAACCATCCATTGGAGTAACAAAAATCTTGACAACAGATAACCTTCTTTAATGACAAGGCGACCATCCATTGGAGTAAATAAAATCTGAACAAAAACTACCCTCCATAATGAAAAGGCTACCATCCATTGGAGTAACATAAATCATAAAGATAGACTTCCTCCCAAAATGACAAGGCTACCATCCATTGGAGTAACAAAAATCTAAACAAAAGACTACTTTCCACAATTATAAGGCTACCATCCATTATAGTAACAAAAATATTGACAAGACTACCTTCTATAATGACAATGCTAACATCCAATGGAGTAATAAAAATATCAACAACGGACTAACTTCCAGAATGACAAGGCTACCATCCATTGTAGTAACAAAATATCACCAATCGACTACCTTCCATAATGACAAGGCTACCATCAATTGGAGTAACAAAAATCTCGACAACAGACTACCTTCCATAATGACAAGGCTACCATCCATTGGAGTAATAAAAATAATGAAAAACAGAGTACCTTCCATAATGACAAAGCTACGATCAATTGGAGTAACAAAAATCATGACAACAGACTACCTTCCATAATGACAAAGCTACCATCCATTGGAGTAACAAAAATATCGACAACAGAGTATCTTCCATAATGACAAGGCTACCATCCATTGGAGTAACAAAAATCTCGACAACAGAGTACCTTCCATTATGACAAGGCTATAATCCATTGGAGTAACAAACATATTGACAACAGACTACGTCCCATAATGACAAGGTTACCATCCACTAGAGTAACAAAAATCTAAACAAAAGACTACCTTCCATAATGACAAGGCTACCATCCATTGGAGTAACAGAAATCATAACGACAAACTACCTTCCATAATGACAAGGCTACCATCCATTGGAGTAACAAAAATATGAACAGAAAACTACCTTCCATAATTACAAGGCTACCATCTATTGGAGTAACAAAAATCTCGACAACAAACTACCTTCCATAATGACAAGGCAACCATCCATTGGAGTAAAAAAAATCTCGACAACAGACTACCTTCCATAATGACAAGGCTACCATCCATTGGAGTAACAAAAATATCGACAACAGAGTACCTTCCATAATTATAAGCATACCATCCATTACAGTAACAAAAATCTCGACAACAGAGTACCTTCCATAATGACAAGGCTACAATCCATTAGAGTAATAAAAATATTGACAACAGACTATGTCCCATAATGACAAGGCTACCATCAATTGGAGTAACAAAAATCTCGATAACAGACTACCTTCCATAATGACGAGGCTACCATCCATTGGAGTAACAAAAATCTCAACGACAGACTACCTTCCATAATGACAAGGTTACCATCTGTTAGAATAAAAAAAATCTCGACATCAGACTACCTTCCATAATGACAAGGCTACCATCCAATGGAATAACAAAAATCTTGACAACAGACTACCTTCCATAATGTCAAGGCTACCATACAATGAAGTAATAGATATCTCAATGATAAACTACCTTCCATAATGACAAGGCTATAATCCATTGGAGTAACAAAAATCTCGACAACAGA
This sequence comes from Vicia faba, assembly GCA_948472305.1. NCBI lineage: Eukaryota > Viridiplantae > Streptophyta > Magnoliopsida > Fabales > Fabaceae > Vicia > Vicia faba. The sequence continues at coordinate 801,668,239 of OX451737.1, read as the reverse complement.
CTACCTTCCATAATGACAAGGCTACCATCCATTGGAGTAACAAAAATATCGACAACAGAGTACCTTTCATAATGACAAGGCTACCATCCATTGGAGTAACAAAAATCTCGACAATAGAGTACCTTCCATAATGACAAGGCTACAATCCATTGGAATAACAAAAATATTGACAACAAACTACGTCCCATAATGACAACACTACCATCAATTAGAGTAACAAAAATCTCGACAACAGACTACCTTCCATAATGACAAGGCTACCATCCATTGGAGTAACAAAAATCTCGACAATAGACTACCTTCCAAAATGACAAGGTTACCATCCATTGGAATAACAAAAATCTCGACATCAGACTACCTTCCATAATTATAAGGCTACCATCTAATGGAATAACAAAAATCTTGACAACAGACTAGCTTAAATAATGACAAGGCAACCATCCATTGGAGTAACAAAAATCTTGACAACAGACAACCTTCTTTAATGACAAGGCTACCATCCATTGGAGTAAATAAAATCTGAACAAAACTCTACCTTCCATAATGAAAAGGCTACCATCCATTTGAGTAACATAAATCATAACGATAGACTTCCTTCCAAAATGACAAGGCTACCATCCATTGGAGTAACAAAAATCTAAACAAAAGACTACTTTCCACAATTATAAGGCTACCATCCATTTTAGTAACAAAAATCTTGACAAGACAACCTTCTATAATGACAATGCTAACATCCAATGGAGTAATAAAAATATCAACAACGGACTAACTTCCAGAATGACAAGGCTACCATCCATTGTAGTAACAAAATATCAACAATCGACTACCTTCCATAATGACAAGGCTACCATCAATTGGAGTAACAAAAATCTCGACAACAGACTACCTTCCATAATGACAAGGCTACCATCCATTGGAGTAATAAAAATAACGAAAAATAGAGTACCTTCCGTAATGACAAAGCTACCATCAATTGGAGTAACAAAAATCATGACAACAGACTACCTTCCATAATGACAAAGCTACCATCCATTGGAGTAACAAAAATATTGACAACAGAGTATCTTCCATAATGACAAGGCTACCATCCATTGGAGTAACAAAAATTTCGACAACAGAGTACCTTCCATTATGACAAGGCTACAATCCATTGGAGTAACAAACATATTGACAACAGAATACGTCCCATAATGACAAGGCTACCATCAATTGGAGTAACAAAAATCTCGATAACACACTACCTTCCATAATGACAAGGCTACCATCCATTGGAGAAACAAAAATCTCGACTACACACTACCTTCCATAATGACAAGGCTACCATCCAATGGAATAACAAAAATCTCGACAACAAACAACCTTCCATAATGAAAAGGATACTATCCATTAGAGGAACAAAAATCTCGACAACAGACTAGATTTAATAATGACAAGGCTACCATCCGTTGGAATAACAAAAATCTTGACAACAGACTACCTTCTGTAATGACAAGGCTACAATCCATTGCAGTAACAAAAATCTGAACAAAATACTACCTTCCATAATGACAAGGCTACCATCCATTGGAGTAACAGAAATTATAACGATAGACTTCTTTCCATAATGACAAGGCTAGAATCCATTGGAGTAACAAAAATCTGAACAAAAGACTACTTTCCATAATTATAAGGCTACTATCCAATGTAGTAACAAAAATCTCGACAACAGACTACCTTCCATAATGATAAGGCAACCATCCCTCGGAGTAACAAAAATCTAGACAACAGACAACCTTCTTTAATGACAAGGCTACCATCCATTGGAGTAAATAAAATCTGAACAAAACACTACCTTCCATAATGAAAAGGCTACCATTCATTTGAGTAACATAAATCATAACGATATACTTCCTTCCAAAATGACAAGGCTACCATCCATTGGAGTAACAAAAGTCTAAACAAAAGACTACATTCCACAATTATAAGGCTACCATCCATTATAGTAACAAAAATCTTGACAAGACAACCTTCTATAATGACAATGCTAACATCCAATGGAGTAATAAAAATATCAACAACGGATTAACTTCCAGAATGACAAGGTTACCATCCATTGTAGTAACAAAATATCAACAATCGACTACCTTCCCTAATGACAAGGCTACCATCAATTGGAGTAACAAAAATCTCGACAACAGACTACCTTCCATAATGACAAGGCTATCATCCATTGGAGTAATAAAAATAACGAAAAATAGAGTACCTTCTGTAATGACAAAGCTACCATCAATTGGAGTAACAAAAGTCATGACAACAGACTACCTTCCATAATGACAAAGCTACCATCCATTGGAGTAACAAAAATATTGACAACAGAGTATCTTCCATAATTACAAGGCTACCATCCATTGGAGTAACAAAAATCTCGACAACAGAGTACCTTCCATTATGACAAGGCTACAATCTATTGGAGTAACAAACATATTGACAACAGACTACGTCCCTTAATGACAAGGCTACCATCAATTGGAGTAACAAAAATCTCGATAACACACTACCTTCCATAATGACAAGGCTACCATCCATTGGAGAAACAAAAATCTCGACAACACACTACCTTCCATAATGACAAGGCTACCATCTAATGGAATAACAAAAATCTCGACAACAGACAACCTTCCATAATGAAAAGGATACTATCCATTAGAGTAACAAAAATCTCGACAACATAATAGCTTCAATAATGACAAGGCTACCATCCGTTGGAGTATCAAAAATCTTGACAACAGACTACCTTTTGTAATGACAAGGCTACAATCCATTGTAGTAACAAAAATCTGAACAAAATACTACCTTCCATAATGACAAGGCTACCATCCATTGGAGTAACAGAAATCATAACGATAGACTTCTTTCCATAATGACAAGGCTAGAATCCATTGGAGTAACAAAAATCCGAACAAAAGATTACTTTCCATAATTATAAGGCTACCATCCAATGTAGTACCAAAAATCTCGACAACAGACTACCTTCCATAATGATAAGGCAACCATCCATTGGAGTAACAAAAATCTAGACAACAGACTATCTTCCATAATAAGAAGGCTACCATCCATTGAAGTAACACAAGTATTGACAATAGACTACGTCCCATAATGACAAGGCTACCATCCATAGGAGTAACAAAAATCTCGACAACAAACTACCTTCCATAATGACAATGTTACCATCTATTAGAATAACAAAAATCTCGACATCAGACTACCTGCCATAATGAAATGGCTTTCATCCTATATAATTACAAAAATCTCGATAACAGACTACCTTCCATAATGACAAGGCTACCATCCATTGGAGTAATAAAAATAATGAAAAACAGAGTACCTTCCGTAATGACAAAGCTACCATCAATTGGAGTAACAAAAATCATGACAACAGACTACCTTCCATAATGACAAAGCTACCATCCATTGGAGTAACAAAAATATTGACAATAGAGTATCTTCCATAATGACAAGGCTACCATCCATTGGAGTAACAAAAATCTCGACAACAGAGTACCTTCCATTATGACAAGGCTACAATCCATTGGAGTAACAAACATATTGACAACAGACTACGTCCCATAATGACAAGGCTACCATCAATTGGAGTAACAAAAATCTCGATAACACACTACCTTCCATAATGACAAGGCTACCATCCATTGGAGAAACAAAAATCTCGACTACACACTACCTTCCATAATGACAAGGCTACCATCCAATGGAATAACAAAAATCTCGACAATAGACAACCTTCCATAATGAAAAGGATACTATCCATTAGAGGAACAAAAATCTTGACAACAGACTAGCTTCAATAATGACAATGCTACCATCCGTTGGAGTAACAAAAATCTTGACAACAGACTACCTTCTGTAATGACAAGGCTACAATCCAATGCAGTAACAAAAATCTGAACAAAATACTACCTTCCATAATGACAAGGCTACCATCCATTGGAGTAACAGAAATTATAATGATAGACTTCTTTCCATAATGACAAGGCTAGAATCCATTGGAGTAACAAAAATCTGAACAAAAGACTACTTTCCATAATTATAAGGCTACTATCCAATGTAGTAACAAAAATCTCGACAACAGACTACCTTCCATAATGATAAGGCAACCATCCCTCGGAGTAACAAAAATCTAGACAACAGACAACCTTCTTTAATGACAAGGCTACCATCCATTGGAGTAAATAAAATCTGAACAAAACACTACCTTCCATAATGAAAAGGCTACCATTCATTTGAGTAACATAAATCATAACGATATACTTCCTTCCAAAATGACAAGGCTACCATCCATTGGAGTAACAAAAGTCTAAACAAAAGACTACATTCCACAATTATAAGGCTACCATCCATTATAGTAACAAAAATCTTGACAAGACAACCTTCTATAATGACAATGCTAACATCCAATGGAGTAATAAAAATATCAACAACGGATTAACTTCCAGAATGACAAGGTTACCATCCATTGTAGTAACAAAATATCAACAATCGACTACCTTCCCTAATGACAAGGCTACCATCAATTGGAGTAACAAAAATCTCGACAACAGACTACCTTCCATAATGACAAGGCTATCATCCATTGGAGTAATAAAAATAACGAAAAATAGAGTACCTTCTGTAATGACAAAGCTACCATCAATTGGAGTAACAAAAGTCATGACAACAGACTACCTTCCATAATGACAAAGCTACCATCCATTGGAGTAACAAAAATATTGACAACAGAGTATCTTCCATAATTACAAGGCTACCATCCATTGGAGTAACAAAAATCTCGACAACAGAGTACCTTCCATTATGACAAGGCTACAATCCATTGGAGTAACAAACATATTGACAACAGACTACGTCCCTTAATGACAAGGCTACCATCAATTGGAGTAACAAAAATCTCGATAACACACTACCTTCCATAATGACAAGGCTACCATCCATTGGAGAAACAAAAATCTCGACAACACACTACCTTCCATAATGACAAGGCTACCATCTAATGGAATAACAAAAATCTCGACAACAGACAACCTTCCATAATGAAAAGGATACTATCCATTAGAGTAACAAAAATCTCGACAACATAATAGCTTCAATAATGACAAGGCTACCATCCGTTGGAGTATCAAAAATCTTGACAACAGACTACCTTTTGTAATGACAAGGCTACAATCCATTGTAGTAACAAAAATCTGAACAAAATACTACCTTCCATAATGACAAGGCTACCATCCATTGGAGTAACAGAAATCATAACGATAGACTTCTTTCCATAATGACAAGGCTAGAATCCATTGGAGTAACAAAAATCCGAACAAAAGATTACTTTCCATAATTATAAGGCTACCATCCAATGTAGTAACAAAAATCTCGACAACAGACTACCTTCCATAATGATAAGGCAACCATCCATTGGAGTAACAAAAATCTAGACAACAGACTATCTTCCATAATAAGAAGGCTACCATCCATTGAAGTAACACAAGTATTGACAATAGACTACGTCCCATAATGACAAGGCTACCATCCATAGGAGTAACAAAAATCTCGACAACAAACTACCTTCCATAATGACAATGTTACCATCTATTAGAATAACAAAAATCTCGACATCAGACTACCTGCCATAATGAAATGGCTTTCATCCTATATAATTACAAAAATCTCGATAACAGACTACCTTCCATAATGACAAGGCTACCATCCATTGGAGTAATAAAAATAATGAAAAACAGAGTACCTTCCGTAATGACAAAGCTACCATCAATTGGAGTAACAAAAATCATGACAACAGACTACCTTCCATAATGACAAAGCTACCATCCATTGGAGTAACAAAAATATTGACAATAGAGTATCTTCCATAATGACAAGGCTACCATCCATTGGAGTAACAAAAATCTCGACAACAGAGTACCTTCCATTATGACAAGGCTACAATCCATTGGAGTAACAAACATATTGACAACAGACTACGTCCCATAATGACAAGGCTACCATCAATTGGAGTAACAAAAATCTCGATAACACACTACCTTCCATAATGACAAGGCTACCATCCATTGGAGAAACAAAAATCTCGACTACACACTACCTTCCATAATGACAAGGCTACCATCCAATGGAATAACAAAAATCTCGACAATAGACAACCTTCCATAATGAAAAGGATACTATCCATTAGAGGAACAAAAATCTTGACAACAGACTAGCTTCAATAATGACAATGCTACCATCCGTTGGAGTAACAAAAATCTTGACAACAGACTACCTTCTGTAATGACAAGGCTACAATCCAATGCAGTAACAAAAATCTGAACAAAATACTACCTTCCATAATGACAAGGCTACCATCCATTGGAGTAACAGAAATTATAATGATAGACTTCTTTCCATAATGACAAGGCTAGAATCCATTGGAGTAACAAAAATCTGAACAAAAGACTACTTTCCATAATTATAAGGCTACTATCCAATGTAGTAACAAAAATCTCGACAACAGACTACCTTCCATAATGATAAGGCAACCATCCCTTGGAGTAACAAAAACCTAGACAACAGACAACCTTCTTTAATGACAAGGCTACCATCTATTGGAGTAAATAAAATCTGAACAAAACACTACCTTCCATAATGAAAAGGCTACCATCCATTTGAGTAACATAAATCATAACGATAGACTTCCTTCCAAAATGACAAGGCTACCATCCATTGGAGTAACAAAAGTCTAAACAAAAGACTACTTTCCACAATTATAAGGCTACCATCCATTATAGTAACAAAAATCTTGACAAGACAACCTTCTATAATGACAATGCTAACATCTAATGGAGTAATAAAAATATCAACAACGGATTAACTTCCAGAATGACAAGGCTACCATCCATTGTAGCAACAAAATATCAACAATCGACTACCTTCCATAATGACAAGGCTACCATCAATTGGAGTAACAAAAATCTAGACAACAGACTACCTTCCATAATGACAAGGCTACCATCCATTGGAGTAATAAAAATAACGAAAAATAGAGTACCTTCCGTAATGACAAAGCTACAATCAATTGGAGTAACAAAAATCATGACAACAGACTACCTTCCATAATGACAAAGCTACCATCCATTGGAGTAATAAAAATATTGACAACAAAGTATCTTCCATAATGACAAGGCTACCATCCATTGGAGTAACAAAAATCTCGACAACAGAGTACCTTCCATTATGACAAGGCTACAATCCATTGGAGTAACAAACATATTGACAACAGACTACGTCCCTTAATGACAAGGCTACCATCAATTGGAGTAACAAAAATCTCGATAACGCACTACCTTCCATAATGACAAGGCTACCATCCATTGGAGAAACAAAAATCTCGACAACACACTACCTTCCATAATGACAAGGCTACCATCTAATGGAATAACAAAAATCTCGACAACAAACAACCTTCCATAATGAAAAGGATACTATCCATTAGAGTAACAAAAATCTCGACAACAGACTAGCTTCAATAATGACAAGGCTACCATCCGTTGGAGTAACAAAAATCTTGACAACAGACTACCTTTTGTAATGACAAGGCTACAATCCATTGCAGTAACAAAAATCTGAACAAAATACTACCTTCCATAATGACAAGGCTACCATCCATTGGAGTAACAGAAATCATAACGATAGACTTCTTTCCATAATGACAAGGCTAGAATCCATTGGAGTAACAAAAATCTGAACAAAAGACTACTTTCCATAATTATAAGGCTACCATCGAATGTAGTAACAAAAATCTCGACAACAGACTACCTTCCATAATGATAAGGCAACCATCCATTGGAGTAACAAAAATCTAGACAACAGACTACCTTCCATAATGATAAGGCTACCATTCATTGAAGTAACACAAGTATTGACAATAGACTACGTCCCATAATGACAAGGCTACCATCCATAGGAGTAACAAAAATCTCGACAACAGACTACCTTCCATAATGACAATGTTACCATCTATTAGAATTAAAAAAATCTCGACATCAGACTACCTGCCATAATGAAATGGCTTTCATCCTATATAATTACAAAAATCTCGACAAAAGACTACCTTCCATAATGACAAGGCTACCATCCATTGGATTAACAAAAATCTGAACAACAGACTAGTTTCCATAATGACAAGGCTACCACACATTGGAGTAACAGATATCTCAATGACAAACTACCTTCCATAATGACAAGGATACCATCCATTAGAGTAACAAAATTAACGACAACATACTACCTTCCATAATGACAAGGCTACCATCCAATGGAAAAACAAAAATCTCGACAATAGACTACCTTCCATAATGAAAAGGATACCATCCATTGGTGTAACAAAAATCTCGACAACAGACTAGCTTCAATAATTACAAGGCTACCATCCATTGGAGTAACAAAAATCTTGACAACAGACTACCTTCTGTAATGACAAGGCTACTATCCATTGCAGTAACAAAAATCTGAACAAAATACTACCTTCCATAATGAAAAGGCTACCATTCATTGGAGTAACGGAAATCATAACGACATACTACCTTCCATAATAACAAGGCTACCATCCATTGGAGTAACAAAAATCTGATCAAAATACTACTTTCCATAATTACAAGGCTACCATCTATTGTATTAACAAAAATCTCGACAACAGACTAGCTTCCATAATGATAAGGCTACCATCCATTGGAGTAATAAAAATCTCGACAACATACTACCTTCCATAATGACAAGGCTACCACCCATTGCAGTAAAAAAGATATCTACAATAAACTACCATCCATAATAACAAGGCTACCATCCATTAGAGTAACAAAAATATCGACGACAAACTACCTTCCATAATGACAAGGCTACCACCCATTGGAGTAAAAAAGATATCTACAATAGACTTCCTTCCATAATAATAAGGCTACCATCCATTGGAGTAACAAAAATATCGATAACAGACTACCTTCCATAATGACAATGCAACCATCCATTGGAGTAATAAAAATATCAATAACAGACTAACTTCAAGAATGACAAGGCTACCATCCATTATAGTAACAAAAATAACGACAACAGACTACCTTCCATAATGAAAAGGTTACCATACATTTGAGTAACAAATATCTCGACAACAGACTAACTTCAATAATAACAAGGCTACCATCCATTGTAGTAACAAAAATATGAACAAAATACTACCTTCCATAATGAAAAGGCTACAATCCATATGAGTAACAAAAATCATAACGACAGACTACCTTCCATAATGACAAGGCTACCATCCATTGGAGTAACAAAAATCTGAAGAATAGACTACTTTCATTAATTACAAGGCTAGCATCCATTGTAGTAACAAAAATCTCGACAACAGACTACCTTCCATAAAGACAAGGCTACCATCGACTGGAGTAACAAAAATCTCGACAACAGACTACCTTCCATAATGACAAGGTTAACATCCATTGGAGTAATAAAAATAACAACAATTGAGTACCTTCCATAATGACAAGGCTACCATCCATTGGAGTAACAGAAATCTCGACAATAGACTACCTTCCATAATGACAAAGCTACCATCCATTGGAGCACCAAAAATATCGACAACAGAGTACACTCCATAATTACAAGGCTACCATCCATTGGAGTAACAAAAATCTCGACAACAGAGTACCTTCTATAATGACAAAGCTACAATCCATTGGAGTACAAACATATTGACAACATACTACCTCCCATAATGACAAAGCTACCTTCAATTGGAGTAACAAAAATCTCGACAACAGAGTACCTTCCATAATGACAAGGCTACCATCCATTGGAGTAACAAAAATCTAGACAACAGAGTACCTTCCATAATGACAAAGCTACAATCCATTGGAGTACAAACATATTGACGATAGACTACGTCCCATAATGACAAGGCTACCATCAACTGGAGTAACAAAAATCTCGACAACAGACTACCTTCAATAATGACAAGGCTACCATACATTGGAGTAACAAAAATTTCGACAATAGACTACCTTCAGAAATGACAAGGTTACCATCCATTGGAATAACAAAAATCTCGACATCAGACTACCTTCCATAATGATAAGGTTACCATCCAATGGAATAACAAAAATCTCGACAACAGACTACCTTCCATAATGAAAAGGATACCATCCATTGGAGTAACAAAAATCTCGACAACAGACTAACTTCAATAATGAAAAGGCTACCATCCATTGGAGTAACAAAAATCTTGACAACAGAATACCTTCTGTAATGACAAGGCTAACATCAAATGCCGTAATAAAAATCTGAACAAAATACTACCTTCCATAATGAAAAGGCTACCATCCATTGGATTAACAGAAATCATAACGACAGACTACCTTCCATAATGACAAGACTACCATCCATTGGAGTAACAAAAATCTGAACAAAAGAATACTTTCCATAATTACAAGGCTACCATCAATTGTATTAACAAAAATGTCGACAACATACTACCTTCTATAATGACAAGGCTACCATCCATTGGAGTAATAAAAATCTCGACAACAGACTACCTTCCATAATGACAAGGCTACCATCCATTGGAGTAACAAAAATATTGACAACAGAGTACCTTCCATAATGAGAAGGCTACCATCCATTGGAGTAACAAAAATATCGACAACAAACTACCTTCCATAATGACAAGGCTACCACCCATTGGAGTAACAAACATATTGAGAACAGACTACGTCCCATAATGACAAGGCTACCACCCATTGTAGTAAAAAAGATATCTACAATAGACTACCTTCCATAATGATAGGGCTACCATCCATTGAAGTAAGAAAAATATCGAAAACATACTACCTTCCATAATGATAATGCAACCATCCATTGAAGTAAGAAAAATATCAACAACGGACTAACTTCCAGAATGACAAGGCTATCATCCATTGTAGTAACCAAAATATCGACAATAGACTACCTTCCATAATGAAAAGGATACCATCCGTTGGATTAACAAAAATCACGACAACGGACTAGCTTCAACAATGACAAGGTTGCCATCCATTGGAGTAATAAAAATCTCGACAACAGACTACCTTCCATAATGACAAGGCTACCATCCATTGGAGTAACAAAAATATCAACAATAGAGTACCTTCCATAATGACAAGGCAACCATCCATTGGAGTAACAAAGATATCGACAATAAACTACCTTTTATAATGACAAGGCTACAACCCATTGAAGTAAAAAAGATATCAACAGTAGACTACCTTCCGTAATGACAAGGCTACCTTTCATTGGAGTAACAAATATATCGATAACAAAATACCTTCCATAATGACAAGGCTACCACCCATTGGAGTAAAAAAGATATCTACAATAGACTACCTTCCATTATGATAAGGCTACCATCCATTGGAGTAACAAAAATATCGACAACAGACTACCTTCCATAATGACAATGAAACCATCCATTTAAGGAAAAAAAGATCAACAACGGACTAACCTACAGAATGACAAGGCTACCATCCATTGTAGTAACAAAAATATCGACAACAAACTACCTTCCATAATGAAAAGGTTACCATCCATTGGAGTAACAAAAATCTCGACAACAGACTAGCTTCAATAATGACCAGGCTACCATCCATTGCAGTAACAAAAATCTGAACAAAATACTACCTTCCATAATGAAAAGGCTACCATCCATTGGAGTAACATAAAACATAACGACAGACTAACTTCCATAACGACAAGGCTACCATCTATTGGAGTAACAAAAATCTGAATAAAAGACTACTTTCTATAATTACAAGCCAACCATCAATTTTAGTAACAAAAATCTCGACAACAGACCACCTTCCATAATGACAAGGCTACCATCCATTGGAGTAAAAAAAATATCGACAACAGAGTACCTTCCATAATGATAAGGCTACCATCCATTGGAGTGCCAAAAATCTAGTCAACTGACTACCTTCCATAATGACAAGGCTACCATCCATTAGAGTAACAAAAATCTCAACAAAAGAATAATTTCCATAATTACAAGGCTACCATCGATTGTATTAACAAAAATATCGACAACAGACTACCTTCTATAATGACAAGTCTACCATCCATTGGAGTAATAAAAATCTCGACAATAGACTACCTTCCATAATGACAAGGCTACCATCAATTGGAGTAACAAAAATATCGACAACAAAGAACCTTCCATAATGACAAGGCTACCATCCATTGGAGTAACAAAAATATCGACAACAAACTACCTTCTATAATGACAAGGCTACCACCCATTGGTGTAAAAAATATATCTAAAATATACTACCTTCCATAATGACAATGCTACCATCCATTGGAGTAACAAACATATTGACAACAGACTACGTCCCATAATGACAAGGCTACCACCCATTGTAGTAAAAAAGATATCTACAATAGACTACCTTCCATAATGATAAGGCTACCATCCATTGGAGTAACAAAAATATCGACAACAGACTACCTTCCATAATGACAATGCAACCATCCATTGGAGTAAGAAAAATATCAAGAACGGACTAACTTCCAGAATGACAAGGCCACCATCCATTGTCGTAACCAAAATATCGACAACAGACTACATTCCATAATGAAAAGGATACCATCCATTGGAGTAACAAAAATCTCGACAACAGATTACCTTCCATAATGAAAAGGCTACCATCCATCGGAGTAAAAAAATATTGACAATAGACTACCTTCCATAATGACTAGGTTACCATCCATTAGAATAACAAAATTCTCGACAAAAGACTACCTTCCATAATGACAAGGCTACCATCCAATGGAATAACAAAAATCTCGACAACAGACTACCTTCCATAATGACAAGGCTACCATCCATTGGAGTAATAAAAATAACGACAACAGAGTACCTTCCATAATGACAAGGCTACCATCCATTGGAGTAACAAAAATCTCGACAACAGACTACCTTCCATAATGACAAAGCTACCATCCATTGGAGTACAAACATATTGACAACATACTACCTCCGATAATGACAAGGCTACTACCAATTGGAGTAACAAAAATCTAAACAAAAGACTACCTTCCATAATGACAAGGCTACCATACATTGGAGTAACAAAAATGTCGACAATAAACTACCTTCCGAAATGACAAGGTTACCATCCATTGTAATAACAAAAATCTCGACATCATACTACCTTCCATAATGATAAGGCTACCATCTAATGGAATAACAAAAGTCTCGACAAAAGACTAGCTTCCATAATGAAAAGGATACCATCCATTGGAGTAACAAAAATCTCGACAACAGACTAGCGTCAATAATGATAAGGCTACCATCCATTTGAGTAACAAAAATCTTGACAACAGACTACCTTCTGTAATGACAAGACTACCATCCATTGCAGTAATAAAAATCTGAACAAAATACTAACTTACATAATGAAAAGGCTACCATCCATTGGAGTAACAGAAATCATAACGACAAACTACTTTCCATAATGACAAGGCTACCATCCATTAGAGTAACAAAAATCTGAGCAAAAGAATACTTTCCATAATTACAAGGCTACCATCCATTGGAGTAACAAAAATATCGACAACAGAGTACCTTCCATAATGACAAGGCTACCACCCATTGGAGTAAAAAATATATCTACAATATACTACCTTCCATAATGATAATGCTACCATCCATTGGAGTAACAAACATATTGACAACAGACTACGTCCCATAATGACAAGGATACCACCCATTGTAGTGAAAACGATATCTACAATAGACTACCTTCCATAATGATAAGGCTACCATCCATTGGAGTAACAAAAATATCGACAACAGACTACCTTCCATAATGACAATGCAACCATCCATTGGAGTAAGAAAAATATCAACAACAGACTAACTTCCAGAATGACAAGGCTACTATCAATTGTAGTAACCAAAATATCAACAACTGACTACTTTCCATAATGAAAAGGATACCATCCATTGGAGTAACAAAAATCTCGACAACAGATTACCTTCCATAATGAAAAGGCTACCATCCATCGGAGTAAAAAAATCTCGACAATAGACTACCTTCCATAATGACAAGGTTACCATCCATTAGAATAACAAAAATCTCGACATCAGACTACCTTCCATAATGACATGGCTACCATCCAATGGAATAACAAAAATATCGATAACAGACTACCTTCCATAATGACAAGGCTACCATCCATTGGAGTAATAAAAATAACGACAACAGAGTACCTTCAATAAGGAAAAGGCTACCATCCATTGGAGTAACAAAATACTCGACAACAGACTACCTTCCATAATGACAAAGCTACCATCCATTGGAGTAACAAAAATATCGACAATAGAGTACCTTCCATAATGTCAAGGCTACCATCCATTGGAGTAACAAAAATCTCGACAACAGAGTACCTTCCATAATGACAAAGGCTACCATCAATTGGAGTAACAAAAATCTAAACAAAAGACTACCTTCCATAATGACAAGGCTACCATCAATTGGAGTAACAAAAATCTAAACAAAAGACTACCTTCCACAATGACAAGGCTACCATACATTGGAGTAACAAAAATGTCGACAATAAACTACCTTCCATAATGACAAGGCTACCATCCAATGGAATAACAAAAATCTCGACAACAGACTACCTTCCATAAGGAAAAGGATACCATCCATTGGAGTAACAAAAATCTCGACAACAGACTAGCTTCAATAATGACAAGGCTACCATCCATTGGAGTAACAAAAATCTTGACAACAGACTACCTTCTGTAATGACAAGGCTACCATCTATTGCAGTAATAAAAATCTGAACAAAATACTACCTTCCATAATGAAAAGGCTACCATCCATTGGAGTAACAGAAATCATAACGACAGACTACCTTCCATAATGACAAGGCTACCATCCATTAGAGTAACAAAAATTTGAACAAAAGAATACTTTCCATAATTACAAGGCTACCATCCATTTTATTAACAAAAATCTCGACAACAGACTACCTTCCATAATGGCAAGGCTACCATCCATTGGAGTAATAAAAATATCAACAGTAGAGTACCTTCCATAATGACAATGCTACCATCCATTGGAGTAACAAAAATATCGACAACAAACTACCTTCCATAATGACATCGCTACCACCCGTTGGAGTAAAAAATATATCTACAATATACTACCTTCCATAATGACAATGCTACCATCCATTGGAGTAACAAACATATTGACAACAGACTACGTCCCATAATGACAAGGCTACCACCCATTGTAGTAAAAAAGATATCTACAATAGACTACCTTCCATAATGATAAGGCTACCATCCATTGGAGTAACAAAAATATCGACAACAGACTACCTTCCATAATGACAATGCAACCATCCATTGGAGTAAGAAAAATATCAAGAACGGACTAACTTCCAGAATGACAAGGCCACCATCCATTGTCGTAACCAAAATATCGACAACAGACTACATTCCATAATGAAAAGGATACCATCCATTGGAGTAACAAAAATCTCGACAACAGATTACCTTCCATAATGAAAAGGCTACCATACATCGGAGTAAAAAAATATTGACAATAGACTACCTTCCATAATGACTAGGTTACCATCCATTAGAATAACAAAATTCTCGACAAAAGACTACCTTCCATAATGACAAGGCTACCATCCAATGGAATAACAAAAATCTCGACAACAGACTACCTTCCATAATGACAAGGCTACCATCCATTGGAGTAATAAAAATAACGACAACAGAGTACCTTCCATAATGACAAGGCTACCATCCATTGGAGTAACAAAAATCTCGACAACAGACTACCTTCCATAATGACAAAGCTACCATCCATTGGAGTACAAACATATTGACAACATACTACCTCCGATAATGACAAGGCTACTACCAATTGGAGTAACAAAAATCTAAACAAAAGACTACCTTCCATAATGACAAGGCTACCATACATTGGAGTAACAAAAATGTCGACAATAAACTACCTTCCGAAATGACAAGGTTACCATCCATTGTAATAACAAAAATCTCGACATCATACTACCTTCCATAATGATAAGGCTACCATCTAATGGAATAACAAAAGTCTCGACAACAGACTAGCTTCCATAATGAAAAGGATACCATCCATTGGAGTAACAAAAATCTCGACAACAGACTAGCGTCAATAATGATAAGGCTACCATCCATTTGAGTAACAAAAATCTTGACAACAGACTACCTTCTGTAATGACAAGACTACCATCCATTGCAGTAATAAAAATCTGAACAAAATACTAACTTACATAATGAAAAGGCTACCATCCATTGGAGTAACAAAAATCATAACGACAAACTACTTTCCATAATGACAAGGCTACCATCCATTAGAGTAACAAAAATCGGAGCAAAAGAATACTTTCCATAATTACAAGGCTACCATCCATTGGAGTAACAAAAATATCGACAACAGAGTACCTTCCATAATGACAAGGCTACCACCCATTGGAGTAAAAAATATATCTACAATATACTACCTTCCATAATGATAATGCTACCATCCATTAGAGTAACAAACATATTGACAACAGACTACGTCCCATAATGACAAGGATACCACCCATTGTAGTGAAAACGATATCTACAATAGACTACCTTCCATAATGATAAGGCTACCATCCATTGGAGTAACAAAAATATCGACAACAGACTACCTTCCATAATGACAATGCAACCATCCATTGGAGTAAGAAAAATATCAACAACAGACTAACTTCCAGAATGACAAGGCTACTATCAATTGTAGTAACCAAAATATCAACAACTGACTACCTTCCATAATGAAAAGGATACCATCCATTGGAGTAACAAAAATCTCGACAACAGATTACCTTCCATAATGAAAAGGCTACCATCCATCGGAGTAAAAAAATCTCGACAATAGACTACCTTCCATAATGACAAGGTTACCATCCATTAGAATAACAAAAATCTCGACATCAGACTACCTTCCATAATGACATGGCTACCATCCAATGGAATAACAAAAATATCGATAACAGACTACCTTCCATAATGACAAGGCTACCATCCATTGGAGTAATAAAAATAACGACAACAGAGTACCTTCAATAAGGAAAAGGCTACCATCCATTGGAGTAACAAAATACTCGACAACAGACTACCTTCCATAATGACAAAGCTACCATCCATTGGAGTAACAAAAATATCGACAATAGAGTACCTTCCATAATGTCAAGGCTACCATCCATTGGAGTAACAAAAATCTCGACAACAGAGTACCTTCCATAATGACAAAGGCTACTATCAATTGGAGTAACAAAAATCTAAACAAAAGACTACCTTCCATAATGACAAGGCTACCATACATTGGAGTAACAAAAATGTCGACAATAAACTACCTTCCGAAATGACAAGGTTACCATCCATTGTAATAACAAAAATCTCGACATCAGACTACCTTCCATAATGATAAGGCTACCATCTAATGGAATAACAAAAGTCTCGACAACAGACTAGCTTCCATAATGAAAAGGATACCATCCATTGGAGTAACAAAAATCTCGACAACAGACTAGCGTCAATAATGATAAGGCTACCATACATTTGAGTAACAAAAATCTTGACAACAGACTACCTTCTGTAATGACAAGACTACCATCCATTGCAGTAATAAAAATCTAAACAAAATACTAACTTACATAATGAAAAGGCTACCATCCATTGGAGTAACAGAAATCATAACGACAAACTACTTTCCATAATGACAAGGCTACCATCCATTACAGTAACAAAAATCTCGACAACAGAGTACCTTCCATAATGACAAGGCTACAATCCATTAGAGTAATAAAAATATTGACAACAGACTATGTCCCATAATGACAAGGCTACCATCAATTGGAGTAACAAAAATCTCGATAACAGACTACCTTCCATAATGACGAGGCTACCATCCATTGGAGTAACAAAAATCTCAACGACAGACTACCTTCCATAATGACAAGGTTACCATCTGTTAGAATAAAAAAAATCTCGACATCAGACTACCTTCCATAATGACAAGGCTACCATCCAATGGAATAACAAAAATCTTGACAACAGACTACCTTCCATAATGTCAAGGCTACCACACAATGAAGTAA
Source organism: Vicia faba (assembly GCA_948472305.1). Taxonomy (NCBI): domain Eukaryota; kingdom Viridiplantae; phylum Streptophyta; class Magnoliopsida; order Fabales; family Fabaceae; genus Vicia; species Vicia faba. The sequence continues at coordinate 801,649,981 of OX451737.1, read as the reverse complement.
TAGATATCTCAATGATAAACTACCTTCCATAATGACAAGGCTATAATCCATTGGAGTAACAAAAATCTCGACAACAGACTACCTTCCATAATGACAAGGCTACCATCCATTGGAGTAACAAAAATATCGACAACAGAGTACCTTTCATAATGACAAGGCTACCATCCATTGGAGTAACAAAAATCTCGACAATAGAGTACCTTCCATAATGACAAGGCTACAATCCATTGGAGTAACAAAAATATTGACAACAAACTACGTCCCATAATGACAACACTACCATCAATTAGAGTAACAAAAATCTCGACAACAGACTACCTTCCATAATGACAAGGCTACCATCCATTGGAGTAACAAAAATCTCGACAATAGACTACCTTCCAAAATGACAAGGTTACCATCCATTGGAATAACAAAAATCTCGACATCAGACTACCTTCCATAATTATAAGGCTACCATCTAATGGAATAACAAAAATCTTGACAACAGACTAGCTTAAATAATGACAAGGCAACCATCCATTGGAGTAACAAAAATCTTGACAACAGACAACCTTCTTTAATGACAAGGCTACCATCCATTGGAGTAAATAAAATCTGAACAAAACTCTACCTTCCATAATGAAAAGGCTACCATCCATTTGAGTAACATAAATCATAACGATAGACTTCCTTCCAAAATGACAAGGCTACCATCCATTGGAGTAACAAAAATCTAAACAAAAGACTACTTTCCACAATTATAAGGCTACCATCCATTTTAGTAACAAAAATCTTGACAAGACAACCTTCTATAATGACAATGCTAACATCCAATGGAGTAATAAAAATATCAACAACGGACTAATTTCCAGAATGACAAGGCTACCATCCATTGTAGTAACAAAATATCAACAATCGACTACCTTCCATAATGACAAGGCTACCATCAATTGGAGTAATAAAAATAAGGAAAAATAGAGTACCTTCCGTAATGACAAAGCTACCATCAATTGGAGTAACAAAAATCATGACAACAGACTACCTTCCATAATGACAAAGCTACCATCCATTGGAGTAACAAAAATATTGACAACAGAGTATCTTCCATAATGACAAGGCTACCATCCATTGGAGTAACAAAAATTTCGACAACAGAGTACATTCCATTATGACAAGGCTACAATCCATTGGAGTAACAAACATATTGACAACAGACTACGTCCCATAATGACAAGGCTACCATCAATTGGAGTAACAAAAATCTCGATAACACACTACCTTCCATAATGACAAGGCTACCATCCATTGGAGAAACAAAAATCTCGACTACACACTACCTTCCATAATGACAAGGCTACCATCCAATGGAATAACAAAAATCTCGACAACAAACAACCTTCCATAATGAAAAGGATACTATCCATTAGAGGAACAAAAATCTCGACAACAGACTAGATTCAATAATGACAAGGCTACCATCCGTTGGAGTAACAAAAATCTTGACAACAGACTACCTTCTGTAATGACAAGGCTACAATCCATTGCAGTAACAAAAATCTGAACAAAATACTACCTTCCATAATGACAAGGCTACCATCCATTGGAGTAACAGAAATTATAACGATAGACTTCTTTCCATAATGACAAGGCTAGAATCCATTGGAGTAACAAAAATCTGAACAAAAGACTACTTTCCATAATTATAAGGCTACTATCCAATGTAGTAACAAAAATCTCGACAACAGACTACCTTCCATAATGATAAGGCAACCATCCCTCGGAGTAACAAAAATCTAGACAACAGACAACCTTCTTTAATGACAAGGCTACCATCCATTGGAGTAAATAAAATCTGAACAAAACACTACCTTCCATAATGAAAAGGCTACCATTCATTTGAGTAACATAAATCATAACGATATACTTCCTTCCAAAATGACAAGGCTACCATCCATTGGAGTAACAAAAGTCTAAACAAAAGACTACATTCCACAATTATAAGGCTACCATCCATTATAGTAACAAAAATCTTGACAAGACAACCTTCTATAATGACAATGCTAACATCCAATGGAGTAATAAAAATATCAACAACGGATTAACTTCCAGAATGACAAGGTTACCATCCATTGTAGTAACAAAATATCAACAATCGACTACCTTCCCTAATGACAAGGCTACCATCAATTGGAGTAACAAAAATCTCGACAACAGACTACCTTCCATAATGACAAGGCTATCATCCATTGGAGTAATAAAAATAACGAAAAATAGAGTACCTTCTGTAATGACAAAGCTACCATCAATTGGAGTAACAAAAGTCATGACAACAGACTACCTTCCATAATGACAAAGCTACCATCCATTGGAGTAACAAAAATATTGACAACAGAGTATCTTCCATAATTACAAGGCTACCATCCATTGGAGTAACAAAAATCTCGACAACAGAGTACCTTCCATTATGACAAGGCTACAATCCATTGGAGTAACAAACATATTGACAACAGACTACGTCCCTTAATGACAAGGCTACCATCAATTGGAGTAACAAAAATCTCGATAACACACTACCTTCCATAATGACAAGGCTACCATCCATTGGAGAAACAAAAATCTCGACAACACACTACCTTCCATAATGACAAGGCTACCATCTAATGGAATAACAAAAATCTCGACAACAGACAACCTTCCATAATGAAAAGGATACTATCCATTAGAGTAACAAAAATCTCGACAACATAATAGCTTCAATAATGACAGGGCTACCATCCGTTGGAGTAACAAAAATCTTGACAACAGACTACCTTTTGTAATGACAAGGCTACAATCCATTGTAGTAACAAAAATCTGAACAAAATACTACCTTCCATAATGACAAGGCTACCATCCATTGGAGTAACAGAAATCATAACGATAGACTTCTTTCCATAATGACAAGGATAGAATCCATTGGAGTAACAAAAATCCGAACAAAAGATTACTTTCCATAATTATAAGGCTACCATCCAATGTAGTAACAAAAATCTCGACAACAGACTACCTTCCATAATGATAAGGCAACCATCCATTGGAGTAACAAAAATCTAGACAACAGACTATCTTCCATAATAAGAAGGCTACCATCCATTGAAGTAACACAAGTATTGACAATAGACTACGTCCCATAATGACAAGGCTACCATCCATAGGAGTAACAAAAATCTCGACAACAAACTACCTTCCATAATGACAATGTTACCATCTATTAGAATAACAAAAATCTCGACATCAGACTACCTGCCATAATGAAATGGCTTTCATCCTATATAATTACAAAAATCTCGATAACAGACTACCTTCCATAATGACAAGGCTACCATCCATTGGAGTAATAAAAATAATGAAAAACAGAGTACCTTCCGTAATGACAAAGCTACCATCAATTGGAGTAACAAAAATCATGACAACAGACTACCTTCCATAATGACAAAGCTACCATCCATTGGAGTAACAAAAATATTGACAATAGAGTATCTTCCATAATGACAAGGCTACCATCCATTGGAGTAACAAAAATCTCGACAACAGAGTACCTTCCATTATGACAAGGCTACAATCCATTGGAGTAACAAACATATTGACAACAGACTACGTCCCATAATGACAAGGCTACCATCAATTGGAGTAACAAAAATCTCGATAACACACTACCTTCCATAATGACAAGGCTACCATCCAATGGAATAACAAAAATCTCGACAATAGACAACCTTCCATAATGAAAAGGATACTATCCATTAGAGGAACAAAAATCTTGACAACAGACTAGCTTCAATAATGACAATGCTACCATCCGTTGGAGTAACAAAAATCTTGACAACAGACTACCTTCTGTAATGACAAGGCTACAATCCAATGCAGTAACAAAAATCTGAACAAAATACTACGTTCCATAATGACAAGGCTACCATCCATTGGAGTAACATAAATTATAATGATAGACTTCTTTCCATAATGACAAGGCTAGAATCCATTGGAGTAACAAAAATCTGAACAAAAGACTACTTTCCATAATTATAAGGCTACTATCCAATGTAGTAACAAAAATCTCGACAACAGACTACCTTCCATAATGATAAGGCAACCATCCCTTGGAGTAACAAAAACCTAGACAACAGACAACCTTCTTTAATGACAAGGCTACCATCTATTGGAGTAAATAAAATCTGAACAAAACACTACCTTCCATAATGAAAAGGCTACCATCCATTTGAGTAACATAAATCATAACGATAGACTTCCTTCCAAAATGACAAGGCTACCATCCATTGGAGTAACAAAAGTCTAAATAAAAGACTACTTTCCACAATTATAAGGCTACCATCCATTATAGTAACAAAAATCTTGACAAGACAACCTTCTATAATGACAATGCTAACATCTAATGGAGTAATAAAAATATCAACAACGGATTAACTTCCAGAATGACAAGGCTACCATCCATTGTAGCAACAAAATATCAACAATCGACTACCTTCCATAATGACAAGGCTACCATCAATTGGAGTAACAAAAATCTCGACAACAGACTACCTTCCATAATGACAAGGCTACCATCCATTGGAGTAATAAAAATAACGAAAAATAGAGTACCTTCCGTAATGACAAAGCTACAATCAATTGGAGTAACAAAAATCATGACAACAGACTACCTTCCATAATGACAAAGCTACCATCCATTGGAGTAACAAAAATATTGACAACAAAGTATCTTCCATAATGACAAGGCTACCATCCATTGGAGTAACAAAAATCTCGACAACAGAGTACCTTCCATTATGACAAGGCTACAATCCATTGGAGTAACAAACATATTGACAACAGACTACGTCCCTTAATGACAAGGCTACCATCAATTGGAGTAACAAAAATCTCGATAACGCACTACCTTCCATAATGACAAGGCTACCATCCATTGGAGAAATAAAAATCTCGACAACACACTACCTTCCATAATGACAAGGCTACCATCTAATGGAATAACAAAAATCTCGACAACAAACAACCTTCCATAATGAAAAGGATACTATCCATTAGAGTAACAAAAATCTCGACAACAGACTAGCTTCAATAATGACAAGGCTACCATCCGTTGGAGTAACAAAAATCTTGACAACAGACTACCTTTTGTAATGACAAGGCTACAATCCATTGCAGTAACAAAAATCTGAACAAAATACTACCTTCCATAATGACAAGGCTACCATCCATTGGAGTAACAGAAATCATAACGATAGACTTCTTTCCATAATGACAAGGCTAGAATCCATTGGAGTAACAAAAATCTGAACAAAAGACTACTTTCCATAATTATAAGGCTACCATCGAATGTAGTAACAAAAATCTCGACAACAGACTACCTTCCATAATGATAAGGCAACCATCCATTGGAGTAACAAAAATCTAGACAACAGACTACCTTCCATAATGATAAGGCTACCATTCATTGAAGTAACACAAGTATTGACAATAGACTACGTCCCATAATGACAAGGCTACCATCCATAGGCGTAACAAAAATCTCGACAACAGACTACCTTCCATAATGACAATGTTACCATCTATTAGAATTAAAAAAATCTCGACATCAGACTACCTGCCATAATGAAATGGCTTTCATCCTATATAATTACAAAAATCTCGACAAAAGACTACCTTCCATAATGACAAGGCTACCATCCATTGGATTAACAAAAATCTGAACAACAGACTAGTTTCCATAATGACAAGGCTACCACACATTGGAGTAACAGATATCTCAATGACAAACTACCTTCCATAATGACAAGGATACCATCCATTAGAGTAACAATATTAACGACAACATACTACCTTCCATAATGACAAGGCTACCATCCAATGGAAAAACAAAAATCTCGACAACAGACTACCTTCCATAATGAAAAGGATACCATCCATTGGTGTAACAAAAATCTCGACAACAGACTAGCTTCAATAATTACAAGGCTACCATCCATTGGAGTAACAAAAATCTTGACAACAGACTACCTTCTGTAATGACAAGGCTACTATCCATTGCAGTAACAAAAATCTGAACAAAATACTACCTTCCATAATGAAAAGGCTACCATTCATTGGAGTAACGGAAATCATAACGACATACTACCTTCCATAATAACAAGGCTACCATCCATTGGAGTAACAAAAATCTGATCAAAATACTACTTTCCATAATTACAAGGCTACCATCTATTGTATTAACAAAAATCTCGACAACAGACTAGCTTCCATAATGATAAGGCTACCATCCATTAGAGTAATAAAAATCTCGACAACATACTACCTTCCATAATGACAAGGCTACCACCCATTGCAGTAAAAAAGATATCTACAATAAACTACCATCCATAATAACAAGGCTACCATCCATTAGAGTAACAAAAATATCGACGACAAACTACCTTCCATAATGACAAGGCTACCACCCATTGGAGTAAAAAAGATATCTACAATAGACTTCCTTCCATAATAATAAGGCTACCATCCATTGGAGTAACAAAAATATCGATAACAGACTACCTTCCATAATGACAATGCAACCATCCATTGGAGTAATAAAAATATCAATAACAGACTAACTTCAAGAATGACAAGGCTACCATCCATTATAGTAACAAAAATAACGACAACAGACTACCTTCCATAATGAAAAGGTTACCATACATTTGAGTAACAAATATCTCGACAACAGACTAACTTCAATAATAACAAGGCTACCATCCATTGTAGTAACAAAAATATGAACAAAATACTACCTTCCATAATGAAAAGGCTACAATCCATTGGAGTAACAAAAATCATAACGACAGACTACCTTCCATAATGACAAGGCTACCATCCATTGGAGTAACAAAAATCTGAAGAATAGACTACTTTCATTAATTACAAGGCTACCATCCATTGTAGTAACAAAAATCTCGACAACAGACTACCTTCCATAATGACAAGGCTACCATCGACTGGAGTAACAAAAATCTCGACAACAGACTACCTTCCATAATGACAAGGTTAACATCCATTGGAGTAATAAAAATAACAACAACTGAGTACCTTCCATAATGACAAGGCTACCATCCATTGGAGTAACAGAAATCTCGACAATAGACTACCTTCCATAATGACAAAGCTACCATCCATTGGAGCACCAAAAATATCGACAACAGAGTACACTCCATAATTACAAGGCTACCATCCATTGGAGTAACAAAAATCTCGACAACAGAGTACCTTCTATAATGACAAAGCTACAATCCATTGGAGTACAAACATATTGACAACATACTACCTCCCATAATGACAAAGCTACCTTCAATTGGAGTAACAAAAATCTCGACAACAGAGTACCTTCCATAATGACAAGGCTACCATCCATTGGAGTAACAAAAATCTAGACAACAGAGTACCTTCCATAATGACAAAGCTACAATCCATTGGAGTACAAACATATTGACGATAGACTACGTCCCATAATGACAAGGCTACCATCAACTGGAGTAACAAAAATCTCGACAACAGACTACCTTCAATAATGACAAGGCTACCATACATTGGAGTAACAAAAATTTCGACAATAGACTACCTTCAGAAATGACAAGGTTACCATCCATTGGAATAACAAAAATCTGGACATCAGACTACCTTCCATAATGATAAGGTTACCATCCAATGGAATAACAAAAATCTCGACAACAGACTACCTTCCATAATGAAAAGGATACCATCCATTGGAGTAACAAAAATCTCGACAACAGACTAACTTCAATAATGAAAAGGCTACCATCCATTGGAGTAACAAAAATCTTGACAACAGAATACCTTCTGTAATGACAAGGCTAACATCAAATGCCGTAATAAAAATCTGAACAAAATACTACCTTCCATAATGAAAAGGCTACCATCCATTGGATTAACAGAAATCATAACGACAGACTACCTTCCATAATGACAAGACTACCATCCATTGGAGTAACAAAAATCTGAACAAAAGAATACTTTCCATAATTACAAGGCTACCATCAATTGTATTAACAAAAATGTCGACAACATACTACCTTCTATAATGAAAAGGCTACCATCCATTGGAGTTATAAAAATCTCGACAACAGACTACCTTCCATAATGACAAGGCTACCATCCATTGGAGTAACAAAAATATTGACAACAGAGTACCTTCCATAATGAGAAGGCTACCATCCATTGGAGTAACAAAAATATCGACAACAAACTACCTTCCATAATGACAAGGCTACCACCCATTGGAGTAACAAACATATTGAGAACAGACTACGTCCCATAATGACAAGGCTACCACCCATTGTAGTAAAAAAGATATCTACAATAGACTACCTTCCATAATGATAGGGCTACCATCCATTGAAGTAAGAAAAATATCGAAAACATACTACCTTCCATAATGATAATGCAACCATCCATTGAAGTAAGAAAAATATCAACAACGGACTAACTTCCAGAATGACAAGGCTATCATCCATTGTAGTAACCAAAATATCGACAATAGACTACCTTCCATAATGAAAAGGATACCATCCGTTGGATTAACAAAAATCACGACAACGGACTAGCTTCAACAATGACAAGGTTGCCATCCATTGGAGTAATAAAAATCTCGACAACAGACTACCTTCCATAATGACAAGGCTACCATCCATTGGAGTAACAAAAATATCAACAATAGAGTACCTTCCATAATGACAAGGCAACCATCCATTGGAGTAACAAAGATATCGACAATAAACTACCTTTTATAATGACAAGGCTACAACCCATTGAAGTAAAAAAGATATCAACAGTAGACTACCTTCCGTAATGACAAGGCTACCTTTCATTGGAGTAACAAATATATCGATAACAAAATACCTTCCATAATGACAAGGCTACCACCCATTGGAGTAAAAAAGATATCTACAATAGACTACCTTCCATTATGATAAGGCTACCATCCATTGGAGTAACAAAAATATCGACAACAGACTACCTTCCATAATGACAATGAAACCATCCATTTAAGGAAAAAAAAGATCAACAACAGACTAACCTACAGAATGACAAGGCTACCATCCATTGTAGTAACAAAAATATCGACAACAAACTACCTTCCATAATGAAAAGGTTACCATCCATTGGAGTAACAAAAATCTCGACAACAGACTAGCTTCAATAATGACCAGGCTACCATCCATTGCAGTAACAAAAATCTGAACAAAATACTACCTTCCATAATGAAAAGGCTACCATCCATTGGAGTAACATAAAACATAACGACAGACTAACTTCCATAACGACAAGGCTACCATCCATTGGAGTAACAAAAATCTGAATAAAAGACTACTTTCTATAATTACAAGCCTACCATCAATTTTAGTAACAAAAATCTCGACAACAGACTACCTTCCATAATGACAAGGCTACCATCCATTGGAGTAACAAAAATATTGACAACAGAGTACCTTCCATAATGAGAAGGCTACCATCCATTGGAGTAACAAAAATATCGACAACAAACTACCTTCCATAATGACAAGGCTACCACCCATTGGAGTAACAAACATATTGAGAACAGACTACGTCCCATAATGACAAGGCTACCACCCATTGTAGTAAAAAAGATATCTACAATAGACTACCTTCCATAATGATAGGGCTACCATCCATTGAAGTAAGAAAAATATCGAAAACATACTACCTTCCATAATGATAATGCAACCATCCATTGAAGTAAGAAAAATATCAACAACGGACTAACTTCCAGAATGACAAGGCTATCATCCATTGTAGTAACCAAAATATCGACAATAGACTACCTTCCATAATGAAAAGGATACCATCCGTTGGATTAACAAAAATCACGACAACGGACTAGCTTCAACAATGACAAGGTTGCCATCCATTGGAGTAATAAAAATCTCGACAACAGACTACCTTCCATAATGACAAGGCTACCATCCATTGGAGTAACAAAAATATCAACAATAGAGTACCTTCCATAATGACAAGGCAACCATCCATTGGAGTAACAAAGATATCGACAATAAACTACCTTTTATAATGACAAGGCTACAACCCATTGAAGTAAAAAAGATATCAACAGTAGACTACCTTCCGTAATGACAAGGCTACCTTTCATTGGAGTAACAAATATATCGATAACAAAATACCTTCCATAATGACAAGGCTACCACCCATTGGAGTAAAAAAGATATCTACAATAGACTACCTTCCATTATGATAAGGCTACCATCCATTGGAGTAACAAAAATATCGACAACAGACTACCTTCCATAATGACAATGAAACCATCCATTTAAGGGAAAAAAAGATCAACAACGGACTAACCTACAGAATGACAAGGCTACCATCCATTGTAGTAACAAAAATATCGACAACAAACTACCTTCCATAATGAAAAGGTTACCATCCATTGGAGTAACAAAAATCTCGACAACAGACTAGCTTCAATAATGACCAGGCTACCATCCATTGCAGTAACAAAAATCTGAACAAAATACTACCTTCCATAATGAAAAGGCTACCATCCATTGGAGTAACATAAAACATAACGACAGACTAACTTCCATAACGACAAGGCTACCATCCATTGGAGTAACAAAAATCTGAATAAAAGACTACTTTCTATAATTACAAGCCTACCATCAATTTTAGTAACAAAAATCTCGACAACAGACTACCTTCCATAATGACAAGGCTACCATCCATTGGAGTAAAAAAAATATCGACAACAGAGTACCTTCCATAATGATAAGGCTACCATCCATTGGAGTGCCAAAAATCTAGTCAACTGACTACCTTCCATAATGACAAGGCTACCATCCATTAGAGTAACAAAAATCTCAACAAAAGAATAATTTCCATAATTACAAGGCTACCATCGATTGTATTAACAAAAATATCGACAACAGACTACCTTCTATAATGACAAGTCTACCATCCATTGGAGTAATAAAAATCTCGACAATAGACTACCTTCCATAATGACAAGGCTACCATCAATTGGAGTAACAAAAATATCGACAACAAAGAACCTTCCATAATGACAAGGCTACCATCCATTGGAGTAACAAAAATATCGACAACAAACTACCTTCTATAATGACAAGGCTACCACCCATTGGTGTAAAAAATATATCTAAAATATACTACCTTCCATAATGACAATGCTACCATCCATTGGAGTAACAAACATATTGACAACAGACTACGTCCCATAATGACAAGGCTACCACCCATTGTAGTAAAAAAGATATCTACAATAGACTACCTTCCATAATGATAAGGCTACCATCCATTGGAGTAACAAAAATATCGACAACAGACTACCTTCCATAATGACAATGCAACCATCCATTGGAGTAAGAAAAATATCAAGAACGGACTAACTTCCAGAATGACAAGGCCACCATCCATTGTCGTAACCAAAATATCGACAACAGACTACATTCCATAATGAAAAGGATACCATCCATTGGAGTAACAAAAATCTCGACAACAGATTACCTTCTATAATGAAAAGGCTACCATCCATCGGAGTAAAAAAATATTGACAATAGACTACCTTCCATAATGACTAGGTTACCATCCATTAGAATAACAAAATTCTCGACAAAAGACTACCTTCCATAATGACAAGGCTACCATCCAATGGAATAACAAAAATCTCGACAACAGACTACCTTCCATAATGACAAGGCTACCATCCATTGGAGTAATAAAAATAACGACAACAGAGTAACTTCCATAATGACAAGGCTACCATCCATTGGAGTAACAAAAATCTCGACAACAGACTACCTTCCATAATGACAAAGCTACCATCCATTGGAGTACAAACATATTGACAACATACTACCTCCGATAATGACAAGGCTACTACCAATTGGAGTAACAAAAATCTAAACAAAAGACTACCTTCCATAATGACAAGGCTACCATACATTGGAGTAACAAAAATGTCGACAATAAACTACCTTCCGAAATGACAAGGTTACCATCCATTGTAATAACAAAAATCTCGACATCATACTACCTTCCATAATGATAAGGCTACCATCTAATGGAATAACAAAAGTCTCGACAACAGACTAGCTTCCATAATGAAAAGGATACCATCCATTGGAGTAACAAAAATCTCGACAACAGACTAGCGTCAATAATGATAAGGCTACCATCCATTTGAGTAACAAAAATCTTGACAACAGACTACTTTCTGTAATGACAAGACTACCATCCATTGCAGTAATAAAAATTTGAACAAAATACTAACTTACATAATGAAAAGGCTACCATCCATTGGAGTAACAGAAATCATAACGACAAACTACTTTCCATAATGACAAGGCTACCATCCATTAGAGTAACAAAAATCTGAGCAAAAGAATACTTTCCATAATTACAAGGCTACCATCCATTGGAGTAACAAAAATATCGACAACAGAGTACCTTCCATAATGACAAGGCTACCACCCATTGGAGTAAAAAATATATCTACAATATACTACCTTCCATAATGATAATGCTACCATCCATTGGAGTAACAAACATATTGACAACAGACTACGTCCCATAATGACAAGGATACCACCCATTGTAGTGAAAACTATATCTACAATAGACTACCTTCCATAATGATAAGGCTACCATCCATTGGAGTAACAAAAATATCGACAACAGACTACCTTCCATAATGACAATGCAACCATCCATTGGAGTAAGAAAAATATCAACAACAGACTAACTTCCAGAATGATAAGGCTACTATCAATTGTAGTAACCAAAATATCAACAACTGACTACCTTCCATAATGAAAAGGATACCATCCATTGGAGTAACAAAAATCTCGACAACAGATTACCTTCCATAATGAAAAGGCTACCATCCATCGGAGTAAAAAAATCTCGACAATAGACTACCTTCCATAATGACAAGGTTACCATCCATTAGAATAACAAAAATCTCGACATCAGACTACCTTCCATAATGACATGGCTACCATCCAATGGAATAACAAAAATATCGATAACAGACTACCTTCCATAATGACAAGGCTACCATCCATTGGAGTAATAAAAATAACGACAACAGAGTACCTTCAATAAGGAAAAGGCTACCATCCATTGGAGTAACAAAATACTCGACAACAGACTACCTTCCATAATGACAAAGCTACCATCCATTGGAGTAATAAAAATATCGACAATAGAGTACCTTCCATAAGGTCAAGGCTACCATCCATTGGAGTAACAAAAATCTCGATAACAGAGTACCTTCCATAATGACAAAGGCTACCATCAATTGGAGTAACAAAAATCTAAACAAAAGACTACCTTCCATAATGACAAGGCTACCATCAATTGGAGTAACAAAAATCTAAACAAAAGACTACCTTCCACAATGACAAGGCTACCATACATTGGAGTAACAAAAATGTCGACAATAAACTACCTTCCATAATGACAAGGCTACCATCCAATGGAATAACAAAAATCTCGACAACAGACTACCTTCCATAAGGAAAAGGATACCATCCATTGGAGTAACAAAAATCTCGACAACAGACTAGCTTCAATAATGACAAGGCTACCATCCATTGGAGTAACAAAAATCTTGACAACAGACTACCTTCTGTAATGACAAGGCTACCATCTATTGCAGTAATAAAAATCTGAACAAAATACTACCTTCCATAATGAAAAGGCTACCATCCATTGGAGTAACATAAATCATAACGACAGACTACCTTCCATAATGACAAGGCTAACATCCATTAGAGTAACAAAAATTTGAACAAAAGAATACTTTCCATAATTACAAGGCTACCATCCATTTTATTAACAAAAATCTCGACAACAGACTACCTTCCATAATGGCAAGGCTACCATCCATTGGAGTAATAAAAATATCGACAGTAGAGTACCTTCCATAATGACAATGCTACCATCCATTGGAGTAACAAAAATATCGACAACAAACTACCTTCCATAATGACATGGCTACCACCCGTTGGAGTAAAAAATATATCTACAATATACTACCTTCCATAATGACAATGCTACCATCCATTGGAGTAACAAACATATTGACAACAGACTACGTCCCATAATGACAAGGCTACTATCAATTGGAGTAACAAAAATCTAAACAAAAGACTACCTTCCATAATGACAAGGCTACCATACATTGGAGTAACAAAAATGTCGACAATAAACTACCTTCCGAAATGACAAGGTTACCATCCATTGTAATAACAAAAATCTCGACATCAGACTACCTTCCATAATAATAAGGCTACCATCTAATGGAATAACAAAAGTCTCGACAACAGACTAGCTTCCATAATGAAAAGGATACCATCCATTGGAGTAACAAAAATCTCGACAACAGACTAGCGTCAATAATGATAAGGCTACCATCCATTTGAGTAACAAAAATCTTGACAACAGACTACCTTCTGTAATGACAAGACTACCATCCATTGCAGTAATAAAAATCTAAACAAAATACTAACTTACATAATGAAAAGGCTACCATCCATTGGAGTAACAGAAATCATAACGACAAACTACTTTCCATAATGACAAGGCTACCATCCATTAGAGTAACAAAAATCTGAGCAAAAGAATACTTTCCATAATTACAAGGCTACCATCCATTGGAGTAACAAAATTATCGACAACAGAGTACCTTCCATAATGACAAGGCTACCACCCATTGGAGTAAAAAATATATCTACAATATACTACCTTCCATAATGATAATGCTACCATCCATTGGAGTAACAAACATATTGACAACAGACTACGTCCCATAATGACAAGGATACCACCCATTGTAGTGAAAACGATATCTACAATAGACTACCTTCCATAATGATAAGGCTACCATCCATTGGAGTAACAAAAATATCGACAACAGACTACCTTCCATAATGACAATGCAACCATCCATTGGAGTAAGAAAAATATCAACAACAGACTAACTTCCAGAATGACAAGGCTACTATCCATTGTAGTAACCAAAATATCAACAACTGACTACCTTCCATAATGAAAAGGATACCATCCATTGGAGTAACAAAAATCTCGACAACATATTACCTTCCATAATGAAAAGGCTACCATCCATCGGAGTAAAAAAATCTCGACAATAGACTACCTTCCATAATGACAAGGTTACCATCCATTAGAATAACAAAAATCTCGACATCAGCCTACCTTCCATAATGACATGGCTACCATCCAATGGAATAACAAAAATATCGATAACAGACTACCTTCCATAATGACAAGGCTACCATCCATTGGAGTAATAAAAATAACGACAACAGAGTACCTTCAATAAGGAAAAGGCTACCATCCATTGGAGTAACAAAATACTCGACAACAGACTACCTTCCATAATGACAAAGCTACCATCCATTGGAGTAACAAAAATATCGACAATAGAGTACCTTCCATAATGTCAAGGCTACCATCCATTGGAGTAACAAAAATCTCGACAACAGAGTACCTTCCATAATGACAAAGGCTACCATCAATTGGAGTAACAAAAATCTAAACAAAAGACTACCTTCCACAATGACAAGGCTACCATCAATTGGAGTAACAAAAATCTAAACAAAAGACTACCTTCCACAATGACAAGGCTACCATACATTGGAGTAACAAAAATGTCGACAATAAACTACCTTCCATAATGACAAGGCTACCATCCAATGGAATAACAAAAATCTCGACAACAGACTACCTTCCATAAGGAAAAGGATACCATCCATTGGAGTAACAAAAATCTCGACAACAGACTAGCTTCAATAATGACAAGGCTACCATCCATTGGAGTAACAAAAATCTTGACAACAGACTACCTTATGTAATGACAAGGCTACCATCTATTGCAGTAATAAAAATCTGAACAAAATACTACCTTCCATAATGAAAAGGCTACCATCCATTGGAGTAACAGAAATCATAACGACAGACTACCTTCCATAATGACAAGGCTACCATCCATTAGAGTAACAAAAATTTGAACAAAAGAATACTTTCCATAATTACAAGGCTACCATCCATTTTATTAACAAAAATCTCGACAACAGACTACCTTCCATAATGGCAAGGCTACCATCCATTGGAGTAATAAAAATATCGACAGTAGAGTACCTTCCATAATGACAATGCTACCATCCATTGTAGTAACAAAAATATCGACAACAAACTACCTTCCATAATGACAAGGCTACCACCCGTTGGAGTAAAAAATATATCTACAATATACTACCTTCCATAATGACAATGCTACCATCCATTGGAGTAACAAACATATTGACAACAGACTACGTCCCATAATGACAAGGTTACCACCCATTGTAGTAAAAAAGATATCTACAATAGACTACCTTCCATAATGATAAGGCTACCATCCATTGGAGTAACAAAAATATCGACAACGGACTACCTTCCATAATGACAATGCAACCATCCATTTAAGTAATAAAAATATCAGCAACGTACTATCTTCCAGAATGACAAGGTTACCATTCATTGTAGTAATAAAAATATCGACAACAGACTACCTTCCATAATGAAAAGGTTACCATCCATTGGAGTAACAAAAATGTAGACAACAGACTAGCTTTAATAATGACATGGCTACCTTCCATTGGAGTAACAAAAATATTGACAACAGACTACCTTTTGTAATGACAAGGCTACCATCCACTGCAGTAACAAAAATATGAACAAAATACTACCTTCCATAATGAAAAGGATACCATCCATTGGAGTAACATAAAACATAACGACAGACTACCTTCCATAATAATAAGGCTACCATCCAGTGGAGTAACAAAAATCTGAACAAAAGACTACTTTCCATAATTACAAGGCTACCATCAATTGTAGTAACAAAAATCTCGACAACAGACTACCTTCCATAATGACAAGGCTACCATCCATTGGAGTAAAAAAAATATCGATAACTGACTACCTTCCATAATTCCAAGGCTACCATCCATTGGATTAACAAAAATCTGAACAACATACTAGCTTCCATAATGACAAGGCTACAACACATTGGAGTAACAGATATCTCAATGACAAACTACCTTCCATAATGACAAGGCTACCATCCATTGGAGTAACAAAAATATCGACAACAGACTACCTGCCATAATGACAAGGCTACCACCCATTGGAGTAAAAAAGATATCTACAATAGACTAGCTTCAATAATGATAAGGCTATCATCCATTGGAGTGACAAAAATATCAAAAAAAGACTACCTTTCATAATGAGAATGCAACCATCCATTGGAATAATAAAAATATCAACAACGGACTAACTTCCAAAATGATAAGGCTACCATCCATTAGGGTAACAAAAATTTGAACAAAAGAATACTTTCCATAATTACAAGGCTACCATCCATTGTATTAACAAAAATCTCGACATTAGACTACATTCCATAATGACAAGGCTACCATCCATTGGAGTAATAAAAATATCGACAGTAGAGTTCCTTCCCTAATGACAATGCTACCATCCATTGGAGTAACAAAAATATCGACAACAAACTACCTTCCATAATGACAAGGCTACAACCCGTTGGAGTAAAAAATATATCTACAATATACTACCTTCCATAATGACAATGCTACCATCCATTGGAGTAACAAACATATTGACAACAGACTACGTCCCATAATGACAAGGCTACCACCCATTGTAGTAAAAAAGATATCTACAATAGACTACCTTCCATAATGATAAGGCTACCATCCATTGGAGTAACAGAAATATCGACAGCGGACTACCTTCCATAATGACAATGCAACCATCCATTTAAGTAATAAAAATATCAGCAACGGACTATCTTCCAGAATGACAAGGCTACCATCCATTGTAGTAACAAAAATATCGACAACAAACTACCTTCCATAATGAAAAGGTTCCCATCCATTGGAGTAACAAAAATGTAGACAACAGACTAGCTTTAATAATGACATGGCTACCATCCATTGGAGTAAAAAAAATATTGACAACAGACTACCTTTTGTAATGACAAGGCTACCATCCATTGCAGTAACAAAAATCTGAACAAAATACTACCTTCCATAATGAAAAGGATACCATCCATTGGAGTAACATATAACATAACGACAGACTACCTTCCATAATAATAAGGCTAACATCCAGTGGAGTAACAAAAATCTGAACAGAAGACTACTTTCCATAATTACAAGGCTACCATCAATTGTAGTAACAAAAATCTTGACAACAGACTACCTTCCATAATGACAAGGCTACCATCCATTTGAGTAAAAAAAATATCGATAACTGACTACCTTCCATAATTCCAAGGCTACCATCCATTGGATTAACAAAAATTTGAACAACATACTAGCTTCCATAATGACAAGGCTACCACACATTGGAGTAACAGATATCTCAATGACAAACTACCTTCCATAATGACAAGGCTACCATCCATTGGAGTAACAAAAATATCGACAACAGACTACCTGCCATAATGACAAGGCTACCACCCATTGGAGTAAAGAAGATATCTACAATAGACTACCTTCAATAATGATAAGGCTACCATCCAATGGAGTGACAAAAATATCGAAAAAAGACTACCTTTCATAATGAGAATGCAACCATCCATTGGAATAATAAAAATATCAACAACGGACTAACTTCCAAAATGACAAGGCTACCATCCATTGTAGTAACAAAAAAATCGACAACAGACTACCTTCCATAATAACAAGGCTACCATCCATTGGAGTAACAAAAATCTCGAAAAAAGACTATCTTCCATAATGACAAGGATACCATCCATTGATGTAACAAAAAATTGAGACCAGACAACGTCCCATAATGACAAGGCTACCATCCATTGGAGTAAAAAAAATCTCGACAACAGATTACCTATCATAATGAAAAGGCTACAATCCATCGGAGTAAAAAAATCTCGACAACAGACTACCTTCCATAATGACAAGGTTACCATCCATTAGAATAAAAAAAATCTCGACATTAGACTACCTTCCATAATGACAAGACTACCATCCAATGGAATATCAAAAATCTTGACAACAGACTACCTTCCATAATGACAAGGCTACCACACATTGGAGTAACAGATATCTCAATGAAAAACTACCTTCAATGATGATAAGGCTACCATCCATTTGAGTAACAAGAATATCGACAACAACCTACCTTCCATAATGACAAGGCTACAACCCATTGGAGTAAAAAAGATATCTATAATAGACTACCTTCCATATTGATAAAGCTATCATCCATTGGAGTAACAAAAATATCGACAACAGACTTCCTTCTGTAATGATAAGGCTAGCATCCATTGGAGTAACAAAAATCTGAACAAAAGACTACCTTCCATAATGACAAGGCTACCATCCATCGGAGTAACAAAAATCAAAATGAGAAACTACCTTCCATAATAACAAGGCTACCATCCATTGGAGTAACAAAAATTTGAACAAAAGACTACCTTCCATAAAGACAAGGCTACCATCCATTGGAGTAACAAAAATCTCGACAACAAACTACCTTCCATAAAGACAAGGCTACCACACATTGGAGTAACAGATATCTCCATGACAAACTACCTTCCATAATGACACGGTTACATCCATTGGAGTAATAAAAATCTCGGCACCATACTACCTTCCATAATGACAAGGTTACCATCCATTAGAATAACAAAAATCTCGACAATAGACTACCTTCCATAATGACAAGGCTACCATCCAATGGAATAACAACAATATCGACAACAAACTACCTTCCATAATGACAAGGTTACCATCCGTTGGATTAACAAAAATATGAACAATAGACTAGCTTCCATAATGACAAGGATACCACACATTGGAGTAACAGATATCTCAATGACAAACTACCTTCCATAATGACAAGGCTACCATCCATTGGAGTAACAAAAATATCGACAACAGACTACCTTCCATAAAGACAAGGCTACCACACATTGGAGTAACAGATATCTCCATGACAAACTACCTTCCATAATGACACGGTTACATCCATTGGAGTAATAAAAATCTCGGCACCATACTACCTTCCATAATGACAAGGTTACCATCCATTAGAATATCAAAAATCTCGACAATAGACTACCTTCCATAATGACAAGGCTACCATCCAATGGAATAACAACAATATCGACAACAAACTACCTTCCATAATGACAAGGTTACCATCCGTTGGATTAACAAAAATATGAACAATAGACTAGCTTCCATAATGACAAGGATACCACACATTGGAGTAACAGATATCTCAATGACAAACTACCTTCCATAATGATAAGGCTACCATCCATTGGAGTAACAAAAATATCGACAATAGACTACCTTCCATAATGAGAATGCAATCATCTATTGGAATAATAAAAATATCAACAACGCACTAACTTCCATAATGAAAAGGCTACAATCCATTGGAGTAACAAAAATATTAACAACAGACTACGTCCCATAATGACATGGCTACCATCCATTGGAGTAACAAAAATCTTAACAAAAGACTACCTTCGATAATGACAAGGCTACCTTCCATTGGACTAACAAAAATCATAATGACAAACTACCTTCCATAATGTAAAGGCTACCATCCAATGGAGTAACAAAAATCTGAACAAAAGACTACCTTCCATAATTAGAAGGATACCATCCATTGGAGTAACAAAAAACTCGACAACAGACTACCTTCCATAATGACAAGGCTACCATCCATTGGAGTAACAAAAATTTCGACAAGAGAGTACCTTCCATAATGATAAGGCTATCATCCATTGGAGTAACAAAAATCTCGACAACAAACTAACTTCCATAATGAAAACGCTACAATCCATTGGAGTAACAAAAATATTAACAACAGACTACGTCCAATAATGACATGGCTACCATCCATTGGAGTAACAAAAATCTTAAGAAAAGACTACCTTCCATAATGACAAGGCTACCTTCCATTGGAGTAACAAAAAATCATAACGACAAACTACCTTCCATAATGTAAAGGCTATCATCCAATGGAGTAACAAAAATCTGAACAAAAGACTACCTTCCATAATTAGAAGGATACCATCCATTGGAGTAACAAAAATCTCGATAACAGACTACCTTCCATAATGACAAGGCTGCCATACATTGGAGTAAAAAAAATTTCGACAACAGAGTACCTTCCATAATGATAAGGCTACCATCCATTGGAGTAACAAAAATCATAACGACAAACTACCATCCATAATGATAAGGATACCATCCATTGGAGTAACCAAAATCTGAACAATAGACTACCTTCCCTAATGACAAGGCTACCATCCATTGGAGTAACAAAAATCTAGACAACAAACTACATTCCATAATGACAAGGCTACCATCCATTAAAGTAAAAAAATCTCAACAACAGACTACCTTCCATAATGACAAGGTTACCATCCATTAGAATAACAAAAATCTCAATATCAGACTACCTTCCATAATGAAAAGGCTACAATCCAATGGAATAACAAAAATATAGACAATAGACTACCTTCCATAATGACAAGGATACCATCCATTGGATTAACAAAAATCTGAACAATAAACTAGCTTCCATAATGACAAGGCTATAACACATTGGAGTAACAGATATCTCAATGACAAACTACCTTCCATAATGACAAGGCTACCATCCATGGGAGTAACAAAAATCTCGACATCAGACTATCTTCCATAATGACAAGGCTACCACCCATTGGAGTAACAAAAATATCGACAACAGACTATCGTCCATAATGACAAGGCTACCATCCATTAGAGTATAAAAATCTCGACAACAAACTACCTTTTATAATGACAAGGCTACAACCCATTGAAGTAAAAAAGATATCTACAATAGACTACCTTCCATAATGAAAAGGCTACAATCCATTGGAGTAACAAAAATATTAACAACAGACTACGTCCCATAATGACAAGGCTACCATCCATTGGAGTAACAAAAATCTCGACAACAGACTACCTTTCATAATGACAAGGTTACCATCCATTAGAATAACAAAAATCTCGACATCAGACTACCTTCCATAATGACAAGGCTACCATCCAATGGAATAACAAAAATCTTGACAATAGACTACCTTCTATAATGACAAGGCTACCACACATTAGAGTAACA
Organism: Vicia faba; assembly: GCA_948472305.1. NCBI lineage: Eukaryota > Viridiplantae > Streptophyta > Magnoliopsida > Fabales > Fabaceae > Vicia > Vicia faba. The sequence continues at coordinate 801,627,691 of OX451737.1, read as the reverse complement.
AATATCTCAATTACAAACTACCTTCCATAATGACAAGGCTACCATCTATTGGAGTAACAAAAATATCGACAACAATCTACCTTCCATAATGACAAGGCTACCACCCATTGGAGTAAAAAAGATATCTACAACAGACTACGTTCCATAATGACAAGGCTACCATCAATTGGAGTAACAAAAATCATAACTACAAACTACCTTCCATAATGTAAACCTTACCATCCAATAGAGTAACAAAAATCTGAACAAAAGACTACCTTCCATAATTAGAAGGCTACCATCCATTGGAGTAACAAAAATCTCGACAATAAACTACCTTCCATAATGACAAGGCTATCATCCATTGGAGTACCAAAAATCTCGACAACAGACTACCTTCCCTAATGACAAGGCTACCATCCATTCGAGTAACAAAAATCTTGACAACAAAGCACCTTCCATAATGACAAGGCTATAATCCATTAGAATAACAAAAATCTTGACATCAGACTACGTCCCATTATGACAAGGCTACCATCAATTGGAGTAACAAAAATCTCAACAATAGACTACCTTCCATAATGACAAGGCTACCATTCGTTGGAGTAACAAAAATCTCGACAACAAACTACCTTCCATAATGACAAGGCTACCATCCATTGGAGTAACAAAAATCATAACGAAAAACTACCTTCCATAATGACATGGTTACCATCCATTCGAATAACAAAAATCTCAACATCAGACTACCTTCCATAATGACAAGGCTACCATCCAACGGAATAACAAAAATCTAGACAACAGACTAGCTTCCATAATGACAAGGCTATCACACATTGGAGTAACATATATATCAATGACAAACTACCTTCCATAATGACAAGGCTACCATCCATGGGAGTAACAAAAATCGCGACATCAGACTACCTTCCATAATGACAAGGCTACCATCCAATGGAATAAAAAAAATCTTGACAACAGACTACCTTCCAAAATGACAAGGCTACCATCCATTGGAGTAACAAAAATTTCGACAATAGACTACCTTATGTAATGACAAGGCTACCATCAATTGGAGTAACAAAAATATCGACAATAGAGTACCTTCCATAATGACAAGGCTACCATCCATTGGAGTAACAAAAATCTCGACAACAGAGTACCTTCCATAATGACAACGCTACCATCCATTGGAGTAACAAAAATCTCGACAACAGACTACCTTCCATAATGACAAGGCTACCATCCATTGGAGTAACAAAAATCTGAACAATAGACTAGCTTCCATAATGACAAGGATACCATCCATTGGAGTATAAAAATCTCGACAACAGACTACCTTCCATAATGACAAGGCTACCATCCATTGGAGTAACAAAAATCTCGACAACAGACTACCTTCCATAATGAAAAGGCTACCATCCATTAGAATTACAAAAATCTGCACATCTGACTACGTCCCATAATGACAAGGCTACCATCAATTGGAGTAACAAAAATATCGACAATAAACTACCTTCCATAATGACAAGGCTACCATCCATTGGAGTAAAAAAAATATCGACAACAGAGTACCTTCCATAATGACAAGGCTACCATCCATTGGAGTAACAAAAATCTCGACAACAAACTACCTTCCATAATGACAAGGCTACCATCCATTAAAATAAAAAAATCTCGACAACATACTACCTTCCATAATAACAAGGCTACCATCCATTGGAGTAACAAAATCTCAAAAATGAACTACCTTCCATTATGACAAGGCTATCATCCATTGGAGAAAGAAAATCTCAACAATGAACTACCTTCCGTAATGACAAGGATACCATCAATTAGAGTAACAAAATCTCAACAAAGAACTACCTTCCATAATGACAAGGCTACCATCCATTGGTGTAACAAAATCTCAACAATGAACTACCTTGCATAATGACAAGGCTACCAGCCATTGGAGTAACAAAATCTCAACAATGAACTACTTTCCATAATGACAAGGCTATCATCCATTGGAGAAACAAAATCTCCACAATGAACTACCTTCTGTAATAACAAGGATACCATTAATTAGAGTAAGAAAATCTCAACAACAAACTACCTTCCATAATAACAAGGCTACCGTCCATTGGAGTAATAAAATCTCAACAACAAACTACCTTCCATAATAAAAAGGCTACCATCCACTAAAGTAACAAAATCTAAAAACTGAACTACCTTCCACAATGACAAGGCTACCATCAATTGGAGTAACAAAATCACAACAATGAACTACCTTCCAGAATGACAAGGCTACCATCCATTGGAGTAACAAAATCTCAACAACGAACTACCTTCCATAATGACAAGGCTACCATCCATTGGATTAACAATATCTCAACAATGAACTACCTTCCATAATAACAAGGATACCATCCATTGGAGTAACAAAATCTCAAAAATGAAATACCTACCATAATGCCAAGGCTATCATCCATTGGAGAAACAAAATCTCAACAATGAGTTACCTTCCGTAATGACAAGGATACCATCAATTAGAGTAACAAAATCTCAACAACGAACTACAATCCATAATGACAAGGCTCCCATCAATTGGAGTAACAAAATCTCAAAAAAAAACTACCTTCTGTAATGACAAGGCTACCATCCATTAAAGTAACAAAATCTCAAAATCGAACTACCTTCCATAATGACAAGGCTATCATCCATTGGAGAAACAAAATCTCCACAATGAACTACCTTCCGTAATGACAAGGATACCATCAATTAGAGTAACAAAATCTCAACAACAAAGTACCTTCCATAATGAAAAGTCTACCATCCATTGAAGTAAAAAAATCGCAACAAAGAACTACCTTCCCTAATGACAAGGCTACCATCCATTTGAGTAACAAAATCTCAACAATGAACTACAGTTCATAATGACAAGGGTACCATCCATTGGAGTAACAAAATCTCAAAAATGAACTACCTTCCATAATGACAAGGCTATCATCCATTGGAGAAACAAAATCTCAACAATGAAGTACCTTCCGTAATTACAAGGATACCATCAATTAGGGTAACAAAATCTCAACAACAAACTACCTTCCATAATAACAAGGCTACCGTCCATTGGAGTAACAAAATCTCAAAAACAAACTACCTTCCATAATAAAAAGGCTACCATCCACTAAAGTAACAAAATCTAAAAACTGAACTACCTTCCACAATGACAAGGCTACAATCAATTGGAGTAACAAAATCACAACAACGAACTACCTTCCATAATGACAAGGCTACCATCCATTGGAGTAACAAAATCTCAACAACAAACTACCTTCCATAATGACAAGGCTACCATCCATTAGATTAACAAAATCTTAACAACGAACTACCTTCCATAATAACAAGGATACCAGCCATTCGAGTAACAAAATCTCAATAAGTAACTACCTTCCATGATGACAAGGCTATCATCCATTGGAGAAACAAAATCTCAACAATGAACTACCTTCCGTAATGACAAGGATACCATCAATTAGAGTAACAAAATATCAACATCAAACTACCATCCATAATGACAAGGCTCCCATCCATTGGAGTAACAAAATCTCAACAAAAAACTACCTTCTGTAATGACAAGGCTACCATCCATTAAAGTAACAAAATCTCAAAACCGAAGTACCTTCCATAATAACAAGGCTACCATCCATTGGAGTAACAAAATCTCAACAAAGAACTACCTTCCATAATGACAAGGCTACCATCCATTGGAGTAACAAAATATCAACAATGAAATACCTTGCATAATGACAAGGCTACCAGCCATTAGAGTGACAAAATATCAACAATGAACTACCTTCCATAATGACAAGGCTATCATCCATTGGAGAAACAAAATCTCCACAATGAACTACCTTCCATAATGACAAGGATACCATCAATTAGAGTAACAAAATCTCAACAACGAAGTACCTTCCATAATGAAAAGTATACCATCCATTGGAGTAAAAAATTGCAACAAAGAACTACCTTCCGTAATGACAAGGCTACCATCCATTTGAGTAACAAAATCTCAATAATGAACTACAGTCCATAATGACAAGGGTACCATCCATTGGAGTAACAAAATCTCAAAAATGAAATACCTTCCATAATGACAAGGCTATCATCCATTGGAGAAACAAAATCTCAACAATGAACTACCATCCGTAATAACAAGGATACCATCAATTAGAGTAACAAAATCTCAACAACAAACTACCTTCCATAATAACAAGGCTACCGTCCATTGGAGTAACAAAATCTCAACAATAAACTACCTTCCATAATATAAAGGCTACCATCCATTAAAGTAACAAAATCTAAAAACTGAACTACCTTCCATAATGACAAGGCTACGATCAATTGAAGTAACAAAATCACAACAACGAACTACCTTCCATAATGACAAGGCTACCATCCATTGGAGTAACAAAATCTCAACAACGAACTACCTTCCATAATGACAAGGCTACCATCCATTGGAGTAACAAAATCTTAACAATGAACTACCTTCCATAATAACAAGGATACCAGCCCTTAGAGTAACAAAATCTCAATAAGTAACTACCTTCCATAATGACAAGGCTATCATCCATTGGAGAAACAAAATCTCAACAATGAACTACCTTCCGTAATGACAAGGATACCATCAATTAGAGTAACAAAATCTAAACAACTAACTACCTTCCATAATGAAAAGGCTACCATCCATAGGAGTAAAAAATATCTCAACAAAGAACTACCTTCCATAATGACAAGGCTCGTATCAATTGGAGTAACAAAATCTCAACAAAGAACTACCTTCCATAATGACAAGGCTCGTATCAATTGGAGTAACAAAATCTCAACAATGAACTACCTTCCGTAATGACAAGGATACCATCAATTAAAGTAACAAAATCTCAACAAAGAACTACCTTACATAATGACAAGGCTACCATCCATTGGTGTAACAAAATCTAAACAACAAACTACCTTCCATAATGACAAGGCTATCATCCATTAAAGTAAAAAAATCTCAAAACCAAACTACCTTCCATAATGTTAAGGCTACAATCAGTTGGAGTAACAAAATCTCAACCATGAACTACCTTCCGTAATGACAAGGCTACCATCCATTGGAGTAACAAAATCTCAATAACAAACTACCTTCCATAATGACAAGGCTACTTGCCATTGGAGTAACAAAATCTCAACAATGAATAACCTTCCATAATGACAAGGCTATCATCCATTGGAGAAACAAAATCTCAACAATGAACTACCATCCGTAATAACAAGGATACCATCAATTAGAGTAACAAAATCTCAACAACAAACTACCTTCCATAATAACAAGGCTACCGTCCATTGGAGTAACAAAATCTCAACAATAAACTACCTTCCATAATAAAAAGGCTACCATCCATTAAAGTAACAAAATCTAAAAACTGAACTACCTTCCATAATGACAAGGCTACGATCAATTGAAGTAACAAAATCACAACAACGAACTACCTTCCATAATGACAAGGCTACCATCCATTGGAGTAACAAAATCTCAACAACGAACTACCTTCCATAATGACAAGGCTACCATCCATTGGAGTAACAAAATCTTAACAATGAACTACCTTCCATAATAACAAGGATACCAGCCCTTAGAGTAACAAAATCTCAATAAGTAACTACCTTCCATAATGACAAGGCTATCATCCATTGGAGAAACAAAATCTCAACAATGAACTACCTTCCGTAATGACAAGGATACCATCAATTAGAGTAACAAAATCTAAACAACTAACTACCTTCCATAATGAAAAGGCTACCATCCATAGGAGTAAAAAATATCTCAACAAAGAACTACCTTCCATAATGACAAGGCTCGTATCAATTGGAGTAACAAAATCTCAACAAAGAACTACCTTCCATAATGACAAGGCTCGTATCAATTGGAGTAACAAAATCTCAACAATGAACTACCTTCCGTAATGACAAGGATACCATCAATTAAAGTAACAAAATCTCAACAAAGAACTACCTTACATAATGACAAGGCTACCATCCATTGGTGTAACAAAATCTAAACAACAAACTACCTTCCATAATGACAAGGCTATCATCCATTAAAGTAAAAAAATCTCAAAACCAAACTACCTTCCATAATGTTAAGGCTACAATCAGTTGGAGTAACAAAATCTCAACCATGAACTACCTTCCGTAATGACAAGGCTACCATCCATTGGAGTAACAAAATCTCAATAACAAACTACCTTCCATAATGACAAGGCTACTTGCCATTGGAGTAACAAAATCTCAACAATGAATAACCTTCCATAATGACAAGGCTATCATCCATTGGAGAAACAAAATCTCAACAATGAACTACCTTCCATAATGACAAGGATACCATCCATTGGAGTAACAAAATCTCAAAAATGAAATACCTACCATAATGCCAAAGCTATCATCCATTGGAGAAACAAAATCTCAACAATGAATTACCTTCCATAATGACAAGGATACCATCAATTAGAGTAACAAAATCTCAACAACGAACTACCATCCATAATGACAAGGCTACCATCCATTGGAGTAACAAAATCTTAACAACAAACTACCTTCCATAATGACAAGGCTACCATCCATTAAAGTAACAAAATCTCAAAACCAAACTATCTTCCATAATGACAAGGCTACCATCCATTGGAGTAACAAAATCTCAACAATGAACTACCTTCCAAAATGACAAGGCTACCATCCATAATGACAAGGGTACCATCCATTGGAGTAACAAAAATATCGTCAACAAAGTACCTTCAATAATGACAAGGCTACCATCCATTGTAGTAACAAAAATCTCGACAACAGACTAGCTTCCATAATGACAAGGCTACCATCTATTGGAGTAACAAAAATGTCGATAACAGACTACGTTCCATAATGACAAGGCTACCATCCAATGGAATAACAAAAATCTCGACAACAGACTACCTTCCATACTCACAAGGCTACCACACATTGATGTAACAGATATCTCAATGACAAACTACCTTCAATAATGACAAGGCTATAATCCATTGGAGTAACAAAAATATCGACAACAACCTACCTTCCCTAATGACAAGGCTACCACCTATTGGAGTAAAAAGGACATCTACAATATACTACCTTCCATAATGATAAGCCTACCATCCATTGAAGTAACAAAAATGTAAACAAAAGACTACCATCCATAATGACAAGGCTATCATTCATTGGAGTAACAGAAATCATAACGAAAAACTACCTTCCATAATGTCAAGGCTACCATCCATTAGAGTAACAAAAATATGAACAGAAGACTACCTTCCATAATTACAAGGCTACCATCCATTGGAGTAACAAAAATCTCGATAACAAACTACCTTCCATAATGACAAGGCTAAGATCCATTCGAGTAACAAAAATATCGACAATAGAGTACCTTCCATAATGACAAGCATACCATCCATTAGAGTAACAAAAATCTCGACAACAGAGTACCTTTCAGAATGACAAGGCTACATTCCATTAGAGTAACAAAAATATTGACAACAGACTATGTCCCATAATGACAAGGCTACCATCAATTGGAGTAACAAAATTCTCGACAACAGACTACCTTCCATAATGACAATGCTACCATCCAATGGAATAACAAAAATCTTGACAATAGACTACCTTCCATAATGACAAGGTTCCCATACAATGAAGTAACAAATATCTCAATGACAAACTACCTTCCATAATGACAAGGCTATAATCCATTGGAGTAACAATAATATCGACAACAGCCTACCTTCCATAATGACAAGCCTACCACCCATTGGAGTAAAAAAGATATCTACAATATACTACCTTCCATAATGATAAGGCTACCATCCATTGGATTAACAAAAATATCGACAACAAACTACCTTCTATAATGATAAGGCTACCATCCATTGGAGTAACAAAAATCTGAACAAAAGACTACCTTCTATAATGATAAGGCTACCATCCATTGGAGTAACAGAAATCATAACGACAAACTACCTTCCATAATGACAAGGTTACCACCCATTGGGGTAATAAAAATCTGAACAAAAGACTACCTTCCATAATTACAAGGCTACCATCCATTGGAGTAACAAAAATCTCGACAACAGACTACCTTCCAAAATGACAAGGTTACCATCCATTAGAATAACAAAAATCTTGACATCAGACTACCTTCCATAATGATAAGGCTACCATTCAATGGAATAACAAAAATCTCGACAACAGACTACCTTCCATAATAAAAAGGATACCATCCATCGGAGTAATAAAAATCTCGACAACAGACTAGCTTCAATAATGACAAGGCTACCATCCATTGGAGTAACAAAAATCTTGACAACAGACAACCTTCTGTAATGACAAGGCTACCATCCATTGGAGTAAATAAAATATGAACAAAACACTACCTTCCATAATGACAAGGCTACCATCCATTGGAGTAACATAAATCATAATTATAGACTTCCTTTCAAAATAACAAGGCTACCATCCATTGGAGTAACAAAAATCTAAACAAAAGACTACTTTCCATAATTATAAGGCTACCATCCATTATAGTAACAAAAATCTTGACAAGACTACCTTCCATAATGACAATGCTAACATCCAATGGAGTAAGAAAAATATCAACAACGGACTAACTTCCAGAATGACAAGGCTACCATCCATTGTAGTAACAAAATATCGACAACCGACTACCTTCCATAATGACAAGGCTACCATCAATTGGAGTAACAAAAATCTCGACAATAGACTACCTTCCATAATGACAAGGCTACCATCCATTGGAGTAAAAAAAATAACGGAAAACAGAGTACCTTCCATAATGACAAAGCTACCATCAATTGGAGTAACAAAAATCATGACAACAGACTACCTTCCATAATGACAAAGCTACCATCCATTGGAGTAACAAAAATATCGACAACACAGTACCTTCCATAATGACAAGGCTACCATCCATCGGAGTAACAAAAATCTCGACAACAGAGTATCTTCCATTATGACAAGGCTACAATCCATTGGAGTAACAAACATATTGACAACAGACTACGTCCCATAATGACAAGGCTACCATCAATTGGAGTAACAAAAATCTCGACAACACACTACCTTCCATAATGACAAGACTACCATCCATTGGAGAAACAAAAATCTTGACAACACATTACCTTCTATAATGACAAGGCTACCATCCAATGGAATAACAAAAATCTCGACAACAGACAACCTTCCATAATGAAAAGGATACTATCCATTGGAGTAAAAAAAATCTCGACAACAGACTAGCTTCAATAATGACAAGGCTACCATCCATTGGAGTAACAAAAATCTTGACAACCGACTCCCTTCTGTAATGACAAGGCTACAATCCATTGCAGTAACAAAAATCTGAACAAAATACTACCTGCCATAATGACAAGGCTACCATCCATTGGAGTAACAAAAATCATAACGATAGACTTCTTTCCATAATGACAAGGCTAACATCCACTGGAGTAACAAAAATCTGAACAAAAGACTACTTTCCATAATTATAAGGCTACCATCCAATGTAGTAACAAAAATCTGAACAGCAGACTACCTTCCATAATGACAAGGCTACCATCCATTGGAGTAACAAAAATATCGACAACAGAGTACTTTCCATAATTACAAGCATACCATCCATTAGAGTAACAAAAATCTCGACAACAGAGTACCTTCCATAATGACAAGGCTATATTCCATTAGAGTAACAAAAATATTGACAACAAACTATGTCCCATAATGACAAGGCTACCATCAATTGGAGTAACAAAAATCTCGACAACAGACTACCTTCCATAATGACAAGGCTACCATCCATTGGAGTAACAAAAATCTCAACGACAGACTACCTTCCATAATGACAAGGTTACCATCCATTAGAATAAAAAAAATCTCGACATCAGACTACCTTCCATAATGACAAGGTTACCATCCAATGGAATAACAAAAATCTCGACAACAGACTACCTTCCATAATGACAAGGCTACCACACAATGAAGTAACAGATATCTCAATGACAAACTACCTTCCATAATGACAAGGCTATAATCCATTGGAGTAACAAAAATATTGACAACAACCTACCTTCCATAATGACAAGGCTACCACCCATTAGAGTAAAAAAGATATCTACAATATACTACCTTCCATAATGATAAGGCTACCATCCATTGGAGTAACAAAAATATCGACAACAAACTAACTTCTATAATGATAAGGCTACCACCCATTGGGGTAACAAAAATCTGAACAAAAGACTACCTTCCATAATGACAAGGCTACCATCCATTGGAGTAATAAAACTAACGACAACAGAGTACCTTCAATAATGACAAGGCTACCACCCATTGGAGTAACAAAAATATTGACAATATACTACGTCCCATAATGACAAGGCTACCATCCATTGGAGTAACAAAAATATCGACAACAAACTACCTTCTGTAATGATAAGGCTACCATCCATTGGAGTAACAAAAATCTGAACAAAAGACTACCTTCCATAATGATAAGGCTACCATCCATTGGAGTAACAGAAATCATAACGATAAGCTACCTTCCATAATGACAAGGTTACCACCCATTGGAGTAACAAAAATATGAACAAAAGACTACCTTCCATAATTACAAGGCTACCATCCATTGGAGTAACAAAAATCTCGACAACAAACTATCTTCCATAATGACAAGGCTACCATCCATTGAAGTAACAAAAATATTGACAACAGACTACGTCCCATAATGACAAGGCTACCATCCATTGGAGTAACAAAAATCTCGACAATAGATTACCTTCCATAATGACAAGGCTACCATCCACTTGAGTAACAAAAATCTCGACAACAGACTAACTTCCATAATGACAAGGCTACCATCCATTGGAGTAATAAAAATATCGACAGCAGAGTACCTTCTATAATGACAAGGCTACCATCCATTGGAGTAACAAAAATCTCGACAACAAACTATCCTCAGTAATGACAAGGCTACCATCAATTGAAGTAACAAAAATATTGACAACAGACTACGTCCCATAATGACAAGGCTACCATCCATTGGAGTAACAAAAATATCGACAATAAACTACCTTCCATACCCACAAGGCTACCATCCATTGGAGTAACAAAAATATCGACAACAAATTACCTTCCTTAATGACAAGGCTACCATCCATTGGAGTAACAAAAATCTCAACAACAGACTACGTTCCATAATGACAAAGTACCATCCATTGGAATAACAAAAATCACGAAAACATACTACCTTCCATTATCACAAGGCTACCATCCATTGCAGTAACAAAAACATTGACAACAGACTACCTTCCATAATGACATGGCTACCATTAATTGGAGTAAAAAAAATCTAGACAACAGACTAGCTTCCATAATGACAAGGCTACCATCCATTAGAGTAACAAAAAAATCGACAACAGACTATCTTCCATAATGACAAGGTTATAATCCATTGGAATAACAAAAATCACGAAAACAGACTACCTTCCATAATGAAAAGGCTATTATCCAATGGAATAACAAAAATCTAGACAATAGACTACTTTCCATAATGACAAGGCTACCATCCATTGGAGTAACAAAAATCTCGACTACAGACTAACTTCCATAATGACAAGGCTACCATCCATTGGAGTAAAAAAAATATTGACAACAGAGTACCTTCTAAAATGAAAAGGCTACCATCCATTGGAGTAACAAAAATCTCGACAACAGACTATCTTCAATAATGACAAGGCTACCATCCATTGAAGTAACAAAAATATTGACAACAGACTACGTCCCATAATGACAAGGTTACCATCCATTGGAGTAACAAAAATATCGACAATAGACTACCTTCCATAAACACAAGGCTACATTCCATTGGAGTAACAAAAATATCGACAACAAATTACATTCCATAATGACAAGGATACCATCCATTGGAGTAACAAAAATCTCGACAACAGACTAACTTCCATAATGACAAGGCTACCATCCATTGGAGTAACACAAATCTCAACAATAGACTTTGTTCCATAATGTCAAAGTACCACCCATTGGAATAACAAAAATCAAGAAAACATACTACCTTCCATAATCACAAGGCTACCATCCATTGGAGTAACAAAAAGATTGACAACAGACTACTTTCCATAATGACATGGCTACCATTCATTGGAGTAACAAAAATCTCGACAACAGAATAGCTTCCAAAATGACATGGCTACCATCCATTGGAGTAACCAAAAAATCGACAACAGACTATCTTCCATAATGACAAGGTTACCATCCTTTGGAATAACAAAAATCAAGAAAATAGACTGCCTTCCATAATGAAAAGGCTACTATCCAATTGAATAACAAAAATCTAGACAACAGACTACCTTCCATAATGACAAGGCTACCATCCATTGCAGTAACAAAAATCTCGATAAGAGACTACCTTCCATAATGACAAGGCTACCATCCATTGGAGTAACAAAAATCTCGACAACAGACTAGCTTCCATAATGACAATGCTACCATCCATTGGAGTAATAAAAATATCAACAACGGAGTAACTTCTATAATGACAAGGCTACTATCTATTAGAGTAACAAAAATCTCGACAAAATACTATCTTCCATAATGACAAGGCTACCATCCATTGAAGTAACAAAAATATTGACAACAGACTACGTCCCATAATGACAAGGCTGCCATCCATTGGAGTAACAAAAATATCGACAACAAACTACCTTCTGTAATGATAAGGCTACCATCCATTGGAGTAACAAAAATCTGAACAAAAGACTACCTTCCATAATGATAAGGCTACCATCCATTGGAGTAACATAAATCATAACGATAAGCTACCTTCCATAATGACAAGGTTACCACCCATTGGAGTAACAAAAATCTGAACAAAAGACTACCTTCCATAATTACAAGGCTACCATCCATTGGAGTAACAAAAATCTCGACAACAAACTATCTTCCATAATGACAAGGCTACCATCCATTGAAGTAACAAAAATATTGACAACAGACTACGTCCCATAATGACAAGGCTACCATCCATTGGAGTAACAAAAATCTCGACAATAGATTACCTTCCATAATGACAAGGCTACCATCCACTTGAGTAACAAAAATCTCGATAACAGACTAACTTCCATAATGACAAGGCTACCATCCATTGGAGTAATAAAAATATCGACAGCAGAGTACCTTCTATAATGACAAGGCTACCATCCATTGGAGTAACAAAAATCTCGACAACAAACTATCCTCAGTAATGACAAGGCTACCATCAATTGAAGTAACAAAAATATTGACAACAGACTACGTCCCATAATGACAAGGCTACCATCCATTGGAGTAACAAAAATATCGACAATAGACTACCTTCCATACCCACAAGGCTACCATCCATTGGAGTAACAAAAATATCGACAACAAATTACCTTCCTTAATGACAAGGATACCATCCATTAAAGTAACAAAAATCTCGACAACTGACTAGATTTCATAATGACAAGGCTATCATCCATTGGAGTAATTAAAATCTCAACAATAGACTACGTTCCATAATGACAAAGTACCATCCATTGGAATAACAAAAATCACGAAAACATACTACCTTCCATTATCACAAGGCTACCATCCATTGCATTAACAAAAACATTGACAACAGACTACCTTCCATAATGACATGGCTACCATTAATTGGAGTAACAAAAATCTCGACAATAGACTACCTTCCATAATGACAAGGCTACCATCCATTGGAGTAAAAAAAATAACGGAAAACAGAGTACCTTCCATAATGACAATGCTACCATCAATTGGAGTAACAAAAATCATGACAACAGACTACCTTCCATAATAACAAAGCTACCATCCATTGGAGTAACAAAAATATCGACAACACAGTACCTTCCATAATGACAAGGCTACCATCCATCGGAGTAACAAAAATCTCGACAACAGAGTATCTTCCATTATGACAAGGCTACAATCCATTGGAGTAACAAACATATTGACAACAGACTACGTCCCATAATGACAAGGCTACCATCAATTGGAGTAACAAAAATCTCGACAACACACTACCTTCCATAATGACAAGACTACCATCCATTGGAGAAACAAAAATCTTGACAACACATTACCTTCTATAATGACAAGGCTACCATCCAATGGAATAACAAAAATCTCGACAACAGACAACCTTCCATAATGAAAAGGATACTATCCATTGGAGTAAAAAAAATCTCGACAACAGACTAGCTTCAATAATGACAAGGCTACCATCCATTGGAGTAACAAAAATCTTGACAACCAACTCCCTTCTGTAATGACAAGGCTACAATCCATTGCAGTAACAAAAATCTGAACAAAATACTACCTGCCATAATGACAAGGCTACCATCCATTGGAGTAACAAAAATCATAACGATAGACTTCTTTCCATAATGACAAGGCTAACATCCACTGGAGTAACAAAAATCTGAACAAAAGACTACTTTCCATAATTATAAGGCTACCATCCAATGTAGTAACAAAAATCTGAACAGCAGACTACCTTCCATAATGACAAGGCTACCATCCATTGGAGTAACAAAAATATCGACAACATAGTACTTTCCATAATTACAAGCATACCATCCATTAGAGTAACAAAAATCTCGACAACAGAGTACCTTCCATAATTACAAGGCTATATTCCATTAGAGTAACAAAAATATTGACAACAAACTATGTCCCATAATGACAAGGCTACCATCAATTGGAGTAACAAAAATCTCGACAACAGACTACCTTCCATAATGACAAGGCTACCATCCATTGGAGTAACAAAAATCTCAACGACAGACTACCTTCCATAATGACAAGGTTACCATCCATTAGAATAAAAAAAATCTCGACATCAGACTACCTTCCATAATGACAAGGTTACCATCCAATGGAATAACAAAAATCTCGACAACAGACTACCTTCCATAATGACAAGGCTACCACACAATGAAGTAACAGATATCTCAATGACAAACTACCTTCCATAATGACAAGGCTATAATCCATTGGAGTAACAAAAATATTGACAACAGCCTACCTTCCATAATGACAAGGCTACCACCCATTAGAGTAAAAAAGATATCTACAATATACTACCTTCCATAATGATAAGGCTACCATCCATTGGAGTAACAAAAATATCAACAACAAACTAACTTCTATAATGATAAGGCTACCACCCATTGGGGTAACAAAAATCTGAACAAAAGACTACCTTCCATAATGACAAGGCTACCATCCATTGGAGTAATAAAACTAACGACAACAGAGTACCTTCAATAATGACAAGGCTACCACCCATTGGAGTAACAAAAATATTGACAATAGACTACGTCCCATAATGACAAGGCTACCATCCATTGGAGTAACAAAAATATCGACAACAAACTACCTTCTGTAATGATAAGGCTACCATCCATTGGAGTAACAAAAATCTGAACAAAAGACTACCTTCCATAATGATAAGGCTACCATCCATTGGAGTAACAGAAATCATAACGATAAGCTACCTTCCATAATGACAAGGTTACCACCCATTGGAGTAACAAAAATATGTACAAAAGACTACCTTCCATAATTACAAGGCTATCATCCATTGGAGTAACAAAAATCTCGACAACAAACTATCTTCCATAATGACAAGGCTACCATCCATTGAAGTAACAAAAATATTGACAACAGACTACGTCCCATAATGACAAGGCTACCATCCATTGGAGTAACAAAAATCTCGACAATAGATTACCTTCCATAATGACAAGGCTACCATCCACTTGAGTAACAAAAATCTCGACAACAGACTAACTTCCATAATGACAAGGCTACCATCCATTGGAGTAATAAAAATATCGACAGCAGAGTACCTTCTATAATGACAAGGCTACCATCCATTGGAGTAACAAAAATCTCGACAACAAACTATCCTCAGTAATGACAAGGCTACCATCAATTGAAGTAACAAAAATATTGACAACAGACTACGTCCCATAATGACAAGGCTACCATCCATTGGAGTAACAAAAATATCGACAATAGACTACCTTCCATACCCACAAGGCTACCATCCATTGGAGTAACAAAAATATCGACAACAAATTACCTTCCTTAATGACAAGGATACCATCCATTAAAGTAACAAAAATCTCGACAACAGACTAGATTTCATAATGACAAGGCTACCATCCATTGGAGTAATTAAAATCTCAACAATAGACTATGTTCCATAAGGACAAAGTACCATCCATTGGAATAACAAAAATCACGAAAACATACTACCTTCCATTATCACAAGGCTACCATCCATTGCAGTAACAAAAACAATGACAACAGACTACCTTCCATAATGACATGGCTACCATTAATTGGAGTAACAAAAATCTAGACAACAGACTAGCTTCCATAATGACAAGGCTACCATCCATTGGAGTAACAAAAAAATCGACAACAGACTATCTTCCATAATGACAAGGTTATAATCCATTGGAATAACAAAAATCACGAAAACAGACTACCTTCCATAATGAAAAGGCTATTATCCAATGGAATAACAAAAATCTAGACAATAGACTACTTTCCATAATGACAAGGCTACCATCCATTGGAGTAACAAAAATCTCGACTACAGACTAACTTCCATAATGACAAGGCTACCATCCATTGGAGTAAAAAAAATATTGACAACAGAGTACCTTCTAAAATGAAAAGGCTACCATCCATTGGAGTAACAAAAATCTCGACAACAGACTATCTTCAATAATGACAAGGCTACCATCCATTGAAGTAACAAAAATATTGACAACAGACTACGTCCCATAATGACAAGGTTACCATCCATTGGAGTAACAAAAATATCGACAATAGACTACCTTCCATAAACACAAGGCTACATTCCATTGGAGTAACAAAAATATCGACAACAAATTACATTCCATAATGACAAGGATACCATCCATTGGAGTAACAAAAATCTCGACAACAGACTAACTTCCATAATGACAAGGCTACCATCCAATGGAGTAACACAAATCTCAACAATAGACTTTGTTCCATAATGTCAAAGTACCACCCATTGGAATAACAAAAATCAAGAAAACATACTACCTTCCATAATCACAAGGCTACCATCCATTGGAGTAACAAAAAGATTGACAACAGACTACTTTCCATAATGACATGGCTACCATTCATTGGAGTAACAAAAATCTCGACAACTGAATAGATTCCAAAATGACATGGCTACCATCCATTGGAGTAACCAAAAAATCGACAACAGACTATCTTCCATAATGACAAGGTTACCATCCTTTGGAATAACAAAAATCAAGAAAATAGACTGCCTTCCATAATGAAAAGGCTACTATCCAATGGAATAACAAAAATCTAGACAACAGACTACCTTC
Organism: Vicia faba; assembly: GCA_948472305.1. Taxonomy (NCBI): domain Eukaryota; kingdom Viridiplantae; phylum Streptophyta; class Magnoliopsida; order Fabales; family Fabaceae; genus Vicia; species Vicia faba. Next base: position 801,610,157 of record OX451737.1, on the reverse strand, counting down.
CATAATGACAAGGCTACCATCCATTGCAGTAACAAAAATCTCGATAAGAGACTACCTTCCATAATGACAAGGCTACCATCCATTGGAGTAACAAAAATCTCGACAACAGACTAGCTTCCATAATGACAATGCTACCATCCATTGGAGTAATAAAAATATCAACAACGGAGTAACTTCTATAATGACAAGGCTACTATCTATTAGAGTAACAAAAATCTCGACAAAATACTATCTTCCATAATGACAAGGCTACCACCCATTGGAGTAACAAAAATATTGACAATAGACTACGTCCCATAATGACAAGGCTGCCATCCATTGGAGTAACAAAAATATCGACAACAAACTACCTTCTGTAATGATAAGGCTACCATCCATTGGAGTAACAAAAATCTGAACAAAAGACTACCTTCCATAATGATAAGGCTACCATCCATTGGAGTAACAGAAATCATAACGATAAGCTACCTTCCATAATGACAAGGTTACCACCCATTGGAGTAACAAAAATCTGAACAAAAGACTACCTTCCATAATTACAAGGCTACCATCCATTGGAGTAACAAAAATCTCGACAACAAACTATCTTCCATAATGACAAGGCTACCATCCATTGAAGTAACAAAAATATTGACAACAGACTACGTCCCATAATGACAAGGCTACCATCCATTGGAGTAACAAAAGTCTCGACAATAGATTACCTTCCATAATGACAAGGCTACCATCCACTTGAGTAACAAAAATCTCGACAACAGACTAACTTCCATAATGACAAGGCTACCATCAATTGGAGTAATAAAAATATCGACAACAGAGTACCTTCTATAATGACAAGGCTACCATCCATTGGAGTAACAAAAATCTCGACAACAAACTATCCTCAGTAATGACAAGGCTACCATCAATTGAAGTAACAAAAATATAGACAACAGACTACGTCCCATAATGACAAGGCTACCATCCATTGGAGTAAAAAAAATATCGACAATAGACTACCTTCCATACCCACAAGGCTACCATCCATTGGAGTAACAAAAATATCGACAACAAATTACCTTCCTTAATGACAAGGATACCATCCATTAAAGTAACAAAAATCTCGACAACAGACTAGATTTCATAATGACAAGGCTACCATCCATTGGAGTAATTAAAATCTCAACAATAGACTACGTTCCAAAATGACAAAGTACCATCCATTGGAATAACAAAAATCACGAAAACATACTACCTTCCATTATCACAAGGCTACCATCCATTGCAGTAACAAAAACATTGACAACAGACTACCTTCCATAATGACATGGCTACCATTAATTGGAGTAACAAAAATCTAGACAACAGACTAGCTTCCATAATGACAAGGCTACCATCCATTGGAGTAACAAAAAAATCGACAACAGACTATCTTCCATAATGACAAGGTTATAATCCATTGGAATAACAAAAATCACGAAAACAGACTACCTTCCATAATGAAAAGGCTATTATCCAATGGAATAACAAAAATCTAGACAATAGACTACTTTCCATAATGACAAGGCTACCATCCATTGGAGTAACAAAAATCTCGACTACAGACTAACTTCCATAATGACAAGGCTACCATCCATTGGAGTAAAAAAAATATTGACAACAGAGTACCTTCTAAAATGAAAAGGCTACCATCCATTGGAGTAACAAAAATCTCGACAACAGACTATCTTCAATAATGACAAGGCTACCATCCATTGAAGTAACAAAAATATTGACAACAGACTACGTCCCATAATGACAAGGTTACCATCCATTGGAGTAACAAAAATATCGACAATAGACTACCTTCCATAAACACAAGGCTACATTCCATTGGAGTAACAAAAATATCGACAACAAATTACATTCCATAATGACAAGGATACCATCCATTGGAGTAACAAAAATCTCGACAACAGACTAACTTCCATAATGACAAAGCTACCATCCATTGGAGTAACACAAATCTCAACAATAGACTTTGTTCCATAATGTCAAAGTACCACCCATTGGAATAACAAAAATCAAGAAAACATACTACCTTCCATAATCACAAGGCTACCATCCATTGGAGTAACAAAAAGATTGACAACAGACTACTTTCCATAATGACATGGCTACCATTCATTGGAGTAACAAAAATCTCGACAACAGAATAGCTTCCAAAATGACATGGCTACCATCCATTGGAGTAACCAAAAAATCGACAACAGACTATCTTCCATAATGACAAGGTTACCATCCTTTGGAATAACAAAAATCAAGAAAATAGACTGCCTTCCATAATGAAAAGGCTATTATCCAATGGAATAACAAAAATCTAGACAACAGACTACCTTCCATAATGACAAGGCTACCATCCATTGCAGTAACAAAAATCTCGATAAGAGACTACCTTCCATAATGACAAGGCTACCATCCATTGGAGTAACAAAAATCTCGACAACAGACTAGCTTCCATAATGACAATGCTACCATCCATTGGAGTAATAAAAATATCAACAACGGAGTAACTTCTATAATGACAAGGCTACTATCTATTAGAGTAACAAAAATCTCGACAAAATACTATCTTCCATAATGACAAGGCTACCATCCATTGAAGTAACAAAAATATTGACAACAGACTACGTCCCATAATGACAAGGCTGCCATCCATTGGAGTAACAAAAATATCGACAACAAACTACCTTCTGTAATGATAAGGCTACCATCCATTGGAGTAACAAAAATCTGAACAAAAGACTACCTTCCATAATGATAAGGCTACCATCCATTGGAGTAACAGAAATCATAACGATAAGCTACCTTCCATAATGACAAGGTTACCACCCATTGGAGTAACAAAAATCTGAACAAAAGACTACCTTCCATAATTACAAGGCTACCATCCATTGGAGTAACAAAAATCTCGACAACAAACTATCTTCCATAATGACAAGGCTACCATCCATTGAAGTAACAAAAATATTGACAACAGACTACGTCCCATAATGACAAGGCTACCATCCATTGGAGTAACAAAAATCTCGACAATAGATTACCTTCCATAATGACAAGGCTACCATCCACTTGAGTAACAAAAATCTCGACAACAGACTAACTTCCATAATGACAAGGCTACCATCCATTGGAGTAATAAAAATATCGACAGCAGAGTACCTTCTATAATGACAAGGCTACCATCCATTGGAGTAACAAAAATCTCGACAACAAACTATCCTCAGTAATGACAAGGCTACCATCAATTGAAGTAACAAAACTATTGACAACAGACTACGTCCCATAATGACAAGGCTACCATCCATTGGAGTAACAAAAATATCGACAATAGACTACCTTCCATATCCACAAGGCTACCATCCATTGGAGTAACAAAAATATCGACAACAAATTACCTTCCTTAATGACAAGGATACCATCCATTAAAGTAACAAAAATCTCGACAACTGACTAGATTTCATAATGACAAGGCTACCATCCATTGGAGTAATTAAAATCTCAACAATAGACTACGTTCCATAATGACAAAGTACCATCCATTGGAATAACAAAAATCACGAAAACATACTACCTTCCATTATCACAAGGCTACCATCCATTGCATTAACAAAAACATTGACAACAGACTACCTTCCATAATGACATGGCTACCATTAATTGGAGTAACAAAAATCTCGACAATAGACTACCTTCCATAATGACAAGGCTACCATCCATTGGAGTAAAAAAAATAACGGAAAACAGAGTACCTTCCATAATGACAAAGCTACCATCAATTGGAGTAACAAAAATCATGACAACAGACTACCTTCCATAATAACAAAGCTACCATCCATTGGAGTAACAAAAATATCGACAACACAGTACCTTCCATAATGACAAGGCTACCATCCATCGGAGTAACAAAAATCTCGACAACAAAGTATCTTCCATTATGACAAGGCTACAATCCATTGGAGTAACAAACATATTGACAACAGACTACGTCCCATAATGACAAGGCTACCATCAATTGGAGTAACAAAAATCTCGACAACACACTACCTTCCATAATGACAAGACTACCATCCATTGGAGAAACAAAAATCTTGACAACACATTACCTTCTATAATGACAAGGCTACCATCCAATGGAATAACAAAAATCTCGACAACAGACAACCTTCCATAATGAAAAGGATACTATCCATTGGAGTAAAAAAAATCTCGACAACAGACTAGCTTCAATAATGACAAGGCTACCATCCATTGGAGTAACAAAAATCTTGACAACCAACTCCCTTCTGTAATGACAAGGCTACAATCCATTGCAGTAACAAAAATCTGAACAAAATACTACCTGCCATAATGACAAGGCTACCATCCATTGGAGTAACAAAAATCATAACGATAGACTTCTTTCCATAATGACAAGGCTAACATCCACTGGAGTAACAAAAATCTGAACAAAAGACTACTTTCCATAATTATAAGGCTACCATCCAATGTAGTAACAAAAATCTGAACAGCAGACTACCTTCCATAATGACAAGGCTACCATCCATTGGAGTAACAAAAATATCAACAACAGAGTACTTTCCATAATTACAAGCATACCATCCATTAGAGTAACAAAAATCTCGACAACAGAGTACCTTCCATAATGACAAGGCTATATTCCATTAGAGTAACAAAAATATTGACAACAAACTATGTCCCATAATGACAAGGCTACCATCAATTGGAGTAACAAAAATCTCGACAACAGACTATCTTCCATAATGACAAGGCTACCATCCATTGGAGTAACAAAAATCTCAACGACAGACTACCTTCCATAATGACAAGGTTACCATCCATTAGAATAAAAAAAATCTCGACATCAGACTACCTTCCATAATGACAAGGTTACCATCCAATGGAATAACAAAAATCTCGACAACAGACTACCTTCCATAATGACAAGGCTACCACACAATGAAGTAACAGATATCTCAATGACAAACTACCTTCCATAATGACAAGGCTATAATCCATTGGAGTAACAAAAATATTGACAACAGCCTACCTTCCATAATGACAAGGCTACCACCCATTGGAGTAAAAAAGATATCTACAATATACTACCTTCCATAATGATAAGGCTACCATCCATTGGAGTAACAAAAATATCAACAACAAACTAACTTCTATAATGATAAGGCTACCACCCATTGGGGTAACAAAAATCTGAACAAAAGACTACCTTCCATAATGACAAGGCTACCATCCATTGGAGTAATAAAACTAACGACAACAGAGTACCTTCAATAATGACAAGGCTACCACCCATTGGAGTAACAAAAATATTGACAATAGACTACGTCCCATAATGACAAGGCTACCATCCATTGGAGTAACAAAAATATCGACAACAAACTACCTTCTGTAATGATAAGGCTACCATCCATTGGAGTAACAAAAATCTGAACAAAAGACTACCTTCCATAATGATAAGGCTACCATCCATTGGAGTAACAGAAATCATAACGATAAGCTACCTTCCATAATGACAAGGTTACCACCCATTGGAGTAACAAAAATATGTACAAAAGACTACCTTCCATAATTACAAGGCTATCATCCATTGGAGTAACAAAAATCTCGACAACAAACTATCTTCCATAATGACAAGGCTACCATCCATTGAAGTAACAAAAATATTGACAACAGACTACGTCCCATAATGACAAGGCTACCATCCATTGGAGTAACAAAAATCTCGACAATAGATTACCTTCCATAATGACAAGGCTACCATCCACTTGAGTAACAAAAATCTCGACAACAGACTAACTTCCATAATGACAAGGCTACCATCCATTAGAGTAATAAAAATATCGACAGCAGAGTACCTTCTATAATGACAAGGCTACCATCCATTGGAGTAACAAAAATCTCGACAACAAACTATCCTCAGTAATGACAAGGCTACCATCAATTGAAGTAACAAAAATATTGACAACAGACTACGTCCCATAATGACAAGGCTACCATCCATTGGAGTAACAAAAATGTCGACAATAGACTACCTTCCATACCCACAAGGCTACAATCCATTGGAGTAACAAAAATATCGACAACAAATTACCTTCCTTAATGACAAGGATACCATCCATTAAAGTAACAAAAATCTCGACAACAGACTAGATTTCATAATGACAAGGCTACCATCCATTGGAGTAATTAAAATCTCAACAATAGACTACGTTCCAAAATGACAAAGTACCATCCATTGGAATAACAAAAATCACGAAAACATACTACCTTCCATTATCACAAGGCTACCATCCATTGCAGTAACAAAAACATTGACAACAGACTACCTTCCATAATGACATGGCTACCATTAATTGGAGTAACAAAAATCTAGACAACAGACTAGCTTCCATAATGACAAGGCTACCATCCATTGGAGTAACAAAAAAATCGACAACAGACTATCTTCCATAATGACAAGGTTATAATCCATTGGAATAACAAAAATCACGAAAACATACTACCTTCCATAATGAAAAGGCTATTATCCAATGGAATAACAAAAATCTAGACAATAGACTACTTTCCATAATGACAAGGCTACCATCCATTGGAGTAACAAAAATCTCGACTACATACTAACTTCCATAATGACAAGGCTACCATCCATTGGAGTAAAAAAAATATTGACAACAGAGTACCTTCTAAAATGAAAAGGCTACCATCCATTGGAGTAACAAAAATCTCGACAACAGACTATCTTCAATAATGACAAGGCTACCATCCATTGAAGTAACAAAAATATTGACAACAGACTACGTCCCATAATGACAAGGTTACCATCCATTGGAGTAACAAAAATATCGACAATAGACTACCTTCCATAAACACAAGGCTACATTCCATTGGAGTAACAAAAATATCGACAACAAATTACATTCCATAATGACAAGGATACCATCCATTGGAGTAACAAATATCTCGACAACAGACTAACTTCCATAATGACAAGGCTACCATCCATTGGAGTAACACAAATCTCAACAATAGACTTTGTTCCATAATGTCAAAGTACCACCCATTGGAATAACAAAAATCAAGAAAACATACTACCTTCCATAATCACAAGGCTACCATCCATTGGAGTAACAAAAAGATTGACAACAGACTACTTTCCATAATGACATGGCTACCATTCATTGGAGTAACAAAAATCTCGACAACAGAATAGCTTCCAAAATGACATGGCTACCATCCATTGGAGTAACCAAAAAATCGACAACAGACTATCTTCCATAATGACAAGGTTACCATCCTTTGGAATAACAAAAATCAAGAAAATAGACTGCCTTCCATAATGAAAAGGCTACTATCCAATGGAATAACAAAAATCTAGACAACAGACTACCTTCCATAATGACAAGGCTACCATCCATTGCAGTAACAAAAATCTCGATAAGAGACTACCTTCCATAATGACAAGGCTACCATCCATTGGAGTAACAAAAATCTCGACAACAGACTAGCTTCCATAATGACAATGCTACCATCCATTGGAGTAATAAAAATATCAACAACGGAGTAACTTCTATAATGACAAGGCTACTATCTATTAGAGTAACAAAAATCTCGACAAAATACTATCTTCCATAATGACAAGGCTACCATCCATTGAAGTAACAAAAATATTGACAACAGACTACGTCCCATAATGACAAGGCTGCCATCCATTGGAGTAACAAAAATATCGACAACAAACTACCTTCTGTAATGATAAGGCTACCATCCATTGGAGTAACAAAAATCTGAACAAAAGACTACCTTCCATAATGATAAGGCTACCATCCATTGGAGTAACAGAAATCATAACGATAAGCTACCTTCCATAATGACAAGGTTACCACCCATTGGAGTAACAAAAATCTGAACAAAAGACTACCTTCCATAATTACAAGGCTACCATCCATTGGAGTAACAAAAATCTCGACAACAAACTATCTTCCATAATGACAAGGCTACCATCCATTGAAGTAACAAAAATATTGACAACAGACTACGTCCCATAATGACAAGGCTACCATCCATTGGAGTAACAAAAATCTCGACAATAGATTACCTTCCATAATGACAAGGCTACCATCCACTTGAGTAACAAAAATCTCGACAACAGACTAACTTCCATAATGACAAGGCTACCATCAATTGGAGTAATAAAAATATCGACAGCAGAGTACCTTCTATAATGACAAGGCTACCATCCATTGGAGTAACAAAAATCTCGACAACAAACTATCCTAAGTAATGACAAGGCTACCATCAATTGAAGTAACAAAAATATTGACAACAGACTACGTCCTATAATGACAAGGCTACCATCCATTGGAGTAACAAAAATATCGACAATAGACTACCTTCCATACCCACAAGGCTACCATCCATTGGAGTAACAAAAATATCGACAACAAATTACCTTCCTTAATGACAAGGATACCATCCATTAAAGTAACAAAAATCTCGACAACACACTAGATTTCATAATGACAAGGCTACCATCCATTGGAGTAATTAAAATCTCAACAATAGACTACGTTCCATAATGACAAAGTACCATCCATTGGAATAACAAAAATCACGAAAACATACTACCTTCCATTATCACAAGGCTACCATCCATTGCAGTAACAAAAACATTGACAACAGACTACCTTCCATAATGACATGGCTACCATTAATTGGAGTAACAAAAATCTAGACAACAGACTAGCTTCCATAATGACAAGGCTACCATCCATTGGAGTAACAAAAAAATCGACAACAGACTATCTTCCATAATGACAAGGTTATAATCCATTGGAATAACAAAAATCACGAAAACAGACTACCTTTCATAATGAAAAGGCTATTATCCAATGGAATAACAAAAATCTAGACAATAGACTACTTTCCATAATGACAAGGCTACCATCCATTGGAGTAACAAAAATCTCGACTACAGACTAACTTCCATAATGACAAGGCTACCATCCATTGGAGTAAAAAAAATATTGACAACAGAGTACCTTCTAAAATGAAAAGGCTACCATCCATTGGAGTAACAAAAATCTCGACAACAGACTATCTTCAATAATGACAAGGCTACCATCCATTGAAGTAACAAAAATATTGACAACAGACTACGTCCCATAATGACAAGGTTACCATCCATTGGAGTAACAAAAATATCGACAATAGACTACCTTCCATAAACACAAGGCTACATTCCATTGGAGTAACAAAAATATCGACAACAAATTACATTCCATAATGACAAGGATACCATCCATTGGAGTAACAAAAATCTCGACAACAGACTAACTTCCATAATGACAAGGCTACCATCCATTGGAGTAACACAAATCTCAACAATAGACTTTGTTCCATAATGTCAAAGTACCACCCATTGGAATAACAAAAATCAAGAAAACATACTACCTTCCATAATCACAAGGCTACCATCCATTGGAGTAACAAAAAGATTGACAACAGACTACTTTCCATAATGACATGGCTACCATTCATTGGAGTAACAAAAATCTCGACAACAGAATAGCTTCCAAAATGACATGGCTACCATCCATTGGAGTAACCAAAAAATCGACAACAGACTATCTTCCATAATGACAAGGTTACCATCCTTTGGAATAACAAAAATCAAGAAAATAGACTGCCTTCCATAATGAAAAGGCTACTATCCAATGGAATAACAAAAATCTAGACAACAGACTACCTTCCATAATGACAAGGCTACCATCCATTGCAGTAACAAAAATCTCGATAAGAGACTACCTTCCATAATGACAAGGCTACCATCCATTGGAGTAACAAAAATCTCGACAACAGACTAGCTTCCATAATGACAATGCTACCATCCATTGGAGTAATAAAAATATCAACAACGGAGTAACTTCTATAATGACAAGGCTACTATCTATTAGAGTAACAAAAATCTCGACAAAATACTATCTTCCATAATGACAAGGCTACCATCCATTGAAGTAACAAAAATATTGACAACAGACTACGTCCCATAATGACAAGGCTGCCATCCATTGGAGTAACAAAAATATCGACAACAAACTACCTTCTGTAATGATAAGGCTACCATCCATTGGAGTAACAAAAATCTGAACAAAAGACTACCTTCCATAATGATAAGGCTACCATCCATTGGAGTAACAGAAATCATAACGATAAGCTACCTTCCATAATGACAAGGTTACCACCCATTGGAGTAACAAAAATATGAACAAAAGACTACCTTCCATAATTACAAGGCTACCATCCATTGGAGTAACAAAAATCTCGACAACAAACTATCTTCCATAATGACAAGGCTACCATCCATTGAAGTAACAAAAATATTGACAACAGACTACGTCCCATAATGACAAGGCTACCATCCATTGGAGTAACAAAAATCTCGACAATAGATTACCTTCCATAATGACAAGGCTACCATCCACTTGAGTAACAAAAATCTCGACAACAGACTAACTTCCATAATGACAAGGCTACCATCAATTGGAGTAATAAAAATATCGACAGCAGAGTACCTTCTATAATGACAAGGCTACCATCCATTGGAGTAACAAAAATCTCGACAACAAACTATCCTCAGTAATGACAAGGCTACCATCAATTGAAGTAACAAAAATATTGACAACAGACTACGTCCCATAATGACAAGGCTACCATCCATTGGAGTAACAAAAATATCGACAATAGACTACCTTCCATACCCACAAGGCTACCATCCATTGGAGTAACAAAAATATCGACAACAAATTACCTTCCTTAATGACAAGGATACCATCCATTAAAGTAACAAAAATCTCGACAACAGACTAGATTTCATAATGACAAGGCTACCATCCATTGGAGTAATTAAAATCTCAACAATAGACTACGTTCCATAATGACAAAGTACCATCCATTGGAATAACAAAAATCACGAAAACATACTACCTTCCATTATCACAAGGCTACCATCCATTGCAGTAACAAAAACATTGACAACAGACTACCTTCCATAATGACATGGCTACCATTAATTGGAGTAACAAAAATCTAGACAACAGACTAGCTTCCATAATGACAAGGCTACCATCCATTGGAGTAACAAAAAAATCGACAACAGACTATCTTCCATAATGACAAGGTTATAATCCATTGGAATAACAAAAATCACGAAAATAGACTACCTTCCATAATGAAAAGGCTATTATCCAATGGAATAACAAAAATCTAGACAATAGACTACTTTCCATAATGACAAGGCTACCATCCATTGGAGTAACAAAAATCTCGACTACAGACTAACTTCCATAATGACAAGGCTACCATCCATTGGAGTAAAAAAAATATTGACAACAGAGTACCTTCTAAAATGAAAAGGCTACCATCCATTGGAGTAACAAAAATCTCGACAACAGACTATCTTCAATAATGACAAGGCTACCATCCATTGAAGTAACAAAAATATTGACAACAGACTACGTCCCATAATGACAAGGTTACCATCCATTGGAGTAACAAAAATATCGACAATAGACTACCTTCCATAAACACAAGGCTACATTCCATTGGAGTAACAAAAATATCGACAACAAATTACATTCCATAATGACAAGGATACCATCCATTGGAGTAACAAAAATCTCGACAACAGACTAACTTCCATAATGACAAGGCTACCATCCATCGGAGTAACACAAATCTCAACAATAGACTTTGTTCCATAATGTCAAAGTACCACCCATTGGAATAACAAAAATCAAGAAAACATACTACCTTCCATAATCACAAGGCTACCATCCATTGGAGTAACAAAAAGATTGACAACAGACTACTTTCCATAATGACATGGCTACCATTCATTGGAGTAACAAAAATCTCGACAACAGAATAGCTTCCAAAATGACATGGCTACCATCCATTGGAGTAACCAAAAAATCGACAACAGACTATCTTCCATAATGACAAGGTTACCATCCTTTGGAATAACAAAAATCAAGAAAATAGACTGCCTTCCATAATGAAAAGGCTACTATCCAATGGAATAACAAAAATCTAGACAACAGACTACCTTCCATAATGACAAGGCTACCATCCATTGCAGTAACAAAAATCTCGATAAGAGACTACCTTCCATAATGACAAGGCTACCATCCATTGGAGTAACAAAAATCTCGACAACAGACTAGCTTCCATAATGACAATGCTACCATCCATTGGAGTAATAAAAATATCAACAACGGAGTAACTTCTATAATGACAAGGCTACTATCTATTAGAGTAACAAAAATCTCGACAAAATACTATCTTCCATAATGACAAGGCTACCATCCATTGAAGTAACAAAAATATTGACAACAGACTTCGTCCCATAATGAAAAGGCTGCCATCCATTGGAGTAACAAAAATATCGACAACAAACTACCTTGTGTAATGATAAGGCTACCATCCATTGGAGTAACAAAAATCTGAACAAAAGACTACCTTCCATAATGATAAGGCTACCATCCATTGGAGTAACAGAAATCATAACGATAAGCTACCTTCCATAATGACAAGGTTACCACCCATTGGAGTAACAAAAATCTGAACAAAAGACTACCTTCCATAATTACAAGGCTACCATCCATTGGAGTAACAAAAATCTCGACAACAAACTATCTTCCATAATGACAAGGCTACCATCCATTGAAGTAACAAAAATATTGACAACAGACTACGTCCCATAATGACAAGGCTACCATCCATTGGAGTAACAAAAATCTCGACAATAGATTACCTTCCATAATGACAAGGCTACCATCCACTTGAGTAACAAAAATCTCGACAACAGACTAACTTCCATAATGACAAGGCTACCATCCATTGGAGTAATAAAAATATCGACAGCAGAGTACCTTCTATAATGACAAGGCTACCATCCATTGGAGTAACAAAAATCTCGACAACAAACTATCCTCAGTAATGACAAGGCTACCATCAATTGAAGTAACAAAAATATTGACAACAGACTACGTCCCATAATGACAAGGCTACCATCCATTGGAGTAACAAAAATATCGACAATAGACTACCTTCCATACCCACAAGGCTACCATCCATTGGAGTAACAAAAATATCGAAAACAAATTACCTTCCTTAATGACAAGGATACCATCCATTAAAGTAACAAAAATCTCGACAACAGACTAGATTTCATAATGACAAGGCTACCATCCATTGGAGTAATTAAAATATCAAAAATAGACTACGTTCCATAATGACAAAGTACCATCCATTGGAATAACAAAAATCACGAAAACATACTACCTTCCATTATCACAAGGCTACCATCCATTGCAGTAACAAAAACATTGACAACAGACTACCTTCCATAATGGCATGGCTACCATTAATTGGAGTAACAAAAATCTAGACAACAGACTAGCTTCCATAATGACAAGGCTACCATCCATTGGAGTAACAAAAAAATCGACAACAGACTATCTTCCATAATGACAAGGTTATAATCCATTGGAATAACAAAAATCACGAAAATAGACTACCTTCCATAATGAAAAGGCTATTATCCAATGGAATAACAAAAATCTAGACAATAGACTACTTTCCATAATGACAAGGCTACCATCCATTGGAGTAACAAAAATATCGACTACAGACTAACTTCCATAATGACAAGGCTACCATCCATTGGAGTAAAAAAAATATTGACAACAGAGTACCTTCTAAAATGAAAAGGCTACCATCCATTGGAGTAACAAAAATCTCGACAACAGACTATCTTCAATAATGACAAGGCTACCATCCATTGAAGTAACAAAAATATTGACAACAGACTACGTCCCATAATGACAAGGTTACCATCCATTGGAGTAACAAAAATATCGACAATAGACTACCTTCCATAAACACAAGGCTACATTCCATTGGAGTAACAAAAATATCGACAAAAAATTACATTCCATAATGACAAGGATACCATCCATTGGAGTAACAAAAATCTCGACAATAGACTAACTTCCATAATGACAAGGCTACCATCCATTGGAGTAACACAAATCTCAACAATAGACTTTGTTCCATAATGTCAAAGTACCACCCATTGGAATAACAAAAATCAAGAAAACATACTACCTTCCATAATCACAAGGCTACCATCCATTGGAGTAACAAAAAGATTGACAACAGACTACTTTCCATAATGACATGGCTACCATTCATTGGAGTAACAAAAATCTCGACACCAGAATAGCTTCCAAAATGTCATGGCTACCATCCATTGGAGTAACCAGAAAATCGACAACAGACTATCTTCCATAATGACAAGGTTACCATCCTTTGGAATAACAAAAATCAAGAAAATAGACGGCCTTCCATAATGAAAAGGCTACTATCCAATGGAATAACAAAAATCTAGACAACAGACTACCTTCCATAATGACAAGGCTACCATCCATTGCAGTAACAAAAATCTCGATAAGAGACTACCTTCCATAATGACAAGGCTACCATCCATTGGAGTAACAAAAATCTCGACAACAGACTAGCTTCCATAATGACAATGCTACCATCCATTGGAGTAATAAAAATATCAACAACGGAGTAACTTCTATAATGACAAGGCTACTATCTATTAGAGTAACAAAAATCTCGACAAAATACTATCTTCCATAATGACAAGGCTACCATCCATTGAAGTAACAAAAATATCGACAACAGACTACCTTCCATAATGACAAGGCTGCCATCCATCGGAGTAAAAAAATCTCCATAACATACTACCTTCCATAATGGCAAGGCTACCACCCGTTGGAGTAATAAAGATATCTACAATAGACTACCTTCCATAATGATAAGGCTACCATCCATTGGTGTAACAAAAATATCAACAACAGACTACCTTTTGTAATGACAAGGATACCATCCCTTGGAGTAACAAAAATCTGAACAAAAGACTACCTTCCATAACGATAATGCTACCATCCATTAGAGTAACAGAAATCATAACGACAAACTACCTTCCATAATGAAAAGGCTACAATCCATTGGAGTAATAAAAATCTGAACAAAATACGATCATCCATAAATACAAGGCTACCATCCATTGGAGTAACCAAAATCTCGACAACAAACTACCTTCCATAATGACAAGGCTACCATCCATTGGAGTAACACGAATCTCGACAATAGACTACCTTCCATATTGACAAGGATACCATCCATTGGAGTAACAAAAATATAGACAACAGAGTACCTTCCATAATGACAAGGCTACCATCCATTGTAGTAACAAAAATCTCGACAACAAACTAGCTTCCATAATGACAAGGCTACCATCCATTGGAGTAACAAAAATCTCGACAACAGACTATGTTCCATAATGACAAAGTACCATCCATTGTAATAACAAAAATCATGAAAATATACTACCTTCCATAATCACAAGGCTACCATCCATTAGAATAACAAAAATCTCGACATCAGACTACCTTCCATAATGACAAGGCTACCATCCAATGGAATAACAAAAATCTTGACAACAAACTACCTTCCATAATGACAAGGCTACCACACATTGAAGTAACAAATATCTCAATAACAAACTAACTTCCATAATGACAAGGCTATAATCCATCGGAGTAACAAAAATATCGACAACAACCTACCTTCCATAATGACAAGGCTAACACCTATTGGAGTAAAAAAGACATTTACAATAGACTACCTTCCATAATGATAAGGCTACCATCCATTGGAGTAACAAAAATATCGACAACAGACTACCTTCTGTAATGATAAGGCTACCATCCATTGGAGTAACAAAAATATCAGACTACCTTCCATAATGATAAGGATACCATCCATTGGAGTAACAAAAATCTCGACAACAAACTATCTTCCATAATGACAAGGCTACCATCAATTGAAGTAACAAAAATATTGACAACAGTCTACGTCCCATAATGACAAGGCTACCATCCATTGGAGTAACAAAAATCTCGACAATAGATTACCTTCCTTAATGAAAAGACTACCATTCATTAGAGTAAAAAACTCTCGACAACAGACTACCTTCCATAATGAAAAGGTTACCATCCATCAGAATAACAAAAAACTCGACATCAGACTACCTTCCATAATGACAAGGCTACTATCCACTAGAGTAACAAAAATCTCGACAATAGACTAACTTCCATAATGACAAGGCTACCATCCATTGGAGTAATAAAAATATCGACAACAGAGTACCTTCTATAATGACAAGGCTACCATCCATTGTAGTAACAAAAATCTCGACAACAGACTATCCTCAATAATGACAAGGCTACCTTCCATTGAAGTAACAAAAATATTGACAACAGACTACGTCCCATAATGACAAGGCTACCATCCGTTGGAGTAACAAAAATATCGACAATAGACTACCTTCCATAACCACAAGGCTACCATCCATTGGAGTAACAAAAAAATCGACAACAAATTACCTTCCTTAATGACAAGGATACCATCCCTTAAAGTAACAAAAATATCGACAATAGACTAGCTTTTATAATGACAAGGCTACCATCCATTGGAGTAACTAAAATCTCAACAATAGACTATGTTCCCTAATGACAAAGTACCATCCATTGGAATAACAAAAATCACGAAAACATACTACCTTCCATAATCACAAGGCTACCATCCATTGCAGTAACAAAAACATTGACAACGGACTACCTTCCATAATGACATGGCTACCATTCATTGGAGTAACAAAAATCGAGACAATAGACTAGCTTCCATAATGACAAGGCTACCATCCATTGGAGTAACAAAAAAATCGACAACAGACTATCTTCCATAATGACAAGGTTACAATCCATTGGAATAACAAAATCCACGAAAACAGACTACCTTCCATAATGAAAAGGCTATTATCCAATGGAATAACAAAAATCTAGACAACATAGTACCTTTCATAATGACAAGGCTACCATCCATTGGAGTAACCAAAATCTCGACAACAGACTAACTTCCATAATGACAAGGCTACCATCCATTGAAGTAACAAAAATACTGACAACAGACTACGTCCCATAATGACAAGACTGCCATCCATTGGAGTAACAAAAATCTCGACAACAGATTACCTTCCATAATGAAAAGGCTACCATCCATCGGAGTAAAAAAATCTCCACAACATACTACCTTCCATAATGACAAGGCTACCACTCGTTGGAGTAAAAAAGATATCTACAATACACTATCTTCCATAATGATAAGGCTACCATCCATTGGAGTAACAAAAATATCAACAACAGACTACCTTTTGTAATGACAAGGATACCATCCATTGGAGTAACAAAAATCTGAACAAAAGACTACCTTCCATAATGATAATGCTACCATCAATTAAAGTAACAGAAATCATAACGACAAACTACCTTCCATAATGACAAGGCTACAATCCATTGGAGTAATAAAAATCTGAACAAAATACGATCATCCATAATTACAAGGCTACCATCCATTGGAGTAACAAAAATCTCAACAACAAACTACCTTCCATTATGACAAGGCTACCATCCATTGGAGTAACACGAATCTCGACAATAGACTACCTTCCATATTGACAAGGCTACCATCCATTGGAGTAACAAAAATATCGACAACAGAGTACCTTCCATAATGACAAGGCTACCATCCATTGTAGTAACAAAAATCTCGACAACAAACTAGCTTCCATAATGACAAGGCTACCATCCATTGGAGTAACAAAAATCTCGACAACAGACTATGTTCCATAATGACAAAGTACCATCCATTGTAATAACAAAAATCACGAAAATATACTACCTTCCATAATCACAAGGCTACCATCCATTAGAATAACAAAAATCTCGACATAAGACTACCTAACATAATGACAAGGCTACCATACAATGGAATAACAAAAATCTTGACAACAAACTACCTTCCATAATGACAAGGCTACCACACATTGAAGTAACAGATATCTCAATGACAAACTACCTTCCATAATGACAAGGCTATAATCCATCGGAGTAACAAAAATATCGACAATAACCTACCTTCCATAATGACAAGGCTAACACCTATTGGAGTAAAAAAGACATTTACAATAGACTACCTTCCATAATGATAAGGCTACCATCCATTGGAGTAACAAAAATATCGACAACAGACTACCTTCTGTAATGATAAGGCTACCATCCATTGGAGTAACAAAAATCTCAACAAAAGACTACCTTCCATAATGATAAGGCTACCATCCATTGGAGTAACAAAAATCTCGACAACAAACTATCTTCCATAATGACAAGGCTACCATCAATTGAAGTAACAAAAATATTGACAACAGTCTACGTCCCATAATGACAAGGCTACCATCCATTGGAGTAAAAAAAATCTCGACAATAGATTACCTTCCATAATGAAAAGGCTACCATTCATTAGAGTAAAAAACTCTCGACAACAGACTACCTTCCATAATGAAAAGGTTACCATCCATCAGAATAACAAAAAACTCGACATCAGACTACCTTCCATAATGACAAGGCTACCATCCAGTGGAGTAACAAAAATCTCGACAATAGACTAACTTCCATAATGACAAGGCTACCATCCATTGGAGTAATAAAAATATCGACAACAGAGTACCTTCTATAATGACAAGGCTACCATCCATTGTAGTAACAAAAATCTCGACAACAGACTATCCTCAATAATGACAAGGCTACCATCCATTGAAGTAAAAAAAATATTGACAACAGACTACGTCCCATAATGACAAGGCTACCATCCATTGGAGTAACAAAAATATCGACAATAGACTACCTTCCATAACCACAAGGCTACCATCCATTGGAGTAACAAAAAAATCGACAACAAATTACCTTCCTTAATGACAAGGATACCATCCCTTAAAGTAACAAAAATCTCGACAATAGACTAGCTTTCATAATGACAAGGCTACCATCCATTGGAGTAACTAAAATCTCAACAATAGACTATGTTCCCTAATGACAAAGTACCATCCATTGGAATAACAAAAATCACGAAAACATACTACCTTCCATAATCACAAGGCTACCATCCATTGCAGTAACAAAAACATTGACAACGAACTACCTTCCATAATGACATGGCTACCATTCATTGGAGTAACAAAAATCTAGACAACAGACTAGCTTCCATAATGACAAGGCTACCATCCATTGGAGTAACAAAAAAATCGACAACAGACTATCTTCCATAATGACAAGGTTAAAATCCATTGGAATAACAAAAATCACGAAAACAGACTACCTTCCATAATGAAAAGGCTATTATCCAATGGAATAACAAAAATCTAGACAACATAGTACCTTCCATAATGACAAGGCTACCATCCATTGGAGTAACCAAAATCTCGACAACACACTAACTTCCATAATGACAAGGCTACCATCCATTGAAGTAACAAAAATACTGACAACAGACTACGTCCCATAATGACAAGGCTGCCATCCATTGGAGTAACAAAAATCTCGACAACAGATTACCTTCCATAATGAAAAGGCTACCATCCATCGGAGTAAAAAAATCTCCACAACATACTACCTTCCATAATGACAAGGCTACCACTCGTTGGAGTAAAAAAGATATCTACAATACACTATCTTCCATAATGATAAGGCTACCATCCATTGGAGTAACAAAAATATCAACAACAGACTACCTTTTGTAATGACAAGGATACCATCCATTGGAGTAACAAAAATCTGAACAAAAGACTACCTTCCATAATGATAATGCTACCATCAATTAAAGTAACAGAAATCATAACGACAAACTACCTTCCATAATGACAAGGCTACAATCCATTGGAGTAATAAAAATCTGAACAAAATACGATCATCCATAATTACAAGGCTACCATCCATTGGAGTAATAAAAATCTCAACAACAAACTACCTTCCATTATGACAAGGCTACCATCCATTGGAGTAACACGAATCTCGACAATAGACTACCTTCTATATTGACAAGGCTACCATCCATTGGAGTAACAAAAATATCGACAATAGAGTACCTTCCATAATGACAAGGCTACCATCCATTGTAGTAACAAAAATCTCGACAACAAACTAGCTTCCATAATGACAAGGCTACCATCCATTGGAGTAACAAAAATCTCGACAACAGACTATGTTCCATAATGACAAAGTACCATCCATTGTAATAACAAAAATCACGAAAACATACTACCTTCCATAATCATAAGGCTACCATCCATTAGAATAACCAAAATCTCGGCATAAGACTACCTTCCATAATGACAAGGCTACCATACAATGGAATAACAAAAATCTTGACAACAAACTACCTTCCATAATGACAAGGCTACCACACATTGAAGTAACAAATATCTCAATGACAAACTACCTTCCATAATGACAAGGCTATAATCCATCGGAGTAACAAAAATATCGAAAACAACCTACCTTCCATAATGACAAGGCTACCACCTATTGGAGTAAAAAAGACATCTACAATAGACTACCTTCCATAATGATAAGGCTATCATCCAATGGAGTAACAAAAATATCGACAACAGACTACCTTCCGTAATGATAAGGCTACCATCCATTGGAGTAACAAAAATCTAAACAAAAGACTACCTTCCATAATGATAAGGCTACCATCCATTGGAGTAACAAAAATATAGACAACAGACTACCTTCCGTAATGATAAGGCTACCATCCATTGGAGTAACAAAAATCTAAACAAAAGACTACCTTCCATAATGACAACGCTACCATCCATTGGAGTAACAGAAATCATAACGACAAACTACCTTCCATAATGACAAGGCTACCATCCATTGGAGTAACACAAATATGAACAGAAAACTACCTTCCATAATTACAAGGCTACCATCTATTAGAGTAACAAAAATCTCGACAACAAACTACCTTCCATAATGACAAGGCTACCATCCATTGGAGTAACAAAAATATTGACAACAGACTACCTTCCATAATGGCAAGGCAACCATCCATTGGAGTAACAAAAATATCGACAACAGAGTACCTTCCATAATTACAAGCATACCATCCATTAGAGTAACAAAAATCTTGACAACAGAATACCTTTCATAATGACAAGGCTACAATCCATTAGAGTAACAAAAATATTGACAACAGACTATATCCCATAATGACAAGGCTACCATCAATTGGAGTAACAAAAATATCGACAACAGACTACCTTACATAATGACGAGGCTACCATCCATTGGAGTAACAAAAATCTCAACGACAGACTACCTTCCATAATGACAAGGTTACCATCCGTTAGAATAAAAAAAATCTCGACATCAGACTACCTTCCATAATGACAAGGCTACAATCTAATGGAATAACAAAAATCTTGACAACAGACTACCTTCCATAATGACAAGGCTACCACACAATGAAGTAACAGATATCTCAATGATAAACTACCTTCCATAATGACAAGGCTATAATCCATTGGAGTAAAAAAAATCTCGACAACAGACTACCTTCCATAATGACATGGCTACCATCCATTGGAGTAACAAAAATATCGACAATAAAGTACCTTTCATAATGACAAGGCTACCATCCATTGGAGTAACAAAAATCTCGACAATAGAGTACCTTCCATAATGAAAAGGCTACAATCCATTGGAGTAACAAAAATATTGACAACAAACTACGTCCCATAATAACAAGGCTACCATCAATAAGAGTAACAAAAATCTCGACAACAGACTACCTTCCATAATGACAAGGCTACCATCCATTGGAGTAACAAAAATCTCGACAACAGACTACCTTCCAAAATGACAAGGTTACCATCCATTGGAATAACAAAAATCTCGACATCAGACTACCTTCCATAATGATAAGGCTACCATCCAATGGAATAACAAAAATCTTGACATTTGACTAGCTTCAATAATGACAAGGCAACCATCCATTGGAGTAACAAAAATCTTGACAACAGACAACCTTCTTTAATGACAAGGCTACCATCCATTGGAGTAAACAAAAATCTGAACAAAACACTACCTTCCATAATGAAAAGGCTACCATCCATTGGAGTAACATAAATCATAACGATAGACTTCCTTCCAAAATGACAAGGCTACCATCCATTGGAGTAACAAAAATCTAAACAAAAGACTACTTTCCACAATTATAAGGCTACCATCCATTATAGTAACAAAAATCTTGACAAGACTACCTTCTATAATGACAATGCTAACATCCAATGGAGTAATAAAAATATCAACAACGGACTAACTTCCAGAATGACAAGGCTACCATCCATTGTAGTAACAAAATATCACCAATCGACTACCTTCCATAATGACAAGGCTACCATCAATTGGAGTAACAAAAATCTCGACAACATACTACCTTCCATAATGACAAGGCTACCATCCATTGGAGTAACAAAAATCATTGCAACAGACTACCTTCCATAATGACAAAGCTACCATCCATTGGAGTAACAAAAATATCGACAACAGAGTATCTTCCATAATGACAAGGCTACCATCCATTGGAGTAACAAAATTTTTGACAATAGAGTACCTTCCATTATGACAAGGCTACAATCCATTGGAGTGACAAACATATTGACAACAGACAACGTCCCATAATGACAAGGCTACCATCCATTGGAGTAACAAAAATCTAAACAAAAGACTACCTTCCATAATGACAAGGCTACCATCCATTGGAGTAACAAAAATCATAACGACAAACTACCTTCCATAATGACAAGGCTACCATCCATTGGAGTAACAAAAATATGAACAGAAAAGTACCTTCCATAATTACAAGGCTACCATCTATTGGAGTAACAAAAATCTCGACAACAAACTACCTTCCATAATGACAAGGCTACCATCCATTGGAGTAAAAAAAATCTCGACAACAGACTACCTTCCATAATGACAAGGCTACCATCCATTGGAGTAACAAAAATATCGACAACAGAGTACCTTCCATAATTACAAGCATACCATCCATTACAGTAACAAAAATCTCGACAACAGAGTACCTTCTATAATGACAAGGCTACAATCCATTAGAGTAACAAAAATATTGACAACAGACTATGTCCCATAATGACAAGGCTACCATCAATTGGAGTAACAAAAATCTCGACAACAGACTGCCTTCCATAATGACGAGGCTACCATCCATTGGAGTACCAAAAATCTCAACGACAGATTACCTTCCATAATGACAAGGTAACCATCCGTTAGAATAAAAAAAATCTCGACATCAGACTACCTTCCATAATGACAAGGCTACCATCCAATGGAATAACAAAAATCTTGACAACAGACTACCTTCCATAATGACAAGGCTACCACACAATGAAGTAACAGATATCTCAATGATAAACTACCTTCCATAATGACAAGGCTACCATCCATTGGAGTAACAAAAATATCGACAACAGAGTACCTTTCATAATGACAAGGCTACCATCCATTGGAGTAACAAAAATCTCGACAACAGACTACCTTCCATAATGACAAGGCTACCATCCATTGGAGTAACAAAAATCTCGACAACAGACTACCTTCCAAAATGACAAGGTTACCATCCATTGGAATAACAAAAATCTCCACATCAGACTACCTTCCATAATGATAAGGCTACCATCCAATGGAATAACAAAAATCTTGACATTTGACTAGCTTCAATAATGACAAGGCAACCATCCATTGGAGTAACAAAAATCTTGACAACAGACAACCTTCTTTAATGACAAGGCTACCATCCATTGCAGTAAATAAAATCTGAACAAAACACTACCTTCCATAATGAAAAGGCTACCATCCATTGGAGTAACATAAATCATAACGATAGACTTCCTTCCAAAATGACAAGGCTACCATCCATTGGAGTAACAAAAATCTAAACAAAAGACTACTTTCCACAATTATAAGGCTACCATCCATTATAGTAACAAAAATCTTGACAAGACTACCTTCTATAATGACAATGCTAACATCCAATGGAGTAATAAAAATATCAACAACGGACTAACTTCCAGAATGACAAGGCTACCATCCATTGTAGTAACAAAATATCACCAATCGACTACCTTCCATAATGACAAGGCTACCATCAATTGGAGTAACAAAAATCTCGACAACATACTACCTTCCATAATGACAAGGCTACCATCCATTGGAGTAATAAAAATAACGAAAAACAGAGTACCTTCTGTAATGACAAAGCAACCATCAATTGGAGTAACAAAAATCATGGCAACAGACTACCTTCCATAATGACAAAGCTACCATCCATTGGAGTAACAAAAATATCGACAACAGAGTATCTTCCATAATGACAAGGCTACCATCCATTGGAGTAACAAAATTTTTGACAATAGAGTACCTTCCATTATGACAAGGCTACAATCCATTGGAGTAACAAACATATTGACAACAGACAACGTCCCATAATGACAAGGCTACCATCCATTGGAGTAACAAAAATCTAAACAAAAGACTACCTTCCATAATGACAAGGCTACCATCCATTGGAGTAACAAAAATCATAACGACAAACTACCTTCCATAATGACAAGGCTACCATCCATTGGAGTAACAAAAATATGAACAGAAAAGTACCTTCCATAATTACAAGGCTACCATCTATTGGAGTAACAAAAATCTCGACAACAAACTACCTTCCATAATGACAAGGCTACCATCCATTGGAGTAAAAAAAATCTCGACAACAGACTACCTTCCATAATGACAAGGCTACCATCCCTTGGAGTAACAAAAATATCGACAACAGAGTACCTTCCATAATTACAAGCATACCATCCATTACAGTAACAAAAATCTCGACAACAGAGTACCTTCTATAATGACAAGGCTACAATCCATTAGAGTAACAAAAATATTGACAACAGACTATGTCCCATAATGACAAGGCTACCATCAATTGGAGTAACAAAAATCTCGACAACAGACTGCCTTCCATAATGACGAGGCTACCATCCATTGGAGTACCAAAAATCTCAACGACAGATTACCTTCCATAATGACAAGGTTACCATCCGTTAGAATAAAAAAAATCTCGACATCAGACTACCTTCCATAATGACAAGGCTACCATCCAATGGAATAACAAAAATCTTGACAACAGACTACCTTCCATAATGACAAGGCTACCACACAATGAAGTAACAGATATCTCAATGATAAACTACCTTCCATAATGACAAGGCTACCATCCATTGGAGTAACAAAAATATCGACAACAGAGTACCTTTCATAATGACAAGGCTACCATCCATTGGAGTAACAAAAATCTCGACAATAGAGTACCTTCCATAATGACAAGGCTACAATCCATTGGAGTGACAAAAATATTGACAACAAACTACGTCCCATAATGACAACGCTACCATCAATTAGAGTAACAAAAATCTCGACAACATACTACCTTCCATAATGACAAGGCTACCATCCATTTGAGTAACAAAAATCTCGACAACAGACTACCTTCCAAAATGACAAGGTTACCATCCATTGGTATAACAAAAATCTCGACATCAGACTACCTTCCAAAATGATAAGGCTACCATCCAATGGAATAACAAAAATCTTGACAACAGACTAGCTT